>OY720235.1:18765932-19390932 GCA_963082625.1 Pasiphila rectangulata | reverse complement strand
GTACATTCACGATCAGAGAGAACTACACATAGCCAATGACATAAACTTTAATGACTTCAAACTGTTTATGTGTTTTGTAAGATGACGAAGTAGTCAAGACGGTCTGGTGGATATTACACCCGTTTCACAATCCGAAAGTGCCGGGTTCAAATCTCATGAGACCTATTCTGAATTAAGTTTTTATTGTTTAAGCTCATCAGCTCTATATTTACAAAAAAAAATATTTTTATTAAATTAATAAATAAATATTAAAATAGATATGAGGTATGTAAGAAAAGATAGGTTGAAAAGTAAGTCGAATATCAAAACACTGGGTGAAGTTAAACAGAGAGTTAAACAGAACAGACAAACAGTCTACTATAGACAAATGTTTATAGTAAATGGTACCCTTTACTATGAACATGACTGTACAAAAGTGAGTATCAAACAATTTCTTACACACACTGGAACAAAAATCTAATTAATAGATAACCTGAAATACAATAAATAATAAATTGGGCCAAGTGCCTATCGAGCCCACTTGCTGTGTAGAGTTTCGTAATTACCCGTACCTAGTCCCGGTTGTTCACAGTTGGTCTGTGTTTTATCACGTTAACAAAAACATCAATCAACAGGTATTAATTAAGTTTTCGGTTTCAATTATTTCGGTATGTTTGGTAAACCATAATGATTTTCGCGGTGATTTCTCCGGAACTAAACAAGCGGTTTAGTAAAAATTTCAGAGGGGGCTTAAATATTGAAAACTATAATATTTCCAAAACGGATCTCTAAATTGAAAAAAGTTTTCGTAACCCCTTAATCGGTTTCAAAAGACGTAATCAACGATACCTCACAAGATGGGATAAACTAAAAAAATATCTCCATCTAAAGTTTATGGGAGTTTCCAGAAATCTGTAATATTGACATAATCTGTGACTCTGTTTTTTGTGACATTTTCATTTTAGACATCTGTTAAAAAGGATCGGTCATTGTCGGTTTGTAACTTGACGATTATATTACTTACGAGCATTATTTTAAGACGACCTCTCGGGCGAAGATTCGCTGGTGAAATGAGTTTTATTATAGAAACGCCTATTAGTTGTGTTTAACTAAGTCGCCCAAGAAAAAATAATTTTATTCGATTAAATTCAAATTAAAAAAAAAGATTATGCATAAAAAATGCACTTTATAATTACGATTAAAAAATATTTTGTTCTAAGACACCTACATATTTTGTTATATATAGTGAGATTATACTACATACTATGTATATACAGCAAAACATGTAGATATATGATAATACATTTTGAATTACAAACAAAATATTTTTTTAATAAAAATAAATCAATAATTAATAGAAAATAATTTTTACTCTGTATATCCCGAACATAGACTAAATTATGAATTATTGTACTGACAAGCTTCAGTCAACCCCTTTCCATAGAGCGTAAATACCACAATACGCTCCATTGTAAAAACCGAGCCAGTATCCACTTAGCGCCGACGCGGAGCGCCCGCCGTATTTCGCGCCAAAACGCAAACCAAATGACGGTCGAAATCGGCGCGGCGCGAAACCAAACGAGCGTTTGTTTTTTTCCGCTCGTTTGGTTTTGGTAAGTATACTTACCAAGATTTTTTAGCCGTTGTTTGGTTTTGGTAAGTAAACTGACCAGTGAGTCATCGTTCCACGAAAACAATTGTTATTTTTAAACTAAATGTTAACAAACACAACACTTGACTTAGACACTAGACTTATTAGTTGGGCGAAACTACTGGACTGATTTGAAAAATGATTTCTCCATTAGAATGCTACAATATTCCTGAGTAACATAGGCTTATACTCTTATGTGAAACTTCCAAATCCAATAAGATGCCCGTTACTTTTATAATAATAGATCACTTTTGTTGATAATTATTGCAAAATTAATAAACAGCAACACTGAAAATTGGTAATCCCACCTATTATTCTAAGGGTGGTCCTGCCTGGCCACAAATAAAAAAAACTATTATCAATTTATCGATAGTAATCGGTAAATATAATCGATTAAATCGATACTTTTACCGTGGCCAATACTAATCGATAGATCGCTTTTTAACCTACCTAAGTATGCAATAATAATCGATAGTATTAATAACAACAAATACATTATAATACAAAATACAACAAATACATTAATACACAATCCAGTAGGTGTGCGCTATTCTTTTTGATAATAACCTAGGTAAACAAAACAATTGACGTGGCCGAAGTTAAGGTTATTTAACTGTCAATTTTATTGTCAACTTGACAGATAGATCAGGTCATTTGGTCGTTCCAACAGACGCCAATTCGTGAACTTAAGTATTTTAACAAAATAAAACAGGCGTGAACTAAAATCTATGAATAGCATAGAATACACATCGTACGAACGTCGAACGTATATATATATATATATATATATATATATATATATATATATATATATATATATATATATTTCGAATTGACAATATATGTTGTTGACCGCAGATGACCATGACAACGTTACCGGACTATGGCGAGTGCAGGAGGCGCCCAGCCGCAAAAGTTAGGTTGGGGCAACAAGCTCAAGGGCACCACTTAGGTTCGAACCACGGCTTGGACTGTTGCCAGATTTTTGAATGTTGTTACGCAAACATCTTTTATTCAAAAAACCCTTCTGATAGCTTATTTTAGGCTATCAGCTAGTTTATTTTAGGCGTGATCCAGCTACTTTAATTATTGTAATATTACTTGCTTTCCTACGGGTAAGCACCCGTAGGAAAGCAAGTAATATACCAATAATTAAAGTAGCTGGATCACGCCGCTACAACCAAAAAAAATGTTCTCCTTTGTTCCGGGAATCGTTATACCAACTAAGCCACGGAGGCAGTAATGGTGTAATCAATTAAACTATGTTCACCAAAACTGCCTTGATATGCTAGTATGCAGTTAGCATTAGGTATTTCAGATTTCTACATCTGCATCTACACTAATAATAAAGAGAAAATATGTGATTGTTCATTTGTTTATTTGTTTGTATCAGTTTGTATGCATTGGATAGGCTCCGAAACTACTGGACTGATTTGAAAAATGATTTCTCCATTAGAATGCTACAATATTCCTGAGTAACATAGGCTATTTTAGCTCCGTATTCCCACAAGAACGAGAACTAAGCGGCTGAAACCGTGGAGTGCGGTTGGTTGTATTAGAATGGACCGCAACGTGAAAACATTCGTCATTAACAATGTATTTGAAAATGAAAGAGATAAAAGTAAGTGGCATCAAAGCTCAACCCCGAAAGCGGTTTTGCTCCTTGTTCAGCGAAATTAAAAAACTTTGATTGCGTGGTATATCGGTTTCCGCTCGGCTCGTTGACAACTTTCACAAGCCATTGGGAACAACAATTGGATCAGAACAAATCGGTATTTGAATTAAAACGCCATTTGAATGACATAATTTTAGCAGAAAACAATTAAACATTGCCACAAAGCCGTGTGGCACCGCTCGGCACGGCAACTGCAATATAATGTTGCCTCTCTTGCCTGTGAATGCAGTAAGAATCTGCCAAGGGATACTACCAGAAGATGGGTAGCAGCGTCTTTCTGTGTATTAACATTGAATAGCTACAACAAAAAAAATAATAGCTACGACAGCAGACTGAAGCACTACCACATGAAACTATTATCGTCGCGAAGAACGATGCTAGACTTAGTCATCATTTCAGCCGTAAAACTGAACACGGCCTGTGTTCAGTTTTACGGCTCGTAAAACCTCGCGGATATACATGAGCGTAGATGCCATACTCACCACGCTTGGCAGGCGGGTTGGCGAGCGCAGTATGGGAAGTTGTTACAGGGAAAGACGCTGCTGCCCGTCTTCCGGTGATATCCCTTAGCAAGATCTTACTGCATTCACGGGCATGAGAGGAGGGGTAACATTCTACTGCCGGCACCTCACGGCAAAGACTTAGTATTTTACAGGAAATATAGGCTGCTCGGTATTATTAGGTATTCTTTAAGTACACGGCTCCCTCTCGGTTACCAAGAAAAAGCCTACAACCAATTTTCCACTAGATATTTAAAAACTAATTCAGGGAAATACTCACCTTTTCCGAGGTTCTGTAGGTATTTTAATACTATCTTAAAAAGTAATGACGTCGATATGGCAGAACCATTGTCAAAATTTGAAAAGAAAGTATGCCATTATATACTACCAGTAGCTACTTAACGTAAGTTTAAATAGTCAGAATATCAATGATTATTGTTATTTTTTATAGTGTTTAACCACATTTAGGTAGAACATTTACAAAGAAATGAATAACCTTATCAAAAATTTTACGGTTCCGGTGGGGTTCGAACCCACGTCTGTCAAATCGATACTATTAATTTTCAGACGTTTCATATAATACCCAACATCTTCTCCTACCTACCCAACTTCTCCTAAAATTTTTGAGACCCCCTTTCTGCTCCCTGGCAACCAAAATAAGAATATTTTTATCATTTTTATATAATCCATATAAGTGAAAAAGCGTTATCTTATACTATTTCAAATTTTAAGTCGATAGCATCAGTAAAGTAGTTCTCAAGATATCCATTTATGACCGACAGATAGACAAAGTGATAAGGGTTCCTGTTTACCATTTTAGTCCAGAACAGAATATTTAGTTGTAAATTTTCTTAAAAAATAAATAATTATATTAAAATAAAACTATTTTTTGAGGGGGGGACTTGTTTATGTGTTGTATTATGTTTGTTGTATAGGAGCCATTACAACAAACATGATTTTAACAAGTTATTTTGCCAAATAATGGTACGAAACCCTTCGTGCGCAAGTTCGACTCGCATTTGGCCGATTTTTTTATCTCTGCCACCTCAGAACTCCGTCGCTTATGAACATTCTTTTTACAAATAGAGATTTAGAAAACTCTTTTTGAATTAAATAATGTTATTGTGTCTACTTGAGTCCCTCAAGGTATAGTTTCATGACTAAATTTTGGCTCACCGTTGGTTTTTGTACGTGTCAAAAATTGTGATTGCTAGTTTTTACGCTCAGTTCTGGTGATGAGATCCATAGTTAATCGAGGGAAAATACTCAAATGTAATTAAGTTTATTTAGCGAATTGGGTATTTTAAGCAACAAGTCCAAGATTTAATCATTGTAGATTTTTTTTTAGGTTTTTTGCAGTGCAGGCGTGTTTTTCATTTTAAGGGTTCCGAAATAAGAAAATAAATTATATTTTTTCAGCCATTATTCGCCACTTGCTAGTATTGTGTGTGAGAAGCAATACCCTGTGGAACAAAACGGGTTTATAGAGGGGGCGATCGACGGCTACAAACTTGGGTGTTATTATTGACCACATTATAAATAACATGTATGGTGGATCTCAAGTTGATGTGATTTACACGCACAATGAAAAATCCTTTGATCGTGTAAATCACATCATTCTTCTTCGTAAGCTCTATGAACTTGGTATTTGTGGCAACCAGCTTAGGTGGTTAGAATCATAATTTGCGAAATCTCTCTCAAGCAGTTTTAGTGGGTGGCTATTGTTCTAACCTAGTGGCTATTCCTTCTGGAGTTCTACAGGGCTCTATTCTCGGCACTTTACGTGCTTCTTTGTGCTTTACTTTATATGCTTCTTACCTCTATGATGTAGGTTAATGCTTTAAATACGCCCGTTTCCTCGTGTATGCTGACGATATAAAAATATATACAAAGGTGAGAAATAAACTAGATTGAAATCATCTTCAGGCAGACTTAGAAAGGCTTGGGCATTATTATGCAGAAAATCGTGTTGTTATTAACATAACTAAATGTTTATAGTATCATTTACTCCTAAAAGGTATCCAACTGAGTTTGATTACCAAATTAATATCGATAATTAGCATATATAAACAAATTAGATTGTGATCTCAGTGTGCAGATTGAAGGAAAATTAATATTTTCGGAACATATGGAGACAACATCAAATAAAGCATTTATGAGACATGGATTTATATTGCGAGTAGGTAGTCCGTTTACAGACATAGGCTGTCTCAAAGTTTTATACTGTGCCTATGTTCAAAGTGTTCTGGAATACTGTAGCTCAATTTGGAACCCTCAGTACATAACACACGTATAGAGTATTGAAAACATACTGATAAAATTTAATATGCATCTTAATTTTCGAAGCTATCGTTGGTCTAAGCTGTATCAAGAATCATGTCGAAATCACCTCATTTCGACTCTTGAAGCCCGGCGGAGCCTAGCAGATATGTCTTTTTTGCATGTTATATGTAACAGCTATATGCATGTCAATAAAGGACTTACATTTTTTGAGTAATATTAATAAAAACCGACATCCACAGAGCAAATAAATAAGTTCCAAACATAACAAATTAAACAAAAGAATTAGAGAACCGTAAAATTTCCGATGCAAGTTCATTGCATCATTGTTTCATGTTTGCAACTTATTTCTTTGCTTTGTGGATGTCGGTTTTTATAAATATTACTCCAAAAATGTAAGTCTTTTATTTACTGTAAGTTAGTGCATACGTTTTGAACTTTATTTTATTAAGAGCTGTGAATTTTGTTTATTATATAAAAGAAAATAAAATATATCAAAAATAATCTTTCAGCTAGGTACTTTGTATTAAAGCCAGATGGCGCTACCAGTTATTAACTTAAGAGATGCATAAACGTAATTTAAGAATAGATAAGACTTCGATTTAAATCTCGTATATTTCTTGATCTTAAATATTCGCTAATGTATAAATTCAATATTCCATCAATTAACTTCATCGTACCACCGTTAAGCAGGCGATCTCCAAATTTACACACAGACCTCCGTAAAATATTTACCCAATACTATCGAGACCATCAATAACGTCCTGAAGCGAATATTTGACTGGAGCAAAACATACGGTCTTTGAGTTGATCCTACTAAAACGCAGGTAGATATTTGAAGTTGGGGGCTCACGGATGTTTTCCCGGATAAATTGGGGTGATCTACTGTGTTATTTGATGCCACGTATATCATGCAACGTGAAACGGAAACGCAACTTTCTGAAATCAGCCGTAACGCTTTCGCTACTGTAGGATCTCTACGAAGACTGCGAAACTTCCTTCACATTGCCACTATAATTTCTCTTGCTCAATCCCTTCTTCTCCCCATTCTAGACTTTGCCGATGCATTTTTTCTTGATCTGTTGGAGCAACAATTGGACAAGCTTGAACACCTGGAAAATCTCGGGATAAGGTTCATATTTTGGCTTACGCAAGTTTGTATGACCATGTATCGGAGTTTTGCAGGAAGCTAAAATGGCTAACAATACGGCTTCGTCGGGATTTCCATCTGTTATTTTTACTTTACAACAATATTTTAACCCCATCTGCTCCTCCTTCTCTATTTCAAAGTACGATTTAATTTTCTTCGCCTTTTAAAAAACTGTATATTCGAGTATAATTGAAATCAAATAAAAATGATATTTTAATATGACTGTAAGTGCAGGGACTTGGCTTTTTTATAATAAAAAATAAAAACTTTTGTGTTATTGTTAAAAAATGATGCCGAAAAGCGAATATTATAAATCAAAAACAACAAAGGTAATATTTACAACACAAATAAGTAAAAGTAAGCGTAGAATCAATTTATTCCGCGAGCTAACTATTAAATGAAACTGATCCTTTTTGATTGAGGAAAAAACATCGCAAAGCTTGTTACCCAACTATGTCCACTCCCCGTGTAAACATTACGAAAGATAACGTTGTCAAGTGTGGTCTGCTGGTTTTCCAACATGCTATATTCCTATCACGTATCTACCATATAAGTTTCTTGAAGTTGTAATTACCTGTAATCCAGAAGCTACTACATGTGTTCTGAAGATTGGGGAAAACTAATTATTTTGGCGTTATCTCAATTATTAAAAGCTGGAAGATACAGGTCAAAATAGTTTAAGGTTTATAATTGTGTAAGCCTGATGAGACGTTGGAGGTTGTGGATTCGGTCACCGCCGGGGGACAAATGTGTACTTTAGCGGTAAATATTTTTCTTGGGTCTATGTATGATAAGAATTCGAAAAATATGTAGGAATTTAAGTATTTTATTAATCTTGTGCTTTCATTTTGTTTTTTTTAGTTTAGGATTAGACAAGGATGTGTGTAGAGTCCAGAATTATACATAGGTATGGGTAAAGGGAGGCCGTGGGGTGCCGGCAGTAGAATGTTACCCCTCCTCTCATGCCCGTGGATGTGGATCTGATTTTCAAAATTCTTTTATAATTAAAATGCTACATTATCCCTAACATAGGCTATATTTTATCTCTCATCTCTCAATGATTCATCAAATAAAGAGGAAAGATTTGTATTTTGTATGTTTGTAACGAAAAAAACCAAAAACAACTGGACGGAAAATTAATTTACCTTTAGATTGCTACTTTATCCCTGATAAGCTATATTTTATTCCCAAATTCCCACGGGAACGGGAACTACCCGGGTGAAATCGCGGAGTGCGGCTAGTGTATTATAAAACTATTTAAGGGTTGCGTAGACAATTTTCCGATTTAGGGTCCTTTTTTCGAGCGTCGTCTAAAAACTAAACTGCTCGATACACAAATCAAAATAAAATCATAATTGTAGATTTAACCATGGACTTTCTAGGAAACATATAACGGTATTATCAAACATACCGGAATACATTTAACTAAAAATTAATTAATTGGTACCTAAATATTAGATTTGCGGGGATTTATCGCGTAATACCACAGTAATACCTTAAATTAACTCAATTTATAAGTACCTGTTAATACTGTGTTGCGACAATTCTATAGAATTCTGGCCGATTAGATATTAATAAAAATAGTAAAACCGAGACTACAGTTGCTGATTCAGTGGTGCTAAATTTAAGCTTAATACCAAATTTATGAGCAGGCCAAGAAGTTAACGTGTCCCAAATTATTTTATTTGCCATATACGTTAAAAACCGACGTGAACCGATGAAGAGTTGGACTTGATGGGTTGCAACGTCTCTAGTTGGACAGCGAAAACGCAATCCTGTCGATATTAGATAAACACAAAACTTGGGCTCAGGAGATAGTTATTTCGCGACAACGAAATGCGAGTAACTCAGGACTCGATGAGGGCGAGGTAAAACTTCGCTATCCGCGCCGCTCCTTCACTTCCTTCACTCCTTCACATACATATAATTGTCAACTGCTGATATTCGCCGCTCCATCACTCACATAATTGTGACGTTTGATGACTGTCATGTGATTGACGGAGCGGCGGATATCAGTAGTTGACAATTATATGTGGATACTTTGTTAATAAATCGAGATTAACAAACAAATGCTTCTGAATGTCATAAAGGTGATAAAATAAACGAATGCAAACAAAACATAAGCGGCGTAACCAATATGTTTTTACGTTACACTACATCTTGTAACTTATAATAGGTAACAAGTTATGACACAATTTGTAACATAGAAACCTTACCATCAGATTGGAATAATATTTCCAAGACGTGTGTTGAAAGGAGCTGATGATGATGATGAGCGCAAATAACACTCTCGATAAAACCAGCTTGCAAACAAAACCGGTCTAACAAGAGAAGACAAAACTAAGACAAAATCGGTTCACAAATCACAAATGGTTTGGTTCTAAGACGCATATTTAAAATTTAAGATCAATAAATCTGAGGCGCTAACGCAATCGCCAGGTCGCAAAAGTCAACTAGCGACGCTCACATCAGTACCTAGTTGGAGATGAGGCAGGCCTATGTTCAACAGTGCATAATTAGGAGGAGAGATAGCTTACCTCCTAATATGACCTATTATATCTTTGCCTAAGTAGGCACAGGAGTTAAACAATTATTACATTATAAAATAAAACTAAAAACCCAACTGCAACACACACACTTGGCCGATTTAAAGCTAAAATATGACCACCACAATTGCAAATTTTGACGAGCCCTGTGGCGCAGCGGGCGAAGGTCCGCCTGCGACGCAAGAGGTTGCGGGTTCGACTCCCGCCTCGGGACAAATGTCTGTACGATCTGCAGATATTTGTTCAGGGTGTTCTGGGTGTTTTTCTATATATAATAAAAATATCTATCTATGTAGTATAATGTATTAAGTATATCAGTCATCTATAGTACCCATAACACAAGCTCTGCTTAGCTTGGGGCTAGATGATGCTGTGTGATTTGTCCAGCATTATTTATTTATTTATAAATTCAAATTACAAATTTGTTTGAATAATTGAACTAAAATGGTTGTAATTATTTCTGATTAAATTAAAATACATGACATTCGTCATGTATTTAATCCCCTTTATATTGATATCCTTCTCGATAGGTTTGGTTAAAAATATTTTTTTAACTAATTACTTAATTAGTTAATTTGGCGCGAATAATCCACCATTTTGTCTTTTTTTTCTAAATATTTACTCAAGGACACTTGGGTTTCTGAGACGAATCCAACGTTACCTTAGTTGGAAGTTTAGAAGATACGTGGGAATAAAGAAATTTACAAATACTTACAAGATACGAGCGATGAACCCTTCTTTGGCAGTCGGATAAAAATAGTCAGAAGGCAAGCAAACTGTGATACGTTTCACAAAATCACGTTGCAGGTTTTTATTGGCACGTTCCAACAAAAGCGCTGAAATCAGAAGCTATTTTGATAAACCTTGGTTTTCTCTTCGTAGATAACATCCGGTAAGAAGTCGATAAGCAAGGAAGAGAAATAGCAAGATTTTGTTCAGAAATAGAAAGAAAGTTCTTCAATTATTTAAGCGTTTCATTTGAGCAAACGTCAAGTTTGGCCTTTGCATCTATTATAGATGATTTAGACAGCGTTAGTAACTGGTAATCATGCTGTACGGGACGCTACAGTGCCTGGGATATTGTTATATGGATTAGGCTTGCCCAGCACCTATACCATCCTCGCAGCTACATAAGTCGGCTATTAGTCAGAGGAAAGAAGAGGTCAATACGTCTGAAGCTAACTAAGCAGCAAACTTCAAAATGGTAAATAATAATGCTGTTACTATTATTCCATAATCTGTGCCTATAATGCAATTAAAGAAGTCATCAAGAACGGTCTACTTGCGGCAGGCAAAATTAGCAAAATTATTATTAGTTGTGACAGGTATATAGAATGTAACGTCTCTTTTCTTGCCCTTAGATGTAGTGAGAATCTGTCGAGGGATATCTCCGGAAAATGGGCAGCAGTGTCTTTCCGTGTATCAGTGATAATATCCCGTACTGCGCTCGCCAACCCGCCTGCCAAGCGATTATAGCAACAATCCCCTCATGTTCAGAACTTGGAGATTCATGAGATCTATGTTCAGCAGTGGACGTCCTATGTCTGAGACGAGACGACGATAAAATATTCCTTTGCAATATAAAAGCTGACTTCAGCGCTAACTCGATCTCCGCAAGCAATTTGGTGAGGTTTCTGCGTAATGTGCAATGTGCCTTACAAAAATCTTATTACGACTTTGGCACGTTTGAATTCTTACAAGAGTGAATTCGCCTCAATCGATCACTTTTCTGACACAAACTCGCTTTTTGACTGCAAAATCCCAAGCTTTCGCTGCGGCAACATCAAGGATTCGAGGGAATGGGGCTTTTTATGAACCAGTATGCCTTCTGTGCACAGTTATCGTTATAGCTACGCTCATTTTGCGTTTTTCTTACTGTGTAGTATTTTTATACTGACTTATAAAAAGGAGGATCTCAATTCATCTGTTTGTTTTTAGGCTTTCGTAGTAAAACAAGAAACCAGTTTGGCTTTGCAAAGAGATTATTAGTCCTAGAAAGCTGTTATTTTGCATGGACATATAAAATAACAACGCCAAGATAACGCTACAATAAAATGCTGAAAAATTAATAATTTGGGGCTATTTTCCCATTATTTATCATCATTACACGTCGCGGGGTGCCGGCAGTAGAATGTTACCCCTCCTTTCATGCCGATGGATGCAGTAAGAGCCTGCTTAGGGATATGTCCGGAAGATGGGCAGCAGCGACTTTCCGTGTATCAACATACTATACTGCGCTCATCAACCCGCCTGCCAGGCGTGGGTGAGTATGCAATCTACCCCCTCATCGAAATCCATGAGGGAAGGCCTGTGTTCATCAGTGAACGTTTTATGGCTGAAATGATATCATCATAAAAGAGTTTAAATAATGTATAATTTTAAACTGATTAACGGGCCTTTATCGCGTAATTACCTTATTTTATTATTTCCCGACGTTTCGAGTGCCCTGCTGCCCTCGTGGTCACGGGTGGACTGTTACGCGATAAAGTCCCGTTTATCAGTTTAAAATTATGTCTACAGATCGCGAAAGTTTACAAAGTTAAATATGTATTTTTAAACCATTGAGGGATTGCGACAACAATTTTTCGATTTAGGGTTCCGTTTGCGAAATATAAATGTTTAAACCCTTTTTTTTGTCTTTATTTTCTTTTTTCCCTCTAAAATCAAAATTGCTAGCTTCACATATCTGAAAAAAGTCATAAATGCAGTCTTAACTATGAACTTTCTAGGAAAACTACAAAAGTTTAGCTAGTTTTTTTAGTTTCGGAGAAACAGTCGCTCAAATAAGTGATGCCAACACGCCTTTCATGCCATACATGTGAGTATGGCAGCAATCTCTATTGATCAGTACTTGGAAATCAATGAGGAAGTACTGTGTCTAGCAGTGGACGTGGATAGCAGTCCTATAGCTGACATGATGACAATGATGATGACCTCCTACTCCTACTTTTCAACGCTGCTTTAATCAGCATAAAAAGTAGGAGTAGGAGGTAATAAACGCTTAGTCGTCGGTTTTTGACAGTTTCCTTTTAGGTTCCATTTATGTTTCTTTTTCCCTTTTCTTTTCTGAAACAAACGACTTCAGTTATGTGCTTTATTAAATTTAAATGGTTTTTTTTCTCTTTTGTAAGTTCACTATTCAAAGAAGTACTTTAAAATAAACACTTGTTATTCACTTTTAATAACAGTTGATTAACATACTTAATCAACGTTTATAAGACAGGGACAAAATGTATAAGCATTATTATTATTAATCTACCAAGCAATTTTCTAACTTCTGCACAATGTAACATTCTCCTACGGTCGTGTTTGCCCCAAATGATCAAAGTTTATCTTTCCTGCTATTTGCTGGAGAAATCATGTACACTTGTGCACACTGCCATGGGGTAACGGCAGCAGATATTGCAACTCCTCTCTTGCCCGTGGATGCAGTAGGAATCTGCCAGGGGATACCTCTGGAAGATAGGCAGCAGGATCTTTCCATGTATCAACATCCCGTACTGCGCTCTCCAACCCGCCTGCCAAGCGTGGCGAGTATGGCAACAACCCTTGATGATTAAAGAGATCCATGAGAGATGCCTTTGTCCAGCAGTGGACGTGGACAGAAGTCCTACGGCTGAAATGATGACACTATACTCGTACCACAGAACGTAACATACTACTAATAATGGGTGGAATAATTATGAAACCAGACCGAATGACGAATGAATGAACGTTTCTATATTATGGCGACTGTCACAAAATAAAATTGCTTCTATAACCTTGATTAATAATAATTCAATGCCTGTAACTTGTTCTCTTTCTCTCTTATTCTTGATTTATGTTAATAATATAGGTACATGTGATAGGACATAAACCTTGTATGCAGACGACACATGCCTGTTTTACGTTGGGTCTTCCATACATGCAATACTGTCGCATGCCCAAGAGGATTTAGATACCCTTTTTTCTCTTGGTTTCAACACAATCTCATGACAATAAATATATCAAAAACTTCGTGAATCTTTTTTAAAGTTGAAAATAAACCAATACAACATTATGATCCTGCCAAAACTAATAATTTGCAATTCAGGAAAAACAATATAATAATACAACGAAACGTAGTACACGTCGTTGCAGTTTTCTTGTTCTACCATAACCACATACAAAATATAATTAAATAAATTAGGCCAGGTGCGTGTCGGGCCACGCGCTATGTAGGGCTTCGTAGCTAACCGTAGTCCTTTGTTAGAAGTTAGTGTATGTTTTATTACGTTAACCAAAACATATTAACAGGAATTAATTGAGTTTTTGGTCTGTAGTAGGTATTCCGGTATGTTTGGGAAAACGCATCACGTATTAGAACGAATATTTATATATATGTATATAGCTAACTTAACCTTTATTTTATAGGAAGTCTATGGGTAAAACTACATTCATAACTTTTTTTATTTCGGCTCGCGTTTATATATACAGCACGCTATCTGCACGAGCGTCCCTAAGCCGCTGAGGATCTGCGGGACCAGACTCGTCCCCTGCCGGATCACTAGAAAGACGTCCTCTTGGGCATGCGAGGTGGGTGCAGGATATGCAGTGCTGCGTCCAACACCTCCAGCTGGGCCTGATCGTGCTGGAGGGTTGACGGTGTGACAGTGGTGTTGGGGCGAGGTAGGTCCGGTGTGGGTAGCGAGGTCGTTGGTGTCGGTAATGACACTGCAGGTATTGGCTGGCCTACTGCTGCTTATGCCGTAGGCCGGGGCATTTGCTTGGGGCAGGAGTCCGTCTCGGTATCCTAAGGTAAGGCCAGACTTATCTTCTTCCTCCTCCATCTTCGTAGGTGGTTCAACTGCGTAGTGGGGTCGTTGGCTGGGGTCATGAGGGAGCTACCGTGCTCCATCCGTGGGTGTTAAGCCACGGTATTGGGCTGTAGCTGCGGTGGTCTGGCTGGTGGACAAGCCACAAGCCAGACCCGGAATATGGTGTGGGCGGTTGTACCCGCCTTCTTGTTGCGGGCCTCCCGTCTGAAGGTTGGGCAGCCGATCTTGATGGCCGAGTGAGGGCCGCTGCACTTGAGGCAGTGGGGCGGATCTTCCCTGCTTTTCGGGCAGTCACCTGCGTAGTTCGGTCCTCCGCATCGGGTGCAGGTGAGGGAGTGGTGACAGTGGTAGCTGGAGTACCCGGGCCTAGGCCCCACTTACCCAACTTTTATCCCCGGCATCAGTAGCACCTCCTTGACCACGTATATCGCAGGCAGGAGGCTTGGGGGTCAGCTAAAAAATGCCTAGGAAATTGCAGCTGGGGCGTCTTTTGCTCGCTCGTACGGGCTTCATGAGCTCCGCTTCGAAGCTCTTTGTCTGGAGATCCTGCCTTTTCTCCGCTGGTAGTGTGTCGGCTGGGATACCACGAATGGCAACTTTTACTTGGCGCTCCTCGGGCTGGGAATAGGAGAACCAGCTAAGGAGCTCATCCAACTCCGTGAGATATTTCTGGATGGCGTGGTATTCGTCAGCTGACTCCGAGGTAAAGCGTACGCCCGTGCCGTGTGGCATTGGCCTAGTCAGCCGTTGATGGCTTTAAAATGCCGTGGCCAGTTCGGCATCTGCTCCACGACAATGGTTGGATAGCTGGTCTTCTTTGCAGGTTTGGCTGACTCGTCAGACATGCATGAGCAGGATGGTCCTGGCCGCGTTACCTGGGGAGGGCGAATTGTGGTTTCCTGCTGGAGCAGCTGTGGCGCGCGAGCGGGTGGCGTGGCGCAGGGACGCGTACGTCTTCGACCTTGTCGAGGAAGATAATGGAGTCGAAGTCACCTTTACTTCTGCTCGGTCTTGGTCCTAGTCTTGCGCTTAGCGGTCTATTACCCGCGATATCCGCTCTTCAGGTGTGTGTTCTTCGCGCTTGCGACGCTGGCCGGGTGTTGAAGGCAGTGGGGTATCCGCCGACTCCATGGGCAGTGGCAAGGGCACGAGCGCGGGTTCGGGTGTGCCACACAGTAGCCTCTCCTGCTCCTGGAGGTATGTCCTCAGCACTTCGGCTGTGCCTAAGATGAGCATTCCCTGTTTTCTATGCTGCGCATAGACGTTGAGGTGAACGTTGTTGCGCAGCCTTCGGAGACAGCGAGTGTGCAGCAGCTGGCAGCTTCATCGGGGGTAGGGCAGGAGAAGGCATCGCCTTCGATGGCGACTGCGCCTGTGGGCTGGTCCTCTTAAGTTAATTGACTCATTTCATTGTAAAATCCGAGCCAGTATCTACTTAGCGCCGACGTGGAGCGCACGCCGTTCGCGCCAAAACGCGAACCAAATGCAGTGCATAATCGGCGCGGCGCAAAACCAAACGAGTGGATAAGGGAGGCCTATGTCCAGCAGTAGACTTGGACAGCAGGTCCTGTGGTTGAGGTGATGAAGATTTTATCCTGAGTGAAACGAGCCAATTAAATCCCGACTGTTTAGTGTTCGTTAGAAGCAGATGTAAGATCCTATTATTTTAAAATCCCTACGCTATCTTGAGGAGACTTTTTATACAGGGTGTATTACAATATGTGTACTAACCTAAAAAAGGGGTGATTCCGACTACCCCATGGAATAACTTAAATTTTACGACGTTCGGGGATTCAGTGATTTTCATTCAAGAAAAGACCACAAAATCATTCAGAAACACAGCGGTCCACGCCACCGTTAAGTGGTTACTGGCTAGTTTTTTACAATGATATGAAAATAATAAAATAGTAAAGGAAAGTGCCTGAATTAAGCTTGACGGAACATCAATCCTTATTTTTAAACTGTGTTCGAAAACCCAAACATAGACGGAGGAGTAAGAAGATAGATAGATAGATAGATAATACATTTATTTGTAACACTCATAACAAAATACATAAAAAATAAAAGACACAAAAGGAGAGAGAAAGAAACAAAATAACAAATTAAACTAAGAAAAAACAGTTACAAAAAGGCGTCTGACTCAGCCTAAGTCGAACATAAGCACAACGCTGATCTTCCGTCAGAACCGGTTTGATATATGATTAAAATCAAGAAATAGAAGGTAAGTCCGGCCTTACTTTAGGACACCGAGACGGACTCCCGCCCCAAGCAAACGCCTCAGCCCACGGCATCAGCAGCAGTAGGCCAGCCAACACCTGCAGTGCCGTTACCGATACCTACGACCTCGCTACCCACACCGGACCTACCCTCGCCCCAACACCACCGTTACACCAACCACCCTCCAGCACGACCAGGCCCACCTGGAGGTGCTCGTGCAGATAGCGTGCAGCTGCAGCTGCGCTCAGGGGGACTTAAGAGGGCCCCTTAGTCTCACCACGCTCGTATAAACGCGAGCCACCACCACGAGACTACAAGAAATAAAAAAGTTATGTAGTCTTAACCATGAACTTTCTATAAAATAAGGGTTAAGATAGCTATCCGAAACTTTCAGTAATAGTCGTTCTAATAAGTGATGGTTTCCTAAACATACCGGAATACCTACTTTAATAATAAAATAATAATAAATAATAAATAATGCTGGACAAATCACATAGCATCATCTAGCCCCTTTATCACTTTAGACCGAAAACTTCATTAATTCCTGTTCTTATGTTTTGGTTAACTTAATAAAACATACACTAACTTCTAACAACATGACTACGGTTAACTACGAATCCCTACATAGCGCGTGGCCCGACACGCAACTGGCCTAATTTACTTAACCATATTTTGTATGTGGTTATGGTCATTCAAGAAACAAGACCACAAAGGTTTTAATTTATTCAACAGCTGATTAACCGCTAGACCGTCCGCTGGGATTGCAGCGCCTCGATTGTTTGCGGATTTAGCGCGAAACACAGCGGTCCGCGCCGCCGTTAAGTGGTTACTGGCTAGTTTTTTTACAATGATATGAAAATAATAAAATTGTAATGGAAAGTTCCTGAATTAAGCTTGTCAATCCTTATTTTTAATCTGTGTTCGGGTTTTCGAACACCGATTAAAAATAAATTAATAGGCGGTAAGTTTCGAACTTTTGGACAAAATTCAAAATGTATTAACATATATCTTTATTTTCTGCTTTCTATACATTGCTAATAATATAATTCTCTTGAAATATAATAAAATATATAGGAATCTTGTAACAAATTATTTTTCTAACCATAATTCTAAAATTCAATTTTTTTTATTAAAAAAATGCATAAATTACAAATTTATTTGCAATCTATTTTTGTAAAATTGTTGCTAATATCATTGTAAATTTAATTCTGAATGCAGCTAATCACGCCAATCAGGCATAAATGCTAAAGATCTATCAATAAATATGGATTTTTTAACGCTACCCTCGTGGTAGGATATCGTACCAAGAACAATCGAGGGTATAAAATAAATGAATAATCTTGGTAGGATTTCCTACCACAAACAGTCGAGAGGTTAAACGACAGCCTTAACTCCAACTAATTCTTGACAGGAGCATTGACCTCCGCGAAGAGTTTCCGTAGAGGTACAATAAAAACAACTACGGAAAATCAATAATAAAAAAAAAGTAAAATAAATATAAACACAAATTTCCGTTTTTCCCTTCCTAAATCGCTGGTTTTGATGGGCTCAAACCACCGCTTTTGGGTTAGTACACACGTTATCATATCCCCTGTATAATGCACGATTCGGAATGCTCCGCAGGCAGGCATTGTCACAATATTTGCTGAAAGTGCCGCACTGCGCCGAGACTCATTGAAATTTTTCGAGGGTTATACAAAATTTAGACACGCGGCTTGTGTGAAGTAGGTCAAACGCAGGCTCGGAGGCTTCTGTTACGTTGGAACTTCTGTGCCCATGAAAATTTTGTTATGATAATGCCGTACATTATGCTTATCGAAAATTCATCGGTTTGTTTTTATTTTCGTGACGATGCTATTACATTTAATAGCTGTAACCTTATTTAATATACCACGTGTTTGAGTTCACTCGCGTATTTTGTGTTTAAGGAGCTTTAAGACAGCGAGTGGTTTATAATGAAATGATAACTTGAACTCCGCCGTGGATATAGAAAGATTCTGTAAAGGGATATCTTCGAAAGATGAACAGTAGCGTCTTTCCGAGTATCAGCATCCCTTACTGCACTCGCCAACCCGCCGGCGAAGCGTGGTGAGTATGGCAACAACTCCTCATCAGGAGTATTGATCATGATCAGTACTTGGCCTTAAGTCCTTGTCCAGCAGTGGACGTCCTACGACTGAGATGATGACGATGATGATTTAATTTGTATGATGCGGGCTGTCCACTGCGAGACAAATGGGAGATTAGGTCTGTCCACCGGAGCGGGGCGGAGCGTAGAGAAAATGTTAAATTTCATAAAAACTTTTCCTCTACGCTCCGCTTCAATTCAATGCTGAGCAAGTCATTAAAGTTACACTAGTCGACATTTTTTCCATACAAACGTTATCACTTCACTGTTTGGCATCGTACGTTCAAAATTACGTTATTTATCGATTTTCCTATTTCAATCTTGTCAGTTTATTAATTTATCCCTGTACATCGCCAGAACAGTAAAATAAATAGTAATTTGAAAGTTAAGAGTACATCGTATTTTAACACTAATTTAGACGTTAATTTTGGCCTAAATAAATAACTATCATCATCTCAGCCATAGCTTTTTCATAGGCACTCTTCTCTTAAAAGTCTATTCGTCAATTATCGCCCTCCTTTTCGACACATAGCTGCGGTATAATAAAGTGTGGAAGGAGAGTAAAGGAGTGTTTCCTGTGCCCGCAATAGCTTCTTACTGCTCATCACTGATTATTTCTCTTTCTAACACGATGCTAGGCGAGATAGCATGTATATTAGCCACGCGCACGAATAAGTTCAAGCCGACTTTCCTCCGTCGACCGAGACACGTTCTCGGCTTGCCCGTTGACGAGCTCACCGCCGCTAACCTGGAGGTGACGTCAACCCGTCCCACATTAGCTGCTAGGCACACTTTTAATAACCGGTCCCGCCGGCGGGGCCGAAGAATACACTCTTCCGTCTTAAGGTGCAGTTTTCCACCTGGACGTTAACCATCACTACATACAAAAATCTGGCAACAGTCCAAGCCGTGGTTCGAAACTAAGTGGCGCCCTTGAGCTTGTTGCCCCAACCTAACTTTTGCGGCTGGGCGCCTTCTGCGCTCGCCATAGTCCGGTAACGTTGTCATAGCCATCTGCGCTCAACAACATATAATGTCATTTCGAAAAAAAAAAGTTCGAGCCGTTGACTAGCGCAGCTTTAATGAGCACGCATATTTTTAAAGCTGGTGTCGCAGTAGACACAAGCTCTGATCAAAGTAACATAAATAATGACAATTCACTTTTACTGCTCACAAAGTATTCTGAGTAAGTTTACTCAAAATATTATAATAACGGATCTTAATCGGTAATGGTCACAGATAAACTTAACTTTAATGAGTGGGCAACAGTAGGTACATATATATATATAAAGAAGTAAACAAAAATTATATGATCTTTAAAGTAAAAAACATTATAATTATAGCGAAGAGTTCAAAGAAAAGGTTAAAAATTACTCTAAAATTTTTAGAAAAGTCTACCATGTTGCTATTACAAAAAAACATTCAACAACTAAGCGCTATTATTAGATTGTTTAATGCTAAGATGTACGTGACATAATTCAAACTCTGCCCATGATAACCCCGTATACGATGAGTCTTCTCGTTCTAACTAAGTTGAAAACTTGTGATTAGATACAAGGGAAAGCTCTGCTCTGGCATCACACAGAAACGGTATTTATTGTATTAAATGCAATAGCGTCGAATCTAACATTTTAGTATATACTAAATATATAATAATATATACGGCTACTTTTCGTTGCGTAAATTAGTAATTTATGGTAGTTGTAGGATAGTTGTAGGGTAGTTGTAAGTAGTGGTTGTAGTAGGTGCGATACGAAGTACGCCGGGACACTTAGTTTTTCTATATTAGTTAAAAAGCGTTATCTTATACCATTTCAAATTTCAAGTCCATAGTATTTCTCAAGATATCCATTTGTGACAGACAGACAGGCAAAGTCACATATAAGGGTTCCTTTTTGCCATTTTAGTCCGGGACCCTAAAAATATACGGTACTCAGCTTACAAATTGTCAAACTTACTTCCTTATATTATTAGCTATCTAAATAGGTTGTAAAAACTAACAATTTGTAGATGCATATCTGCGGTTTTTAAGAAATGCATAATGTCATAGTACATGGCTTTTTTAGTACTTACTTTATTTTAAAAGACTGACAAAGTGCGTTTTTGAAAAAAGGGCTCTTTTCACTTGCAAAGCCGAACAAGATGAAAGCTTTACCTGCCGATCGTCGCTGCCGGGGCGCTAACGGTTTGTCGGTTAGTAACTTTCAACTTTCTCAGAGTGTAGGCGTATTGTTGCTATCTAACGAAGCTTAAAGAATGGTGGTGACATGGTATGTGTGAGGATAATTAAATAAAAAAATATTTCTTTGTATTATAGGTCATACCTTTAATACAAGAAACATAATCGGAAATTTGGTCTTCTATAACCCTCCTTAAGTAATGTATCAAATAACCAATCACCCTGTGTCGTGGCTTTATAGCCAACTGATACGCATAAGGTAGCGGCGGGATTGCTTCTGTGTTTCACACAAGTCGGCACCACCTACTTTTAAGTGTCACCGCTATTAATATTATGTGCACGGTGCCTACCCGGTGATAAATTTTGCACATCGACCTTTGGAAAGAGACAATCGGCTAAATTCGGTTTCATAGAGCGTTATCTCTGTCACACGATATACTCGTAATTTAACAGTCCGGTATCAATTAGAAGCTTTTAAAAAAAAATATGATTTACTTCTATTAATAATTACTTTTAGTCGATGTGCAATATTTATCGCCGAGTAATGTACTCTAGTTTCTCTATTGTAAAGACAAGTTAACAACGTGAAGATAACTATAATTCTATATTCACTAACAAGGGATGAATGAACATGATGCAATCACCGCGGGTTAAATCACTTCAAACTTACAAGTATATCAATGGAACAGACATGTTCGTCGTATCGGAAAATGTTTCAAATACTTTCACCCATTACAATTAAACTTCTAAATATTAAACACATTTGATGTATGTAATCTTGTAGCATGTAATCTTCATCATTCTATTTTATATAACCTACTGTAAGAGCAAGTGTAAAAACTTAGTTACGAAGTAGCTTCTATGACTCCACAGGGTTCTTCATCTTTTTTTTACAATCTAGAGTAAATAATGAATTGTTATTGTTAATTAGTAACAAGAAGTCATCATTCTATTTTATATAACCTACTGTAAGAGCAAGTGTAAAAACTTAGTTACGAAGTAGCTTCTATGACTCCACAGGATTCTTCATCTTCTTTTTACAATCTAGAGTAAATAATGAATTGTTATTGTTAATTAGTAACAAGAAGTCATCATTCTATTTTATATAACCTACTGTAAGAGCAAGTGTAAAAACTTAGTTACGAAGTAGCTTCTATGACTCCACAGGGTTCTTCATCTTCTTTTTACAATCTAGAGTAAATAATGAATTGTTATTGTTAATTAGTAACAAGAAGATTAAGTAACCATAATATTTTTGATGTAAAACATCTTTTGCGGGGGTAAAGCGATCCGACGAGCGGTGATATTGGAATGCGTGACGCTTAGCGATAATACGCACGTTTACGGCCTTACACAAAAACTATCGAATAAATTTCAGTACGGTTTTTACCAATATATAGAGTGGCTCAATTGAAAAGTTTGTGTTTATAATGATTAATCAATGTTTTGTGAAGATTGATTAAAATAAAACAATGATTATTGAATTTGTAGGAAAAAATTAGGCCAACTAGAAGTTATCATCGAAAACGCTGCCTTATCCTTTTAAGATATAACAAAATAATGTAGAGTGGAATTGTTTTTAGTAAAGAGCTCTATAAAAATGTCAGCGATGACATTATGTCTATCTTTTAACTATCGTTATCGCGTACTAGAACCATTTTATTGTAAAAAAATAATTTCATTTTATTATTATTTGTGCATATTATTATTATTTATTTTAATTCAATTCAATATATACATTGGTACATTCAAATCACACTATCTTAACTTTTAACACATACCAGTACGCTTTTTTGTAGATTTAATGTTAATTTGTTAACACAAGGTCAAGGGTTGATCCGAACGGTTTCGGCAGAATATCAGCGTCAACTGACGGCTTAGCTCAGTTGACATCATGCTGAGTCGAGACCTTTTCGCTGTTATAGCACACAACACGCACAGTTTTTGATTGTTTTCATATCACTTTCTTTCTTAAATTTTAATTGTAATTTTTAATTTTTTATATTGTTTGTTTGTTATTCCTTAGTAAGTGTCTCAACCATTTACTTATCTGTTTAGTTTTATCTTCATGTAGTTGCTATTGTATAATCCTCTTTTGTAATTGTGTGCTGTCAGTGAATAAATAATTTATCTATGTATCTATCTATCATAATAATAAAATCAAAAAGATTTTTAGACGGATTAATCCTTACAAATAAAATACGTTAGATACCTTAAGTTATTCAATAACAATATAATTGCCCTTTAAACTATCAAATTTAAATTAATATTTTAGGAGTTATAACAAAATTAAAACTATCGCGCGTCAAAATTAATCACAGGATGTGTGTATAACATGGGACGCCTGGCAGATGTAAAACATTTTCACCACAGTCGCCACAGTCGCTACAGTAGCCCCAGTTGCCATAGTCACCACAGTCGCTACAGTAGCCCCAGTCGCCACAGTCGCAGTCAACACGATAGGCACAATGGAAAAAGGGCATTCTCCCTAGTACTAACTCGTAACATCGGTCATCTTGTAAAAATAAAAGTTTGAAAAACATGGTTTTCCATAGTCGTTGAACAAAAGTGGTTTAGGTTGATGTACTTACCCAACAACGTATAAACGAACACCCGCCGCCGTAAATAAATAATCTGCCGTGCGAGAGTTTTTATTTCACTTATGACGAGCTCTGTGGCGCAGCGAGCGAAGGTCCGCCTGCGACGCAAGGGGTTGCGGGTTCGATTCCCGCCTCGGGACAAACGTCTGTACGCTCTGCAGATATTTGTTCAGGGTGTTCTGGGTGTTTTTCTATATATAATAAAAATATATATCTATGTGGTATTAATGGGTATAATGTATTAAGTATATCAGTGATCTAGTACCCATAACACAAGCTCTGCTTAGCTTTGGGGCTAGATGATGCTGTGTGATTTGTCCAACATTATTGTCCAACATTATTACTGTAACTTGAAAGATTATGATTTAAATGATAATGTAGTTTAAAGTGCAAATTATTTTGTATACAGGGTGTATTATAATATGTGTCATTTTACTGAAATGTATGAGATTAAGTTGAAGAAATAAACTATTTTTATTTTTTTATTTTATGTGTACTCTGCTGAAAGGGGTTATTCTGATCATCGGAAGGAACAAGTTTTATTCTACGGCTTTTAAGGATTTAGTGGTTTTCGTTCAAGAAAAGACCACGGAAGTTTTAACTTCAACAGCTGATTATACGACAATGACAACCTAAAAGCCAGCTGATTCTTCACAGGGTCATTGACTTCCGAGTTGCCGTACAGGTACAAATAAAAATACCTTTAACCCTAATTATATATTTTTTTTACTCTAAATAAATAAAACCTATTTGTTTTATTTATTAAGAAGTCAAAAAAATATATAAAAGTTCGATTATGACCTCAGGATCATTTTTCTAGAAATTTCATGGTTAAAACTAGATTCATGATTTTTTTTAAGATTTTTAAAGCTAGAAGTTTAGATTTTAGAGGGTAAAAAAAGTTTAAAACTTTAATATTTCGCAAACGGAACCTTAAATCAAAAAAATGTCTTCGCAACCCCTAAATGGTTTTAAAATACATATCCAACAATAAATACCCCACTCTATGGGAAATTTAAGTGCACTGCGTTTGCCAACCTGCTTAGCGTGGCGAATATGGCAACAACACGCACATGATCTTGGAGATCCTTAAGGGAGGCCGTTGTCCAGTAGTAGACCGGACAGCCAATCTTACGGCTGAAATGAGTATGATGACGATGAATTGTCAATATGATGTACCGAGAATTCGCGGCTTTGTTGTTTGTGTATGTTTTTTGAGCTAATTTTAAATGTCTAAGTCATTTACTTAGACATTTAAAATTAGCTCAAAAAACATTATTTAACTCGCTTTTGATAGCTTAACCTATTATAACTTTGTAACGGAATCTTTAAAGGTTGTTTTAACCCTTAGGATAATGACATAATAGAAGTAAGGCTAAAATACAATTCTGTCTGAGCCAAACTTCAAGTTTGTTAAAAAGTAATCTTTATAACTAACTTCACGTTTATTATTGCTTTATTTAGCGTTATACGTCATAAGTAGAACCAAATTTAGAACCATTTGACTATTTATTTACGCCATCCTTGTAAATTCCAAAGAGTTTGACTGTAATCCATCTCTTTAAAACTCGGTTATAATGCGTTAAGTAAAAAGAGTACAGAATTATTGATATTCGTTGCTATTTTAGCATAGTTTCTATTATGTTATTATTCTAAGTTTTAACCCACTTTAAAACAGCAGATGTCATTAAAATTTGTCAAACTTATTATGGACCGGATGACAATACAATAATAATATGGCGTGTTTTTTAGTTTTTGAACTATTTTTTAGTTTAATTTTAAGTCAAAGGATTGTATGTGCAGTAGACTGTTTACTAAATCAATATTAATAAATAAGTAATGCTGGACAATTCACACAGCGTCATCTAGCCCCAAGCTAAGCAGAGCTTGTGTTATGGGTACTAGATGACTGATATACTTAATACATTATACTATTTACATAGATAGATATGACAATAAAATGTTATTAAAATATCTAGTTTTAATAACATTTTATTGTCATATGGATTTCCGCAAAGTAACGCCTGATTCTATTAATTTTATAGATAGATATTTTTTATTATAATATAGGATAACATCCAAAACACCCTGAACAAATATCTGCAGATCGTACAGACATTTGTCTCGAGGCGGGAATCGAACCCGGGCGAAGGTCCGCCTGCGACGCAAGAGGATGCCCTCTTGCGTCGCAGGCGGACCTTCGCCCGCTGCGGCACAGAGCTCGTTACTATACAACTCGTTTATAAATTACCAGTTGGTTATCACTGCAAGCACTAACCTGAGATAAGAATACGTTTATTTTAGGTGATTGGTAAAAAAAATATGAGTTAATTGCACATTAAGAACTATTTGGCAATATCATCTTCATATCAGCCATAAAAGTGCTGTAAACGTCCATGCCTCCCTCATGAATCTCCAAGATCATGAAAGGGTTGTTGCTATACTTGCCACGCTTGGCAGGTGGATTGGCGAGCGTAGTACTGGATGTTGACACACGAAAAGACGCTGCTGCCCATCTTCCGGAGATATCCCTTAGCAAATTTATCCATGGGCAAGAGAGGAGTCATTCTATTACCGGCAGCCCATCACCATACAAATGCGAGAAAAAAATACATTTGTGACCCATTATATGTGACGTATATAAAATACATTTGTACCCTGATGTATGTATAATATTATATATCCGAAGTACCCATTGCCATTGGACATGGACAAGTTAAAATATATAACGCGAATGATGAATGAACAACATTTATAAATCTCGAACACAGTTCAACAAAGGGTTTTTTTGGGTCTGCATTTTTTTGTGTGACAGTTTGTAAAATTTATTATGCCTGTTCGTCATGTGAGTGAGCAACGAAAGTAATTGATGATATAGCTGCATGAAATGCACCTAAATCATCATATTCCATATTTTGTTACGGTTATAATTGGCACATTCTCTTTTAAATTACTCAAACTCGGTAGTGAATATAAGTATTATTAACATAAATATAACCGGGTATTTATCGCGTAAACTACCTTTATTATTTCCCGACGTTTCGCTTGGATCGCACCAAGCATGTCCCAGGAAGACTTCCCGGGAGTCGAGTTTGAGTTTGAGTCTTCTCGGGACCATGCTTGGTGAAATCCAAGCGAAACGTCAGGAAATAATAGAGGTAATTTATGCGATAAATACCCGGTTATATGTATGTTAATAATGTGTTGTGATCGCGAAGGTTTAAAAAGGACAAGTGAATAAGTAAGTAAGTCGATCCAGGTCTTATATTTAACTTTACTTTCAACAATTCTAGGTATTCGATATTAATAACTTATGTTATCTAACTTATTATTAACTACTTTTTGTCTACGATACTATCCACTTCGCACGCTTTGTAAACGGATTTATTTTCATGCGCAAGCTGTAAGTCAAATATTACAACAAACCTACCTTTAAATATCAAACCTAGTCAACCAGATAAAAAAATGTCAACGTAGGTTTATATTTGTTTATACTTCTAAACAAAGAGACAGATTAAAAATATTAGTTACAAAGTAGCCAGTACAGTCAGTTTTACACGCTTTGTTCAGTTTTTGGCTAGATTGCTTAGCCTGATTCTTGTTACCAACATTATTTTTTTCCATGAAAATATGGGTCAAAATAGCGTTGAATAAGATATAAAATAAAAGCTTACCTTTGTGATATTAAGTTTGCCATGTTTTATTTAAGAAATGTTTGTGTACATTATATAACAAATTCAGAGTCAATAAACATCTACACAAACTTTCGCGATTGTTAATAAGTATAATATAGAAATTAGATAAACAATACCGTCACATTGTTGTCGTTAAAGATAAATTATAATTACATTAATTGACAATGATAAATATGATTGGACATAAATATTAAACACGAGATTAGGCGCCATTATCAGAGCATATAAAACAAAGTCAGTTGGAGTCTGCAAAATATTATATCATAGAGGACGGACGCGTTCCAGTGTTGCGCTCCGTTTTGAAACGTTTGAAAGCAAAAAGTGCGGTGTATCAAGTCGGGGAGTATAAAAATCGTTTTGTTAGTTCCTGAAATCCAGAACCATGGCTGGTAGAGATCCCGCCTCCAACCAACTTAATTCTTTTAAGAAATCTATGGAAGTATGTTTTATTTCATTTATTAGTTCGTTTTAGTTTTTGAATTTTGTAAGAGCTATTACTTTCAATCAAAAGTTAGAGATAGTACCATTTTGTTTCTGCAGAAAATAGTTTTCCAAATCTTTGAAAGAACTAGATTGCAGATCAAAGTTACAGTAAGAAAAGTTAGATAATCGTATAATATATTTTTTTTTCTTTCAAGGGAACCAAACTACAATTAACCAATAAATCTGGAAACCCACTGCCTCAAGCCAATGGGCTCTTGACTGTTGGACCGCGAGGCCCAGCGCTCCTTCAAGACCTGCACATCGTTGACGTACTGTCGTCTTTCACGAGGGAACGCATTCCAGAGCGTGTCGTCCACGCAAAAGGAGCTGGCGCATTTGGCTACTTTGAAGTAACCAACGACATCAGAAAGTACTGCGGTGCAAAAGTATTTGACACCATTGGTAAAAGGACACCTGTCGCTATCCGCTTTTCAACTGTTGCTGGTGAAGTTGGCTCAGCTGACACCGTTCGCGACCCACGTGGTTTTGCCGTCAAATTCTACACTGAAGACGGCAACTGGGATGTCGTTGGAAACAATACGCCAATCTTCTTCATCAGGGACCCAACTCTCTTTCCTAGCTTTGTTCATTCCCAAAAACGTAACCCTGTTACACATTTGAAAGATGCGGATATGTTCTGGGATTACATATCTCTGAGGCAGGAGTGTGTTCACCAAACTATCTACACTTTCGGAGACCGTGGTATTCCTGATGGTTACAGACATATGAACGGCTATGCTTCGCATACTTACAAGTTCGTTAACGACCAAGGTGTAGCTCATTGGTGCAAGTTCCATTTCAAGACAAACCAGGGCATCAAAAATTTGTCCGCAGAGAAAGGAGCTGAACTCGCAAAGACTGACCCTGATTATGCCATAAGAGATCTTTTTAACGCAATTGCTAAAGGTGATTTCCCATCATGGAATCTCCACGTACAGGTCATGACTATGGAACAGGCAAACAAATCCAAAATCAACCCTTTTGATCTGACTAAAATCTGGCCACATGCCGAATACCCCCTTATTCCCGTAGGAAGGTTGGTTTTGGACCAAAACCCAAAGAACTACTTCTCTGAGGTTGAACAAATTGCTATGAGCCCCTCCAATCTTATTCCCGGAATTGAAGCTTCTCCTGATAAGATGTTGCAAGGGCGTCTCTTTGCTTACAACGACACACACCGCCACCGTCTGGGTGCTAACTACTTGCAAATTCCAGTAAACTGCCCTTACCGCACTAAAGTATCGAACTACCAGCGTGATGGACCTCAAGTTTTGGAGAACCAGGATGGTTGCCCCAACTACTATCCAAACTCATTCTCAGGGCCTGAAGGATGTCCAAGAGCTGCTCGTCTTGAATCTAAGATTGAGGTAAACGGTGAAGTTCGTAGATACGAAGACTTGGCTGATGAAGATGATTACAAGCAGGGCGCTGCTCTATACACGAAAGTCATGGATGCTGGTGAGAAGAAACGATTGGTAGTAAATATCGTTGACCACCTCAAGGATGCGTCTGATTTTATCCAAGACAGAACTATCTCGATGTTTAACAAAGTACACCCGGATCTTGGAGGTCAAGTTGCTGCTGGTCTTAACAAGAAAGTTCAGGCAAACCTGTAAGACTAAGCAAAGAAATATACTTATATTTTTAGCTTATAAAAATAACAGTGAGTGCTTATCATAAATATTATTTAAACATTTAATTATTGTTTATCGCCCAAAATGTTGAAAGAAATATTTTAATCTTGTAATGGTGGTAATTCTGATGGCACCATTCTTAATAAAATGTAAAACAGAATCGACACCAATAATGCTAAAAATATTTGGTACACATGAATTTAATTATTTTTTAAGATGTGAATAATATGTAATCTTATAAACATGAACATCATCATTGTATCTATTTTACTCATATTAAAATAAAGACATAGGTAAAGGTAGAAACTTTTGCCAGGTTTTATATTTTACTAGGTGTCCCGGCGAACGTCGTATCGCACCTACTACAACCACTACTTACAACTACCTTACAACTACCCTACAACTACCCTACAACTACCCCACAACTACCCCAGGATGAAACAATCTAAGGGAGGCTTATACCCAGCAGTGGGTGAAGTCGCGCTGTGGATGATGATAATGGCGTCATCTGACGAAACACAATACGAACGCTTTGTTTTCAGCAAATTTATCAAAACACTTACAGTGTTTTGATAAATTTGCTAAAAATAGATAATGCCCGAACAAGGGGTCAAATACAAAGCGATAAACAATACATTTTATTCGATTAAATTAAAGGTAATCCAAGAACTTCTAAATTCTGTATTGTAAAATTTCTTAAATTAATTATGAAATTTGAATTTAATTTAATATTTGACATTATTTCTCTCCATAGTATAAATTTAAGGCACTGCCCTGTCTGTCTGTCTGTTTGGATTTGTTCTCCTCCTAAACAGATTTTGATAGAGTTTTCACCACTGAATGGAGTATTTCAAGAGGAAGGTTGTACTGTAAAATTCGTTGTATGGTAGCTAAACTATGATGATTATATAAATAAATAATGCTGGACAATTCACACAGCATAATCTTGCTTCAAGCTAAGCAGAGCTTGCCTTATGGGGTACTAGATGACTTATATACTTAGTACATTATACTATAAAGATAGATATTTTAAAGGAAAACATCCAGAACACCTGAACAAATATCTGCAGATCGTAAATACATTTGCTCCGAGGCGGGAAACAGCCCGCTGCGCCAAAGAGGTCTTAATTTAAGTGATTGTTGAGGTTGTCGGAAATTTTAAGTGATGTTTTGTTACTCTTTAAAAGTCAGCTATGGCAAATGTCTATCTCCTGTGGACAACTAATAGTAAAGTTGAGTAGCTCATATTGGCGGTCGTTGGACTGCTGTTCACGTCCACTGCTGAACATAGACAAGAAGCCCCTGGATCTTAAATATAATGAGGGGGTTCTTGCCATACTTGCCATTCTTGGCAGGTGGGTTGGCTAACGCTGTACTGGATGTCGATACACGGAAAGACACTGCGGTCCTTCTTCTGGGGGAAACTTAGCAGATTTTTAATGCACCCATGTGCAAGAGTAGAGAGGACAACATTTTACTGCCTTATGATCATGGGTCGTTTTTTTTATAAAATATGCAATAGTTTTTTTAACTATTCATACAAGATGACCGATGATTGGTTTATTCGTATAGCTCTGTGCGAATCAGGGGCGGGTCGAAAGTTTAATTATTGAAACCGACGAATATTAATGAAAAATTGGTTAAATAATTGTACTTTTGAATCTGGTTTGAGATTTCTACTTGGTATGATTATGCAGGCAGTAAAATGTTGCTTTTACTCTCTTGCCCGTGGATGCAGTAAGAGCCTGCAAAGGGACACCTCCGGAAGATGGGCAGCAGCGTCTTTCCGTATATCAACATCCCATACTGCGCTCACTAACCCGCCTGCCAAGCGTGGTGAGTATGGCAACTACCCCTCATGGAGATCCATGAGGGAGGCCTCAGTTCAGTAGTGGACGTTTTACGGCTGAAAAGATGATGATGATGATGTAATGATATTCTAGTTTTTAAAGATTACGAATAAAGGAGCATTTGGAGAACTTAAGTTAGAACCTAGTTTATTCACTTTGCGGTAATTTTTAAATAAATTAAGGACATCTGCAAACACCAGAGGCGAAGCTGATGCGCTGCCGGCTTTTGAGGAGGGAGTATACCCGCCTTTAAAAGGACCCCATATTGTAGCTCCGAGGGAATACCGCAGATGGGAGTTCGTTCCACAGCTTGATCGTCCTCGGCAAAAAAGAGCGCGAAAAGCCAGTGGTTTTGGAGAACCAGCTATCCAGATGGTTCTGATAAAAATTCGCTTTATGGCGAGTAGTGCGGTGATGGAAGTTAGCTGTAGGTATTAAACTTAATAGTTCTTCAGAATATTCCTCATTGTACAGACAATATAGCACACACATAGAATCTATGTCTCTTCGAAGGCTTAAGGGCTCCAGATCGTCTGTGAGTTTGGAATCGCCGACAATAAGGGTTGCTCTGCGTTGTATCCGATCAATTGGAAGGTGTTGAGACTCAATAAGTAAAAATTGTGTTCCACTCCGATCTCCTAATCCGACACGATGAATACCTACGTAGCTTGGCATTTACAGCATTGGCGGCGGGACAGCCTCCTGGGTTTGAAGCGGCCAGGTTCGGGTCCCCTACGAACCAACGGGCGGCCAGCGGACAACCGTTTTGTCAGGTCTTTCTGGCCATCAAACCAACCCATTAAACTCAGACATACAAATATGGTCCTCGCTGTTAGGCAGGGTGTGCCACGTGCAGGAGAGGTTGACTTTAGCTCAAAGATCTACGTGTGCTACGTACCTCCTCAATCTTGTTCTTAGAGCCTTTTTTATGAATAATGTACGCTGACTTTCATAAGATAGGGACGTAGCTTTCTGTAAGAGACCGGCGATAATGCAAAGGGAGGGTAAAAGAAAAGGCAAGGCTTTTAGCGCATTTAAAAATTCAAATGGCAGGGACATTGTCCTGGCCAGCAGATTTTGTCTTGTCAATCTTTTCTAGTGATTTAGGAACGTTTTCCTCAAATATTTTTACTGCACTTATACCTGCGAAAGATATATTTATATTTGTCTCGACAAAGGTAATAAACCAATCTGTGTCTCCATGAGTGTTATTTTAAAAATGATGAGGGAAAGAATTTTGAATTTAGAAATTTACCGTAATAGTTACGAATATCAACACCACTGTTCGAAGAGCGATTTTCATATTCCATAACAGAAGGATAAGTATTGGACAGTTTTTTACTCTTTATATTTATATGACCGAAAGGCGCGAGGATTAGTTTAGATGCAAGTTTCGATGTAAGCTAAATAAACGTTATGTAAATCCCTCTCCATTGTCTGCTCTTTGTCGTTTTTATGTGAACGAATCAAAATTGTAGGAGTTATTATACTTTTATATATTTTGTGGATTTTTTAAAAGTACGTCGAAATCAGAAAGGATTAATTCTGATAACCGGCCGAGGCTAGCATTTACATGGGAATTATGTTGCAAAAGGTTACAAGTGTTTAGACTATTAATTAAATCTAGCTGATGCGAGCCCTAACAGCCCTACATTAGTGGGGGTTAAAGAGATTCCATGTTTATTATTTAAAGTCCAAGTCACATGGGGCATGTTTTTATTACCCAACATAATTATTTTGTCTGAGGGCTTATTTCAATTTATTTTATTTTAATTCTTAGCAAAGTTGGATAACTGTGTAGGCATAGATTAGCCAACATTTTTGTCGCAAATATAAACCATCGCAATATGTATTTTTTTATTGGAGTAACGACTTTTCATTGATATTGTAACCCACAAATCTTCCGCACTGGCATTCCATATCTTCATATCGACAACGAGCTGCTATCTCACGGCGAACGGCTATATGGACCCCTCCCTCCTACTGACCAGTCCTCGCATAATTACGGTCTCTCCTCCAGACTATATAGAGTGAATTTTTGAGACGGGACAGTAAAGGCAGGTACCTTAACCGTTATAGTTACAGGAAAACGTTTTTAGAAGATTATCCATAAATTTTCAAGATATTCTGAACTGCATTTACAGATTTTGGAAAAAATGTACAGTCAGCAAGAAAATGGTCATTTTACACAAAAACTTTTTTTGGTGCCAATCGATCCTCTTTCTTATTAGGATCAAAAGTCTCTACTGGACCGACTGAGGTTTGAGTACTAGAAATGTCAAAAATTGCGAAAAAAAAATTCCATACATTTCGTTAAAAGAGTCAAACTTCTAAGTTAGCCAAAATTTTTGTTATGGGTAGATCCGCTATAATCCGCTATTAAGAAGACTGGCTGAAGAAAGTAGTACTTAAGTAAAAAAAAAGTTTTAAATTTCAAACTTCGAATTCGATTCGAATTCTTGGGTTATTTCAGATCATTCTTATGTTTGTGCTGAGAAAATTCTAGATTAGACTTCTTGTTAAAAAATGTCTTTAAATCGCAAACGTTTGTACTTAATTGAAGCGTATTTTGTAAACAATAGGAACACGGAATCTGCATTGGTGTGGTACACGAATTAATACCCATTACGACAAGTATCATCAAGAAAGGTAATTAAAAACCTTTTGAGTGAACTTATGTATTCGTGATAACGGCGGTTATTTTGAGCCATTTATTTCGTAGATCATATTAATGTTAGTTATTTTTGTCTGTGTCTAAAATACACATTAAAATGATTTATTTTGTTATTATTTCTTTTAGTTCTAATACAGAGGATTATCGATGCACCTATGATGATTTTCTACTTAGGTAGGCGCTTTTGCTTCTAGGTACAGTAAGCCACGAGGCCAGCTTGACAAAAACTGTAATTATCTTATACCCCCTGTATTTTCGTACGAATGTAAGTATTGGAAAAGTTTTTCGCAATTTCTGACATTTCTAGTACTCAAACATCAGTCGGTTCAATAGAGACTTTTGATCCTTATAAAAAACAGAATCGTTTGGCATCAAAAAATGTTTTTGTGTAAAATGACCATTTTCTTGCTTAGGTTGCTTCAGTTAAACATTTAATATGTTTTTTCCTCGCTTCGTCCGGAACAGCACCATAGTGCGAGACCTAAAATTTGAAACCCTGGATGCTTCATTACCCGCCTAGCGGAGAACATGTTCCGACAAAGGAACGCCTCAGACCACGAACACTTACAGCACCTAGCGCCTAAGAACGACCGACTACCGAACACGAAACCATACGCCAGGAAGCTGCTACAGCAACACACCGACTCTTAAAACGACGAAACAAGCAACCGCAGGGACACTAAACCCGAGCCTGATACCACGCAAGACAACCCTGAAGCACAAACTTGTAACAAAAATGCATCATTCCATGACTTCAGATTTGCAACGCATTATTCCTACGCTAGCTGGCAGCATAAACACAATTTGAGCCAGGTGTACGCTATTCCAAATACCTATTTCTAGCAGTTTCGCAGATTTACGACTGAAATTATTCATGGGACCATATTAAATCGTCTAGCACATTCCTAAAGTGGTATTTTGTCTCTATAAATCTCTACTAATGAGGATTTGTAATTGTAGCATCAAACGATATGAGAATGGGGGTTGCATGTTTGTTTATTGCACAAATCTCGTAGCTAGTGAATTTCATTTACCATAGCCTAGTGAACAGTTCTACTGGCTGGATTTGTGCCGTAAATTAGGAAGCCATTTCGACCTTAATTATTATTGAAAGGGCGTGTCCAGATCTGACAAACGCGCCGCTTGCGCACATTAATTATCAGTGTAAGGTAAAGGCGTGTCAAGATCGCCTAAGGGGCTGCGCAGGAGCGTTGCATGAACGAAAATTAACGGGAGTAGCTCGCGAGTAGCGCATTTGCGGCACGTTCGTCGGATCTGGACACGGCCTTACTGTTAGACACGGGTTCGGAAAACTCACTAGAGCTTATGCGCATTAGAGCTGATCTGTAACAACAAGTAGGTTTTTTTTAATTACGTTTTCTTAATACAATGATGGTTATACATTAAAAATAACAAAACTCTAAGGTTAGCTGTTTTAGATTTATTACCCTATTATAATCCGGGAGCACGGTAGATACTTGATTAACTCAAAAATAATATTTAGGCAATGCAAACATAGAAAGGTTGTTTTGTCACAAATAATGCATGTTTGCTTCTGATCTCGGTCGGCATTGTTAATTATTTATTTTATTTTATGAGTAACACGCAAATTTGGAAAATATACTCGTATTTACAAATTATGCTGGCATCCCGCGGAAGTGATGAAACCAGTTGTCTTTACTATATCTACAACTATTTTGACGAGACCTTTACTGGCAGATAGCTTATTACCTACGTCAGCCCGTAGACGTAAGTATTGAAACTGATTCCGCGCAAAAAAATAAAAAAGCTCACGATATTACGGTATCATGAGACCCTACAACTCTGTCTCTGAGTGACGGGCGCAATGCAATGCAGCTTTAGGTCAGTGATTTGTGAACGTGATCACCGCGGTATTGCAGTTGTGTAGAGGTTACCGCCTTACATCAGGTGGGCCTTCGCCTTGTCTCGTCATTTAGTTGTATAAAAAGGCTAGTATTACATAGAACTGAATTAGTATTTCGGTTTAAAAGTAAATTGCTTCCGTTTGTAACCAATCGCTACAGCTACATACAATGCAAGTTTCGTGTCTATCTGTTTGCTCGCTAAATTATTCGACGAGCCGTTTTACCAGTAGATGAATAGAATGTGTTCCTAAGCTAATTGACCTAGATTTATGCCCCACATGCGTTACTGGGGGAGGCTTCACGCCAAAGAGGTGACTTTTATTATGAAAAGCGTTAAATATATTTGTCTCGGGTTTGGGCGGTTTTTTTGTGTGGAGATATCTACTTAATTCTTTTAACAAAAAAAAAACTACTTTAATGATAACATCTAAAATGTTGCTAAAAATATTCCAAACCGCGATATGTAGGTATGCTTTATAATATTTGAGTATTTCCCTCAATTTATAATTTAGTGTCAAGCAAAAATTATTAAATTAAATAAAAACCCCAACTGCAACTTTAAATTTAGGTCAAAATATATGCCTTGAGGGACTCCAGTAGACACTTTTACATATATTTCATTTCAATGATCCGGATGACGATGATGATGATGATAATGAGTAAGTAAGTTTTATAAGTATATACAGTAAAGTGGATAAGGATTTAGCCCGCCGTGGGTTGACGGCAGTAGAATGTTACCCCTTCTCTCATGCCCCCGGGCAAGGCGGGGAGAGAAGGGGTAAATGCAGTAAAATCCTGCTAATTGATACCTTCGGAATATGGGTAGCAGCGTTTTTTCTTGTATCAACATCCCGTACTGTGCTCGCCAACCCGCCTGCTAAGCGTGGTGAGTATGGCAACTACCTCTCATGGAGATCCATGAGGGAGGTCTGTGTTCAGTAGTGGACGTTTTACGGCTGAAATACCATCTGGTAGCATACGGCTTACTTTGTGGAATAATCAAGTATATGTTTTAACAAAAAAAACCGACTTCAAACATGAAACTCAACAGTTCTCATCAATATAAATGAATTAAGTCCAAACACAAGGTAGCTACTTTAAACCGTTGAGGAGTTCCCTTCACTGTACTAACTTCACAGTCACAATCCATCTAGGTGTAAAGTTCTAATCAATTCAAATCAATCAAGCCCAAACATAAAGTAATTGCAGTAAATCGTTGAGGTGTTCCCTCGACTGTTTTTCAGCTACATCTTCAGACTGTCTCCAGACCTCCATAAAATAAAATTATAGTGCTTTAAAATATCAAATGAAAACAATTACAAGCGCACTAGTCGCCCCTACGATGTTCGTAGGTTCACCTCGATTCCTCTGGGATGCCGTCAGGTTATCAGATCCTGGTTCCCCATGTTTATAAACGAGGAAGCATATAATGCGAACGATCATAAAATATGTAATACTATCTATATAAAAATATATAATACTAATTCTCCTGCCCGCACGCGTTGAACACGGATAAAAAGTAGCCTATCTACAGATAGGCTACATTTTATCCGGGTTCAACAAACTTTTGGCTTTATAATATTAGTAGGATTTATATACGGACGAATTGAGAACCTCCTCCTAATTTAATTATATTGAATTCGTTGCAGAACATGCAATATTCAGAATTTTTTTTTAGAAGAAATCGTTTATTTCTGCAGAACATCGGTCCTAGGTAATTGAAAATTATTTTCCTGTAAATCCAAATGCTACGTAAGGTTAAAATGTACGTAAATAATAAATGTGTGCCTTTGAAAAGCTTATAAAGGATACTTTTTATAACGAGGGTTTCTGACAAAAATGAATCAATTCAAACGTTGAATGAAAAGCGCGGAGCTAGCTTTCAGATTTATTTATCTGGGTATCTTTATGAAAATATTTAATACGGTAACGTACCTCTTAATAAAACTGATTTAGATAAATAAGTAGATAATAGATATATATAGAAAAATACGCCCTTCTGATATTAAATTAAATTAAATACATTTATATATTTAGTTTTATCGTTTTAAGTAGCTTGTTTTTGTAAATCTTTCCATCCCTACTAATATATAAAAGTGAAAGTGTGGATGTATGTATGTATGCTATGTATGTATGTTAGTATGTATGAATGTTCTGTTTTCACGACAAAATGGCTAAACCGATTTTGGTGAATTTTAGTAAAGGAATAGATTAGACCTTGGATACTTTACGTTGCTAAAATTAAAGAATAAAGGATTAAATAGGGGATGAAAGTTTGTATGCAAAAATCGTTATTTTTCACATAAAGTAGGTACTTAAAATTTCGCATAAATATTGGAAATCAAAACTCAATAAACCTATTATTCATAATTTCTTAAAAATCATCCCGTAAATGAAAATATAGGGGTTAAAATTTTGATATGGGAATAATTTTTCACTCGATTTTTTTGAAATTTTGCTTTTATAAGAAAGATACCAAAACTATAACTATAAACACGTGTTTAAAAGTTTTGGTATTTTTATGAAAAACCCTGAAGGTTTCTCAAAAATTACCGTCTGAGTGGCAAATTAGGGGATAAAAGTTTTACTTGATTTACAAGTTATTTTGCATAAATATTGGGACATAAAAATAATCTAACGTATTTCATAATCTTTACAAACAAAATTGCTGGCAGTAGAATGCCTCTCTTAATGTAGAAAGAATAACACCTCTCCCCTCTTTCCCGTGGATGCATTAAGAATATGCTAAGGGATACCTTCGGAATAATGGCAGCAGCGGCTTTCCGCGTATCAACATCCCGTACTGCGCTCCCCTGTCTGCCGTGGCGAGAGGCCTATTTCCAGCTCTGGACGTCTAATGGCTGAGTGAAATCAGTCAGAGGTGGATTTGATTTTTGGCAAGTGATTTGGGAATACTGAACATAATATCGTCTATCGTCCCCCATTAGCATATCTATGTGTTCCAGGAAACAGCTTTGCTAATGGCCCCCGGAAAACAATTTGCATAAGCAGCATTAACGATTTTGTATACAGAGTGTGTTATAATATGTGCGCTGCTGAAATGGGGTTATTTCTGACCACTCTAAGGAACAATTTTAGTTTACGGACTTTTCAGGATTCTATAATTTTCATCCAAGTTTTAACTACCGTAGCTTCTGACAAAGTTCGTTATTCAGGTTACGTCAGGTAAGGTTTGAGACATAAGTCATTACAAGGATTGAGCACAGTCTCTAGAGAGTCAGTTCTTTAGAGATGACACATCAGGTTTCAGGGAAATATTGTAACAAATTTCTTGGACTTGATTTTTTATCTAATTACCTTTACGCGGACGAAGCGGCAGGTAAAAGCTAGTAAATAAATAATGCTGAACAATTCACACAGTATTATCTATCCCCAGCAAAGCAGAGCTTGTGTTATGGGTACTAGATAACTGATATACTCAATACAAAATATTATATAGATAAATATTTTTTATATTATTTATAGAAAAACATCCAGAACACCTTAACAAATATCTGCAGGTTGTACAGACATTTATCCCGAGTTGATTTCCGTAATCAAACCCCACGCTGCGCCACGGTCGTCGAAAGCCTTTAAATATCTTCCTTAAATTAAAGTCTTACCTATAAACAGGATCGTCATCTCTGTACCACACGACGAGCAGAAGGCTGTCGTTCCTCATCGGTGGGCGAGAGTCGCAAGGCAGGACGACCTCCCCCCCCTCGACGGCTGAAACGCGAGTCACAGTGCCAAGCATGGGAGGCATGGAACCACCTGGAACAATTTAAGAAAATACTTATTTACTATAGCACGAGTATAATAACAAAAACACGGAAATTTATCGCGTATTACCTTTGATTATTGCCAACGTTCCGACTGTGTTTCAACAATTGCGGTCCCGGCAGGGTATCTCGCGACAGGTTTTGCAACAGGCGATCGTTGCTGTCAAACGTCAATTTTGTATTAGAGAACAGCAAGGAATTGAAATTTGACAGCAACGCTCGCCTGGTGCAAAGCCTGTCGCGAGATACGTAATCACCCTGCCGGTTGACTGCCCAGTCGGAAACGTCGGGAATAATCAAAGGTATTACGGGATAAGTTCACGTGTTTCGTTATTATACTATAATGAATCGTGATCGCACAAAAAATACTTTCTTTTGTTTAATTTCTCATCAAAAACTGCAACTTCAAATCGGTTCACTCGCTTAAGAGCAGGCTACGGTGCCGCAGACAGACACACAGCGGTCAAACGTTTGTTCTTTGTCCAGCTATGGGACCCAGATGCCTTCGTAATAACGATAAGTTTACAAAGTCGTGACATTTACATCAGATAGCGTATTCAGTACAAAAGCTCTTATGCATATTAAGAGACAATTATTAATCACTTACAAGCCTTTTCAAGTTTAGCCCTAATAATCTAGCATATGTTACACGCACGTAACCCACGTTAAGTTATTGTTCGTGGATATATCCTTTTGATAATTTATTTAAACAGTAAATTTATTCACTCGTTCAATATCGTTACCAGTGATGAATAGAAAATGAGTATACCTCTGTAATGAACAAATGTCATGGAAATTGATATTTTGTACGAGACCTTTGTTAAAATGTTATACAAATTATTAAATAATGCTGGATATTTCACGAAGTTCCATCTAGATCTGCGTTTTAGTAGTAGTAAAACTTTTTGTGAACAGTTCATCCAGGGATGAACTACAATCATACCAATTTCTGTCGCCAAGCAGTAATGTCTGCATTGCTATGTTCGTGTTTGAAGGGTAAGGGGGCCGGCGAAATTACGGGCAGATGAGACCTTACAACTCTACCTATGTCTTTTATGGGCGCAATGCAATGCAGTGTTTGTTAGTCACTTGCTAAGTGAACGTTATCACCGCGATATTGCAGTTGTTTTAGGCAGAGGTTACCGCTTAACACTAGGTGGGCTTTCGGATTTTTTGTCATTTTGTAGTATAAAATATTGTGTGTGACCGTAAAGAATAATATTTACTAACCGTCACACTGTAACCTGCTCTACAATATGGCGGGTATGGAAAAACAATCTTTTCAACACACTTGCTCGTAAAGTGAGCCTTATTACATCACTTTTAGAGCCATAAACCGAGCTATAGCACACGTGTGCGTAATAATATTACACACTAGTGCGTAATATAATTATCCCTACAAAGTTTAATTAGTACCTTACTGTGCTTATATGCGAGTCAACAGAGCATTTTCAATTTAACCGGGTAATAAAGTTATTTTCTTAAAGTAACACCAAAGAGGTTTTATGCCGCTGAAAATCCATATAAATATTTGGAACAAATTAGTGTGTACGTCGTTAATTAAGTAAAACAAACATTTACTATTATTAAATTATTCATTTTACAATAATTTGTTATAAAATATTAAAATATTTGCATTTTATCACTTAAAATTATAATTTTCAAGAAGGCTGTATGTTTAGTTTACTCACCTTGCACTGGGCGCGTTAAAAAAAACTTGCGCGCCGTTTCCCATATTCCATATCCAAACGTGAAAACTAAAGCTGTGATGCTTTAGTTTTCATATTTGGTTTTATCGTATTCGTCGCTGTGTGGTAAATTAATTTGTTTTTTCCTCGCAAGTGTGTTAAAAAACGTAGTATGACACGCGTGAGCATTGATCATTACACTCTCGGCTCCATAACGCCCTCGCCTTTGGCTCGGGCTGCAATCTCGTCTCGACTAATGACTAACATTGCACACTCGTTTCTTAATGTACTATAACGTAACACTAGCAAATGGCTCAAAGCGATTTCTATAAAACTTACAATTTCGCATTCTTCACACAATGTTCTTTCATTTGATACCAAACATGAGTATACTTGGAAACATTCTATTATTTATCCCCTCTTAAACCCCCATAACATCTAAACCAAATTTGATATAACAAAATTTAGAACCACCGTAAGAAAACCTGCTTTAGTTTCATGGTTCTGCAAGTATTGATCATAAGGGGGTTATTGCCATAGAAAGAAAGAAAGAAAGAAAGAAAGAAAGAAAACACATTTATTGGCACACAAGACATACAGGTAAACAACAAAATCAAAAAATTATTTAACAAACAACTTAAAACAACAAAACAGAAAATACAAACCAATATTACAAACTATGTTGGTAAGGCCCTATACGACGAGTGAGCCAAAAGGTGACGTCTCAGCATGTGATAAGCGGTATGCAACGCTGGTTTTCAGACGTCACCAAGTTGCCATCACGAATGCAGACTAGTTTTAAGACTTAATATATTTTTGACTAATAATGCCTGTTTTTATACATACATATTTTTAATGTGTTTTTTGTAAATGTTTATTTGTTTATTGTGTTGATGTTTATTATGTTTATTGTGACACAGATTTAGGAAAACACAAACAATGAATATTAATAATATAAATATAATAATAAAGATATAACTTTAAATACAATACACATTTGAGCCGAGCCGGACGGGCGGACCCAACCAAGCCAATTATCGGCGCGCCCACCGGACGGTGGCCAAACGGTGCGACAGTGACAAACAGGATGACGGTGACAGGAGACGTTAACCATCATGATTTGCGTCTGTTCTCTGGTCATTATTTTACATCACTGGAGGTATTAAACCGAATTTTAATTTGTAATGTTAAAAATATGAAACACGTTGTTACTACATTTGAAATTAAAGATAAAGAGCCTAAATTATACAGAACAGTAAGTGTGGATTGCGAACGAGATTGGGTATCAACTGTAAATAAATAAATAAAGATAAAGATAACAGAGTCAACAGAGTTAGCGACAGGACAGGTATACTTTGGCTAAGAGAGAGGGCTCTCCAGTCACTCACCCGAACAGACTTAGCCCGCAATTCCGCCTATCAGTTACTGAGCCTTGTTGGCCAATAACTTTTGCACAAGAAATAAAAGACTAACGGGATACAACTAGTCAAAAGAAGCTGAACACATATATTGTGTGTGATGAGTTAATAGAGAGCTAAGTAGCGTTTTGCTCTATTGAATAAACACTTATTGAGTTTGAGTTTGAGAGACAAAGTGTATATTTGGGTTCTTCGCCACGGGGGCAAGTGCCTAACAGCAAATTATTGTCACTAAACTTATCTTTTGTACCCTTCTGTTTGCTTAATAAAAGATTTTTAAGGGCAAACCTAAATGATGGTACTGTTTTCAGGTTGCGTATTGGTGGCGGTATGTCGTTCCAACAGCGAGATGCTACAAATCGAAATGATCCACGAAAAGTGACAGATCTGTGTCTTGGCGTCAGTAGCACCTGAGTACAAGACCTTTTCATGTAACGTGATGTTTCTTGAAACCAGTTCAGCTTACTATAGAGATAAGGAGGGGTTTTATAGTTAATAACACCAAACAAGAGGGCCGCTAGATGCAAGAGTCTACGAGATTAAATTTTTAATAAATTTGAGGCATTAAGGTATGGAGTTACGTGTGCCCGTGGTGGGACCTGAACAAAAAACCGAATACAAGCGTTTTGCACTCTTTGGATCAAACTTTCAGTGCGAGCTAACAGGCAAGTCCCATAAACCACATCACAATAATTTAACCTAGATAGTACTAGTGACTCGCATAACATAACCCTGACATCCTCACTTAGATAGGGGCGTATTTTATAGAGTAATTTAAGTCTATAAAAACTATTACACACTCCTTCAGCCACATGGTTTTCAAATCGAAGATGACTATCTAGGGTAAGTCCAAGACTCTTAGCTTCACTAACATATTGGACAGCCTCACTATTGACCATTAAACAGATATGCTGTTGAGATAAGTTTTGCAAGCCATGTTTGGAGCCGGTTATCATGTACTTTGATTTTTTGGGGTTAAGTACTAAAGAATTACGTCTAGCCCAATTGTATACTTGACTTAGATCAGAATTCACCAAATCTACAGAATTGGGGCAATCTGAGGGGTGGAAAGAATAATAAAGCTGCACATCATCTGCATAGAGCTGAAATTGACAGTGACGTATGCTTATAACTATATCTGCACTAAATAATATAATAAAATTGGACCTAAGATGGATCCCTGAGGGACACCTCTAGTCACCGGGCTAAAACAAGACCACCATGGGGTAGTCCAATATCAACACACTGTTTTCTACAGTAATCGGGTCAAATCCATAAAAAGCAAGCTTTGAGAGAAGAAGAGATAAGTTTAAGGAATCAAATGCACGCGAAAAATCCAATAAAACCAAAATGCTACACTTTCCTTGATCCTGGGCAACAAGCAAGCCGTCAACTATGTCCAGAAGAGCAGTAGAAGTGCTATGGGCTCTACGAAACCCAGATTGAAATTGGGGAAGGATACAGGAGTCCTCTAGAAACTTGACCATCTGCATACATACTACTTTCTCCAATACCTTCGAGAGGCAAGGCAGGAGACTAATTGGACTAAAGTCACCAAAACTTAAAGGATGATTATTTTTAGGCACAGGTTTAACAACGGAAATTTTCAAAATTTCAGGAAACAGACCACTCGCCATTGACAAATTAATTATATTAGTGATCGCTGATAATGAATGGGGTAGTGTCATTAATAACATATCTAATGACATGTCATCAATACCTCGTGCATTGGATTTAAAACTCTCAATGACCTTTAGCACTGTGTATTCACTTACAGCATGAAAAGAAAATATGTTAGGACCAAAGCGATGAAATTAAAAGTATGTCAACTGTGAGATTTCAACATTTCAAGAAGTATGAGTTTATCAAGTCAGGGTTGTTAAAATGTGGTGGTAGCTCATCTATCTGCTTTTTATGAGGTATAATATTAATATTTTAAATTTTTCCAAGGCAACTTAGAATTATGAATATTTTTATTTATGTTTTCTTTAAAAAAGGCAGATTTTTCACTTACTATGGCTGCAGAAACTATATGTTTCATCTCCTTGTAACACCTTTTAAGCTCCTCAGAATTATGGCATCTATATCTTTTATAATAATCATCCCTTATTCGCATCATACACTTAACTGTCTCTGTAATCCAGGGATGTTCTGGAGTAATGAACCTAGTAGTTTTATAAGGAGCATGTAGGTCAAAGAGAGCATTTATAGTACCAGTATGGGCCATAGCTAAGTCATTTAGGTCTTCAATGGCTGAAATACTGAACCAGTTTATATTGTTGAGATCAGAGGAAAACAATTCCATGCTTATATTTTTTAGAGGCCTGTGTAGGTCACTACTCGTGGGGGAAGCTTTTCTTTTCTAACATCAAATTCAGCCATTATCATTGCATGATGTCCTAGGTCTGGAGCGTATTTCACCAAAAGCTACCTGACCTTAGAATCGGTGCAGACCAGGTCAATCATTGTCTGACTATGATCAGTAAAGTGTTTAGGCTCACTAACGATTTGATTTAGATTTAGAGATTGCAAAAACTGATTCAGTAGAGACAGCTTACTATTGCCTGGATCAGGCATATCAATATTGAAATCCCCTAAAAGGATAAGATGGTCGCATTTGGAAAGAGTGACAATAGACTCGCTGAGGGCATCTAAAAATGTCAAGACATCCTGCCATGGAGCTCTGTACGCTGTACCAATAACTATAGATTTACTACAAACAGTCAACCGTATCCACATCTGCTCAACTGTAGGCACAATAGGATGAGTACATACCCGTACATTGACTCCTTTACGCACATAAAAACCGATTCCTCCTCCCCTCCTCGCCTTAATACTTGTAGGTCTAGGGCAATGTATAAGACGGTATCCAATAATTTTAGGCGCAATATCATCTTGCCCCAGCCGCAACCAAGTTTAGTTTAAAGCTAAGATGTCAGGGTTATGCTCCCCAAAAGCACCTATGAATTCATCTTGTCCTGTGTTTATAGACCCTGAATTGAAGAAACCAACTTTTAAATGCTTAGAATTAATCATAATGATATTGATAATAATTATAATGAGGCTTAGCATTAATTGGTTTGCAAATATTTTGTGACAATAATGTAGTATTCATAATTTTAAAAACATTTTAATTAAAATGTCTCTACCTAGCATAAATAAGATAAATATAATACTGCACCGTAGAATATTGACATTTTTCAATACATACAATATATATAAGAATAAGTGAATATGTTATTAGAATTAAAATAAGGCATAAGTAAGATAGGTACGTCTCAGCGACCTCACCACCTAAAATACTGGGTTGCAACTCGACACAAAATACATGAAAATAAAAACAGACTAAAGAAATATACAAAGTCAACACATAAGTAATAACAACCAAATTCACAATAACAAGTATAAAACAAAAACCAGAATTCAACACAGACATTTTACTATTTTCAGGCAATACAACAAGTGAATAGCGTACATTAAATAAGTAAATCAAACAATCCCAACCCCAAAAACCCTTTTGACGTCCTCTTCCGATCGGATAAGATGCGCAGGCTCACCGTCACTACGTCGCACGTAAATGCGACCTCGCCTCGTCCAGGAGTACCGCCATCTTAGCTTGTGGCATTCCACCGGGTTCATTCCGGGTCAGCCTCTCGTTAAGAAAAATTCTCACCATGCTTTGAAGGCGGCTTATGGAGCGCCGTACAGGATGGTGATACACCTATATTTTGCAGGATTCTGTCCTTGCAGATTCTTACTGTATCCACGGGAAAAAGAGGATAACATTCTACTGCCGGCACCCCATGGCAAAATACAACACTAAATGTACAGAATTACTTTTTCAGCACAAAATTGTTATATACCCTTGTTCGTGCGTGCATGAAATAGTTTAATAAAGGTCAGACCAAATACATTAGATAACTCTGTGTAGAGAGAGGCATTTCAAATACGAAAGTTATTTAATGTATACATTTTTAAATATTAATTTCAACACTAGCCGCATTCCGCGATTTTACCCGATTTGTTCCAGTTCCCATGGGAATACAGCTTATTTATTACATATTGTGTAAAGACGTTTTAAGTTGACATTAAACTTTAATGGAAAATGTTTATTTTATTATTTTTAGTGTTAAAAAGTTTTTTTTTACTTTAAATTTATTTTTTACTTTGTAGTTATCACTGGACAGTTGGTTTCTTGTCTGTTCATCTCATGACCGCCATGTTGGATATACATTTTTTTTAATGTATACTTATACATATGGACAAGACAGTAAAAACTTTAAGTCATCCCCGACATTTTAACTAGTCTCGGAGCTAAACCGATTTTTACTATAAAACTTACAGTTCTGCTTTAAAACTTAGCCTATGTGCTAATTCTGTTCAACATAAAAATACGTGTGCAAAGTTTTAGCTCAATCCGTAGCCTAGTTTTTGCGTGAAGAGGTAACAAACCTCCATCCAAACAAACTTTTGGCTTAATAATATTAGTGGGAAGTGGAATTTACAATAATAGTCATTTACATGAGAAACTTATTAAATTTAAAGTAAAAAAAACTTTGTAACAAACAAGCTTTTGTGTAAATATACCCACTTAAATAATAAAATAAACATTTTCCATTAAAGTTTAATGTCAACTTAAAACGTCTTTACACAATATATGCAATAAAAAAGCTTGTCGCGAGATTAACCTGTGTGCCTGTAACTTGATCTAATTGATTTTATTTATTTTCAAACAATGTAAATACGAGTACCTGCTTAAATCTCGCGACAAGCTTTTTTATTACATATATAGTGTAAAGACGTTTTAAGTTGACATTAGTATTTTGAATTTTTTAATTAATGTAATATTTGTCTGTATTTTTTCGTTCAATATTTTTAGATTCTTACTGAATCCACGGGCAAGAGGAGAATGTGAACGTCATCGTTATTCTTATTCTTATAACGTTCTTTTGCCGGCCCCCCACGGCAAAATACAGCATTAAATCTACAGAATACATTTTCAGGACAAAATTGTCATGTACCCTTGTTCATGCGTGCATAAAATAGTTTTAAAAGGCCGAACCTTATCATGCATCAGATAACTCTGTGAAGGTATTTCAGTCATGAAGATTATTTTAATGTATGCTGATGTAATGTATTTATGGAATATTTTTATCCTGTATGTCAAAAATATTACTACCTACCAGGGCGGTTTAAGACAGTGACTTTTGAATTTCCCGCCCAGTGGCTTTTTGTGTTTAGTTTTACATTATTCTGCAATTGTCAAGTATACGCAGGGTTAATTTTATCTTTTTAGGGCTCCGGACCAAAATAGTAGTCAAAAGGTACCCTTATGGACTTTGTCTGTGAATTTTTGTCTTTGTCTTTGTTTGTCTGTCTGTCTATCACAGATCCATATGTTGAGGACTACTGATGCTATCGACTTGAAATCGTATAAGGTAACGCATTTTTACTAATAAAGCATAATAGAAAATGTTGAATAATATTTTTTATTATGATTAACAGAGGGGGCGGAAAAAAGGAGCTCAAAAATTTTAAGTGAAGCTACTAGCTCATGTGGAGAGTATCATATGAAAGAATTTTATTTACACGTAAATAAACAGTTTTTAGTTTTCCTCTAAACTATATAGTAATAGACCTATTTACAAAAATGTTGAAAAAATACTGTTCCTTCCTTTATCTCCTAAATTTACGGAGATAAATCCCTGAAACTTTTAAAGATTATAGAAGTGTAAGTAAAGTTTACAGGAAAGTTATAGGAAACACTCTGATTCCTATAGTTTTTTAGATATCATTGAAAGTGTAAAATACCTATATGAGTTCCGCTATCAGACAAGAGATGGCGCTGTCAAGGTGCTCTAAAAAACATAAGCGGCTTTAAACATAATTATATTAAATCGTATGATGGCACGGAACCCTCCGTGCGCGAGTCCGACTCGCCCTTATTTCTCCATTATCATATGTTTGCCATTTCCCTTTTGGCCACTCGATAAGTAATTTCGTTGTGCGTGTCCGCCCGCACCTCTTACGGGGCCCAGTAACTTTAACTGCTGCTGCCCTTAACTAAGAAATAGTTCACTAAGTTCGGTCGTGTCATATCAACTCAGAAGTTTTCTCGCCAGGAATCATCGATAAAATCCATAAAATAAATGATATTGGACATTGGAGAATGATAGTAGCCCAAATTACAGATTGGTAAAAATTTATAATAAACTTCCCGACGAAATTAAAAATGAGGAAGAGACGACATCGTTCTGCAAACATTTAAAATATTTTTTATTAGAAAAATGTTATTATACTGTTGACCAATTTCTCTCCGACAAGCAATAATATTCTTGACATTCTTTTTTTTTCTGTGACATTTTGTTGATTTACGATACTATATTTGTGGATTATTATTCTTATTAACCTTTTTGACATATAATTTAACTGACTTTTAATTTAAATTTTCTATATGTACCTACTATTTTTGAATGTTTCTATTGTATGATATGTTTGACATTTTTTATTTGTATCTTTTTTTATTATTTTTTTTTTATTTGTATCTTATTTTCGTAATTCTATTGGATTATTCATTGTATTATAATATTTTTAGAATTTGACGATTTTTTATTGTTAATTAACATAGGCCCAAACACAAACACAATTGCAGTGCCCTTGCAGGGTACATGTACTTACTTAAGGCTATTTTAGATCTAAGCTATTTAAAATATGTTCATGTAAAGCAAAATAAATGAAATATGAAATATGAAAATGCGTGAGTATGCAAGCATAACAATTACTGATTGGTGGACGCCCTGGTTAATCATGCAGGACAACGGTGGAATCAGACCGCTATACTTGTAGGTGCGTGAAGGAGGCCTCTCCCCAGCAGTGGACGTCCTACGACGGAAATTATCACCATCACTTTCCTCGGAAAGAATGAGGTCCACTGCGTAATTACGTACCCTCATACGTTACCTAAAAATTGCCGTGAGGTGCCGGCATTAGATTGTTGCCTCTCCTCTTCTGTCCGTGGATGCGTTAAAAATCTGCTAAGGGTCTGTTCGGCTCCGGAAGATGGGCAGCAGCGTCTTTCCGTGTATCAACATCCCTTACTGCGGTCGCCAACCCACCAGCCAAGCGTGGTGAGTATGGCAACTACTCCTCATGGAGATCCATGAGAGAGGCCTGTTTTCCAGTAGTGGACGTTTTACGGCTAAAATGATGATCACGTCTTTAGTGGGAAATATTAATATTTATTGGTTAATTTAAAGATTCCTGACTGCCCGTGCACATCATTCCGCATATATAAACTGCGCGCCCGATAAAGCTGTGATATCTTCTAAGATATTTCTTGGATTCAAATAGTCTAAAAGGATTTCCTGTTCTAATTTTAATACTCATGATGAATACCGTTACACTGCGCCCAACCCGCCTGCAAGTGTGACGAGTATGGCAACAACCCTCATGATCTTGGAGATGTATGAAAGAAGACCTATGTCCAACAGTAGACGTGGACAGCCTATCCAATGACTGTTATGATGAAAAATGATGATTAATTACTCAATAAAAGTTGCTTAGGCACAACATGAGTAACGTTCAAGATTTTTTATTTAACTAAGCAACGATTAAACCTAATCAGCGCTTATAAGTAAGGTCGTGTATAATACAGGCGATGATAATGAGACCCAAACAACCAAGGAACTAGTTTCACCGGACACAAGCGCGATAGGTAATATTTTAAAACAATGCGTGTCGCATGCCGCTTACAAATTAACGAACATTATTTATGTATAGGTACGTAGTCCAAACACGCCCTTCAACTTATGAATGTTATTGATGATAAAAGGCGTAACCCAGACTTGACCTCGATGAAAGATTTTTTTTTAGAACCCATAAATAAACTATTAAATGAAGATAAGAAATATTTGGTTATTTTATAGAAAAAAGGAGTTGAATGTCCATGTGAAACTCGATGTTAGCGGTTGGATATTAAATGGGAAATATTTAAATGGTGAGGACACACTGGTCTGACGCAGGTACGCAATGTATCATCAGAATGATCTCAGCCGTATAACGTCCACTGCTGGACAAAAGCCTTCTCGCAAGTAACCGTCCCGTGTAGCATTAATGTTGTGGACGCTGTTTAAATCATCTATATAGACATATAATAAAATCGTTAACCTTTCGCGTCTGTACTTTAAATATTTTTGCAAATAAATTAGTGGGATACATTGAGGAAAAGTTAATAAACGTAAAAAAATATTTTTGAATTTCTTGTCTGTTTGTCGCATTGTCGTTTGTTTGTTTGTTTATGCACTCATCACGCAAAAATCACTTATTTGATACAATATAATAATTACTCAAAAATGTAAAGCATAAGCTAGTAAATGATGAAGTTTTAAATGGCTAATTTTAGATGGATATTGATAAGTCTATAATTTAGTAGTGAAGATAAAGTGTCTTCTTCTTTATTTATGGCTTGGAAGACAACTTACCGCTATACTGCCAGTGTCAAAATTTTATGCTCTTCACGTTTTGATAAAACATCTTTATTTAAAAAATGGTTTTATTAATATTTTGTTTCTACTATTTAGTAGGTAGGTATATAAATGTAGTATTTATACAAAATGTGTTTATATATTTTTCCTATCTATTGCTTCATGATAATTATTTTTTAAGTATTTCCTTATTAAGTGATTTACTAAATTACCAGTACCTTAAATGTATACGTATTAATGTAACCGGTTTATTTTCCTTTATTAAGGTTCGCTCTTACTTTTATTTGATTATTATATTATTGTATGTGTGTATTTTTTACTTAAGATGTCACCCACACAGGTGCTTTCTGAAAACTAGCCCTGCTTCCAGAGAAGCAGCACTAAGCTAAGAAAGCACCTATTTGGCCACGTGCGAATGACCACTTAAAATAGTTCCGCAGGGTTCTCTTGTCTAATGTAATTCTTTTATGTTATATTTACCCGTTTGACTGTAATTTGCCTTGTTTCTCTTTTATAATAGTCTTGTTTCTCTTTTATATACTCATAGAAAATATTACAGGGATAGTATAACTCTAATTTATTTTCACGCGTTTTGATGAAGTTGAGAGACTTTAATCAAAATACAAATTTTTTTTTGCTTAAATTTAAAAACCATAAATTTACCATAGTTCTACGTTTGGCTCCTTACTTGAGGAGTACTCATGTTAGGATACAATATAAAATTTTATGATTTTAGATTAGACTGTTTGCATACAAGATGCACTACAAGCTCCCCAGTCTTGCAACAGACATAAGTCAAGAACAGCTGTGCACGCGTAGGAATCCCATGGACGTAGCGTATGCCCTAAACGAGATCTACAGTGGCATATACTCATCCAAAATACAAATACGATCAATGAGACTCGAGACTTACGAATATCCAAAAGCAAACAGGACACACTATACCTAGTCCACACTCAGACTGAGAAGGTGCTCCTTATCAGTCAAGGGTACGGGTCCGCAGAAGGGTCGCAGGTCCATACTATTAATGAGGCTCAAGGGTTAACATTTAAAAATGTCACTATCGTAAAAACGACGATGGAAACGCAGTTGTACAGCAGCGTATCCCATGCAGTTGTTGCAATTACAAGGCACAAGTCACGTCTGCTACACGACCAACCGTGTGGACGACGCGACAGCCCAGCTGATCCAAAAGGCCTTATCGACAACAAATAGAAAAATAAGGGATTACAACATCAACATGGCAATCCGCAGTCGGGACAGCGGTCGTAGAAATGCTGATGGAAGTTGAGGACAGTGAGTGACCGTCAAATCAAAAGTAATATGAAGTCAATAGCTGAGAAAGCCTGCATAATCACAGATTTCGCCGGTTTATCTCTATTTTCTTTTTCCACTCTTTTGTCTACTATTTATTAATTTAAAAACATCTCCGATTTCATTGATTTTTATAAATACAAAGATATATTTTATTAGATAGATATAAATTTCAACAACCTATGTATTAAGTTAAAATATTAAAATCATATTACTTATAAAATATATCTAATATTAATCATGTAATTAGGTATGGAATACATTGTGTACCTAAACTACATGATTTTTGTATACATAGAATGTGTTCTATAGTTGTTATATAACAATAACATTTATTAAAAAAAAATAGATTTACAGGTTTAACAGGTTCTTCGCAGAGAGGCCGGATACGAAGAAATTATTTTAATGCATAACTATTATTATTATTGGTTGGAGATCTAACCTTCTCACAGATGAATAGGTGTTCAGTACATGGGGCAACGGAGGCGGAAACAAAACAATTATTCTATTGCATGTTCTTATTTATCCCTCCTACTGGCCGTTTAAACGCCCAGAGAAATAAACCGGGCAAGAGCGAGTCGGACTCGCGCACCGAGACTTCCGTGCTAACATATTTAATGATAAAAGCGGTTTATATTTGTTGGAGAACCTTGACAGGCTGACAGCGCCATCTCTTGTCTGATAGCGGATCTTATGTAGATTTTATATACTTTATATTATTTCTAAAAAACTATGCAAATAAGAGAGTTCGTTATAATTTTCCTGTAATCTTTACATACACTTCTAACACGATATTGCCGTGGGGTGCCGGCAGTAGAATGTTACCCGTCTTCTCATGCCCGTGGATGCAGTATGAGCCTGCTAAGGGATACCTCCGGAAGATTGGCAGTAGCGTATTTCCGTTTATCCTGTACTGTGTTCGCCAACCCGCCTGCCAATCGTGGCGAGTACGGCAACTACCCCTCATGGAGATCCATAAGGGAGGCCTGGGACGTAGTGGACGTTTTACGGCTGATAAGATGATAATTAATTTAAATGAAATTAATTATTTATAATGTAATTTAATTTTTGCCCCATAAATTGTTTACCAATAAAATCTGACTATCAAAAATTTGCGCCATTTTCCGTGCAATGGTTTGTTAAATAATAGTAAGGTAGAAAACACAGAGTTTAATTTGTAAAGTAGTACGTACTTTCATGCCTGGACTTACAGTACAGTCCGCGCCAGACTTATGTGCTAAAATAGTGGCTAGTCGTATTGTCTAATTGTTTTATAACCTAAATTTAAACTTATGGTTGGGTTTTTTGTTTCACTTTATAATATTTCTTGTAAACTTTCGCGATCAAAAGACATAATTTTAAACTGCTAATGGCCAGGTTATTCCAGCGGCGGGTTTCTGAGTTACTGCGCGCGGGCGCGGCCTACCTAAGGATGAACGAGTCGCCCATCTTTCCATACAAACTTGGAAGGGTAACTACTCCATTATTTGACGTAAACCATCCAACACTAAGGATTATATCAATTTATCTCGTCAAAATCTATGTATGTATTTACCACAAAGCGTAAAAAAATATATTTGAAAAATAAAAGCTTTTAAACTTTCGTATTTCAACACAGATTTTAGCCCAACATTGGACGAAACTAAATAATATAAGGAGAAAGAAAACCCAAAAATAAATGCCGTTCCGACATAGTCTAATTATTCCAAAGTTAAAATAAATGTTATTTTGAAAAGATTACTCTCAAGTTTTTCTATAATAATCCTTGTGCTAAAAGTCTATTTACATAATATTTTTGCGCGGTCGGTTTAGGAATGAATCATTGTGCATTTCATTCTAGCGCGCGGGTAAGCACACTATGTCAGGTGAGATAGCATACATTTAGGCCGCGCCCACTGAGGACTTTGCCTCCGCGACTAGTTGGACCTTAAGTTTCAAATGTTTTTAACTATATTTACAAAAAAACGAATGAATATTCTTCTAAACGTCGTTGCCTAGTTTCTGAGATGTTTTTTGAGAGTATAACATTAATACACTTGAAGTAGGTATAACTAAGTTTCTGTAATGTGGTGTAACCACAAAAACGAGCAAAAACTATCCTTCCTTCGTATTTTTTTTATTAACCTGGAATTCACCTTCACCTGGAAGGGAAAAAATATCATGTTTTGAACTGTTAAAAATTCAAGAACGTTTATTCAACTATAACATAATTGTTTTTTTTTGCGACATATTTGATTGTACAAGAATATTTGATTGTATAAAATTTAATCAAAAATTGGCTAATTTGGACTACCGTAGCCGTTAGTTTATGGCGTAATTACCTTGTATTATTGTTTCCTTAAGTTTAAAGTACCCTGCTTCCCAAGTCGTCACGGATAGACTCTCAGTCTACTAAATAATAAAACAAGGTAAATACGCGATAAAGTCCAGTCCAACAGTTTAAAATTAATAACTATTTACTGCTTTTAAGCCCAGTTCTGATGATGGGATCCATTGCATTTTTAAATGATATTTTTATGAAAAATTAAGAACCAAAAGTAAAGAAAGAAAAAGAAAATAAATAAAAAAATATTTATTTACCACATGCACAAAGATAATATAAACAATAGTCACAAATATAAACAAAGAAAACAAAAAAAAGTTAAAAAAAATAAATTCTAAAACATTACATTTCGGACAGGAAGAATCTGGCGCGGGTAAATGGGTCCCCACCTCAACATTGTGTAGCACATGAAACAGTCGTCGACTGTACCAAAGTCTGCATATAGTTGCCGTAGTTGTGTGATATTACGTGTCACCCGTAACATTGCATGCTCCGATGAAATACTCGTAGTTCGAGACGTAGCGTCCCCTAGTTCAAATAATTGTGGTTAGAACTGGCATGTTACAGTAGTAAATATAGTGAAGATATTGTGTCAAGGTGAGTTACAGTCCAAGGTTGCGTATGCTAAATCAATGCAGGATAACTAGTCACTATGTAGCCTTTGTTAAGCCAAAACTGGCCGAGTTTTATTAACTTACCTTATTCTTTAGTCGCGGGGTGCCGGCAGTAGAATGTTGAGCTAAAACGGGCCGAGTTTCGCGATGTATTAATTTACCTGTTTCTTAGAGTATCTTGTGGCGAATCCGTGTTGACCTAGGTATGTACCCCCGACTTTTGATCTGAACGCCGTAGGTTCGATACCGGTACTGCACCAATATATTTTTCTTTCTCGAAAAATGTATGAGCACATTTAACACGTGGTTTAGAGGTCTAGGAAAACATCTTTAGAAACGTCAGCAAGATGCTAATAAGTTAAGTACGTGGTGTAAGTCGTATTATATTTATTAAATGATGTCAAGCCACGATAATTTGAATTCAGTAGTATTATTTATGTTGTAAAATCTTTAATACTGATTAGGTACTCTGATAAGTTCAACCATAGACCTAATCATCTCGTTTTCGATTTCAAAGGTACGTCAGAAACGTGAGGTATAATTAAATCCTAGGTAAATTATTTCGATATTGGATTAACTGGCGTTTATCGCGTAATTACCTTTTTTATTTATTATTATCTCGACGTTTGACCGGATTGCACCAATTTGTTTAAAAAAGTCTCAATCCCATGTAGGTAGTAAAATTATCTCACTATATAGTTGACCTCCTGTGGTGCAGCGGGCGAAGTTCCACCTGCCTCGCAAGAGGTTGCGGGTTAGATTCCTGCCTCGGGACAAATGTCTGTACGATCTGCAAATATTTGTTCTGGGTGTTTTTCTATAAAAATATATTTTATGTAGTATAATGTATTAAGTATATCAGTTATCGAGTACCCATAACACAAGCTCGGTTCAGCTTGGGGCTAGATGTTGCTGTGGGAATTGTCCAGCATTATACCTTTATAAAAAAATATTATTATTATTATATTATATAAAGCTAGACTACCACTGACTCACTGACTGACTGACATCATTGTTCTCCCACTTCCAGATGGAATTTCGGGAATCTGTAAATGGGGTTGTGTAGAGGGTCGGGGGGTGAGTACGAGAAAAATCTGAAACTACCCCTTTTCCACCCCCTTCATCCCCTAAATTTTTTTTTTTTTTTTAATCGCGTGCTGCGAAGCAGCTCGCGCACAACCTACCCTCGACTCTTTTTAAACAACCCTCGCGTGCTGCGAAGCAGCTCGCGCACCACCCACTCACTAGTTATACTATATAAAGCTAGACTACCACTCACTGACTGACTGACATCATTGTTCTCCCACTTCCAGATGGAATTTCGGGATTCTGTAAAAAGGGTTGGGTAGAGGGTCGGGGGGTGAGTACGAGAAAAATCTGAAACTACCCCTTTTCCACCCCCTTCATCCCCTAAATTTTTTTTTTTTTTTTAATCGCGTGCTGCGAAGCAGCTCGCGCACAACCTACCCTCGACTCTTTTTAAACAACCCTCGCGTGGTGCGAAGCACCTCGCGCACCACCCACTCACTAGTTATATTATATATAGCTAGACTACCACTGACTCACTGACTGACATCATTGTTCTCCCACTTCCAGATGGAATTTCGGAAATCTGTAAACGGGGTTGTGTAGAGGGTCAGGGGGTGAGTACGAGAAAAATCTAAAACTACCCCTTTTCCACCCCCTTAATTTTTTTTTTTAATTTTTTTTTTTTAATCGCGTGCTGCGAAGCAGCTCGCGCACAACCTACCCTCGACTCTTTTTAAACAACCCTCGCGTGCTGCGAAGCAGCTCGCGCACCACCCACTCACTAGTTATATTATATATAGCTAGACTACCACTGACTCACTGACTGACATCATTGTTCTCCCACTTCCAGATAGAATTTCGAGAATCTGTAAACGGGGTTGGGTAGAGGGTCGGGGGGTGAGTACGAGAAAAATCTGAAACTACCCCTTTTCCACCCCCTTCATCCCCTAAATTTTTTTTTTTTTTTAATCGCGTGCTGCGAAGCAGCTCGCGCACAACCTACCCTCGACTCTTTTTAAACAACCCTCGCGTGGTGCGAAGCACCTCGCGCACCACCCACTCACTAGTTATATTATATAAAGCTAGACTACCACTCACTGACTGACATCATTGTTCTCCCACTTCCAGATGGAATTTCGGGAATCTGTAAATGGGGTTGTGTAGAGGGTCGGAGGGTGAGTACGAGAAAAATCTAAAACTACCCCTTTTCATCCCCTAAATTTTTTTTTTTCAATTTTTTTTAAAAATTCTCGCGTGCTGCGAAGCAGCTCGCGCACAACCTACCCTCGACTCTTTTAAAAATATACACGCGTGGTGCGAAGCACCTCGCGCACCACCCACTCACTAGTTATATTATATAAAGCTAGACTACCACTGACTCACTGACTGACATCATTGTTCTCCCACTTCCAGATGGAATTTCGGGAATCTGTAAACGGGGTTGTGTAGAGGGTCGGGGGGTGAGTACGAGAAAAATCTGAAACTACCCCTTTTCCACCCCCTTCATCCCCTAAATTTTTTTTTTTTTTTTAATCGCGTGCTGCGAAGCAGCTCGCGCACAACCTACCCTCGACTCTTTTTAAACAACCCTCGCGTGGTGCGAAGCACCTCGCGCACCACCCACTCACTAGTTATATTATATATAGCTAGACTACCACTGACTCACTGACTGACATCATTGTTCTCCCACTTCCAGATGGAATTTCGAGAATCTGTAAACGGGGTTGTGTAGAGGGTCGGGGGGTGAGTACGAGAAAAATCTGAAACTACCCCTTTTCCACCCCCTTAATTTTTTTTTTTAATTTTTTTTTTTTAATCGCGTGCTGCGAAGCAGCTCGCGCACAACCTACCCTCGACTCTTTTTAAACAACCCTCGCGTGCTGCGAAGCAGCTCGCGCACCACCCACTCACTAGTTATACTATATAAAGCTAGACTACCACTCACTGACTGACTGACATCATTGTTCTCCCACTTCCAGATGGAATTTCGAGAATCTGTAAACGGGGTAGTGTAGAGGGTTGGGGGGTGAGTACGAGAAAAATCTGAAACTACCCCTTTTCCACCCCCTTAATTTTTTTTTAACTTTTTTTTTTTTAATCGCGTGCTGCGAAGCAGCTCGCGCACAACCTACCCTCGACTCTTTTTAAACAACCCTCGCGTGGTGCGAAGCACCTCGCGCACCACCCACTCACTAGTTATATTATATAAAGCTAGACTACCACTGACTGACTCACTGACTGACATCATTGTTCTCCCACTTCCAGATGGAATTTTGGGAATCTGTAAACGGGGTTGTGTAGAGGGTCGGGGGGTGAGTACGAGAAAAATCTGAAACTACCCCTTTTCCACCCCCTTCATCCCCTAAATTTTTTTTTTTTTTTTAATCGCGTGCTGCGAAGCAGCTCGCGCACAACCTACCCTCGACTCTTTTTAAACAACCCTCGCGTGCTGCGAAGCAGCTCGCGCACCACCCACTCACTAGTTATACTATATAAAGCTAGACTACCACTCACTGACTGACTGACATCATTGTTCTCCCACTTCCAGATGGAATTTCGAGAATCTGTAAACGGGGTAGTGTAGAGGGTTGGGGGGTGAGTACGAGAAAAATCTGAAACTACCCCTTTTCCACCCCCTTAATTTTTTTTTAACTTTTTTTTTTTTAATCGCGTGCTGCGAAGCAGCTCGCGCACAACCTACCCTCGACTCTTTTTAAACAACCCTCGCGTGGTGCGAAGCACCTCGCGCACCACCCACTCACTAGTTATATTATATAAAGCTAGACTACCACTGACTGACTCACTGACTGACATCATTGTTCTCCCACTTCCAGATGGAATTTTGGGAATCTGTAAACGGGGTTGTGTAGAGGGTCGGGGGGTGAGTACGAGAAAAATCTGAAACTACCCCTTTTCCACCCCCTTCATCCCCTAAATTTTTTTTTTTTTTTTAATCGCGTGCTGCGAAGCAGCTCGCGCACAACCTACCCTCGACTCTTTTTAAACAACCCTCGCGTGCTGCGAAGCAGCTCGCGCACCACCCACTCACTAGTTATATTATATATAGCTAGACTACCACTGACTCACTGACTGACATCATTGTTCTCCCACTTCCAGTTGGAATTTCGAGAATCTGTAAACGGGGTTGTGTAGAGGGTCGGGGGGTGAGTACGAGAAAAATCTTAAACTACCCCTTTTCCACCCCCTTCATCCCCTAAATTTTTTTTTTTTTTTTAATCGCGTGCTGCGAAGCAGCTCGCGCACAACCTACCCTCGACTCTTTTTAAACAACCCTCGCGTGCTGCGAAGCAGCTCGCGCACCACCCACTCACTAGTTATATTATATAAAGCTAGACTACCACTGACTCACTGACTGACATCATTGTTCTCCCACTTCCAGATGGAATTTCGGGAATCTGTAAACGGGGTTGGGTAGAGGGTCGGGGGGTGAGTACGAGAAAAATCTTAAACTACCCCTTTTCATCCCCTAAAATTTTTTTTTTTTTTAATCGCGTGCTGCGAAGCAGCTCGCGCACAACCTACCCTCGACTCTTTTTAAACAACCCTCGCGTGCTGCGAAGCAGCTCGCGCACCACCCACTCACTAGTTATATTATATAAAGCTAGACTACCACTGACTCACTGACTGACATCATTGTTCTCCCACTTCCAGATGGAATTTCGGGAATCTGTAAACGGGGTTGTGTAGAGGGTCGGGGGGTGAGTACGAGAAAAATCTGAAACTACCCCTTTTCCACCCCCTTAATTTTTTTTTAAATTTTTTTTTTTTTAATCGCGTGCTGCGAAGCAGCTCGCGCACAACCTACCCTCGACTATTACAAAACAACCCTCGCGTGGTGCGAAGCACCTCGCGCACCACCCACTCACTAGTTATATTATATATAGCTAGACTACCACTGACTCACTGACTGACATCATTGTTCTCCCACTTCCAGATGGAATTTCGAGAATCTGTAAACGGGGTTGGGTAGAGGGTCGGGGGGTGAGTACGAGAAAAATCTGAAACTACCCCTTTTCCACCCCCTTCATCCCCTAAATTTTTTTTTTTTTTTTAATCGCGTGCTGCGAAGCAGCTCGCGCACAACCTACCCTCGACTCTTTTTAAACAACCCTCGCGTGCTGCGAAGCAGCTCGCGCACCACCCACTCACTAGTTATATTATATATAGCTAGACTACCACTGACTCACTGACTGACATCATTGTTCTCCCACTTCCAGATGGAATTTCGAGAATCTGTCAACGGGATTGTATAGAGGGTTGGGGGGTGAGTACGAGAAAAATCTGAAACTACCCCTTTTCCACCCCCTTCATCCCCTAAATTTTTTTTTTTTTTTTAATCGCGTGCTGCGAAGCAGCTCGCGCACAACCTACCCTCGACTCTTTTTAAACAACCCTCGCGTGCTGCGAAGCAGCTCGCGCACCACCCGCTCACTAGTTATATTATATAAAGCTAGACTACCACTGACTCACTGACTGACATCATTGTTCTCCCACTTCCAGATGGAATTTCGAGAATCTGTAAACGGGGTTGTGTAGAGGGTCGGGGGGTGAGTACGAGAAAAATCTGAAACTACCCCTTTTCCACCCCCTTCATCCCCTAAATTTTTTTTTTTTTTTTAATCGCGTGCTGCGAAGCAGCTCGCGCACAACCTACCCTCGACTCTTTTTAAACAACCCTCGCGTGCTGCGAAGCAGCTCGCGCACCACCCACTCACTAGTTATATTATATATAGCTAGACTACCACTGACTCACTGACTGACATCATTGTTCTCCCACTTCCAGATGGAATTTCGAGAATCTGTAAACGGGGTTGTGTAGAGGGTCGGGGGGTGAGTACGAGAAAAATCTGAAACTACCCCTTTTCCACCCCCTTCATCCCCTAAATTTTTTTTTTTTTTTTAATCGCGTGCTGCGAAGCAGCTCGCGCACAACCTACCCTCGACTCTTTTTAAACAACCCTCGCGTGCTGCGAAGCAGCTCGCGCACCACCCACTCACTAGTTATATTATATATAGCTAGACTACCACTGACTCACTGACTGACATCATTGTTCTCCCACTTCCAGATGGAATTTCGAGAATCTGTAAACGGGGTTGGGTAGAGGGTCGGGGGGTGAGTACGAGAAAAATCTGAAACTACCCCTTTTCCACCCCCTTCATCCCCTAAATTTTTTTTTTTTTTTTAATCGCGTGCTGCGAAGCAGCTCGCGCACAACCTACCCTCGACTCTTTTTAAACAACCCTCGCGTGGTGCGAAGCACCTCGCGCACCACCCACTCACTAGTTATATTATATATAGCTAGACTACCACTGACTCACTGACTGACATCATTGTTCTCCCACTTCCAGATGGAATTTCGGGAATCTGTAAACGGGGTTGGGTAGAGGGTCGGGGGGTGAGTACGAGAAAAATCTGAAACTACCCCTTTTCCACCCCCTTCATCCCCTAAATTTTTTTTTTTTTTTTAATCGCGTGCTGCGAAGCAGCTCGCGCACAACCTACCCTCGACTCTTTTTAAACAACCCTCGCGTGCTGCGAAGCAGCTCGCGCACCACCCGCTCACTAGTTATATTATATAAAGCTAGACTACCACTGACTGACTGACATCATTGTTCTCCCACTTCCAGATGGAATTTCGAGAATCTGTAAACGGGGTTGTGTAGAGGGTCGGGGGGTGAGTACGAGAAAAATCTGAAACTACCCCTTTTCCACCCCCTTCATCCCCTAAATTTTTTTTTTTTTTTTAATCGCGTGCTGCGAAGCAGCTCGCGCACAACCTACCCTCGACTCTTTTTAAACAACCCTCGCGTGCTGCGAAGCAGCTCGCGCACCACCCGCTCACTAGTTACATTATATAAAGCTAGACTACCACTCACTGACTGACTCACTCACTGACATCATTGTTCTCCCACTTCCAGATGGAATTTCGAGAATCTGTAAACGGGGTAGTGTAGAAGATCGGGGGGTGAGTACGAGAAAAATCCGAAACTACCCCTTTTCCACCCCCTTCATCCCCTAAATTTTTTTTTTTTTTTAATCGCGTGCTGCGAAGCAGCTCGCGCACAACCTACCCTCGACTCTTTTTAAACAACCCTCGCGTGGTGCGAAGCACCTCGCGCACCACCCACTCACTAGTTATACTATATAAAGCTAGACTACCACTCACTGACTGACTGACATCATTGTTCTCCCACTTCCAGATGGAATTTCGAGAATCTGTAAACGGGGTAGTGTAGAAGATCTGGGGGTGAGTACGAGAAAAATCCGAAACTACCCCTTTTCATCCCCTAAATTTTTTTTTTCAATTTTTTTTAAAAATTCTCGCGTGCTGCGAAGCAGCTCGCGCACAACCTACCCTCGACTATTACAAAACAACCCTCGCGTGGTGCGAAGCACCTCGCGCACCACCCACTCACTAGTTATATTATATAAAGCTAGACTACCACTCACTGACTGACATCATTGTTCTCCCACTTCCAGATGGAATTTCGAGAATCTGTAAACGGGGTTGGGTAGAGGGTCGGGGGGTGAGTACGAGAAAAATCTGAAACTACCCCTTTTCCACCCCCTTCATCCCCTAAATTTTTTTTTTTTTTTTAATCGCGTGCTGCGAAGCAGCTCGCGCACAACCTACCCTCGACTCTTTTTAAACAACCCTCGCGTGGTGCGAAGCACCTCGCGCACCACCCACTCACTAGTTATATTATATATAGCTAGACTACCACTGACTCACTGACTGACATCATTGTTCTCCCACTTCCAGATGGAATTTCGGGATTCTGTAAAAAGGGTTGGGTAGAGGGTCGGGGGGTGAGTACGAGAAAAATCTGAAACTACCCCTTTTCCACCCCCTTCATCCCCTAAATTTTTTTTTTTTTTTTAATCGCGTGCTGCGAAGCAGCTCGCGCACAACCTACCCTCGACTCTTTTTAAACAACCCTCGCGTGCTGCGAAGCAGCTCGCGCACCACCCACTCACTAGTTATATTATATATAGCTAGACTACCACTGACTCACTGACTGACATCATTGTTCTCCCACTTCCAGATGGAATTTCGAGAATCTGTAAACGGGGTTGTGTAGAGGGTCGGGGGGTGAGTACGAGAAAAATCTGAAACTACCCCTTTTCCACCCCCTTCATCCCCTAAATTTTTTTTTTTTTTTAATCGCGTGCTGCGAAGCAGCTCGCGCACAACCTACCCTCGACTCTTTTTAAACAACCCTCGCGTGGTGCGAAGCACCTCGCGCACCACCCACTCACTAGTTATTATTATATTATATATAGCTAGACTACCACTGACTCACTGACTGACATCATTGTTCTCCCACTTCCAGATGGAATTTCGAGAATCTGTAAACGGGGTTGTGTAGAGGGTCGGGGGGTGAGTACGAGAAAAATCTGAAACTACCCCTTTTCCACCCCCTTCATCCCCTAAATTTTTTTTTTTTTTTAATCGCGTGCTGCGAAGCAGCTCGCGCACAACCTACCCTCGACTCTTTTTAAACAACCCTCGCGTGGTGCGAAGCACCTCGCGCACCACCCACTCACTAGTTATATTATATATAACTAGACTACCACTGACTGACTCACTGACTGACATCATTGTTCTCCCACTTCCAGATGGAATTTCGAGAATCTGTCAACGGGATTGTATAGAGGGTTGGGGGGTGAGTACGAGAAAAATCTGAAACTACCCCTTTTCCACCCCCTTCATCCCCCTCCCCCCCGTATCTCGTAAACGAGCCATCGGATAAGTAACAAGTTGGTGGTATAAAATTGAGCTAATTTTTCCAAGTAAAACTAAAAAAAAAATCATCCCCCTTTCCACCCCCTTTAGCAACCCTTGTGGTTTTATGATAAAATTTTGCCGAAAATTTCTAAACTTTTACTTTTTTTTATTGCAAAATGGGTAATCTGAGGGTAGGTTCGTGTAGAGGGTGCGGGGTTGAGTAACAGAAAAATCTTAAACTACCCCTATTTCATCCCCTTCATCCCCCTCCCCCCCGTATCTCGTAAACGAGCCATCGGATGGGTGACCGTTTTGTGGGATAAAATAAAGCTAATTTTTTCAAGTAAAAGCAGAAAAAAAAATCATCCCCTTTTCAACCCCATTTAGCAACCCTTGGGTTTTTTAGATTTTTATTTCTTATTTTTTTTATTTTTGCGCGGAATCGTATGGAAAATGTTTAAATAGACTGAATTCAAGGGTAAAATTAAAAATTTTCATTTCATCCCCTATCCCCTTCATCCCCCTCTTCCATTTTTCTCTTAGTATGGGCAAAAAACTGATATGGGTGTCCTTTTCGACTAATTCAGGGTTTCTAATTACGAAAATGATATTATTTTTGAAATCCAACCCCATTATCAACCCCCTTCATCCCCCAAACCAAAAATTTGATATGGGTGTCCTTTTCGACAAACTTGAGTCTGCTGATTACGAAAATAATGAAAGAAAACCTCGCGTGCTGCGAAGCAGCTCGCGCACCACCCACTCACTAGTTATATTATATATAGCTAGACTACCACTGACTCACTGACTGACATCATTGTTCTCCCACTTCCAGATGGAATATCGGGAATCTGTAAACGGGGTTGGGTAGAGGGTCGGGGGGTGAGTACGAGAAAAATCTGAAACTACCCCTTTTCCACCCCCTTCATCCCCTAAATTTTTTTTTTTTTTTAAATCGCGTGCTGCGAAGCAGCTCGCGCACAACCTACCCTCGACTCTTTTTAAACAACCCTCGCGTGGTGCGAAGCACCTCGCGCACCACCCACTCACTAGTTATATTATATATAGCTAGACTACCACTGACTCACTGACTGACATCATTGTTCTCCCACTTCCAGATGGAATTTCGAGAATCTGTAAACAGGGTTGTGTAGAGGGTCGGGGGGTGAGTACGAGAAAAATCTGAAACTACCCCTTTTCCACCCCCTTAATTTTTTTTTTAATTTTTTTTTTTTAATCGCGTGCTGCGAAGCAGCTCGCGCACAACCTACCCTCGACTCTTTTTAAACAACCCTCGCGTGCTGCGAAGCAGCTCGCGCACCACCCACTCACTAGTTATATTATATATAGCTAGACTACCACTGACTCACTGACTGACATCATTGTTCTCCCACTTCCAGATGGAATTTCGAGAATCTGTCAACGGGATTGTATAGAGGGTTGGGGGGTGAGTACGAGAAAAATCTGAAACTACCCCTTTTCCACCCCCTTCATCCCCTAAATTTTTTTTTTTTTTTTAATCGCGTGCTGCGAAGCAGCTCGCGCACAACCTACCCTCGACTCTTTTTAAACAACCCTCGCGTGCTGCGAAGCAGCTCGCGCACCACCCGCTCACTAGTTATATTATATAAAGCTAGACTACCACTGACTCACTGACTGACATCATTGTTCTCCCACTTCCAGATGGAATTTCGAGAATCTGTAAACGGGGTTGTGTAGAGGGTCGGGGGGTGAGTACGAGAAAAATCTGAAACTACCCCTTTTCCACCCCCTTCATCCCCTAAATTTTTTTTTTTTTTTTAATCGCGTGCTGCGAAGCAGCTCGCGCACAACCTACCCTCGACTCTTTTTAAACAACCCTCGCGTGCTGCGAAGCAGCTCGCGCACCACCCACTCACTAGTTATATTATATATAGCTAGACTACCACTGACTCACTGACTGACATCATTGTTCTCCCACTTCCAGATGGAATTTCGAGAATCTGTAAACGGGGTTGTGTAGAGGGTCGGGGGGTGAGTACGAGAAAAATCTGAAACTACCCCTTTTCCACCCCCTTCATCCCCTAAATTTTTTTTTTTTTTTAATCGCGTGCTGCGAAGCAGCTCGCGCACAACCTACCCTCGACTCTTTTTAAACAACCCTCGCGTGCTGCGAAGCAGCTCGCGCACCACCCACTCACTAGTTATATTATATATAGCTAGACTACCACTGACTCACTGACTGACATCATTGTTCTCCCACTTCCAGATGGAATTTCGAGAATCTGTAAACGGGGTTGGGTAGAGGGTCGGGGGGTGAGTACGAGAAAAATCTGAAACTACCCCTTTTCCACCCCCTTCATCCCCTAAATTTTTTTTTTTTTTTTAATCGCGTGCTGCGAAGCAGCTCGCGCACAACCTACCCTCGACTCTTTTTAAACAACCCTCGCGTGGTGCGAAGCACCTCGCGCACCACCCACTCACTAGTTATATTATATATAGCTAGACTACCACTGACTCACTGACTGACATCATTGTTCTCCCACTTCCAGATGGAATTTCGGGAATCTGTAAACGGGGTTGGGTAGAGGGTCGGGGGGTGAGTACGAGAAAAATCTGAAACTACCCCTTTTCCACCCCCTTCATCCCCTAAATTTTTTTTTTTTTTTTAATCGCGTGCTGCGAAGCAGCTCGCGCACAACCTACCCTCGACTCTTTTTAAACAACCCTCGCGTGCTGCGAAGCAGCTCGCGCACCACCCGCTCACTAGTTATATTATATAAAGCTAGACTACCACTGACTGACTGACATCATTGTTCTCCCACTTCCAGATGGAATTTCGAGAATCTGTAAACGGGGTTGTGTAGAGGGTCGGGGGGTGAGTACGAGAAAAATCTGAAACTACCCCTTTTCCACCCCCTTCATCCCCTAAATTTTTTTTTTTTTTTTAATCGCGTGCTGCGAAGCAGCTCGCGCACAACCTACCCTCGACTCTTTTTAAACAACCCTCGCGTGCTGCGAAGCAGCTCGCGCACCACCCGCTCACTAGTTACATTATATAAAGCTAGACTACCACTCACTGACTGACTCACTCACTGACATCATTGTTCTCCCACTTCCAGATGGAATTTCGAGAATCTGTAAACGGGGTAGTGTAGAAGATCGGGGGGTGAGTACGAGAAAAATCCGAAACTACCCCTTTTCCACCCCCTTCATCCCCTAAATTTTTTTTTTTTTTTAATCGCGTGCTGCGAAGCAGCTCGCGCACAACCTACCCTCGACTCTTTTTAAACAACCCTCGCGTGGTGCGAAGCACCTCGCGCACCACCCACTCACTAGTTATACTATATAAAGCTAGACTACCACTCACTGACTGACTGACATCATTGTTCTCCCACTTCCAGATGGAATTTCGAGAATCTGTAAACGGGGTAGTGTAGAAGATCTGGGGGTGAGTACGAGAAAAATCCGAAACTACCCCTTTTCATCCCCTAAATTTTTTTTTTCAATTTTTTTTAAAAATTCTCGCGTGCTGCGAAGCAGCTCGCGCACAACCTACCCTCGACTATTACAAAACAACCCTCGCGTGGTGCGAAGCACCTCGCGCACCACCCACTCACTAGTTATATTATATAAAGCTAGACTACCACTCACTGACTGACATCATTGTTCTCCCACTTCCAGATGGAATTTCGAGAATCTGTAAACGGGGTTGGGTAGAGGGTCGGGGGGTGAGTACGAGAAAAATCTGAAACTACCCCTTTTCCACCCCCTTCATCCCCTAAATTTTTTTTTTTTTTTTAATCGCGTGCTGCGAAGCAGCTCGCGCACAACCTACCCTCGACTCTTTTTAAACAACCCTCGCGTGGTGCGAAGCACCTCGCGCACCACCCACTCACTAGTTATATTATATATAGCTAGACTACCACTGACTCACTGACTGACATCATTGTTCTCCCACTTCCAGATGGAATTTCGGGATTCTGTAAAAAGGGTTGGGTAGAGGGTCGGGGGGTGAGTACGAGAAAAATCTGAAACTACCCCTTTTCCACCCCCTTCATCCCCTAAATTTTTTTTTTTTTTTTAATCGCGTGCTGCGAAGCAGCTCGCGCACAACCTACCCTCGACTCTTTTTAAACAACCCTCGCGTGCTGCGAAGCAGCTCGCGCACCACCCACTCACTAGTTATATTATATATAGCTAGACTACCACTGACTCACTGACTGACATCATTGTTCTCCCACTTCCAGATGGAATTTCGAGAATCTGTAAACGGGGTTGTGTAGAGGGTCGGGGGGTGAGTACGAGAAAAATCTGAAACTACCCCTTTTCCACCCCCTTCATCCCCTAAATTTTTTTTTTTTTTTAATCGCGTGCTGCGAAGCAGCTCGCGCACAACCTACCCTCGACTCTTTTTAAACAACCCTCGCGTGGTGCGAAGCACCTCGCGCACCACCCACTCACTAGTTATTATTATATTATATATAGCTAGACTACCACTGACTCACTGACTGACATCATTGTTCTCCCACTTCCAGATGGAATTTCGAGAATCTGTAAACGGGGTTGTGTAGAGGGTCGGGGGGTGAGTACGAGAAAAATCTGAAACTACCCCTTTTCCACCCCCTTCATCCCCTAAATTTTTTTTTTTTTTTAATCGCGTGCTGCGAAGCAGCTCGCGCACAACCTACCCTCGACTCTTTTTAAACAACCCTCGCGTGGTGCGAAGCACCTCGCGCACCACCCACTCACTAGTTATATTATATATAGCTAGACTACCACTGACTCACTGACTGACATCATTGTTCTCCCACTTCCAGATGGAATATCGGGAATCTGTAAACGGGGTTGGGTAGAGGGTCGGGGGGTGAGTACGAGAAAAATCTGAAACTACCCCTTTTCCACCCCCTTCATCCCCTAAATTTTTTTTTTTTTTTAAATCGCGTGCTGCGAAGCAGCTCGCGCACAACCTACCCTCGACTCTTTTTAAACAACCCTCGCGTGGTGCGAAGCACCTCGCGCACCACCCACTCACTAGTTATATTATATATAGCTAGACTACCACTGACTCACTGACTGACATCATTGTTCTCCCACTTCCAGATGGAATTTCGAGAATCTGTAAACAGGGTTGTGTAGAGGGTCGGGGGGTGAGTACGAGAAAAATCTGAAACTACCCCTTTTCCACCCCCTTAATTTTTTTTTTAATTTTTTTTTTTTAATCGCGTGCTGCGAAGCAGCTCGCGCACAACCTACCCTCGACTCTTTTTAAACAACCCTCGCGTGCTGCGAAGCAGCTCGCGCACCACCCACTCACTAGTTATATTATATATAGCTAGACTACCACTGACTCACTGACTGACATCATTGTTCTCCCACTTCCAGATGGAATTTCGAGAATCTGTAAACGGGGTTGGGTAGAGGGTCGGGGGGTGAGTACGAGAAAAATCTGAAACTACCCCTTTTCCACCCCCTTCATCCCCTAAATTTTTTTTTTTTTTTTAATCGCGTGCTGCGAAGCAGCTCGCGCACAACCTACCCTCGACTCTTTTTAAACAACCCTCGCGTGCTGCGAAGCAGCTCGCGCACCACCCACTCACTAGTTATATTATATATAGCTAGACTACCACTGACTCACTGACTGACATCATTGTTCTCCCACTTCCAGATGGAATATCGGGAATCTGTAAACGGGGTTGTGTAGAGGGTCGGGGGGTGAGTACGAGAAAAATCTGAAACTACCCCTTTTCCACCCCCTTCATCCCCTAAATTTTTTTTTTTTTTTTAATCGCGTGCTGCGAAGCAGCTCGCGCACAACCTACCCTCGACTCTTTTTAAACAACCCTCGCGTGGTGCGAAGCACCTCGCGCACCACCCACTCACTAGTTATATTATATATAGCTAGACTACCACTGACTCACTGACTGACATCATTGTTCTCCCACTTCCAGATGGAATTTCGAGAATCTGTAAACGGGGTTGGGTAGAGGGTTGGGGGGTGAGTACGAGAAAAATCTAAAACTACCCCTTTTCATCCCCTAAAATTTTTTTTTTTTTTTAATCGCGTGCTGCGAAGCAGCTCGCGCACAACCTACCCTCGACTCTTTTTAAACAACCCTCGCGTGCTGCGAAGCAGCTCGCGCACCACCCACTCACTAGTTAATATATATAACTGAAAGTTTGTTTCTATGTATGTTTGATATCACCACACGCTAAAACTACCGAAGTACGTATTGAGCTGAATCTTTACATACGTATAGTTGTTTACCTGGAATAACATAACGCGTCGGCAGAAGTTCCTTTTTCAGCTTCCATTGTGAAAAATTTGAGAGATGTGTCATAAAAAATCGGCCAAATGCGAGTCAGACTCGCGCACGAAGGGTTTCATACCATTATTCTGTGTAATATACACAGAATTTTAAGTGTCTACCTGTTACCGATATTAATATCGAGAAAAAACCTACTTAAATACATCAACTGTGTTTTTAAGTAGGTGAAATTTTAACTATCTAGCTATCACGGTTCATGAGATACAGCCTGGTGACAGGCAGACAGACGGACAGACAGAAGGACAGCACGGTCTCAGTAAGAGGGTCCCGATTTAACCCTTTGGGTACGCACCCTAAAAATGTTTCTGCAGTTTTTGTCAAATTCGTTAGGTCACCTCAGGTACTATTTCAAGGATAAGTTGATATAATCTTCGGCTACGGGCGGTAGTGTCTGCCAAAGTCCCTCAGCCAGGGCTGGATGTTTGAACTTGGATAAAATGCCAAATCGACTTTACGCAAGTAAAGCGACGGGTAACAAATAGTATTGTTGTAACGGGAAAACATTTACTTAAAACTAGCCGCACTCAAGCGTCTACCTGTTTATATTTATTTTTAAAGTGAATATACAATTAATATTCTGTAAATATTTCAAGCGTCCACCTGTTGCCGGTATCAATATGTCCGTATTAATATGTCCAAGATCTAAGATCTTAAGAGTTTGTTGCCATACTTGCCACGCTTGGCAAGCAGGTTGGTGAGCACAATACGGGAAACGCGGAAAAGCGCTGCTTCCCAGATGAGAAGCAGCGCTTTTCCGCGGACTGGAAGATTCCAGAGGTATCCCTTGGCAAACTCTTACTGCACCCACGAGCAAGATGGGAGGGTCAACACTCTTCTGCCGGCACCCCACGATGCTGTTATTAATAATAGATGTAAAGGCCTCTGCATGCTTACTGTGAGACTGAATGTGTAGAGTGCCCGACCCAGCCATTCCATTTACGAACATACATTTCCTTTATTATGTACGATTTACGTAACAACAACAATTTGTTTTTCTACTTCTGCTAGCAGCAGAACGTTAGATTGTTGCGTATTAGCGGAATAAAACACGGTGTTTATCCCGGATGAAGGAACAAAGGTGTCGGCAATAAAGATATATCTGTTTGCGTCTTAGCCGCTTATAAAAATATTGCTGTGCTCTTCATATTGTGGAACATAATAATATGTAAGAAATGATAAGTGGCGTAGAATGTCCGTGAATGCTGTATCTGCCAAGGAATACCTCCGGAAGATGGGCAGCAGCGTCATTCCGTACTTTAAAGAACTCCTCAGGTATTTGGATATAGGCCTCCTTGATGCATCTAAAAGTAGTGATCGTGAGGGTTGTTTCCATACTCACCACGCTTGGCAGGCAGCTTGGTGAGCACAGTACAGAATATTGATACACGGAAAGATGATGCTTCCAATCATGCTGAGTTATCCACATTATTTTTAGTTTCTTTAATCTTAAAATCGGTTAAGTGGTTCAGGCTTAGCAAACAAACAAACAAGCAACCTCATATTCGTCTTTATAATATTAGCCAGCATTTACATATTTACCATCTCTTAGATTGCAAACAAATGTGATTATGAGAGTTAAAACTCGCACTAGATCTGTACTGGACTCCTCTAGACAGGATTAATTGAGAGTAATCCATTTAATTATAAAGTCAGAATCAATAAGTGTTCATTCAATAGAGCAAAAACCTACATACAATACAATACAGTCTGTAAGCATATAATTGAATACGTTCGCTCCAGAAATCAATTGTTTCAAGTGAGGTAGAGAAGCAAAGAAGAAACCTCACTCTTTCACTTCTATTCACTAATACAATATTTGTCATATTTTTAAGTGGATCTGTAGACAGAATGTAGTGTGAGTTATTCGTTTATATTGATGATTCTCAAGCAAAAAGGCAAGTGCCTTGCTCCAGTTCGCGGCCGCCGCTGGCGAGAGGGCTGACCTCAGTTACCGTCAGACGGCATTATTCACGCGGCACTTAGCCAATAGAAAATGAGATAAGGCAAGTGAGAGAGTTGGTTAGCTATTAAAACCTCTAAGATGGCAATTGACGACCAACTGAACGTTGATGTGATGACCTAAGTGCAAAAAGTTTATGGGCATTTCTCCTTGATATAATTCGTATTATAATATATTTGACCTTCCTAAAGCCGGAAGTGCTTTGACTACCGGAATCAAAACCAAATTTTGACAACTTGTTTTTTAGTAAAATATATAATAAGATAAGAGATAACATATGATAAGATAACAGGATAATAATACTTAAGTAGGCTACCAACTCTCCATTTTAATAAAATCGCCAAAACAGAATACAGGCTTGTCAGGCCCCACGTCACCGGTTACGTTACACAAATGCTATACGTCACGTAAGGTTAAATCTCATATTTCTAATTATGAAGACCAAGTAGTAAGGGTAGAAAGAAAAGAAGCCATCGCTTTGCTGCGGCCAACTCCAGCACGCCAGTCTTCCCGCGACCACGACCATGTGCAATCCTGTCGAAACTTCGGGATAATAATAGAGGTAGTTAAACGATAAATATCCGTTAATCCAATATTATATTAATAATGTCATAGGAGAAGCGACTCCTGAAATACAGTTTTTAACTAGTTCGGGAGCCTATAAATCCAACTTTTGTTTAAGGTCGTTGTATTTTTGTTACCACTAAACGACAAGACAAGCCGAAGACACACGTGATGTTGAGCGCTCACCGCTACTAATTACAAAGAAGCACGTGACCAACCTCTACATTGTATGGCGCCTGTCACCCTAAGACAGATTAAGGTCTCATGTGCCCATAATTTCTCCAGACTTCAAACAGAAACACAGCACTGCAGACAATACTGCTTGCCAGCTGAAATAGGTATGGTGGTAGTACTTTCCCGAATTAACTCTTTACAAAAAGTTCTACTACTGCTAGTACTGCCTTTCCAACCTATTCCTCCGTGTTTTGCTGAGTGTGTGTATGATATTGGGTTTGTTCTTTTTTGTAAGTAAAATGAATAAATATTCATAAATATAATATCAATTCACATTATTATTAATTTCAATGTTTTTTAGTACTTACTCACATTAATGATGCTATAAGTCGCATCTTCTCCATTAGCCAGTACCTGTACACCGATGCTAAAATTACTGTAACAAACTTTTATACTGCTGTTCTAATGTTAGTTGTTTCTTTAAGAAACCGTAAATGAAAGTTTATATTCGTTAGTAACTTCTGACTTAGCAATATAAAGTCTGAATGTTAATTTGTTAACATTTAGTTGGCTTCGCATTCATGTGGAAATTTTGAAAAGCGAATTGTAGTATTTCTGTAAATATTGTTCTGAACCAAAGTTTTAATTCTATAATTATAATGGTAATCTTTGGTTTTTAAACATTTCGAATAAAACCGGACAAGTGCGAGCTGGACTCGCCCACCGAGGGTTCCGTAGGTATGTATGTAGGAACATAATAAATATTAGTAAAAGTTTTAAAAATATCACAAAAAGATTCGGTCACCAATCCAATTTATAACCGCGCGTAGGGTTGCTTAACCACAATTATTGATTTCGTACTTTTTTAAAAGTTCCTTCTTTCCTGATACATGATGTAAAATCTCGTGTCTGAAATATTTGCACACTGTGTGTCAAAAGTGTATTTGCATCTTAAGCATGTGGGATACAATCTATCCGGAATTTTTGGAGACACCCAGCGCATTTTAAAGACATCTTGGGGTTCAGAGTTTATGTTGAAAAAAAATAAAGTAGATAAAACAAAACAACAAAAAATATTTTCCTTTCATGGATTTAAACTCCATTTGCCGGTAGATAGATAGATAGATAGAAAATACTTTATTGCACACCTTAAAACTAAACATAATAACAAGAGAAACTTGAGAACATAGTGACAATTGGCGGCCTTATCGCTAAAAAGCGATCTCTACCAATAATAGGTAACATAAAGGTAAATTGCAAAATACGACTGTGCGCAAGGATAAAACTCTAAACTCTTCCTATGACGGGCACTAGGAACGAAACTCTCAAAGTTATTGGCTCACTACAGCGCCTTAAGTACAAAAATCTAAAGAATTTTATTAATATGTCTGCCACGGCACCTCTCTGGCACGCTCAACATCTGATGAACGGACCTTAAAACGTCCAAACGTGCAGTATAAAAAAATGGAGGCTATCAATCTTGCCTAGAGGAAACTCGTCCTTAATTTCGGTCGCATTTGCACACTATAATTCAAACGATGGAGGTGTGGCTTCATTAGCAATGTAAAATACGTTGAACTCAAAAGCCAGTACCGACCGGCAATTGTTAAACTTGCGCACTGTGGACTGTGGACCCACTTCTGCGTTGGCAGAACTTTGCTGAAGCGAAGGCATTAAATTGCCTTTCCAAAGAGGCAAGGTAGCGAAGCAGCATATTATGAATAAACTAGAGAATTGATAATTCTTATTTTATTTACAAACAAAACCAGCCAAGAGCGTGTCAGACTTGCCCACCGAAAGTTCCGTGCCATTATTTTCATTTCAGCCGTAAAACGTCCACTACTGAAGACAGGCCACCTCATGGAGCTCCATGAAGTGTAATTGCCGTACCCACCACGCTTGGCAGGCGGGTTAGCGAGTGCAGTACGGGTTGTTGATACACGGAAAACTTTGACAGCGCCATCTCTTGTCTAAGCTTATATAGATGTTTTACACTTACGATGATTTCTCAAAAATGACATGGTCTAGCTTCACAAAAAATTTTGAGACCTTTTTTTCCGCCCGATTGTCTTAAAAAACTAGGTATGCAAATTAGAGAGTTCATTATAATTTTCCTGTAATCTTCACATACATTTTTATTAGCTATAAAAGTTTCAGGGAGAGAGATCAGCGGGGAACGGTATTTTTTAAAACATATTTGTAGATAAGACAAAAACTATACCCACGTGCAAAAAAAGTTGTTTCAAATGATAGCCCACATGACCTAGTGACTTCACCTAACATTTTTGAGTCCCCTTTCCGCCCTTCTTGCAATTATAACAAGAATATTTTTCAACTTTTTATATTCCATATTAGTTAAAAAGCATTATCTTATAGATAGATCGAGTAGATGGCATCAGTTATAGTTCTCAAGATATGCATTTGTAACGGTCAGACAGACAGACAAAGTCACATCATAAGGATTTCTATTTAGGGTTTCGAGTAAAACAAGAAACTCTTATAGTTTCGCTTTGTCTGTCTGTCTGTCTGTATGTCCGTCCGTCCGTCACCGGCTTTGCGAAGAGACTATTAGTCCTAGAAAGCTGATTTTTTTGTCAGTTAGACGTATAAAATAACAACACCAAGATAACGCAACCAAAAGTTCTGAACAAAATATATTTAAAAAAATATTGCGGGTTCAAAAATATTGAGGATGAACTTTTTTATCTTGATTTTTCCCATCGTCTGGGTAGTCAGTATCTTTGAATAGGTATTCTAAAATAATCAGGGGTGGCAAAGATAGTTTTTCGATTTAGGGTTCCGATTAAAGTCTAAAACTTTTTTCGAGCGCCTCCCCCTCTTAAATCTGAAACAAATCATGTTTTTTTTTAACCATAAGCTTTCTAGTAAAACTGTAACGGTTGAGCTAGCTTTTTTAGTTTTGTAGATATAGTCGCTTATATAAGTAATGCGGTTTCCCAAACACACCGGAATACCTTAAAGCGAAAACTCAATTAATTCCTATTAATACAAATAAATAAATAAATAAATAATGCTGGACAAATCACACAACATCATCTAGCCCCAAGCTAAGCAGAGCTTGTGTTATGGGTACTAGATGACTGATATACTTAATACATTATACTACATAGATAGATATTTTTATTATATATAAAAAAAATCACCCAGAACACCCTGAACAAATATCTGCAGATCGTACAAACATTTGTCCCGAGGCGGGAATCGAACCCGCAACCCCTTGCGTCGCAGGCGGACCTTCGTCCGCTGCGCCACAGAGCTCGTCGTGTGTTTTGGTAAACGCAAAAAAACATAGGTACACCAAGTTCTAACAACCTAGACCGGTTGTTAGAACTTGGTGGGTGAACGCTTAATACGAAACCCTGCATAGCGCGTGCCCCGACACAGGTGCGTGTCGGGGCACGCGCTTATTGTGGGCCTTATTTATTACCAATTTCGTCCGGAATGCTAAATAGACCGACTTCAATGATAAAATATAAAATGACGAAAATACTTAAATCGTCAAGGTGTCCCAAGAAATAGTGATATAATTAATATCACTATTCATAAAATTTACATCGTACTCAGAGTTTAGTTAAAAAAAAAAATAACATAACTCCAAAAATACGACAAATCGCGGAACATATATAGGGGTGATTCGGATAGCCCTCGAGGTCCTCTACCTCTCAGCTTTATTATATCACTATTTTTTGGGACACCTTATAAAAACGCCTATTATATTTGAATATTTCCGTTGATATATCATGCATCCCATCATTAGAGAGCAAGCAAACTTATTAAGTGAAACATAAAAATCGGCTAAGTGCGAGTCAGATTTGCGCACTAAGGGTTCCGTACCATGAAGAAAAAAACGGCAAAAAACCACGTCTGTTTTATGGGAAACCCATAATTTATATAATAATAATAATTAACTTATTTATTTTTGAAACAACTAAATATGCTGTGAATATTTCAAGCGTCTGCCTGTTGCCGTTATTAAAATCGATTAAAAAACAACAAAAATATCACGTTTGTTATATGGAAGCCCCCCTTAAATATTTTATTCTATTTTGATTTTTATTCGCTTTATTTCTATAACACTTAAGTAGTTACTCAAGGTTCATGAGGGAGGCCTATGTCCATGAGTCACGTGGACGTCCTACGGCTGAAATGATGATGGTGGTGGTGATAAGTAACAAGTAAAGAATTTATAATACATAAATATATATAATATATTTTTAATATTTAATATTTCTAAATATTATTTTTATTTATTGTCATTTGTCATCATCTAATCCTAAACCAAGCTAAGCTTGTACTATGAGAACCAGATGATTGATATAATACTTATTTTTTTTAAATACATTCTTATCATGCATAGAAAACACCCAGACCAGAGACAATATCTGCAGAAAAGCAAATCCTTTTCAAATCCGCAACGCCTGCGTCTCATCCGGCTTCCAAACCAAACGAGCCACGGAGGTCGTTCTTAAACGGTTGTTTACAAAAACTTATAAATACAAAAACTTTGCTTGAGTACCAACTAACTTAATGCTGTAATAAACACTGGAGGCATTAAAAACGCTGCGAAGTAGGGAATGGGCCATTTTATCGTTGTTTATTTTCATAGATAGATTTCAATTAATTTCATGCCTCGTTGATCTTTTACAAAGTTAATTGTTATGCAAACAGAAGAACCCTCTAAAATCTGTCTTAAATTAGGGCAGCGGTAAGAATACCTACAAGTGACCCTGAAGAGGTTGTCCTAAATAAATTTGTCGCCTTTTACAATTATCATTTCATTATTTCAGCCGTCAAACATCCACTGCTGAATACAGGCCTCCCCAATGGATCTCCATAAGGGGTAGTTGTCATACTCACAACGCTTGGCAGGCGGGTTGGCGAGCGCAGTACGGGATGTTGATATACGGTAAGACGCTGCTGCTCATCTTCCGGAGGTATCACTTAGCAGGCTCTTACTGCATTCAAGGGCATAAGAGGAGGGGTAACATTCTACTGCCGGCACCACACGGCAATGCCTTTTACATTTATTTTATGAAAAATTAAATAAAATTAACAATGATTTATTTGCAACACTCATAAACCTATACAGTGACACCTTAATCTTAATACTTAAGTCTAAGAGACCACTAATAAGTGTCACAAATGGACCTGGTTCAGCATAATGTTAGTTGTATGCACAACAAACGCTGATCTTAACCGACTTCAAAAAAAAGAAGGAGATTCTCGAGCCGTATTTTTTTGTCTATTTTATTCTTTGTACATCCGTCGCATAAGAATCGATGTGAAAGGTTCTTTTTAGTTTTAATAAATACGTTTTGAATAAGGTCCTAAGAGGAATAAAGGGAACTCCTCAAATCTTTACTTACAACAAGAAAAAAATTGTTACAGTATAATAATAAGTGATCATTATAATGTTTAACAAATTGTGGTTCAGCATCATCATTTCAGCCGTAAAAAGTCCACTACTGAACACAGGCCTCCCTCATGGATCTCCATGAGGGGTAGTTGCCATACTCACCACGCTCGGCAGGCGGGTTGGCGAGCGCAGTACGGGATGTTGTTACACGGAAAGATGCTGCTGCCCATCTTCCAGAAGAATCCCTTAGGCTTCAGGCTCTTACTGCATCCACGGGCATGAGAGGAGGGGCAACATTCTACTGCCGGCACCCCACAGCAAATTGTGGTTAATGAGGCATTTATTGCTTTCTTTTATTTCAAGTTTAGTAGTTTTCTAGGCAGGATAAACGAGCAACCAAAAGACAAATGTCTTTTTTGTGATGTGCTTCTTTTTCGGACAAAATCTGCTAACACAATGACCAAACTTAGTCGAACAACTTCAACAACAGTAAAATAACAACAAATATTATTTTGACGGAGTTGGAGCAGATTCTAACTACAAAGCATCCTCCTAAAACTGTTTCCTAAGAGTCCTCTAAGTATTTTAATTTTTTCCAAAGTCTAAAACCGGACAAGTGCGATATGGACTCGCCCACCGAGTTTTCACGGTTCCGTAGAAACATCATAATTATTATAAATTAACTGATCTGATTTAGTAACCCTAAAAAACTAACCCTATTTATTATAATCATAATAATTTATTTATTTGACATATTTTTTTAATTACAATGTGTTGATTCCTTAGGATCTTGCCTAGGCTGTGTTTCAAGTTCCAAGGCCTCTCCCTATAATAATAATCGCTTATATTATTATTATGTCAAACAACTATCTAGGTACCACTACTAATTATAATTTACAAAATTATATAAAAAAGTAATGAGGAAGAACTCAGACGTGAATAGTAAGTTTAAAATAAACAAATATCCTCACAAAATATTAAAATTATCTTAACAAATATTCATAAACTAGCTTCTGCCCGCGACTTCGTCCGCGTGGAATAGTTACTTTGGGCTAACGCTAACTCTAACCCGCGTTTTCGTTTACATAGAAGGTGAAATATTTTTATATAATACCTACGATAAGCGTTATTTTAGGTACAAACGATACCTTCCCGGAAATCGAATTATTATTTATAAGTTATAGGGAAATCCGTTGGTATCATAGGGATGCGAGGTATCTACGCTGTTTGCCCTACTGCTTTACCAGTCAAAACTGTAGCACCAATCACGTTATTGCGAAGAAATTTTACTTGGAGTCTGGTTCCGTTGCATAAATCTGGTAGTTTAAGGTTTCATATCAACACAATTTGAGTGCCAGTTAATAATTTGAGTGAATGTGGGGGAAGGCCACTCGGATTTAGAGTTCATTATTTGCTGCAATGTTATTTTAAAACTGCGATATCTCCTAACATATTCATTGAAATCAAATGATGTAAAAGGCAATTTTATTTTATATTAAATACTTGTAATGAATAACGTATTTATTTGGATAACATCGTGTTTATAAAAACACCTTCGCAAATACCTAAATATGCATTATTTTAGAACAAATTTGGTAAGCATAAAAAGGTTATAGTGAGCCAACCTTAAGAGATAGATATATGCTGTCGCTGACTTTTTTTAGATCTTGGGAAACAATTCTGTAATACATGATTTTTGCGAAACTTTAACCGTTTACGCAGCGCACGCAGCGGAAGCTCTCAAAAGGAAAAAAATAACGCCGATGTTAAAACATTATTCATTGGTACTCTGCTCCTATTAGTCTTAGCGTGATGATATATAGCCTATAGCCTTCCTTAATAAATGGTCTATCTAACAATTTGTCAAATCGGATCAGTAGTTCCTAAGATTAGCGCGTTCAAGCAAAAAAAACAAACAAACAAACTCTTTAGTCTCTCAGCTTTATAATCTTAAGTATAGATTATGTATAACAGGTGAGTTATGCAAATAAAGTGTAATACTATTACATGAATAACCTATTAAATTATTAATATTTGTCCACATAAATAAACTATATTTTATTATTTATATATTTAATTTTATATATATTAAATTATATTTTATATATTTAAAAATATAGTTTATTTATGTGGACAAATATTAATAATTTAATAGGTTATTCATGTAATAATATTACACTTTATTTGTATAACTCACCTGTTATACATAATCTATACTTAATATTATAAAGCTGAGAGACTAAAGAGTTTGTTTGTTTATTTGTTTGCTTGAACGCGCTAATCTTAGGAACTACTGATCCGATTTGACAAATACTGCGTACATATAATATATAAATTATATTTTCTGTGTATATTAAACTTACCTACATTTTCACGATTATAATTCTGAAAGCATTTTTTCAAAATCTTAATAATCAAATTTTTTAAGCCACTTCATTAATATTTTTTTAAATTCAAAGTTCTTAACAGATTCAACTTTTACTTCTTCATTATTTTATTATAGAGATGGGAAACAATGACGTTCTATTGATTGTGGGCAAAACGAGACTTGACTCTAGGAACAGGACATAGTAAATTATATTTGAAGAATTTTTATGGTAACGCCGTTAAGCCTTAAAGACTTTTAAATATAAATAATTTACGAATATTCATTAGCTCAGCCAAATTATAAGCCTCCGTGGTAAGATGTCTGTAAGGTAGATAAAGGAGAACTTTTAGAACCGCCCTTTGGGCACGTTCTGCTTCAATAGGGTGGGTTATGTATGCAGCTGCTCCCCAGGAACAAATACAATATCTACATAAACATTTACATAGTGCCCTATATATGCGGATTGATAGTTTTTTATCATGTACAGAGTGTGGCGTAAATAGTGGCCCACCGTTAAGGATTCGATTTACCAGATAATTTATTATAACCTACTACAATTTTACCCATTTTTTATTACTTTTTTTTTTTCATTATAACCTACTACAATTTTATTTTAGAACTCATGGGAATTGAGATTATAGTACGTTTTTTTTACAGAAATCGCTCTTGAATTTGTAGATAATGTAAAAAAATTGAATTGAAAAAAGAGAAGAATTGCTTTTTCTTCAAATTCTCGAAATGTACTTAAAAAACACATTTATTCACGTATAAACCTATTATTTACTTAGTTATCCAAGGCTTAAGAGGTATTTTTTTAGATATTAACTTTATATTTGCGTTTACGTTTTTATTTTACCTCTTGATTATAAACTAAAGTTCTTACTTATTTGCTGGTAAAATTTAAAAAGCTGAAATAAATAGATGTAAGCACGAGTACAAATCAAAATAGTGATTTCGAACCCAAAATAAATTATATCATACACAAGATAAAAAACAGTCGTAATCGTATAGAGAACTGAGTAGGGTAAGAAACTTAGATTTAACAACGTGACCGGCGTGCCCGTCTACAATACTGACTGGAATGTCTATAAAAATAAGTAACTGAAATATACGGAATAAAAATGTCGGACAAGTGCAAGCTAGCAAGCGTCCACAGAGGGTTCCGTAGGTATATAAGAACATAGATAGATAGACAGAAAATGCTTTATTGCACACCTTAAAACATACAAATACACATTATACAACTAAAGAAACACTGATCATGTGACAATTGGCGGTCTTATCGCACAATAATAATTATTATAAATTATCCGACCTGATTGAGTAAAGGTTTTAAAAACGAACAAAAAATTTTGCCACCCATCTAACATATGACCGCGTTTAGGGTTGCTTATCCTCGATGATTAATTTTGTACATATTTTAAAGACATTTTTTTCTATCATTCTTTGTATCTGCAGTATATATATATATACCTTGCCAAATTTCACAGTTAAAGCAGTTCTAGGTCTACGGGACGTCGAAACATGCGTTTTTTTGCGACGGTTGTATATTTTTTTCAGGTTATTTTAGAATATTGAAGAGGCTGTAGATTTAGGCATAGTATTTTAATTTCAACTCGATTCCATTAAACGTTATCGTGATAAAGGGTCTTGACAGACCGACAGATGAACATCAAGGCAGACCGTCAACAAAGTGATCCTATAAGGGTTCCGTTTGTTACTTTTTGAGGTACGTGTAGTGTATGCGATACTAATTACATACTACAACCCCTACAGTACGGAACCCTAAAACATATATTTAACAATAAATTGGGGATAAGTGAAAGAGGAGAAGGGATACATTTGGCTAGTAGTTGGATTTAGTAGGACGTTTAGACTAATTAACCAGATTAGTTTAAAGGTATAAATGTAAAAGACTTATTCTTTTTAGTTGAATTCATAAAAGGTGGTTTTCAAGTATTCTGTATTTTTATCATATCATCATATGACAAATATAAAAAATACTTGAGAACTACCTTTTATAAATTCAATTAAAAATAATAAGGTATAAATGTAAAAGATTTATTCTTTTTAATTTAATTCATAAAAAGTGGTTCTCAAGTATTCTGTATATTTATATAATTAATTAATCTAATATATTTCGCCTCAGACATGCGTCCGTAATAATTTGGAAATTTAATTTTGGGTTTGAATAGATACACTTCCAGATTCGTCAACTTTTAGAAACTCGGTTCTAATGATCCATTATTCCTGAACACTAAAGGCTCGTTTATATGGGTCAGCCTCAAAATCGTCGGTCGTCCGCACAATCCAAAAGATATTTATAAACAAGCCTTCATTATTATCTCCCAGTCCCAATTTTAGAATTAAGTATCCGAAGTTCTCGTGAAACGTTGAAGTGTTAAGCGTATCCAATAATTGGATTCTGTCTAAAACTTATCTAATATTCTACTTGGTGCGGCGAGGACCAATGCCTTATCTTAATCGGGGAATCCCATTGGATTTCTAAACATTGCTAATCGAACTTGTTTTCGAAGGATGAAATTATCGGAAGGAACCAGCCACGGTATACTAGGCTTACTTTTCGTAATGAAAACACGGCTGTATTCGATGGAAAGCAAAATTACCGTAGGAACTTAAAGTACACTTGGCAATATAATTTTATTTTCATTGGAGGGTGTGGACAACATTCCAAAATGAGTTCTGTAAAATGTAAAATCTACAATAAGAAAGTGATATTTAGGTTATGTAGGTACTGGCAGTTCGTTTATATTAAACACATAGAATTCGGCTGAATCAAGTTATAGATGAATATACACTTATTTTAAACTAGCTTTGCAGTAGTTGTACCTTAAATAAAAGAAGCCAATGTGTTAAAATTGGTCAGCCTCCATTTGCCATTTTAAACCCTATATATTTCATAGTTTTTCTTGAAAAGGTAACAAAATCCATCCAACCACATAACTCATTGGTTTTGATTAGGTTGATTGAATTGTATAAAGAAGACTTATCTCACGTAAAAACAGTACTTTAATTAATCAGCAGTTAATTGGCTGATATTTTGGCATTTTTTCAAACAAAACTCTCAAAAATCTATCAGTTTAATATGTCAAGGTTTATAAGTATGTCAGCAAAGGTTTATCAACACCGGCCGGTGTTTTTAAAAAAATACAGAAATTTGTTCCGAGGCGGGAATAGAACCCGCAACCCGCCCGCTGCGCCACATAGGTCGTCAATTTTATATTTACCCAATGGCTTGGCTTTAACAACTCTAATCAAAGTTGTTTTCGAAGGGTGCAATTATCGGTATTTCACCTACATTTCTTAAACAAAGAAATTCGGATGATAGAGATAACAAGCAACAACCCTTCAAATAGCCTTCGCTTTAGTTTACAGGTGAGGCTTTTGTTGAAATAACTTTGACGTGTGTACGTACACTTTTCTCGACTATTCCCTTTTATGTGAAAATATCTGATGTTCAGAAGTATCGTCTTAGATAACAAGATATAAATAATGTATGATGCTCGCTATTTCACAGACACTTAGGCTTAACAAAGCAAAGCTTATTACAGAAATGGTAATAATATACAAAAAGTTTCCTATGGATGTTTATGAAATCCTTCTTTTTATTTTATATATTAAAGTTTATTTTTTCTTTTTTGTATTTTCAGGGTTTCGTAGTAAAACATAAAACCCTTACTGTTTCGCTTTACCTGTATCTCTGTCTGTCCGTAGATCCGTAATGAGCTTTGCAAAGAGACTATAAGGCGGCAGATCACACTGCCACGCACCACGCTGCATGTTGTGTATCGACGCACCTACGTGCGTACTTGCGGGAGTGGAGATCTGCTACATCGTGTGTTTTTTACGCACTCACGCGCGTAGTTGCGTTTTGTGGATTCACGGCGGCTCTGACTCATTTCATTCAAAGCTGTTCGCTAGACTGTGGGACTCGGTGTGCCATACCTTGCGTCTCGCACCTACGCGCGTGGGTGCATGTTTCTCCGCGCTTGAGCGCGTGATGTGTATGAACGCGCGTAGATGCATTTTCAGTGTGTTGGACTGTGCGTGTTTTCTATACAAATGGAGATAACAAGCAATGTTAGAAGACGCATCCACGCAACATGCAGCGTTGTGCGTGGCAGTGTGTGAACCGCCTCAGTCCTAGAAAGGTGATATTTTGCATAGAAAAAAATGCTGAAAAAATAATAATTTGGGGAACCACTCATTTTTATTGATTTTCCCATCGTATGGCGTATTGTTGAAGGTATTTTAAAATCATGGGTTTGCGAATACAATTTCTCGATTTAAGGTTCTATTTGAGAAATATCTGGAAAACGCAAACTAACAGTTTAGATATTAGGGGACGCTCGAAAAAAAATTTTAAAACTTTCGTTCTAAACTAAAGCTACTATTTAGTTTAGTTTATTTTTAGTTTTTAAAATTGAAAAAAATCATTAATGTAGCTTTAACTTTAAACTTTCTAGGAAAACTATAACGAATAAGCTAGCTTTTTTAGTTTCGGAGAAATAGTCACTCAAATAAGTGATGCGTTTTCTCAGACATACCGGAAAAAATGGTTATCATTAAACATACCGAAAACTTCTAACAACAGGTCTATGGTTACAAAAGACTAGGGTAACATGAATTTCTGCCCACTATAATTTTTGACATTACTGACAAGTTAGCTTACAATGTGATATCTGACGTATGCTGTCAAATTTGACATGTTAAAAAAACATTACCACACTCGCTCATAATCGGTTTGGTAGGTGTTCAATGAAGGACATAATTTTACTATCATAGTGAGGAAATGTATTCGTCTCTGTCTCCGATTCATTGAACTGAGCTGGTTACAGTGTGATGGCTAGTATATAATTGTAATATTCCTTGCTGGGAACGGGACTTTCAGGATGACTCAGAGAAACGCGTATTGTACCGATCACCATTTATTCCAGACTGCCTACCACATGAGAAATATTAATCGTATCTTACCTACCTACCTACCTACACTGCACTCCTCCCTACTTATCTAATACAAAATCAAGTTTTTCTATTTTAATCATCATCATCATCATCATTTCAGCCGTAAAACGTCCTTTACTGAACACAGGCCTCCCTCGTATCCACGAGGGAGGCCTGGATATCCATCCCTGAGGGGTAATTGCCATACTCACCACGCTTGGCAGGCGGGTTGGCGAGCGCAGTATGGGATGTTGATACACGGAAAGACGCTGCTGCCCATCTTCCGGTGGTATCCCTTAGCAGGCTCTTACTGCATCCATGGGCATGAGAGGAGGGGTAACATTCTACTGCCGGCACCCCACGGCGAAATCTATTTTAATAATTAATAATAACTGGTAATACCTAATCACATAAAACGTATACTAAACATTACGTAAGTAGATGGTAGATAACATAACAATTTTATTACATACAAGAATATTCATTGTGTTTTAATATTTATGTACAGGCGGCTTTCCTAGCCTACATCTGACTGGGTTTGGGGCAATGCAGGTTCAGCGGGAAGGTTCACTATTGGAGTTGAAAACAGTTCCCGGTCTTCCACCTCGCCCTCATGTGTGTGCTGCCGAAGCCGGTGGCGTTGTGGCTTCCGGCAACTGCTCGGACTGTCGCCTGGTTACTGGAGTACTACTACCTTTATTTTTTTGTCCCGAAAGTACACACTAACGATTTGCGGGAGCGATGCTTTAGATGGTCTATGTGCCTATGGATCAAGCTTCCTCTAGCATCTAATACCCTATAATCCAAGCTACCTAATGATATTTCCAGGCAACCATTTTTCGCCTTTTTAATATTGACGATACCAAACGTCTATCCCCTCAACTACTTTTATATCAGAGTCTCCTGCTGCATTAATTTGGTGACGTTGCGATTTAGAAACTTTACCCTCCCGATCTGGTTTTAATAAATCCAACAGAGTTTTCAAACGCCTGCCCATGAGTAACATAGCGGGACTTTCCCCTGTCGTGCATTGTTCTGTATTCCGATAGTTCCTTCACCACTAATCGAGCTACATATTCCGATAGTAAAGTAAAAACTAGCAAAAGGCAGCTTGAACGTCTGTTTTAGATATTACAGCTTTTTTTTTTATAATCAGCTTTAACGTTTTCACAGCATTTTCGGCAGACCTATTGGACGATGGATGATATTGTGCCGTAAATATGTATTCTATAATGTTCGCTTCAAGAAAATCTGCGAATTCCTTACTAGTAAACGTTGGCCCATTATCACTAACTACATGCCGGGAAATCCCCATCTAACCCACAATTCGCGTAATTTATCTAGACAATAACCCTGCGGCCGTGCTAGGTACGGGAAAGATTTATAACCATTTGGACATCGCGTCTACTATCACTAAGTAGGTTTTTTCCGTAAAAAGGTCCCATAAAGTCTAAATGTATCTAGGTCCAGGGGCGGCTCGGCCCGGGCCAGGGCCAATGTTTTGTCAAACTAGTGTTTAGTCTGTAGCTTGTGTAAGAAATTAAATTAATTTTTATTCTGCTTTTGTATAAGCTGTAGGCCTTCCTTTATAAGCAAATAAATAAATATAAAGACACACATTACCTACATGTACCTACCTACTAGTAAGTAAAATTATTTTATAGTCTTACCTTTCAGAGTTTCCAGGTAATCTAAAAAAGTTATCTCTGGATGCGTTAATAATATCCTACTCCTCATATTAAATATGTACTTGAACTTAGTGAAAAAATCGCGCGGTCATTGTTAAAAAAACAACAAACCATCCGTTCGTTGCTGCGGCACAGTCGCGACTGTCTGCATGCTGAGCACATGCCGAGATCGAGGCGCGTAGGTATAGCTCGCGCTTCGTCCGTTTGTATGAAGTTGGAATACTGTATAGATCAATATTCTGTGCAATTGCCCTGGGGTGCCAGCAGTAGAATGTTTCTCCTCCTCTCTTGCCCGTGGTTGTAGTAAGAATCCGGAAGATTCTGGTGCTATCACTTGGCAGATTCTTACTGCAACTGATAGGCAGCAGCGTCTTTCCGTGTATACAGTAAAGTTATAAGGCACCTCTGTGGCGCAGCGGGCGAAGGTCCGCCTGCGACGCAAGGGGTTGCGGGTTCGATTCCCGCCTAGGGACAAATGTCTGTACGATCTGCAGATTTTTGTTCAGGGTGCTCTGGGTGTTTTTCTATATATAATAAAAATATCTATCTATGTAGTTTATTGTATTAAGTATATCAGTCATCTAGTACCCATAACACAGGCTCTGCTTAGCTTGGGGCTAGATGATGCTGTGTGATTTGTCCAGCATTATTTATTTATTTATTTATTTATAAATCAGTTTCGTTCATATATAAACTGAAAATCAATGTTTTTATAGGCATTTATTGGGTTTTTTTTTCTGTACGTAGATAAACCAATTTCCCAGTAAAGACATGAAAAATTCAAAACAAATAATATAATATCACGAATGTTTTTGTAACTGCTGAATTTTTTTTAATTCCATGACGCCAAAATCGTCATTGCGTCGTCTTCTTAAGGCGAAATACAACCGTGTTGCGTAGGCATTCGACGAGCGATCGCCGCGAGGGGTCCGCCCCACTCCCCGCGCACTCTAGGCTATCTACTCACTAAAAAGGTAGGTAGGTAGGTAGGTATATAAAGTACACGTACAATTTGATAGGGTATGTTCTTAGATTAGATTAGGGGCATTACTCCCCCAATTAATTTATATTATTTATTTATATTATAGGTATTTATTTATAAAAAATTATATATTGTATAGGTATTCGTTTTATCACCTAGAAAACCCGCATCCATTTTGATCAGGTCTCTAGCTCTATTCAAAGATTACCTGGACGAAAACGCTTTTAGTAATAAGTTAGCCAGTAGATAATTAGTTATGGTACATACACTTCTTGTAAGTCGTAAACTTTTATTTTTTGTCTTCTCTAGATATCTATAAGGTACCTGGCCCTAAAATGGCCCGATGCAAAATATGGCCCACTTTCAGAAAAAACTTATTTGCAAGAATTTTGTTTCATGTAGTGTTGTTTGTATAACAAAATGTAAATAAATGCAAGGGTAAACATAAAGATTCAGTCAAGATTCGGTTGAATTGAAGAAAACAGGTAGGTATTTTAGATGTGATTATTTTTATTACTATCTACGTATTTATGCATTCTAATAATTCTCTAACCAGCCCAACTCCTTGAAGTACCAGAGTAGTACTTTGGTGATTGACAGCTTCGTTTCAGCTTTTCTATGGTTGTGGATGGGGTTGATGCGTCAATGAGACTTCATTCCCGTCATGTGTCATTCATTCTCCTCGGTGGCCGTGCAGTATACCACAACGTGTTCCACAGTTTCTTCCTGGAAGCAGCCAAGACACAAGCTGCTGTCTCTGGCTCAAGTCTTGAAAAGATGATGGTTCAGTTTGAAGTGTGTTATATATAATACCCACCATCGTTCTTAGGTTCTCGCGGCTTATCCTTAGCATTGTGTTTGTTGTTTGATTATTATTGACACAAATTCTGTAAAAATATAGGCAATTAAACATAATGTAAGTACCCAGCTTTTTCCCAGGTAGATTATTATATTTACCCAGGGTAGGTAAATTAGATACCTAAAGTGGCCCATCTTAGGAACAACATTACAATAGGTAGGTATTTTTAGGAACATATTATGGGCTATCTTAGGAACCTTATCCAAGGTCATAACATGGTACACTACATTACAGGCGTGTTTACACATTCCCGCGAAATTATAATCTTTTATGGACATACGTTTTTTGAAAATGGGCCATCATAGGCACTGGGCCCATCTAAGGGTCAGGTTCCTAACTCGGAACAGACAAACAGCCATTTTTGACGATTGGGTAGGTAGATACATATTTTATTTTCACCGATGGCTAGGTAGATATACTTACATAGGCATATATTTTATTGGTTAGCTAATCAACAAACAACTTACCTGTACAAGTTCATCAATTTTAGTTTCTTTAGCTTCAATTGTGATTTTCGTTTTATTTTGTTACACTTATTCAACATTTTGGCTGCAAAATTTCGCGAATTTGTTTGCGTAGGCGACAGCGGGACGAGCGCAAGAAAGTAGTACACGGGTGCTCTCGACGAGGCGCTGCGGCCGACTGATGTAAGGCAGGAGCCGCGTAATGGCCGGCCCGTGCGCAATTTTACGAGTCTTTATTTATAAATATATTTTTTGCTACAAAATAATATTCTTTTGCAAAAAAGTAAAGCCATAATCGTCTAAAGTATATATTAAGGAACATTTAGACGAAATTTCATTGAATTATGTTTAATAACTAGCAAATGAAACTGGTTTTCCGTAGACAGGATATCTGTAAAAATGAAGATTTAGAGAAAACTTTGCGATTTTTTTCTATCGAGTCAAGTTGAGTCAATCGTGTTTTGGCTCCCATAACTTACTAGCTATAATCCTTAACTTTTGATGTTCATCAAAAAATATTAAAAAAATCAGTGTTTTCTTGCCTTAAAATTGGTTTTCCGTACAGTCAAAACGTGAGTTTTGGAACATATTTCACCTTAACACACTCCATAAAGAACATTCGTAGACTCGTAAAATTTAACCTTGTTGGTTCGAGTCACGTCGGTAAAATGTTGGTTCTAATGCTTCCAATAATGTTAAATTTTTTACCACTCAACCGAAGTAAGTAGTAAAAATGTTCCAGTCACTAATGCGGTTTTGCCACTGAATATCTTTTCACTAGAGCCGTGGGCTGCCGGTATGAGAATGTTTCTTCACTCTTGCCCATGGATGCAGTAAGAATACTAATTTCCACAGCAAAAGTACAATTTACATAGTGCTAACACTAGAAGTAATATATGTTGTAGTATTCTATTAATTCTATGTGCCTATTTATCTTATATATTTCATAGTATTTAATTACCTTTACCTCTAAAACACATCCTTGTAACGTAATTCATTTATATAATCTTAGTTTTACAGATTTAAAACTCTTTAAGGTTTTAGATGATAAAACTTGTGTCACTTTGCTCGTCTAAAAGAAGGCTAGTAAAGTTTTATAATCTAAACTCATAGAAAATATCTTGGCCGCCTCTAATTTTGATACTATTTGAATTATTCAACGTTGGAATATGGTAGAGATTAACTTTGGCTCTGAAAGAGATATTTTTAATAAAAAATACACTGTTAATATGAGTTTCCTTCTAACTGAAACGATGAACTGAAATCACCATTGTTCACAGTGGCCAAGTTTAAATTAGTGTACCAGAAGAGTGCATTGACGTGATATCTTTTATTGACGTGCCTTTTTAAAACTTAAAGACAGGAGCTGAACCTGTCTCTCTTAAGTCAAGGTGGAAACTTTGGGATTTCCGCGGCTCTGCTGTTCACAAGGCTACACCAAGGCAGCCTGTCCTTCCAACTGACTCTTTCTCCATTTTTCCTCTAGGCTCAGCGGACCACTACCGCTTGAAGACCAGAGGAACCATATTCTATCTTGCCTGACGAGAACCCTCATGAAACATCCACGAGCTACCGAGTCCGGGTATCCGTCAACATCTGGAGTGCTAGTTCATCCTAAAGATTCTGAAGTGATTTATAGCGTATCCCAGATTATTTATTGTCGAACTGTACTAGACACAATTGTATAATTCTTTATCGTACCCTTTTCATTTATTTACCAATCAGGCTAGGTAGGGCCATAGTAATTGTTTCGCTTCGTCACGTAACGTTACAATGTAAAGAGAAAAATAAAAAGGATGTTAAGGGACACAAATCTAGATTAACACCCTTGGTGTAAATCTGTTTGGCTTTGGATATACTTCCCGTGCTAGTAGAAACTGTGTTATGATCTAGTAGCTCTTCACTCCCCATCTGGGTTAAAAAACAAAATGTTATTCTTAACTTTAACATAAATAACGTAACAGTTGTAAATTTACCCAACGCGGGTTTTTATACCCCCGACTTTCAATACGAAGGTCGTGGGTTTGGTACCGGCCTATACAAATGTATTTTTCTTTGTTGAAAATAGTAACGTGCATTAGGTAGGAAAACATTGTCTTTCCACTAAATGTTTTGTGTTTATTATGGATTAATCAGCTTAAGATGTATATTGACCTGTTCCTCTGACTAATAGTCGTCTAAGCTGGGAGGATGATAATAGGTGCTGGGTAAGCTTCTATAATCTATCTAACAATGTCCTAGGCACTACATAATTTTAAAACTCAAGTACACCAGTCTCTTGAACACGAGGACTGCAAGGCACTCGAAACATACGGTAATTACGCGATAAAGTCCCGTTAAGATCTAAATTAACAACAAATATTTAGTAATAAATCCTAACAAATCCGCTAACCTATATATATATATATATATATAACCTATATATTGACGCTGTATTATAATCATCTATAATACAGAGTGTATTATAATATGTATATAAATCCAAAAGTACATGTAGTTTTGGAAGGGTAAACATCGGGAAGGTTTTCTTTCACGTTATTTTATTTTTATAATTTTACAAGTTTGTGTGATGCGAAGATAATCCTGAGATTATATTCGTTTTTTTTTACATTTTATTAAAAAAAACTCAATTTGGAAGTTTAGCTTAATGCCGTTATCGTACGAACAACTGTTGAAGTTAAAACTTTCGTGGTCTTTTCTTGAATAAAAAATAAAAAACTAAAGTTGTTCCACAGGTTTGTCAGAAAGACCCCTTTTCAGCTTAGTACACAAATTATAATACACCCAGTATAATGTAAAGGCCTTGCTTAATAAACTTAGCAGACACGCGGTTGTTTTCAAAGACCGTAAAGGTGGGTTTCAAACTATTCAATAGTTACTCACTTTGCGTTACGCAATGTTTTGGATACTATTGTCTCCAAAGCTTTCGTCGGGTCAAAAGATTATCTATTAAAATTAAGTTAGCTGTGACGTAATAGAACTTAGTTTCAAGTCTGTTCACTACTTAGGTAGGTATGTTAAAGTTCCCCGAGGACCACGTGGTAGACCGAGGTGGCGGTAGCGGGATGAGCTTGACTCCGAACTGACGGAAAGACGAGAAGAACTGACTCCAACATGCTCAAAACAGAAATAAATAATAAACATAATAATGCTGGGCAATTCAATTTGCATCATCTAGCCCTAAAGGTTCTAAATTACTGATATACTTAATACATTATACTACATACATACATATTTTTATGATAAGTAGAAAAACATCCAGAAAACCCTGAACATCTGTAGATCGTACAGACATATGTCCCGAGGCGGGAATCGACGCGGAACCTCTTGGCAGACCTTCGCCCATTCGCCACAGAGGTCGTCAGATAGAAGAAAACAGCAGGCTTTTAAATAAATAAATAATGTAAGAGTTCATTATGAAGACCACGAACCTACGAACCCCCTTAAAAAACAAGATGTTAGGTAATCCTGTAAATCATTAAATAAAAAAAAAAAAATGTAGATAAATAATACCGGACAATTCCCATACCATCATCTAGGCCCAAGCTGAGTAGATATAAAATAATCACAAAGACTTATACTATACAGTTAAGGTTTAGTGCCTCTACTTAAGTGGAAACTAGTCATTAAAATAGCACGCTGCATTTTTGACAGAATAGCCATAAAAAGAATAATGACTTACTATCATAATCTTATATCTTATATTGTATCTTAAGGCTTATTTATATAGGTACATCTTTTCAAATTTGGCGTATTTTTCACAATGAACGCGGAACAGACCCCCTGAAATTCTTTCAGTTCTTACACAAACAGATCGACGCCGAAGTAACATAAAAGCTGGAGATTTCTCTGCCTGTATTCCGAATTCAAATATTTCATTATTGCGAAACTTTGGGGCAGAAGAGCCTTAACTTCTTCCGCTGATAGAGATATAAAGTCCGGAGCAAGATGAAGATAAACTGTGGTTACGCCTCAGTTGTAAATCTTGTACGAGATAGATTAGGTACAGTCACGTTGTGGCCGTTCCGTTGATTAAATTTAAAGGTTGTCGTGTTATAGCGTGAAATGTAGCACGTGGTAATCTAAAAATAGGGGCTTCTGCCGTGACATTGCATCTTTTACTATAAGTTTTTCAAAATCTATACTAACTTTTACAAACAATGGCTAAATGGAATAGCTGAAAAACTGTTAACGACTTGTTTGTACTATATTTTCAGTAAATAAATTATTTCATTTAATTGATGTAATAATAAATTGTGCTCTGTACATTCACTACTCTTAAGGTATAAACATGCTGACCCGCGGTGTTTCACCCGCGTTAAGACACCATTCATTGGAAAGGGTCATGATTATAGCAGGCATGTATGTAGGTTTATTTACGGTTACCGATTCTGTAGGTTTACCATGAATTTTCACAATCTGTACTTGGTAGCGACTGTACACGGTAGTGAAAAAAATGTATGAAAAATTGAACAGCGCCTCTAGTGGATAGTTTGGTACTAAAATACGCGGTAAACTATATATACTACAGCCACTGTAGTTCGGGCTTCATTTGGTTAGAATTTGTTACTATGAGTTACAAATCTGACAGATGTCATAGTCACGTTCTATTACTACTGTAGTAACGACAGGCGATGAAACAGTGATAACTCATGGTAGACACACTGTAACCAAAGTCAATTCATCTCCTAGTTACCTATATATTTCAACTTAAATAATGGCTTTTATGATATGCTGCAGCACAAATTTTATTATTTTATTTCGTTTTGACGTGAAAACGGAACATACATACATACACACTTTCACTTTTATATATTAGTAGGGGGATCATGCTAGATATTTCACACAACACCATCAGTACCCAAAATAAGCAGAGATTGTGTTAAGGGTGATTGATAATATATTTATATACTTTTTTTATAAATACATGCATAACACACATACGTAACTACGAGTATAATAATGACAAAAACAAGCATTGGAGCGGGGGTACCAGAAAGGGGGCAAAGGCCTCAAAAAGTCGCCAAAGGTCAATAATGGTATTTGTGGGTTTGGTGACTTTTATTTTTTTTGTGACCTTTTGAGGTCACAATAATGCCGGTCCCTGTGACCTTAGGGTCACTAAAATCAATCAGTACCCTTCTCTCAATTAGACAGTGCTAACAAAATGGTTTCATGCAAATCGGTCAACGCGTTCGGTTGTAATCGTCTAATACACAGACAGACAGACAGACAGCGCTATGCTTATAAGGGATTTCTTAGGTAATTTTAGCAATTACCTAAAAAAATATTATATTTAAAACACTACGCCATGTAGCTAAGAAAAATCTACTTTAACAGATAGGTATTATACACCTGCTTAGGACAATCTGTTTTATGTTACTGTATACCGTTCTATGGTGGTACTACAAAGTTAAAGTTCCTGCAAGTTGAAAGAACTCAAAGATCTTCACTGAAAGTTATATTATTTAGACCATGCAGATATCCTACGGAGCTTTTGTATGCAGATTCTGATATTTTGACGATAAAGAATCTTTTTATACTTACTGCACGCTGTTTTGAAAATACATCAAACCATTAAATATGTCCCGAAAATACTTAAAAAAATAAGAAAGCATAAAGTATTGCAAACAGAAGCTGTATCCCAAAACTTGTTAGTTAATTAGATTATTTTTAGTTAGATTTTAAGTTAAAGAAATAAACTATTTTGTATTTGTATTTTTGTAAATTTGTTCCTAAAATAGTAGAATTGTCACCTAAATTGAATCACCAATTATAATTCGGTTCGCCAGAAGCACCCAAGCCAACCATACCAGCCCGTGGTACCCCCTGCTAAATAACGGACGAGGCTCTGACATCTTTTACCGGCTTAGGGCGGAATAACCTAGCTTAGATGGCACAGCTAAAACATCTGGCCGTTAACAGGCAGCAGTGTCAATGATAAAGATAAAGATGAAGATAATTTATTCACACAAGACATAGTTACATATATTGGTGGAACATAGTTATATATAGAGCGACACATCTCGCCTGTCATATTATTATTTATAAATGTACTAATAATTAGGAGTTTCATTTTGTTTACAATATATCTACAATTTAACATATTTTGATATGATTATTATTAAATAAATAGGTATAGATTAATTAAAATGTCAACTTCATTTACAGTCAGCAATTGTCAAAACTAATAATAATACCTTTTTCATGTCAAATTAATATCTACAATAAAATAATCATCATTATTTAAATGTCAAATACTCTTCAATTGTGTAAAAACAACGTTCGATACGAAAATTGAAAAGTTTTTTATGAAACAAATTAACTCTCAGTTCCTTGATATCAAGAGGCAATTTGTTATTGTATTGCAAATAGACATTATGTAACAGTTTCGACTAAAGAGTGCAGTTCTGACTAAAGGTAATGTAAGTCTATCTTTTTGTCTAGAGTTAAATTTATAAACATCATCAAAAGTTACGTATAGTTCCCAATTCGATTTGACAAATTTACATATTTCTAAAATATACAAACATGGCACCGTCAAAATCTTATGCCTTTTGAATAAAGGTGTGCAAGTTGACTATGGCGGCATGTTGAATATCGCACGTAAACATTTATTTTGGGCTATGAATAAGACATTGACATCAACAGCATTACCCCATATAATTACTCCGTACCTAAGAAGGGATGCTACATATCCATGATACGATAAAAGAGCAGTTTTGTAGTCGGTTATGTTTGATATTTTCCATAATGCGTAAACAAAACTATTCATTTTAGATTTAATATGTTCAATGTGTGGCCTACATGAACATACATTGTCAAGATTTAATCCAAGGAATACAATTTTTTCACTTTCTTGTATTTCTTCATCTCTGTAAGTTATTTAAAATTTAACACCTTTAGGTTTTCTGTTAAAAAATCTAATAAATTTAGTTTTCGTCACGTTCACTTTTAGGTTATTTTTGTATAACCAATCGATGCAATCACCAACTGTATTATTCAATTCAAGTATGTGTTCTTGTTCTATTTTATTCGTTACTACTATGGAAATGTCGTTCGCAAAGAGTGTACATTGGTATTTAGTAATGTCAGGTAAATCATTAATATAAACTAGAAATAATAGAGGCCCAAGAACACTGCCTTGAGGCACACCTAGTTTATTTTGTCTAAAAGGTGATTTATAAACTATAAGTTCGTTTTCGTCATTTAGTTTTCTTATTTCTACCAATTGTGTACGTTGATCAAGGTAGGTTTTAATCCAGTCAAGTGCAGGACCACGGATGCCACACAATTCACATTTTAATAAGACCCTCTCATGACAAACATAATCGAACGCCTTGCTCATGTCAAAGAACACTGCAGAGACATACTTATTACAATCAACATTTTCAAGTATAGCTTTAACTAAATTATAAGTGGCCAAGGTAGTCGATTTGCCTTTCTGAAATCCATTTTGATTACTTTTAATTGCGGTATGTTTAGTAAAAAATCGAGTAATACGAGAGTGCATTGCCTTTTCAAAAATTTTCGAGAAAATTGGTTTTAATGTTATTGGGCGATAATTATTTATGTCCGTTGAGTAATATTTTTTAGTCTACTTGGAAATTCCCCACATTGAAAAGAAAAGTTTACTAAGTGACTTAAGATGTCCGCAATTTCATTAGAAGAACTTTTAATAATCTTTGTGAATATATCATCGTAGCCTACAGCTTCTGTCTGATTGAGTGATTTGATTATTTTCAAAATTTCATCATTGTCACAAGGGCTTAGAAAGATTGAGGTAATTTGGGAATTAATATGTATGTCACTATTGCTCATTTTATTATATGTTAAATTAGTATAATATTTATTAAAAATGTCCGATACACTTTTTGGATCTGTTATAAGGTTACCGTTATGTTTAATTTTAAAATCGCAATTGTTATCATAATTGTATTTTTTTTTTATTATATTCCACGATGCTTTACATTTATTTTTGTGATTAGGTATATAATTCAAATTGATATTTTTTGTGATTGAGAAATTACTTTTTTTAACAACTTAGAGTATTTTAGATAGTTTGATTTAAGTAAGTCATTTCTTTTTTTATAATACGTAAATCTTAGGTGTCTTTTAGTTACACATGACTTTTTTTATCCCCCTAGTCATTTACATACATACATTTACATCTTTTTTCCGTATTTTTTACTTTGATTTTTACTTGCAGAAAACACAACTCATAAAGAAGGATATACATGTCATAAAAAATATTAAATGCGTAATTGAATTCAATCTGATCATATACTTCCGACCATGTCAAATTTTGAAGACATTCTCGAATTTTTTTTATATTATCATTATTGAAGTCCCTCTTCCATACGTACCAACTGTGTACATGAATCTTTTTGATGTCAATATTAAAGTTTAGCGTCTGACCTGTGTCATGATTAGAAAGGCCTAGTTTGTGGACCCCGCTTGTCGCAGATTTGACGTTACTTACAATAAGGTCTAGGCAGGAGTTGAGTCGAGTTGGTTTATTGATGTGTGAAAAATAACCATAGGTTTGGAATAATCCTTTCAATTGATCCGTACCAGAACATTGATTGAGTATGTTAATATTAAAATCACCTATTATTACTATTTTTTTATTCCGCTTCTGGCGTAGGTTGTGAAATAAGTTATCCAACTTAGAGATAAATATATTAACATTTGATTTTGGTGTACGGTATATGCAAATACTTATTAACTTATAATTTGGAATTTCAATACCGCAACATTCAAATACGAATTCCGTAGCAATATCTTTACGCGGTACGCGGTACGCTTGATAATGTGTCAAATACACATCTGGATGTCAAAAACAGCTGAAGTAGAATTCTCGGCTTTACTGCAGTCTTAGATCTTTCATAAACAGTCAAAATTGTACTCACGAATTTCGAGTTCAGTGTTTTTCAAATTATAAATTATCCGTGTTGGTTTCACCCGTTATTCCGTGTTTTACGATAATGCTCCAAAATGATTTTCAGCAAAAATAACGCAGTGTCTGTGTCGTTATTCACTTTTGATGATTCCTTTTGAGGTTAGTTCCCTTTCGATGTAACTTTGGGGCGCCAAAAATCACTTTTTAATTGTTATTTCGATAATTAATCGGGAGCTCTGAATACACAGTGATAATATACTCTTAGAGGTGCGTGGGGGGTGGGAAATAAAGATGAAAAGAATGATGCAAGAAGCTGTGTCCCTGCGATCGCCAACCTGATTTCCGAGCGTGGCGATTATGGCAATACCCCCCAAACATGACCAGAGAAATAATAAGAGAAATTGGCCTCCAGTTCCCGGTCGCCCTGCTGTTCCTGACCAAGGCGGCGGTCACGGTTACTGCAGGGCAGGGGGTGCTAAAAATTCCCGGACCACGGAAGGCTGCACATCCCTACTGACCTTGGCAACCCGTGGTACCCCCTGCTTAATAACGGACGAGGCGCTGACATCTTTTAGCGGCTAAAGGTGGAATAACCTAGCTTAGATGGCACAGCATAAACATCTGGCCGTTGACAGGCAGCAGTGTCAACGATGCAAGAAGCTGTGCCCTGCGATCGCCAACCCGTTTGCTGAGCGTGGCGATTATGGCAATACCCCCCAAACATAAACAGACACAAGATAAATCGGCCCCCAGTTCCCGGTCGCCCTGCTTTTCCTGACCAAGGCGGCAGTCTCGGTTACGGCAGAGCAGGGGGTGCTAAGAATCCCCGGGCTACAGAAGGCCGCCCATCCCACCTGACCTTGGTAACCCACAATGGACACAATCTGAGGCTTGACGAACATCTGGCATAGTTGGAAGTGGAGCAAGAAAACATTAGGTGGCATGTTCTAGGTTTGACTGAGGTCCGTAGCGAGGACACTATCACCCTAGACTCAGGCCACCTTTTGTACTACCGCGAGGGTGATCGCACATCCCAGGGTGGCGTAGGGTTCTTTGTTAATAGAACCCTCATTAACAACGTCGAAGAAGTCTCCAGTGTGTCGACTAGGGTAGCGTACCTGATACTTCGACTATCGAAGCGATATAGTCTGAAGATCGTTCAGGTCTACGCACTAACCTCGACACATTTGGACGTCGAAGTGGAAGATATGTATGAGAGCATATGCTTGTCAACTTCCTGGAGAAGGAAGGCCTCTTTTTAACGAACTCTTTCTTTAAAAAGAAGCCCTAAAGGATGTGGACGTGGCGAAGCAACGAAAAAAGGGGTCGACTTTATCATGACGGATAAGAAGCACATATTTAGAGATGTCTCTGTGATCAACAGGTTTAATACCAGATCTGATCACCGACTTCTTCTAGGCTCTCTGAATATCGATCAACAGCTTGAACGAAACCGTCTGATAAAGTTCACGCTCCGACCTAATCCACTACAAATCATGGCGGGCTCCAAGGAGTTCCAGATGATACTCGGAGAAAGATTTGCTGCATCGGAACCAACTTAAGACGTAAAAGAGGCCCTGATTGTGTAGGGACACAATCTGGTTGAAACACTGAGGGGCGAAGGCATCAAGTTCTGCCAGACGCGACGTAGAGGCAAGAAGTCCAAACTCTCGGATGAGACACTGCGGCTTATGACAATGAGACAAGAATGTACCTCAAATACTTCGTCAAAGAGATCAGACCTAAACAAGCGTGTTGCGAAGATGACACGGCATGATCTTCGGAGCTCTAACACACGCCTCATCCAAGAGACGACAGCGCGAATCCGAGAGTTCAAAGTCACTCAGGACATTGGAAGGAGCCACCTGACAAAACTAACGGCTTGGGAGGGCAAAACTATTTTGTCGAGGCCGGAGATTCTCGCTGAGATGTAAGACTTCTACGGCCGGTTGTATGTCGCACATGCTCCTTGTCCCCAGCGTGAAAACCTTGATCCTCGAACCACCCTGACACGCCCGACGAACTACCGGATATCGACCGAGATGAGATCGTGCTGGCTCTGAGGCAGCTTAAAAATGAAAAAGCCCCGGGTGGAGATGGAATTACTTCAGAACTTCTGAAGGCAGGAGGAACTCCCATTATTCAAGAGCTACTGCGCCTCTTCAATTTTGTTCTTCACTCCGGGAGAACTCCAAGGGCGTGGAGCGGGAGTTTGGTGATTTTGTTTTTTAAGAAAGGCGATAAGACTCTTCTTAAAAATTACAGACTTATCCCGCTTTTAAGCTACGCATATAAGATGTTCTCCAGAGTTTAAACAAATCGTCTAGCAAGAAGACTTGACTAGTTTTAGTCGCCGTAGCAGGCCGGGTTTCGCAGAAGATATGGCACCATAAACTACATTCACACAGTGAGGCAGATGATACAGAAGTCCGAAGACTATATTCAGCCCCTGTGTCTGGCCTTTGTTGACTATGAGAAGGCCGCGATTCTGTTGAAACGTGGTCTGTCCTGGAATCTATACAGCGATGCCAAGTTGACAGGGGGATGTCATATCCCTGTTTACAAGCGCACTGGAAGACCTGTTTAAGACGCTGGACTGGAAATGTATGGGTATAAACATAAATGGAAACCATATCTCGCATTTACGATTTGCTGACGATATAGTCTTGATGGCAAAAACGATGTAGGAGCTACAAAGGATGCTGAACAGTCTAGAATGTACAGCATCCGTTGTAGCTCCTCAGCCTTGCGACGGATAGGTCTCGGCGTGAATTTGGATAAAATGATCACATTGATCCCGGTCCTATCAATGAATGGCCACCTACTCGAAGTTGTTCCAGAATAGGTAGGAACAATTTTGAGAAGGAGGCAAAGCGGAGCATTCAGCTAGGCTGGGCAGCATTTGGGAAACTACGTAGGGGTTGTCTTTTTCAGTCTCCCCGCGACCACGACCAGGTGCAATCCGGTCGAAACGTCGGGAATAAAATAAAGGTAATTACGCGATAAATACCCGATAATCCCATATTTTAATAATACGTAGGGGTTATCTCATCACATATACCACAATGCTAAACAACTAAAGTTCTTAATAAGTGCGTCCTACGCGTCATGCATGACCTACGGTGCCGAAACGTGGACACTTACGGTACGGCTGGTCCACCAGTTTAAAGTCGCTCAGCGAGCTATGGTACTTGCTATGCTCAGAGTCTCTCTAAAGGATAGAATCCACAACGAGGTAATCCGACAGAGAACCAAAGTCGTCGACATAGCACATAGGATTAGCAAGCTGAACTGGCAGTGGGCTGGCTATATCTGCCGAAGAACCGATAACCGTTGAGGTAAACGAGTTCTTGAGTGGAGACCGTGGCTTGGTAAGCGTAGTGTAGGATGCCTACTTAGCTAGATAAAGTTATGACTTGCGGACGGTCGCTGGTAGACGCTGGATGCGGCATGCTGCAAAAATATTCGAGTCCATATTAAACTGCCTTATCACGCGATAATTTAAAACAAGTTTGAGTGACAAACAACATGGTTTTTGCCGAGCTCATTCTACAACGACCAACCATGTAAAGCTCGGTACAGGCAGCCTCTACCGAGCTTTTTTTGAATTTATGTATTGCTTCCTTTTCTTCATTGCGCATAGGACTATAAAATGTAAAGCTTTGTATCTGTGTTACAAAGCTTTACATTCGCTTTTCCCTAATTCAAAATTACAATTTCATTTTAGCCTCCTAACGTTGCAAACACGTTTACCGCATGTCAAGTTTAGTGAGCTGTGGTCAAAGGTTGCCACGGAGTGGCACCCAGACCCGGCGAAAAGGCGACGCGGTAGACCAAGACGTAAATGCCGAGACGAGATCGATGATTTTCTGGAGAATCAGCGTAGCTCAGGATCGAGATGTCTGAAGGAAATGATCCCCTCATTTCTTCTTCTTCTTCGTCTTTTGCCCAGTAGCGGGACACTAATAGCTTAAAATAAAATGAACGTTGCAAATATCATATAAATATTAACCGCCTTCAATCACCTATAAATATGTATAGTTGGAATGTGTTGTTGAGGTGTTGACCTCATTCTCATGAATTGTGAAATATCGATTGAGATTTCATCTCGTCTCACGTCACAGTATCTAGTCCGAGCTTGTCACTTAATTCTATGAACCTACTACAATCTCGGTCTTTAGGTGAATTCTCGCATAGAATAGACATGTTTCATAATCGAGGTACCTCTTCACAGACTATTACTGTTTTTGCTAAGTACAAAAAAATCGGCCAAGTCCGAGACGGAGTCGCGCACGAAGTGTTCCTAACTATTATTTCAATTTATTTTGTTTATTGTATAAGAGCCCCCTTTAAATATTTATTTTCGTTTGTTTTATGTATTTACCCTGAAAACAACGAAGTACCTAAACCTATAAACAATATCTCTATCTCTACATAGTATTAAATGAAGTCTTCGCTCCATAGCACGAAGGAACGCTGGTTTTCAGACCTATTCTAAAGTGTTAGTGATGTCACGTGCAATAGTGTTTTAAGTGTGTGTGAGAAAAAAACATTAAAATAAATGGACGAGTGAGCGAAGCGTACGAAGTTCCTAGTGGCAACTAGGCGTTTCGGCTGAATGTTTGTATGTAAATATGTATGTCCGCAATTTTTGTCCGAGGATAACTCTTGAACGGATGATCGGATTTTGATGAAATTTAAAACTTAAGGATATAACAATAAATAAATCGACTGTCGCGATTGAAACACAGGTTGCAGATTCCGTAGTAGTAGAACTTTTTGTGAAAGTTTCATCCGGGGAAGTACCACCACCATACCTATTTCTGCCGCCAAGCAGTAATGTCTCCATTTCTGTGTTCCGGTTTGAAGGGTAACGGGGCCGGTAAAATTACGGACACATGAGACCACTCTGTCTCAGGGTGACGGGCGCAATTCAATGCAGCGTTGGTCACGTGCTTAGTGACGTGATCACCGCGGCATTGTAATTGTCATAGGTAGAGGTTACCGCTTAACATCAGGTGGGCCTTCGGCTTGTCTCGTTATTTAGTAGTATAAAAAAAAATCTATTCCCGCCACGAGACAAATGTTAGTATTTTTTAGCATTAATGTTTTTTGTCCAAGCATAACTCTTGAACTATCCGGATTTTTATGAAATTTATACAAAGGGAGATATTATCAACACACAGTTAGTAGCCGATTGAAACGCAGGTTGCAGATTATATTCCCGCCGCTAGACAAATGTTAGCATTTTTAACCCCCGACAAAAATAGGGGTGTTTTAAGTGTGACCGCAATGTTTGAATGTGTCTGTGTATCTGACTGTGGCACCGTAACTTTTAAACGAGTAGACAGATTTGCTTGCAGTTTTTTTATTTAAAAACGTTTGTTTTGTAGGATTATTATTTTGTTTTTGTAAACTATAGAGAAACCTATTATTGGCTGTTCCTATCATATTAATTTAAGACAAACTAGTTTATCTTTGTAGCTGTTGGTTTTTTCAATAAAATAAAAATAAAATAAAAGCCTTTAGTTTTCCGGGGTTGGTTCTTAAACATGATTTATTAAAATCGGTTAAGAAGCTAACAAGGTATGGGGGGTAAAAGAAGGGGTAAAAGAGGGGATGAATAATCGAATGTTTCCAAATACACCCGAGGTGGTTAGACCACTGTCTGACCACGACCTCCGCATGGAAAATAATAACAAGCATTCGAATTGACTATAACGTGTACTCATCTGACCATTTCCCACTTGTGGTAGAATGTAATTTAAATGTAATTAGATCTAAGCTGATAAGATATAAGAGGGCCCTTTGCACCATTAATAGTTTATGTGCAGATGAGCATGTTGATTATATTTTATATATCCTTGCCAAAATTCAAGGATGTGGTTTTAAAATATTTGGACAGGAGGCATAGGAATATATAAAGTTGTTTTATATTTTTAAACTAGAATAAGTAGCTATTTGGTGTAATTTGATGAATGTTAATTGTGTAATAATTGTAAGTTGTATTTTTATATATTTCTTTGTCGCTTTGGTGCTGCACTGTTATGGCAATGTAAATATGTAACTCATATAAATAAATAAATAAATAAAGATATGAAATGAAAGGAAATTATATTAAGAATTCAAAACTGATAAATAAAGAAATAAATGTTATATAGAAATCAGTCGAGTTATACATGAGATGTGGGGGTTGAAAGTAGGAGTGAACAATCGAATGTTTTCAAATATACCCAAGTGTAGCATTAAATAAAGGGGCATGATGTGTAGATTGCCAAGTAAGTAGATGTCAGCACAGGTAAAATAAGCACGAGCTTTGTTTAGCGTTTTAAAGTTGCATAGACTTGAGAACAAAATTGCGTTTACAGGATTTACATCTCAGATAATATGAGTACTTGGTACATTCAAAGAAACACTAGGTATCCAAAATCCTAAACTTATTGAAGATTTTGGATTTCTTTCTCATAAGAAAGAAAATATTTAATAGTATTCGAATTCTCTATGCACGGCAGACAGGATAGGTGGTCACAACACCACCATGCGATGCCTGTGCAGAGAATCCAAAATGAGGATGTGGTTTTTGGTTATTATTTAGCCTGTCCATCGTTAGTTTTTTATTTATTTAGTTGTTGCCCAAATGAGTGTTAAAAATTTGAAATCGAGCTAATAAAACGCAAAACTGTGAATGACGTCCACACCCAACTTAGTCCTGTCCTGTTACATTAAAAAATAATGTTCTAGTATGATTTGTTTTGTCTTAAAGGTCACCAAAAAAATAAAAGTCTTCAAATGGCTGAAAACGTCCAAAAACCCAATAATGACATTTTTACCTTTGGTGAGCTATTGAGGCCTTCGCCCCCTTTTCTGGTACTCCCGTACCAATGCTTGTTAATCCAAATTATTACTGGTTTATTTCTCACACAGGTCATTGGTTAACTACGGAACCCTTACAAAGCGTGGCTCGATATACACCTAGCCTTATTTATTAAAAAAAAAATGGATTGGATTTAGTACGGGATGTTAACACACGAAAAGACATGTTGGCATGTTCCGGAGGTATCCCTTCTTAATACTTCCACAGGCAAGAGAGGAGAGGCAACATTTTACTGCCAACAAGTTTTTAGGCTAATGTATACTAGGAAAAAGTCATTTTGTAACTCCAGCACATTTCTATTTTATACTGTAGTGGGTAATTATTTATAATAAAAGTGAAATTTTACGGTGTCCCTTATTTTAAAGACGCTGCCTATGTTATTTGGAAATAATAAGCGTTTTGATCTGTTTCGTAATATAACCTGTTAAATTTTATAAGTCCTTAGAAAATTCGAGAACTATTTCGTAGATTTTCCGACTAACATCGTTCGAACTTGTTCTAACAGTCGGGTTAGTCTTTGTTCGCTCCGTAACTTGCTTACTTAACTCGCTAACGTGTGTCCTAGAAACAAATGGAAATTCTCGCCTAAAGAACTTGACTGTGAAGACTTTACATGACACGATTCAATAACCACGTTAACAGAATATCATCATCGCAGGAAGAGCCTGCTAAGGGATACCTCCGTAAGATGGGCAGCAGCGTCTTTTCGTGTATCAACATCCCGTACTGCGCTCGCCAATCCGCCTGCCAAGCGTGGTGAGTATGCCGCTACCCCCCATGAAGCTCCATGGCCTGTGTTCAGTAGTAGACGATGATGATGATGATGATAAATACAAATAAATGCAAAAAAATATACATGCAAGTATATCAGGATTTTGTTCGAAGCTAGTGGATAATGGCCCCGTTAATTTTGCAGTGAACAGCCAGCATAAAAATATCAATCTCAAAAATAAATCAACATTCTGTGTAACATTGCACAGAGAAACGGCAAAACGAATACTTCACAAGCTTCGCTCCATTTCCGTGAGTATTTTTGCTGAAAAGGTAGTGCGGTCTGGACCGCCCCGTATTGGCCTAGCTAGCCAGAAGATTTATGTCCCAACAATGGACGCGGACATTCATTTTTTGTTCAAACTCTATTGAGTTCTCTGTACCAAAAAATTGGGTTTATTCGATAAAACACCTTCAATAGGTGAGAGTATTTTACATGAAAGTAAAGATGATGTTAAGCTGAAATATCTCAGTACTTATGTATTTTGTATGGAATTCAGTAACAGGGCAATAAATAAAATAAAATGCTAGACATTGTGACATTAATCTGAAACAGATTTAAATAAGTGCTTTATTGTTTTAATGTTCTGTTGTTTTATTTTGTACTAGCTGACCCGGTGCCCACTTCGTTGGGCGGTAATTTATAGCCTATGACACTCACAAATACCGTGGCTTTCTATTAGTAAAGAATTTAAATTAAAATCGGTTCAGTAGATCCAGAGATTACCCCCTGCAATCTCACAAACTCACAAACTTTACCTCTTTATAATATTAGTATAGATATATTGACACATCAAAACCGTCCCTGCGGCCGCACTGAATAAAATATTTTTTATTTTTGTTTTTTTCTAGCCATGATTGGCAGGCGGGTTGACGAGCGCAGAAAGGGATGTTGAAACACGGAAAGACACTGCTGCGCTTACACCCCTTATGTATTTTTTTAAGATAAAAGATAAATATACGTTTATTTTGTAACACACAGTACAAGCAATCAAAATATATATTACTAGCTGACCTGTGCCCACTTTGTTGGGCGTTAACAATTTAACTTGTGATGATTGTCTTTCAGGAGTTCCAACCCGAGATATAAGTCAAGTTATAACTGCCCATGGGAAAACACTGCTTTCCTAGAGAGACCATATCAGAGAGATTTTTTTGATCCTGGGACTTATTTAATTGATCGTGAGGGCAAAAGAGATCTTGACTGGATACTGCAGCCTTAAATAAAAGATTGACGTGTTGTTTAAGAAAAAAGCCGTCTTGATAAGAGTTCATATTTGTCGATAATATGACCAAAAAAAATCACTTAACGATTCAAATTATTTAATAAATATAAAATAACGACTTTTTACCTGACTTTAATATAAAAGTTAGACATAGACCGTCGCTAACTTTTTTGTAGGCAATAACAAGCTCTAAAACTTTTCTCTAGAACTCAAACATATACCTCTCATCGTTAAGGTAGAGTCCATAAGAAACGTTTTCGTTCAACCGTTTTTTCTCCGACTTACTTTGCAAATCCAACTACCACGAAAAAGTTTTTTCATTTTAAGGGTTAATTTATAGCAAATGACACTCACAAATACTGGCTTTTTATTTGTAAAAGAATTTTTAAAATCGTTTCAGTAGGTCCAGAGATTACCCCCTACAATCTCACAAACTCACAACGTCACAAACGCACAAATTTTATTTGTTTATAAATATAAGTAAACATTAAGGTTCTAAAACTAGTTTCTAGTTTAGTTTTATTCAGCATGTAGCTGTACGGGTTATACCATAGCGCTGGTCTTCATAGTAACCAAAAAAATGTGGTTACTATTATTATATTGATATTTTATAATGTTTTTATTATTATTATTTCATTATTATTTTATTCATAATTATTTCAGCCGTAAATAATCGCGTTTGACGACTTTTGTCCAAAACAAAAAATGACAAGGTATAATAATGTCAATTTGTATAAAAATGTCAATGTGTAAAAATGCCAACTATACATTTTGTCAAAGTAGAAAAGTACCAAGGTATATTTTGGTCTTTGTGTAAAAATATCGAAGTATAATAATGTCCACTCGTATGCTAATGTTGAAGTATAAAAATGCCAACAATATTTTTATCAATCATCCACTACTGAAGACAGGCCTCCCTCGTAGATCTCCATGATTATTTTATTATTTGTTTTCCAAATCAAATGTTTCATTTTATTCGCTAATTTGCTGGTTTGCTAATTTGCTAATGTTTATGCTTTTAGTATTTTATTAAATTGTATAATTACAACGAGTACGTTATCTTACCTGAATATATATAAAGACTATATTTGTGTCGCTTAAACGGACAAAGAGTTTTTATAGTAAATGTTCGATACAATCGTTTTCCGAACCTACAAAAACTTAACAATAAAATAAAATTACTAACATTATTATTATAACAATTGTAAGTTTATTGAAATATTTCGCTCATCTTATCCATTACAATCAAATAGTTTTGGACGTGATTTAAGTTTTAAAATTAATGTTGAAATTGACAATATAGCGTATAATGAGCGTTACTTGAACGTGAATAGACTTAGATCTCTATGTACAGCGCCATCTATGAATATAGCAAAGAACAAACCACAAAAAGGCACTATCCCGTACTACTTCCGCCCGGTTGCCCTGAGCACTGAAATGTCTGAACACAAAAATAACACGAAGGCGTCCTCTCAAAACCTTCAGCGGCTTTTTCGTGAATAACACGATGACATTATTGCACTAAAATATATGCGGTGCTATCAATAAAATGGAGGTAATGTATGCAGCGCTGTTAAGACTTCAAAAAGATGGCATAACCGTTGGCATATTATGTTAGACGGAAACTTTTATTAAAAAGGGCTCAGAAAGATTTTTAAAAATCCCAGGTTTTAAATTAGCCTCTGCATTCTGTCGTTCTGTCAAAAAACGTAGGGGCTCATGTATCCTTGTGAAAAATAATTTTGAATTTAAAACGCTTGACATAATTAATAACCTAGCATGTAAATATTGTTTTGAATGTACTGGTATTGAACTTTTCACATTTAATTTAATTTTAATTTGTATTTATAGAACGCTTAACAGTAGCCCACAAGTATTGTTTGAAAATTTAAACACACTTTTAGAAAAGCTGACAATTAAGTATAATAGGATCATTTTATGCGGAGATTGGAACTTTGACTTAATGATTGACAGTAAATATAGCCAAGAACTTTTAAGTATTTTAAATAACTATAATATTAATATTCACATCAATACACCGACGCGCAAAAAGGCATGTTTAGATATATTTGCTAGAAATATTAAGAATGCTGTGGGTAAAATTCACCACCTAGCCTTATCAGACCATGAAACTGCACAAACATTAGATATTCCCGCTAAAAAGAAGTTTCAAACAATTTATTGGTTTGAAAACAAAAGAGACTTTTGCGAAAATAATATATCGAAATTTTGCGAATGCATAGCTGCTCTTTCGTTCTCAGAGATGATGCAAAAGCACACTCTTAATGATGCTTTCAACGACTTTCATGAGCTATACACATTGTTTTATAATCTATGCTTTCCTATATATAGGATAATAAAATCAAACAAACAAAAGAAATGTTGATGGCTTACTAGGGGACTAAAAAGGGCATGCTTACAAAAAAGAAATCTGTATTTAAAACTAAGGACATTTTCAAATAAAAAATTGAATGAAGACATCTACAAAAATTATAGTAAAATGTAAAAAAAAATGCATTTATAGATCACAGCGATTACAGAATATGAAATTTATGGTCAACAGTAGCAATACGTGTAAAGCAGCCCGGGAGGTAATTAATGATAACATAGGTGACATAGAACTAATAAAACAAATCGACAAAATAATTAGTGAAAATTTGACATATACAGATCCCAATGACATCAGTGAATTATTTTATCAATATTTTATAGACATTACTAATAATAATAACTTTGATTTTTCTTCATCTGACATAGGCAGTAATATTGACGGTATCTCTTCTTCTATTTTTCTTTATCCCACTGACCCAAGTGAGATTTATAAAGTTATCAGGACCTTGAAAAATACTAACTCGGTAGGGATAGATGAAATAAGTACTAGGATAATTAAACGGAGCGCAAAATATGTTTGTGAAGTAATTAGTTACTTAATTAATAAATCGTTCGAGCAAGGTGTTTTCCCAAAGATTTTAAAACAATCCATTGTTAAACCACTCTTCAAGAAAGGTGACCAGCTGAATATGGATAACTATAGGCCAGTAACTCTCATACCTATATTTTCAAAAATATTTGAGAAAACGATGTTGAAAAGGCTTCAAGGTTTTGTAATAAAACAAAATATACTGAAACCAGAGCAATTCGGATTCCGTAAAAACAGCTCTACTTCTCTAGCATGCTGTAATGTTATAAAATCCGTAATGGATGCTATAAATGACAATGTTACAGTAATTGCTTTTTTATTAGACACGTCTAAAGCATTCGATTTTGTCGATCATGAACTGTTGCTTTACAAACTAAATAATTATGGTATTAGAGGTAGAGCAAATGAATGGCTTCAAAGCTACTTAAACGGACGTCAGCAATGCGTTGAAGTTGCAAAATTCCACAAAAATGATAAAAAAGTGGTTAGATCGAGCTTTAAATACAATAAATTTGGAGTGCCACAAGGACATCTTAGGACCATTTTTATTTCTCTTATACATTAATGACATCCCGAATATTACTGGACATAATACTATTTTATTTGCTGACGACACTACAATTATTATAAGGGGTGATGATAAGATGACATTTGAAAGAGAAATTAGTAATACTTTATCGAATACCATTGAATGGCTGACTAAAAATAATTTGACAATTAATTTGACTAAAACTAACATAATACAATTTGGGACATATAAACAAAAAAAATTAAGCTTGCAATTGAATATAATAAAACTTTGATTACTGAAGTGAATACGGCAAAAATTTTAGGAATTATACTAGATCAGCATTGTAACTGGAAAGCACATATTATGTATATCTGTGATAAATTAAACAAATTCGTCTTTGCAATATGAAGCCTTAGACACCGCGTTTCAACAGATGCAGCACTCAAGGCCACCACGGATATGTCTCGTCAACTCTGATGTACGGTATAATATTGTGGGGAAACTCTACAATCCTCTTTCAAATACTCTTTGAAAAGGCCTTCATAGTTCAAAAAAAGTGCGTCCAGGCCATCTGTGGCGCTTGCAGTACGGATAGCTGTAAACCTTTGTTCAGGAAGTTTAAAATTATTCCATTACCATGCGTGTACATAAGGGAAATATGCTTGTTTGTCAAACAATATCCTCATTATTTTAGGGCAAACGCAGATATGAGAGAGAGCCGAACCAGGCATAGAGAGCGACTATATGTTCCACCATACAGGGTTAAATTAGTAAAGAAAAATGTATATCACCAAGCAATACAAATATATAATAAGCTACCAATTGACATAAAAGCTGTACCTGTAAATTTATTCAAGCGAAAATGTAAAAATTGGTTAATTGTTAACTGCTTCTATAACGTAAATGAATTCTTAAATTTTAAACCTTAAATTAAATAAATATGTGACGTTATGTGTAATCCTTTAATTTAAAGCTATAGATTTAATTTAATACGTATTTTTTTTGACCTAATATTTTTTAATGTAATGGTGATTTTATTTGACGATTGTTATAGTTATGCAGTTTATTTATACATTTTTAATTTTGTTTTATCAGCTAAAAAAATTATATAACTAACTATTTAATTTATTTTTTAAATTTATTAACGAACAATATATTTTGACAATTTATATCCCATATTAATTTTAAATAATTTTAAGACTCCTTTATAATATTTGCACGCTTGTTTAAGGCAGAATGTATTGGATTTATTTTTTATTTACATTATTTAAGACCTATTGTACCTACATTTCAGCAAATAAATGATTTCTATTCTATTCTATAAATCTAACATTGTTTACTGCAGTCAGACTGACATTCATCATTTCAGCCTAATGACTGTTGTCCACGTCCACTGCTGGACATTAGACCTCCCTTCATGGATCACCAAGATCATGAGGGGGTTTTTACCATACTCGCCACGCTTGGCAGGCGGGTTGGCGAGCGCAGTAGGGGATTTTGATTTGATACACGGAGAGACGCTGCCCATCTTCCCTTGGCAGATTTTTACTGCGTCCACAGATAAGATAACGGCGAGAGGCAACATTCTACGCCGGCACTCCACGGCGACTTACATTAATCACGGTAAATACCTTGAAGTTTTTGCCAAAACCAGTACGCTAAGCAGTCGGGTTCTAAAACACCGTGCAAACTCTCAACTGAACACTGCTGTACAATATTAGGCCTACAGGGGACCTGAGCAGTCTGTAATTAAACCTAAGTTGCTGCACACAGCCGTTCCTAAAAGGTGTTGGCGCTATTCAACTCTACAGGACACTTCAATTTAATTAACGTTAAGCAACTCAAAGAAATATTTAGAAGGTAAATCCACTATTGGCCTTTAAAATATTTCCTTAGATGATTAAATACGGTGTCCGTAACTAGTATCCATGATTAACGTGACGAAATATTTCCTTAGATGATTAAATACGGTGTCCGTAACTAGTATCCATGATTAACGTGACGAAATATTTCCTTATATGATTAAATACGGTGTCCGTAACTAGTATCCATGATTAAAGTGACGCTTCAGTACTACTAAAAAAAAATTAACTATTTCACTTCACATGTGTAAAGCCAAAGCACTTCTCATGTGTGTAGCCGTGGGGTGCCAGCAGTAAAATGGTGTCCCTCCACTGCCTGTAGATGCAGTAAGAAACTTCTAAGGCATACCTCCGGAAGATGGGCACCAGCATCTTTCCGTGTATCAACATCCCATACTGCGCTCGCCAACCCGCCTGCCAAGCGTGGTGAGTATGGCAACTACCCCTCATGGATATCCACGAGGGAGGCCTGTGTTCAATAGTGGACGTTTTACGGCTGAAATGATGATGATGATTTCACTCGCCAACCCGTGCCCAAGCGTGGTGAGTATGGCAACAACCCCTCACGATCTCTATCCATGAGGGAGGCCTATGTCTAGTAGTGGACGTCGTAAGGCTCAGATGATGATGATGACTTCACAATATATCACAGCAAATTGAAAATTCAAACCATTGGTTATTCAATGTTGAAAAATCTGACGTAGAACCAGGTTCTGATTAAGTTTCTGATTAAAAACTGAGCTCAATATTACTATTCCCGCACATTCTGCTGCACAAATTTATGGCAAGTCATTCTGACTGAGCGTTACTGAAAATACATATATTACACGAGTGTGTTCTAACCAAATAATACGGGTGCCTTCTCAGGATTAATACAAAGTTATACCGTCATCCCCTTTGAAGTTTGAGTAAATGTGGGTTTAGCGTTTTGTTTTACGTAGTGTTGTAAGAAAAAGTTACTATAAATTGTCTCTTCTTGTAGTCGGTTCTTCAATCGTTGAGAATCGTGACCCCGTCTACTGCTTTGTTTAAGCCTGTATTACACTACACGGTATTCAGGGCCCGGTAGTTAGGGCGCCCTAATCGCCCTAACTACAAAGCAAGGCTTGCCGGGTCCGACCGGTCGCCCTAGTTAAATGATTACTTACGCTCTAACTCTTATTACACCACTCTTAGTTAGGGTAAGGTTCCCTGAATACCGTGTAATGTAATACAGGCTTTACTAATTCATCGCACCTAGCGATGCATTGTGGTTTGAACGTAACTTCGATGGTGACTTGTTAATGCAAAGTTATACCGTCTTTCCCTTTGAAGTTTGTGTAAATGTGTGTTTAGCGTATTGATATAAAAGCATAGATGAGCCCTCACTGTACTGAGACCGCGCCGTTGTGTTTCCAAACGATGATGAGTGAGCTCACTTTTTGAATCAGTGCACATCGAAACACAGTGTTAGCCGGGCGTGTTGATCTTTGCATCTAAAATAGATGAAAAGTGCCACAAAATGCCATCTTGTGCATTTCGCGAGTGCACCAACAATTCCAGAAACACAAAAAAAGCCAAAGGTGTAACATTTCACTCGTAAGTATTGCGATTTTGTTAAATAACTATTTGTTTGCTTCCGATGTCAAAATGCTCAAAACGTAGGTCATCGAATTGTGTGCTTCAAATAGTCAGAATTGCCAGCCTTCGCGAGCGAAGCCGATAGCTAGTCTATAATTATCATCATTTCAGTCGTAAAACGTCCACTAGGTACTGAACACAGGCCTCCCTCATGGATCTCCATGAGGTACAGTTGCCATACTCACCACGCAGGCGGGTTGGCGAGCGCAGTACGGCATGTTGATACTCGGAAAGACGCTGCTGCCTATTTTCCGGAGGTATCCCTTAGTAGGCTCTTACTGCATCCCCGAGCATGAGAGGAGGGGGAACATTCTACTGCCGGCACTCCACGGCTAGTCTTATAAGTCGGTGAAAACAAGGGTGCAGTAGTCTAAAGGGCTTGCGTGTGAACTATTAGCTATCATGTAACTTACATTAACGGAAGAGTGAGTTTTAAATTAACTTGTTATTGCTTTTAGACAACTTGAAAACTTTCTGAAAGGGGTTATCTAGGTACTTAATATACTCTTTATGGGCTGTATTCATTAGAAAGGCATTGGTGGGGTTATTTTTTAATGAGATTAAATCATTAAATTACGTAATTAATTGTTTTTTTTTGTAAATACACTATACAAAGTGTATTATTACGATCCGATACTACCTGGTGTACTAACCAGAAAGGGGGGGCGGGGATTTGTCAGCCCATGAAAAGGAAAACATATTTCCATATGTTTTCCTTTTCATGGGCTGACCCCGGCCGGTTTATTTTTTTAATTTTTAGCGTTCCGGACCAAAATGATTGCAAGGAACCCCTTTGGCGTGACTTTGTCTGTCTGTCTGTCACAAATGGATATCTTGAGAACTACTAACGATATCGACTGAAATGGTATAACGCTTTTTCACTAATATGGAATATATAAAAATGTTGAAAAATATTCAGAGAATTGTCAGCGAACTTTAAAAATAACTTTTATTTTTTAATTTAAGTTCGCTGACAATTTCTTTTTTATACTAGTAAATGACGAGACAAACCGAAGGCCCACCTGATGTTAAGCGGTTCATCATTTTCATCATTTCATCCGTAAAACGTTTACTACTGATCACAAGCCTCATGATCTCCATGAGGGGTAGTTGCCATACTCGCCACTTTTGGCAGGCAGGTTGGCGAACACAGTACGGGACTCGTACTGCTTCCACGTTTATAAGAGGAGATGTAACATTCTACTGCTGGCACCCCACATATTGCATTGCATCCGCCACCCTGAGACAGAGTTGCCTCGTGTGGTCTCATGTGCCCGTAATTTCACCGGACCTTTTAACCTTCAAACCGCATTAGAGCGGGTGTACGCCTAACTCGTAATAATAATATCGTAATAATAATAAACCCAACGGCAAGACTGATACAATATGCGTTGTCCATTGCTCGGCCGGCACTCGGTTGCCGCTCCGTATAGCGTGAGTGTGTCCATACAAAATATTACGTAATATTAGTTGACCGTGCTACGACTGATACTCAGCTCGGACACGACACGGTCTAGCTAAAGTCATCCCTAGACCGTGGAGGTGGTATTGTCGTTATGTTTATTTTATTTATTTATTTATTTCTATTAAATGTACATTTATCTTAAAATAATGTCTGCCAAACTGTGCAACAGTTTGTCGGCAGCAGCTCTCGTGAACATAACGAACTTATAAAATGTACCTACCTACTTAGTTCAATTTATTTATTTTATCTGATATTGGTGGCGATTCGGTTGTTACACTAACTAGCTAAAGCTAATCAGATTAGCGTAAAACGGACTAAAATGACATAAAGCTATTCGGTTAGTGCTGTTCTAAAATTAAAACGGAACAGATAAACTCAATCTTACGCTGACAGCACTAAATTTAGAAACGTCATATCTCCAATTGTAATTAGTTCCAGGAAAGTATAAAACAGAATCGACACCAGAACTTATGCAATTTTTCTTACATACACTAATTAACCAAATATATATAATTTATATGTACCTCTATACATAATAACTAACCTTTTCAGATACCATGCTTAATCTAAGTTTACAAATTACCTAAGGATGGCTATGTTTACCTAAATATAGATAAAGACTACAGGTCTCAATATAGTTTAAAGTTAAGGACACAACAAGAGATAATGCTTACGTAAAGTAGTCTTCAATACAATAATGTCACCTAATGAGCGGGCAGGGTGACATCTTCCGGGTCCGCTAGTTATAAATATAATCGAGTGTCATCTGAAGTGAACCGAACCGATTCAAATATGTGCTTTATTCTATTAATTTGTGTTGTTTTATTTTGTTATATGCTATAACGCTTAATTAAAGGCCATGCAACCGCACTAAATAAAATAAATTTTTAATTTCATTTGATTTGAATTTGATTCTCGAGTGGAGGCCACGGACCGGCAAATGCAGCGTAGGACGTCCACCAACAAGATGGGCTGACGATCTGGGGAAGACCACAGGTCGACGGTGGATGCAGACTGCTTCCAACCGCAATAACTGGAAATCCATGACGGAGGCCTATGTCCAGCAGTGGACGTCCTACGGCTGAAATGATGACGATGATGATGATTTGAGTACCGTAAACTGACAAACTATTTAGTCACCTCTGTTACAATGTACACGCTTCTATTGAAATCCCTCGCTTTGCTCGGTTTTGCTTTGTTTATGAATGAATCAGTCAGTCAGACAGAATACAAAGGTTAAACTTAGTTGATTCAATAAACAGTGTGTTTATGAACGCAAACGGGGGTGTTTCTGACTCCCCAATGGAACCACTTTAGTTTTACGACTTTTCAGGATTCGGTGGTTTTCATTTAAGAGAAGATTATGAAACCTTTAACCTCAACAGTGGATTATACGATAATTGTGTCAATTCTGGTGGTCTTCCTAACTTAAGCTAATTAATCTTGCTTAAAATATACTAAAATGACATAAAGCTTTTCGGTTAGTGCCGTCCTTAAATTAAAATAACTTTACCTTATTTAACTTGGAAGTCCATGACGGAGGCACAGAATACAGAAGCTAATGACGGAGGCCTATATCCAACAGTAGACAACTTATAGCTACATATATCATGGAAAAGTGATGCCTTCTCAAAGAAAAAAGTATTTAATACTTAAAAGGTGGTCTACACAATTTACTTCGGTATTTAATAAGTAATAAACTTTGTAAACTTGTCTTGTAAAAAATAAAAAAAAGTTTTATTAAGGCTGAAATGCTGATGATGATGATGATGAAAGTATAGGTTACTGAGGTATATAGGATAGGTACTAAACATTTCACAAAAGTAATTTCACTTAAATACCTATTGATTGTAGGGCAACCTTATAAATCACTTAAAATAAAAAAAACGACTATAAATCTTTTCATTAAGCTCTATTTTCTTTTGAACACTTTTAATACAATGTCATACGGGTAGGTCAAATTATTCATGATAATGACAAGATTCAAATGATGTTTGTTCGTGGTACTTAAGTATAATAACAGTTCATTAAGCATGCATACGGGTGACGGGGACATTTGAATAGATAATAAATCAACCTCGACTGGGATGAATTAGCCGACTCTGAAGAAAGGATTGAGGATTTGATTCTCGCTGAACTTCTTGCCATGGGTTGCGGGAAGTAGGAGGTTTGCCTTTCCTCACTTGCCCGTGGATGCAGTAAGAATCTGCGGAAGACGGGCTGCAGCGTTTTTCCGTGTATCAACATCCCGTACTGCGCTCGCTAACCCGCCTGCCAAGCGTGGCGACCTTATAGCAACAACCCCTTCAGATTATTAAAATATGGGATTATCGGGTATTTATCGCGTAATTACCTTTATTTTATTCCCGACGTTTCGACCGGATTGCACCTGGTCGTGGTCGCGGGGAGACTGGCGTGCTGTCCCAGTGTGAACCGGCCTTAAATCTCAAATTTCTAATTATGAAGACCAAGTGAGGGTAGTCTGAAAAGATGCCTTCGCTTTGCTGCGGTTAACTTCAGCACGCCAGTCTCCCCGCGACCACGACCAGGTGCAATCCGGTCAAAACGTCGGGAATAAAATAAAGGTAATTACGCGATAAATACCCGATAATCCCATATTTTAATAATGTGTTGTGATCGCGAAAGTTTAAAAAAGACAACCCCTTCAGACTATGAAGGTCATCTTCATCTATTATAAATGATTAATAATATCTTCTTATTTGATATAGATATTAATATCGTATCATTAATAAAGAATATTTATAAATTAAGAAATCAAGTAAATTATATACTTTCCAACGTAGACACTGATCAGCTAATAACTTAATGGCTTCAACAGAGATCTATTGAACATTTACAACTTATCAAACTTTAAAAAACATGTATTTATTGTTTCTCTTGTTATTATGTTTAGTTTAGTTGTTTAGTCGGCCGACTTGTGACTTATTTGTCATGGCGGCCGACTTGTAACTTATTTGTCATGGCGGGCGACTTGTGACTTATTTGTCATGACGGTCGACTTGTAACTTATTTGTCATAGCGGCCGACTTTTACTTTATTTATCATGGCGAGTGACTTGTGACTTATTTGTCATAGCAACCGATTTGTAACTTATTTGTTTAATGTATGTTTTATTGATTATTGTTACGCATATATAAGAATTTTTATTTCCAATGAATACTGAATGAAAATCATATGTTCCTGCTAGTTTTCTACTTAAAATTTTCTCGGCAACATCACTGATTAACGTAAATTTGAGTAATAAGATAAGAGATGTTAGCGTTTAATTTGATCGTTAATTGACATAGAACCGTGAAGTCCTTGAAGGGAAATAAATGCCTCATTTCATATTTATATTACGTAAAGAAATAATGATCTTATCAAAAACATAAATGTGAAAATGCGACCCAAGTTCCCACTATTATTTAGAATGTCGTGGTTGTTAATTGCGCCCACAAAACAATTGAGATCTAAATGACGCCAAGTTCTGTAGATAAACCTGTAACTTATTTAATAGAATATTGCTGATAACTTAGGATAAATTTAAGATCATGGTTTAATTTGGCTATTTTTAGTGTTTAAATGTTAATAGATTTTGGGTTATGAAGTGACCAAAATCGCCTCCAAATAGTTCGGGTATAATACACACTGTTGCCCGTTCGCTTTGAACTTGGCTGGACACGCTGCCGCGTGTCTAGATTTATGTTCCAACGGCGTTATTTTATTTAAAAAAAACCTTAGTGCTAATTTCCTCCAATATAAGGGCTTTGCATCTATTGTAGATGATTTATACAGCGTAAGCAACTGGTAATCTGTACGGGACGCAGTGCCTGGGCTATTGTTAGATGGATTAGGCTTGCTCATCACCTAAACCATCTTCTCAGCTTAGTCAGCTATTAGTCAGAGGAAAGAACAGGTCAATTACGTCTGAACTAAGGTTTTCTGACGATGATGCTTCCTTCACCGTTAAAGCACGTGTTAAGTATGCACATACAAGTAACAAATTTCGTAACCTTATTACGGAAGTGTAATACTGAAAGTGATTTTGATCAGCTTTATTGACTTTACAAGGTAATAATAATTGTTTATATGCCGTGGGGTGCCGTGGGTGAATGTTACCCCTCCTCCCATGCCAGTGGATGCAGTAAGAGCCTGCTAAGGGATACGTCCAGAAGATGAACCGCAGCGTCTTTTCGTGTAACAACATCCCGTACTGCACTTGCCAACCCGCCTGCCAAGCGTGGCGAGTATGGCAACAAGCCCTCTTGACAAATAATCCATGACAGAGGCCTATGTCCAGCAGTTGACGTTCTACGGCTGAGATGATGATGAGATGATGATGATTGTTCCTATAACAAATTCATGTCAGCAGACAAGATATTGATATCAAATTAATTTAGATTATATAACTTGAAAGTATCCAGTTATTTTGTTACCAGAGCAATTTATAAATTACCAAGTTGTGATTCTCAGCAACGCTGTTAGCCGACACCGTTACGGCGAAATGGATTCAGATGAAGTAAATTAAGAACTTAAATTCAAAATGTAATCGAACGAGTGAGCGAAGCGGACGAAGTTCTTAGTGGCAACTAGGCGTTTAGGCTCAAAGTTTGTATCATAATTTCAGCCATAAAACGTCCACTAATGAACAAAGGCCTCCCTCATGGATCTCCATGAGGGGTAGTTGCCATACTCACCACGCTTGGCAGGCGGGTTGGCGAGCGCAGTATGGGATGTTGATATATGGAAAGACGCTGCTGCCCATCTTTCGGAGGTATCCCTTAGCAGACTCTTACTGCATCCACGGGCATGAGAGGAGGGCCAACATTCTTCTGCCGGCGCCCCACGGCTTGTTTGTATGTAAGTCCGGAATTTTTGTCCGAGGATAACTCTTGAACGGATGATCGAATTTTGATGGAATTTAAAACTTAAGGAGATTACATCAATACAAAAAGCGTACAAAAAAGAAACGAGTTGATCACTACTTAAAACGTTTAATAGAAAAAACAAAATTTTTAGGCATATAATAGATATTGTCATGTTTTGCTAGCACGGCAAGCAGGATAGGTCACAACACCACCATGCAGTCCGTCAAAAGAGAATTCAAAATGAGGATGTGGTTTTTGGCTATTTTTATCCTGTCTATCGCTACTATTTTGCAATATTTACGGGATATTTACAATGATTTGATTATTTTTGAGTTTCCCGATATTTCGGTACAGTTTCACACGCCATGATCACGGATAAACTGAAGTCTTTTGCGAGTGGTTAGTCATTGGCAGACAAAACGATCCACCCTCTTTCTAAGTCTCTGACTACGAATGATGGCCCTACAACGGGTTTCACTTTCGAACGCAACTCGATCACGGCACACAACACTATCACTGCGCGGGGCTATTACTGCACTTTTGAGGTTGATACATTGCTTCACAACAGGATTCCAGGCTCCAGATATTAATTGAAAACCATCTTCTCGGTTAAAATTTCCAAATGGCTTTTTGAACCATTCTGGGCTCGGCACTGAGGGTTCCGTTGTATGTAGCAACATAATAAATATTATAAAAGTTTTTAAAATATACAAAAAGTTTCGGTCACCTATCCTAGATCCTAGAAGTTTTTCCAAGAATTCAGTAATTTTTGACGTGTTCAGTCACTTTTGAAATTAACTGTCAAAAACGACATTTAGTGCCATTTAATATTGGTAGGTACCCTTGTACAATCAAATACTACTCAGGCAGTAATTCTTAAATTACCCTGAAGCCAGGTGCAACTATGTTTTTTAATGGTAACACTGGTAAATTTTCTTTATACCATTTATTCCATTATCGAAACAAATTATTAGAACAAATTGGACTAAGTCGACGATGATAACGACGTCATAATATGCTGTCACACCCTCTAATTACGAAACAAGTTTTGTTTTATGTCAAAAGCAATTTGTAAGGCAATAAAAATGTCTCTTACACTTTATATATAACTAGCTCTGCCCGCCACTTCGCATGCGTTGTACCCGAATAAAACGTTGCCTATGTGTTATCCTGGTCAACATCAATAAGTGTGCAAAGTTTCAGCTCAATCCGTAACCTAGTTTTTGCGTGAAGAGGTAACAAACCTCCATCCAAACAAACTTTCGGCTTTATAATTATTAGTGGTATAAAACCGGTTAAGGACCCCGTTTAACGGTGTTTTTTGCGATTATCAAAGCTTCGAAAGACCAGGTCGGAAAGGCTTAAAAAACCATAACTGTATCGAACTCATTTTCGCCAAAATGGCTTTTACGCTAATTGACACCAAGGTAGATTTACGTATTTCTTCTTGAAAATAATGTGAGTATTGTATTCATTTTGGGTTAAATACAGGGTTTACTCACGTCAATATAATAACTTCGAAGATTATTAATTCATGACACTGCGTCGCTGTTCTATGCACGGACGGGCATTCAAGCTAATGATGATTATATTAAAAAAAACAAAACGTTTCGGAATAGTTTTCGATTTTATAATTATGACGTAAGTAATTCCCGTATTGAACAAATGATACAAATAGGTAAATAATTATAAAATCGAGTAAAATTTCCTAGGTAATTTACAAAAAGCTGTAAAAAACTGACTTATATAATAACACCCTCTTCGTTGTAGTGACTATTTTCGATTAAAAGACACTCACTAGTGTTATAATCATTTAATTTTTGAAGTAATGAGACACGGACAATTACACACATTACAAGAGTCAACACTGAACAATATAAGTTTTATGCTAGTTCTTACGACAACAATCACTGAGGACGATGGCTTAACACTTTGGCGTCGCTTCGATTTGAAAAACCGCGGAGGGAAATCTATATAACCTGAATCGATATGTCTCGCGGTCTATGATATTTTTAACTCCTCTCTTTTAGTGGGAGTTTCATGGAGTAAAACCGATATACCAGATCAATACGTTTCTCATGTTATTTCGATCTCAAATCATCATCATCCTGTGTTCCGGACCCCTTCGGGTCTCCGGGTTATGATGCATTAGGCCAACTCTTTTAACAGCATATCATTGATGCTCTGAGATTTATGAGGCAAGAGTTCTAAAACTGTCTGATTGCCACACCATGTCTTTGCCTAAAAGCAGATGTAGACGTATTTCACACGATTTCTAAAAATACATCATGTTACACTTATTAATTATTCTATCAACCACATGGTACCACAACACAAGGTGTGCTTTCTTAGGGAATCGATGGAGTTTTGTTTGAGAAATGTGTATTATACTCCTAGTAACATTATCACTGCTGTAAGACATCCACTGCTGGACATAGGCCTCCCTCATAGACTAACAGATCCAAGTAGAGATCATGAGGGGTTGATGCGATACTCACCACGCTTGGCAGGCGGATTGGCAAACGTAGTATGGAAACTTGATACGCAGAAAGACACTGCTGCCCATCTTCCGGAGATATCCCTTAGCAGGTTCTTAATGCATCCACGGGCAAGAGAGAAATTCCCTTGTGTTTCCGGCAGTAAGCCGTGGGGTGCCAGCAGTAGAATGTTACCCGTGGATGCAGCAAGAGCCTGCTAAGGGACACCTAAAGAAGATGGGCAGCAGCGTCTTTCCCTATATCAACATCCCGTACTGCGCTCACCAACCCGCCTGCTAAGCGTAGTGAGTATGGCAACTACCCCTCATGGAGATCCATGAGGGGGGCCTTAGTTCAGTAGTGGACGTTTTACGGCTGAAATGATGATGATGATATAGGAATATGGTTGAAATTCTAATGCCGCCGGCACTCCACGACTCGTATTATTCTAACTAATTATAGTAACTACGCCCTAGTGAAAGATCTAAGAAGCAAAATTTCCTTGTGTTTAGTTTGAACATTCTAAAACACCTACGAGTCTCTAAAGGTTAACCGTAATCAACGCAATGCTACATACCATTAGCGCTCATTAGTCAGAGGTTTTACTGGAAGGGCATTCACCGCTGTAATAACGCTTGTTTATTGTATCCTTTGCATCCTTGTAATTAAGGTAGAAAAATGATGATAGGCGGCTTTTTATCAACCTAGTTTGCAAAAAATCTCTGGCAAAAATGCGCCGAACGTCACAGTTGCACCATTATAGACGACAATGGCGTCAGGGGTTTACACTTATTTCAGCAGTTACAAAATATTCGGAATTGATATTGAATGTCCTGAAATTCATGTTTTTACATAAAATTTACACGATTTGTTAAATTGTAACAACAACAAAAAATCCCTAAAACTGCTCTATAAAAACACAGATTTTGATTTAACAGGTAAGCGAAAGTGTTCTATGCCTCTGTCTTAATGTTCTATACATTTGAGTCTATACATACACATTTATGAAAATGGTGGTTGAATTTTATAAAATAACTCTTTGCTGCTGTTTTGGCGCTTATAAATTTTCATTTCTAGTTAGTTGTTTGTGGGAAGGCGGTCCCCCTCGGTCCGCGTTTTACCATTATAATTTATTGATTATCATTCAAATTATTGTCTAATTGAATCCATTGCCGCCTCTCCCTTGGCGGACTATTAATGAAACAGCTGACATATTATTATACATGATAATATCCCACTTAGTTCTTCCTGTAATTGAGATGTCTAAAGTCTAAACATATAACTTGATGAAAAAATAATCTTTTATATCGCCCATGAGAAGGCAAACTTGTTTGCATCTCTGTTTGCGGAGTCCTCACGCCTGGATGCTGGAAGCGCTACTCCTCCGACCTCAACGAAAAGCGACGTAGTCATGTGTGATATACACATTCACCAAAAGGAGGTCCGTTAAACGCTTAAAGCCCTTGACGTGAACAAGGCTAGTGGCCCCAATGGTATCTCTTCTATTGTCTTGAGGAACTGTGCGCCTGAATTGTCCCCAGTTCTAACGCGTCTTTTTCGCCTCTCTCATAAACGGGTCAAGTGCCCAAATCATGGAAGCTAACTAACGTGCAGCCCGTGCCCTAAAAAGGTAGCCGTACTGGCTCTGCCAACTACCGGCCAATCTCCGTCACGTCTTTACTGTGTAAAACTATAGAACGTGTCCTCAACCACAGGCTCCTTGCGTGCTTGAAGCAAATGACCTCCTCAGTGACCGCAAATTCGGCTAATCGCCAAAACCGTTCCACTGGGGATCTTCTAGCGTACGCTACGTACATCTGGACTGAGGCCATCTAGAAATACGGAGAGGCGGTCGCCGTTTCCCTTGACATTTTGAAGGCCTTTGACAGGGTTTGGCATGACAGCCTTATTAGCAAGCTTACTTTATTCGGCCTACTTACTGGACTTTTGTATTTGAATTTCAAACTTTCTGCGGGATCGATCGATTCGGGATTGACGGCTGCTCGTCCAATCAAATGGCAATCAATGCCGGTGTTCCCCAGGGGTCAGTGCTCTCTGCAACACTATTCTTGCTGCATATTGAAGATCGGCTGAAGCCCGGTATCTTTGGGTACGCAGACGACAGCACAGTTATAGAGAGCTACACATCCAATGCACGAACCAGTGGACCACAGATCTAATCACTCAGAGAGGCAATGGTAGAACGCTTGAACTTGTCCCTTAAGGTCGTTTCTGACTGTGGTGATGCCACAGCTTGGCATCACCACAGTCAGAAACGAGAGTCAAGTTCAATGCCACTAAGACCCAGGCGTGTCTGTTTTCTGCCAAAAAAAGACCGTTTGAACTGCCTCCCTCTTTCCAAAATGTATCTGTACCGATGACTAATCAACTTGAACTCCTTGGTGTTACCCTCTCGTCGGCAAGTTGCCGCTAAAAACTTGGTACCCTCTCTAAGGTGCGACGGTACTACGTACCAGAACAACTACTATGCTTGTACAAAGCGCAAGTTAGATCATGTATGGAGAACTGTTGCCACCTTTGGTATGGCTCTGCCAAGTATCCACTTGAGGCTCTGGAGTCGATAGAAAGGCGTGCAAAAAGAATCATAGGCTCTTTACACGAGTCACGGTTACAAAGCCTAGAACATAGACGTAAGGTGGCCAGCTTAACGGTATTTTATAGGATACATTTTGGAGGATGTGCTTTCGAGTTGCACAATTTAATTCCGCCAGCCCCTTTTTTCTAACGTACATCCAGGGAAATCCGGCCAAGGCGCCATAGATACATGGTAGAAATACCATACGTACGCACGAAACGCTTTGATTCCACATTTTTAATGCGTACTGCGAAGATCAGGAATTCCTTGCCGGAGTCAGTATTCCCCGAAAAGTACAAAGTACATTTAAAATGGTTAATTTTTAGTAAAATGTATAATGTTGACCAAACTGTGATTTAAAACCTACCTATTACTTTAGAAACGATACACCTGTTGAGAAAATATAATTATTACATATTATCTTGCAATTTTTTTTATCACTATCCATGTTTCTTCTTATCTATACAAATAAATAATTGAAATCCTTAAATGTTTGATCACTATCCATGTTTCTTCTTATCTGTACAAATAAATAATTGAAATCCTTAAATTTTTGATGCGTGCCTAAATTGGACTCACAAAATGAGCATCGAGTCGTTTTTTCCCGTGGTCCGAAACGATCCATTTCAAAAGAATCTTGGGCGATTCGCACCACCAAGCCACTGCGGTGCGAATGGCCCCATTCAGAAACAGTACTTGGGTGTTTCGCACCGCGGTCCGAATCGCGTGTGGTGCGAAACGACCAACTACCCTATCAAAGCACATATCATCAGAAGAGTATATGCAGTGCACCCAAACAATATCGAATGTTATTATTTACGCTTACTCCTACTTACTGTTTGTGGACCTACATCTTTTGCCGAACTGCGAAAGGTTAATGAAGTTTTGTACCCCACTTACCAGGCTGCATGCCAAGCGCGTCATTTGCTTGATGGAGCTCAACACTGGGATAACGCAATGGCTGAAGTATGCATCAGCAACATATCGGCGTGTTTACACGACATTTTACATTTTAACGAGGCCTGGATTAATCAAAACGATCTAAAAACAAAGCGCCCGTCAAGTTTTTCCATGTTTCAAAACGAATCAACGCCTACCAAAGTGAAACCACCTAGAAGCGGGGGAAAGATATTGATCACGAGTTTTTTTAATTTGACTGGCTTCCTATTTGGCAACAATTTCTTAACTGAACCAAAGAAGCATCAACACCGAATAGTAAACTATCAAATGCTTGGCAGAAGTTTTCCCTGTTATGAGCAAGTAACGACCAAATACAGGGCTCCGCGGGCTACTGCTCTACCACGACAACGCGCCCGCACACACCGCTTTCAAAACGAGTGATTACCTGGGCAGCACGCCGGTCATTCTCCTTGGTCACCCTTCTTACAGCCCTAACCTAGCACCGAGTGAATTATTTTTATTCCCGAAAATAAAAAATGAGCTCCAAGGTATACAATTTTCATCGCCGGATGATCCGCTGTCAGCGTTAAACGAGGTGTCTGCGGCTATCTGGAAAGAGTGTTTCAAAAACTGTGTTTGCATAAAACTTTGTATAGCCTCTATATCTATACGGAGAGAGATACTATGACAAGATTTAATAAAAAAAAATATTATCAAAAAAAATATAACATTCTGTTGCGGAAATTAACTAACTAAAAAAAGTTGCTTGGTTAAGTTTACTCCCTGTGAGAATTCTTAATTTTTTTTGATATTAAAACAATGCGAGTATAATACGGCGTATTTACGGTCTTAAGCAGGCATACTACATCTAAGTCCGCAAGCAAGGTCGAAGTCGCGGATGCACAAATTTAAGCCGTAAAACATCTACTACTGAAAACAGGCCTCCCTCATGCCCTCCATGAGGGGTAGTTGCCATTCTCACCACGCTTGGCAGGTGGGTTGGCGAGCGCAGTTCGGGAAGTTGATACACTGGAAAGCGCACAGCTAGTACATAATAATATCCCAGCTGCAACAACATTATTTAAGAAGTCATAGCTCTAAATATTAAAACGATATCACAACTGACAAGACAAGTGTCAGTTGTGTAAAATAGCCAAATTAAACAGTGCTACTAGTTAGTCTAATACAGCTTAATAAATTAAACAAATTTCACGTGTTTATGTTAAAGCGTAAGTAAGCTTACTCCCCCCAATTTGCCGTATTAGCTACTACTCGATTTTGTTGAATTCAAAGCTATAGTCTCTGTGGATAACAATAGTTTTCCATACCGGTTTAATTCGTGCGTTCGCGTGACATTTGGTCACTATAACAATGTCGTGTGGCGTAGCGTGCATTGACCATAGACATAGACCGAATAACCGTAGTACCGGTAGAGTCTGTGGTGAATTGGCGTGAAGTTTTGTTACTGCAGCCTATGGAATACCCAATAAACCACAAACAAAGCTTTACGTGACATAAATAAAGGATTTAATTTAAAGAACGCCCGTCGATGATGATGGTCAAGTTAAATGAAAGGCTCTAACTCTAGAGTTACATTATATTCTATTGTAGGAATTAAGCAATTCGGCCACCAGGATCCCCTAACCTGATCCCCCCAGGGATCCCAGTGAACTCATCGGTTCACCAGAATCCCCTTGAAATAAAGTTAAGTTTAAAGATGTTATCACACAATTAAGAGGCACGGACAATTACACACATTACAAGAGTTTACACAGAAAAATAGGAGTTTTATAATCACTCTAAACTAGTTTTTCTAACAATTGCTGAGGACATCGATTCCATAAAATTTCGGAAATCGATTTTATATACTTTTTTTCAAAACCTATTCAGTAATACATAATCGTGTGAACTGTTACTATACAGGAAGTAAATTTGGCAGTGTCTAAGTAAAAAAATATTCTCCATAATACTTCGGTTCTGCAATCTGAGATATTACTTTGTATACCAAATTAACACTATACAAGATTTATATCCGCATTTATTTAAAAAGAGTGTTTTAGCAAGAAAATGGCGGGTATACGCTTCCTTACGCCATTTTGTTACACAACAAATAGCTGGTAAACACAACGGTATTTTGCAAGGTGGCTTTTACCTAAAACATCATTACAGAAGAATCTGATTGGCAAGAGAGTTCAAAGGAATTCTAATTAAATTTTACGTCGTTGTTCAAAATTTTAAATCTTTGTTCTTAAAAATATTACGGTAACCGTTTTACTAAATGTTTAAAGCGTTTATTGTTCGAGGTTAATCAAGTTTTATTTTTCCAGTCTTCTACCTATTATAATTATTTAATATAAAATACACTCTTGTGCCGTGGGGTGCCGGGAGTAGAATGTTGCCCCTCGTCTCTTGTCCGTGGATGCAGTAAGAGCCTGCTAAGAGCTACCTCTGGAAGATGGGCAGCAGCGTCATTCCGTGTATCAACATCCCATACTGCGCTCGCCAACCCGCCTGCCAAGCGTGGTGAGTATGGCAACTGCCCCTTATGGAGACCCATGAGAGAGGCCTGTGTTCAGTAGTGGACGTTTTACGGCTGAAATGATGAAATGATGATGATGACACTCTTGAACATGGCTTTCCTCTATTTTTGAGGCCATTCCTTTCAGGCTTACGCTCGGTTCGTAGTTTTCACAAGTAATTAGTGTTATGTTGGTATAGTGAAATGTAACACTGGTTTAGCACACGCATATAGCACGACACTTGTACTATACGTAGACACAACCTCTCTCGCCCACGGCTCACGAGTACTGTTGTTATTGCGTCTGAGACAATTAATGGAATGTCTATGTATGTTTGATGAGTCCAGGTAGTGTCTAAATAACTGTTTATTTATAAATATAATTAAACACAATATTTTAATGCGTACCTATGTAGTTTTCTATAGATTCACAAATGTCCATTACCTATCTACATAATAAACATTATCTGATCATGATCAATAACAGCCGTGTAATTTCGCACTTGAACCTGAGTAACTACTAATTAATATAATTTCGTCTTGTAAAAAAGGGGACCCTAAAATTGAAAAAAATAAATATATAAGGCTTATCACGCCAGAGTCTTGCAGAAGCCTCAGGTACAGTAAAAACATATCTCAATTTCATATTCTCTTTATTCAGTAATTTTATAATTGATATAGATTGATGTAGGGTGCCAGTAGTTAGATGTTGCCTCTCTTCACTTACTTGAGGATGCAGTAAGAATCTGCCAAGGGATTGCTCCGGAAGATGACCAGCAGCGTCTTCCCGTGATACAACATATTGTGCTCGCTAACCCGCCTGCTAGCGTGGCGAGTATCGCACAATCCCCTCATGATCTTGAAGAGGCGTGAGGGAGGTCTGTATCTAGCAGTGGACGTGGACAGCCAGCAGTACGGCTGTAATGATGAGGCTATGGCATAAGTGAATAAATATCAAATGCTGTTGCAAGCGTCTAGGTAGCCCCAGAAAACGTGTTTTCAAAATTTAAATCCTCGTCCGAGATTCAAAAGAAGCATCCAATGGAAACATAATATGTATAATAATAATCAGCTCTCTTTCTTTCAAGCCAGCGTAATCACAACTTTTGTTCTAATGGATCTCGTTTTCATTACGCTTATCTTTGTTCACTATCGCTTTCATTAAACATTTGCTTTTATTCTTCGTTCTATAGGTCGTTGGAACGCATTTTTCGAGCCCGACCTTATCTGCCTGTAAGATTTATTTTGGACCCTCCCTTCGTGTTTTACTGAAGGTCTCCTTGAAGACGCGTATTTTTCTTTGCGTTTTCGAAAATCTTTCTTCATGGAGCGCATTGTTATAAACAGTTAAAAACTGTTGATTATAATGTACATATGTATAAAACCGCCTTGTTGGTCGCTGTATTATTAATGTAAAATAGATGCAAAGGCCTTTTTTTGAGGGTTCCGTACCCAAAAGCTAAAAACGGGACCCTATTACTAAGACTCCGCTGTCCGTCTGTCTACCTCTCTGTCCTTCTGTCTGTCACCAGGCTGTCTCTCATGAAGCGTGATAGCTAGATAGTGGAAATTTCACAGATGATGTATTTCTGGTGCCGCTATAACAACAAATACTAAGAGCAGAATAATATAAATATTTATGGGGGCTCCCTCTACAAACGTGATTTTTTTGCCGCTTTTTGCTCGATATTAATAACCGTAACAGGTAAATGCTTGAAATATTCACAGAATATTTACACACGATGGTACTTAACCTTTCGTGCGCGAGTCCGACTCGTATTTGGCGGATATTTTACGTTCTAAGAAGCTCTAAAAGTTACTTCAATGTCAGCGACAAACAACATTTTTAAACTCAAACTCAAATATTTATTGCGTACATATTGTTACATTAATCTTAAAAGTAAGGTTAGCAGTGATGTTGATGTTGATGGTATTTCCTAGGCAATTTCGGCCATTATATTGGCCAATCTCAGAGAATTTTGGGGAACTACCCTTTCGTGTGATCTGAGGTGTCTGGTACGCAATCTTATGAGAGAAGGTACAAGTGCATTTTAAGCACGTTAATACCCCGTTGACGAGTAAGTTGGTACAAAAACATGAACCCTGCAAGGGCACAACCAAATACAGCTATAATTTATGTTATAAATTGTTTTCAATTATTGTTGCTTCACTGAAAAGCAGCACAGCCACTAGATGCAAACTTTTTTATTGCAAACTTTCTTCATAAATGAATATTGCTATTACGGTTCAGCTCTCAGCTGCCATCCGAGCTATGTGATTGTATGATTGTAACTTTGCGAGAAGTACACGATTGCAAACTATTCCTCACGCCTCCTCACGTAACAAAGTCCCCATTGTGTCTAATATCAGAATATTTATGCCGCACGAGAACGCAGAACGATAAATAAACCCGCGTGTGCTCGATAAAGGGAACATTTCCTCCGTATTTTTTGGGGGATGACATAGCAATTTATAAATATTTGGATATCTTATTGACCTACCTTTGTTTGCAGTTACTGAAGGCAGTTGGCGAAGGATTGCAGAGACGGCAGTCTGCACTAGAAACAAATGAAATGAAGCAGAGGCAGAGTTTGCCCATCAGTAGAACAGATAAGCTGATAAGTAAAAAGAAAATAACGAAAAATGGTGGAAATATATGTAATTATTTTTGTAAGTAATTACTGGCTTGGTGGTAGTAGGCATAAGTACATGTAATTATTTATTCTGATAAAATATTGAGCAATTTATCATTGCTCTAACAGAAAATAATATCTACTGTACGTATGTAAAAAATGTTTATTTCTATCACATTTGCCTTTGGGCAGAGTTTAAAAACGGACAAGTGCGAGCTGGACTCGCCCACTGAGGGTTCCGTAGATATGTAGGAAGGTTATATTTTTTATAAATTAGCTGATCTGATTTAGTGAAAGTTTTAAAAATGTACAAAAAGATTCGGTCACGCATCCAGTTAACGACCACGCGTAGGGTTGCTTAACTTAATGATTGATTTTGTACAAAAGTACGAAATGATAATTTATATGCAAACATGTGTCAAATAGATATTGAGTGTTTATTTATACAGGCTCCAGACATGTTTTACCTTAAGGCATGCAAATTCATAACTTAGTAGCCACTATTATAATAATTAATTTTAAAGTGCAATTGTTAATCAGTAATTTATGTTATGTCAAAAATGCATTAGTTACAACAATGTCAAAAATCATTGATTTTGTTAATATCATTAATATATACCTTAGTGAATGTGTATGTCCTTATGTGCTAGAAATTAATTTATATGATAATAACACTTTGATTTTTAAAAAATATTAAGTTTGTTTTAAAAATTTACAAAGTTAGCATTTTAAGGTTATTTGGTAAATTATTATAAATTTATGGTGCTATTCCATAAAAACTTTTTCTAAGCAGTGCTGTTCTTGCACCTATTAAACACAAGTGGTGCTCGTCACGTCTGCTACGCTATTGGCTAGGCTTTTCAAAAAGAATAGAATTGATTTTAACAAAAAATAGCCATTTCAGATATGTAAAGTTCTGGGAGTGTTAGTATTTTTAATAATATGAAGTAAGGTTTACAGCTATCGGTAGTCTTGAGGCCATCATCATGCCAGCCATTAAACGTCCACTACTGAACACAGGCCTCCCTTATGGAACTCCATGAGGGGTATTTGCCATACTCACCACGCTTGGCAAGCGGGTTGGCGAGAGCAGTACGGTATTTTGATACACGGAGAGACGCTACTGCCCATCTTCCAGTGGTATCCCTTAGCAGGCTCTTACTGCATCCACGGGCATGAGAGGAGGGGTAGCATTCCTGCTGGTTGCCGGTACCCCACGGCAGGCCTTCAGGCCATACATTGCTCTAATGCATCTTTTTTTTAGATCTATCCGTTTAAAAAAGGGTATATAAACAATAAAAACGGGACCCTATTACTAAGACTTTTTTACGAGCTCTGTGGCGCAGCGGGCGAAGGTCCGCCTGCGACGCAAGGGGTTGCGGGTTCGATTCCCGCCTCGGGACAAATGTCTGTACGATCTGCAGATATTTGTTCAGGGTGTTCTGGGTGTTCTTCTATATATAATAAAAATATCTATCTAGGTATGTAGTTTATTGTATTAAGTATATCAGTCATCTAGTACCCATAACACAAGCTCTGCTTAGCTTGGGGCTAGATGATGCTATGTGATTTGTCCAGCATTATTTATTATTATTATTAAGACTCCGCTGTTCATCTGTCTGTCTGTCTGTCACCAGACTGTATCTCATGAACCGTGATAGCTTTATAGCTATATATACAGTCTGGTCTGTCTAGCAACAGTTGAAATTTTCACAGATGATGTATTTATGTAGCCGTATAACAAAAATACAATAAAATCAATATAAAAAAAACAAAAAACCCATACAACAAACGTGATTTTTTTGCCGTTTTTTTCTTGATATTAATAACAGCAACAGGTAAACGCTTGAAATATTCGCAGAATATGTAGGTGTATATTTATAGTGAAGTAGTTGTTTTGCCGGATAATGGTACGGAACCCTTCGTACCCGAGTCAGCCTCGCACTTAACCGATTTTTATTTTCAGACCAATGTTTATCAATATTTTTTTAGGATTACATACCTCGAAAATAAAAAAAACAACGGCCCTTTTAGAATCACTTTTTTGTCCGTCTGTCTGTCTGTAAAGACTCTTTACCTCGAGAACGTGTATCGAGAATCGAGATAAAATTAAAACCATATACTCATATCTACAGCCTCTTTAAGCCGTAAAAAAAAGGATTTTCTAAGATAACATGAAAAAAAGATACGACCGTTTATGCCGCAAAAAACGTATGTTTCGATATTCTCAGAGGAATAAAAATTCATAGGGTACTTGCCGTTGACCTGGAACTATAAAATTTAGAAAGGTATATCTTCTTATACTGTAGATACAGAACAAAATCCAAAACTAGAGATTTGCAATGGAATAAAAATGAAGGTACGAAATCAATCATCGAGGTTAAGCAACCTTACGCGCTGTCATAAATTGGAGGGTGAACGAATATTTTTGTGCATTTTTAAAACCTTTACTAAATCAGATCAGCTAATTTATATTAATAATTATGTTCCTACTACCTTCGGAAGCCTCAGTGGGCGGGTCCAGCTTGCACTTGTCTTAAACCCAAAAAAAACTCTAAATATGACCGATATTTAGGTTTTTTTAGTAAAACAAGAAAACTTTATAGTTTCGCTTTGTCTGTCAGTCTATCTGTTTGTCCGTCTGAGACTGTTAGTTAGACTTGTTGCATAGACAATAAATACAAAAAAATATTAAATTATTATTAACTTACCGGGAAGTTTGGAGAGAGGGAAGAGAGGCCTTTGCCCAGCAGTGGGATCCTACAGGCTGATTAGATTTAGATTTATTAACTTGGGGTAAATTTATTACCTAAAACAATGACAGTTGTAATAAGTATCCAATATCAAAATATAATGCTCCTGTTACTGCATCAAATACAAAAAAACGTGCTTACTTAACTCATCATACCACATCGGTAATTGCACCAACATATCGTAAGAACTTCAAATAAATTGTTTTTTCCAAAAAAAATGACAAATAATTATGCAAATACTTTTTTAAGCGCGCTGACTAACGTGGACCGTCTGTAGTTACTACGAATTGCGCTGTCGGCAATTCATTTGCGTGTTCATGCACACTAGCTAACATCCCGTCTTGCCCCGAACCTCGTTTAGCCCTGTTCTCCCCTACTTTGACTGGCTAGTTAATTTTGAAACTTTATAAATAATAAAAGAAATATAAATAATATTTAAATTTTATTACGTAGTTAATAAAGTAGAAAACCATGTTTAATGCACGTTACGTTTCGTTTTAAAGTTGATATCAGGATTAAGGAATGTATATCTTGAAACATAGCTTTATGCGAATACCATGTACGGCATAACTTTGACTCCAGCTCGGTAACTTTGGTGATTTATATTTCCCCTAAATTTTGCTACATATTTCGCTGAGTACGATAGGTAACGAAGGACTCGATTCTGTTAAAGTAACTCGATAAAGCTTTTTGACGTTAAACGGACTAAAATTACATTATAAAAGATGACCGGTTACGTAACTCGCGATATTCTTGCAACTAGGCGTAAATCTCTCGATCATCGCTGTCAAACGTGCAACATTCCTTGCTACAAAATTGACATTTGACAGCAACGATCGCGAGATTTATGCCTTATTCAAACCTGTAGCGTGATACGTTATCAACCTGCCGTTCTCCGTTCGTTGGAGGTATTGCAAATCGTGCACGACATCCTCTTAGCGATCCGGCAGGGTCCCAATCCCGCTGATCCTTAGCAACATAAGGACGCTCATGCAGCTGCGCTATGAGGCACCTGTAAAGTCCTCAAACATCACCTAAGCCCGCGTAAACGCGAGCTACTTTCCAACGACCCCTTGATCGTCACTAACTAACTAACAAATAAACCGTAGTAAGGGGGGCTCACGCTCGAAACCCCCTCCCCACGCGGCCTTCGTCCGTGTGAGCAGACAACCCGGAGGAAAATCCATAACTTATGGAATGTTGCCGTTTTAATCGTGTTCATTAATATCATGAGGCTTAATAAGGCTTTTTATTGGCAAATGAGCTAATCTTTTGGTACTTGTAATGTTTTTATAGCACGATATCACGCAACTCACGCATATATGCCTCACGCAAGATAACCAGCTACTTAGTGCCTCGACTTATTAATAACCTTCCAAAGGAATTTGTTAACAGTTTAACAAATTCCTTTGGAAGGTAAAAAAATATCAAGATAAAACTTAAAGCGTATTTCATTTCTAATTTATATAAATATTTTGTCATATCATCAACAACAATATCACCATTTGCCCAGCAGTGAGACAGTAGAGGCTAGTAAAAAAATCGTATATACTTGCGGTTGACCACATCTTGCCTGATGTTAAGCATGATATGGTCTAGGATGGGACACGTAAGTTTCTAACAACTAATCTGCTTTTGAGATGGTTTCAGATGATCCTTGAAAACACCTTATAAACATGGCTCAAAAGTGAGATTGGTCTGCAATTCTTAAACAAGGTGTTGTTACGTGTCTCGAAGAACAGAACCACCACGCCCTTAATCCATGCGTCATACCTTCAAGCAAGGTGGACTTTAAGTACCGTTAATCCACCCGCTTTCAGAAGCTCTGAAGTGATTCCGTCCTCACCTGGCGCCTTGTCGTTCTTAAGCTGTTTACAGGCTGACGTCCGGGATATCATTGGTATATATCACGTCAGTTTGGCTCCTGGGTCGTATGCCGGACTGCAAACAGGTTTAGTGACCGAATTGTAGAGTCGTCAATAGAACCTTTGAACTTTTCTTAACACTTCTGCTTGACATGACGTTTGTCTGCCATCTTCCCTCTTCAGCTTTGTTATCTGGCTCTGCCCAATAAAATTATCTCTAGCGAACACTCTGGAGCCTTTTTTCTGCTCCATCGTATTTTGAATACGAGCTGTATTAAAGATATACGAATATCGTGTCGCAAGGATTTCCAAATTTGTCTATGAGCTGCCTGTGTGATTGAGCATCAACGGGAGACTGCAGTCGCAAAAATCTTTTCGTCAATCCTCAAATTACGGATGTTGTGCGTTACCAAGGCCAGTGGTTGTCGTAGGGGTTGGTAGGCGATCGTCTTCCGGAGATTCTTAGCACCCCTAGCCCCGCCGTTACCGTGACTGTTACCGTAACCAGGATTAGCGGGTCCGCCGGGGACTCGGGGCCTGGTTTTGGGTTGTATTATCACAAGGGTTTGTTGCCATATCCGCCACGCTTGGCAGGCGGGTTGGCGAGCACAGTACGGGATGCTGAAAACACGAAAATACGCTGCTGCTCATCTTTCGGTGGTATCCCTTAGCAGATTTCTACTGCATCCACAGGCAAGAGAAGAGAAGTTATATTCTACTACCGGCACCCAACGGCTCCAACATTATTTTTATTAATAACCCGTAGAATGAATTGTAGATAGCTTAAGATGAGATGTAAAGTGAATAATGAAGGCCCTTGATTGTAGGTAATATTATTCCCCGTGTTGTATGTACGGGCGTAACGCTCCATCTTTGCGTGGGCGTTATCAGATCGAAACATGAGTATTACGGCTAAATTGTACAGAATTTTGGCTTACGAATTATGGCCTTGTTGGAGAATTAAAACGTTTCCAACAATGTTTTGCAAACTTAACCGCCTGTCTTCTCATTATTATTTTTTTGGTTTGTATTGTTAAATGGATGTTTGTTACCACTTCACGCAAAAACTACCTTACTGATGGAGCTGAAACTTGACATAAGTATTGATGTTGACCAGGATTAACAGATAGGCTACTTTTTATCCGGGTACAACACATGCGAAGCGGCGGAGAGAAACTAGTCCCTTATAAATAAAGTTTGGTCTTTTGAAAATTTACTTTACTACAATTAATTACCTTTTACACACACAAAAAAAGGAAGTTGTTTTAGGCTTTACCTTTGACTTACTTTTAATACTTAGTACCGTCCAGGTTATTAAAATTTTGAACAAATTAGCAGAATTTGACTATAATGATTCATCATTTCAGCCATAAAACGTCCACTGATGAACACAGGCCTCCCTCATCGCTTGGCAGGCGGGTTGGTGAGCGCAGTATGGGATGTTGATACACGGATAGACGCTGCTGCCCATCTTCTGGAGGTATCCCTTAGCAGGCTTTTACTGCATCCATGGGCATGAGAGGAGGGGTATCATTTTACTGCCGGCACCCTACGGCGGATACTATAAGGATTATATGATTATTAATATTATGATTATATGATTTTAAAGACTTTAATCCTTAATGAATGCGTTGTGTGCACTGCTGCTGCACACATGCATTGCTGGTGCCACGGAAGTTCAGCACTATATTAATTTTCTAAATAATATATCACAAACAGTGTGTCTTCCATGTGTTGTCACTGTATGATCGCCTGCCGTTACTACAGTAGTTATAGTAAAATCTATGACATCTACCAGATTTGTAATTCATGTTACCTAATTCTAAGCAAAAGAAGCCCAAACTACAGTAGCTGTAGTATAGTTTACTACGTATTTCAGTACCAAACTATCCGCTAGAGGCGCTGTACAAGTTTTCATACATTATTTTAACTACAGTCGCTATCGAGTATAGATTGTGAAAACTCATGGTAGACCTACTTAGTGCTTGTCGTGTTCGTTGACAAATAATTGGTTTATATTTGTATGTTCTTCATTGTAATGTCCTTTTAATTATGTGGTATATTTTGTTTATTTATAATGTTTTGACACGAAATAAAGTTTATCTTAACTTACCTTAAGTCTCCTCTTTCTAAATGTGTTTTTGCTAATCCAACGTTACCTGGTGAAATATTATCGTACAAAAACGAAAAACGCAATGGAACCATGCATATTTGATGATAAAAGATATATTTCCCCTTACCTGTTATAGTATTTTGCGTTGCTGACGGCGAGGTTAATGCAAGTAGCACAAATACCATAAAAGTCCTCTCTACACACGTCACTGTTAACATTGTGTTAATTTATCTATCTAATATAGTATAACTACGAAATAAATTGCATAAAACTTATGAAAATTAGTTCGTACAATCCGTTCGTTAAGCTTTTCTGCCGCTTAATTGCCTGAAACAAAAGAAAACTGGTTTAAGAAACGTGTTTTTACTTAGATTATAACAGATGTGCTTGGAATTCAATCTTTTTACGGAAATAATTGCTGCGGTTTGTTGGCAGTAGAATTCCTACTCTCCTCTCTTACTTGTGATGCAGTAAGAATCTGCCAAGGGCTACCTCTGCGAGATGGTTAGAATTTCCCGTACTGCGCTCGCCAACCCGCATGCTTAGCGAGGCGAGTATGGAAACAATCATAATCTTGGAGTTCCATGAGGGAGGCCTTTGTCCAGCAGTGGACGTGAACATTACAGCCCTACTATATACGGTTGTACGCTTGTTATAACACACGTTGTATAGTAATAAATAAATAAATAATAAATAATGCTGGACAAATCACACAGCATCATCTAGCCCCAAACTAAGCAGAGCTTGTGTTATGGGTACTAGATGACTGATATACTTAATACATTATACTACATAGATAGATATTTTGATTATATATAGAAAAACACCCAGAACACCCTGAACAAATATCTGCAGATCGTACAGACATTTGTCCCGAGGCGGGAATCGAACCCGCAACCCCTTGCGTCGCAGGCGGACCTTCGCCCGCTGCGCCACAGAGCTCGTCAATAGTAGTAGAGCAGCGTCAGTAGTAGAGCTAGTCAATAGTCGTTGTATAGTAATGAATGTAAGATATAGGCAATACGCTTAATATCTAACATTTATTCTCACATCATTTATATTAAGATCAGAATAGCACAATAAATGAACATGTTATACATACATATATGAACATATTATACGTTAACTTGCAATTATTATATTATTCAATCGTATAAAATATTAAATACATAACATGTAAATCATTCGAATTACTTTATTAAATTCATTTTCTTTTAAATAATTATATTCATGAGATCATTACGTCCCCGTAGTTGGAAAATTAAATAACTGACAAAACCAAAAACGCGATTTACTGTTGTTTGCGACAAGAACGGCGATAATTTTTTTTTGGCCAAACATTTTATAGTCAACTTTTTGATATGTTATGTATAATTACTATACCTATGTTTTAATCAAACGATACATAATTTTGGGTCAGTGGTTTACGAGAAAATGAATAAAAAACGTCCTTATATTTTTTCCTCGCAAATATTTTTAATGTTTATGTCAGTTATTTACTTTTATGTGCTAGTTGTTTATTTTTTTTCGACAATATTCTCCGCTACAGCTTAAATAAAACCGGCAAGAGCGAGTCGGACTCACGCACCGAGGGTTCCGTGCCATCATACAATATAATATAAATATAATGTATGATAAAGGTGGTATACATTTGCTTGAGAACCTTGACAGCGCCATCTCTTGTCTGATAGCAGAACTAATGTAATTTTTTTACACTTTCGATGAAGCTAAATGCCAGCTGATTCTTGACTGGAAAATTGACCAGCGCAAAAAGTTGCCGTAGAGGTAGAATTTAAATACCTAATACCACCGAGGTATTGTTTTTTAAATATATTAGGTAAATAAAAAAAACTATTTTGAACCATCAAATTGATGTGTGGTCCTGATTTGTGCTCACACCACATCAACTGGTAAAAATGTAAATAATAATAATTAAAACATATATAAAAAAATATAAAATGTTAGGCGAATTCCCGATTTTTTACTACTTTTTACGAATTCACGTCTTGTTTCGCGCTCTAACGCTTTTGGGTTAGTACCCACACATATATTATAATACACCCTGTGGCCTATATGAGTAATAGTAATACCGAGTGGTATGTACCCCAGACTTTAAATGCGAAGGTCGTGGGTTCGATATCGGCCGTGCACCAATGGATTTTTCTTTCTTGAAAAATGTATGTGCACACTTAACACGTGCTTTAACGGTGAAGGAAACATCGTGAGGAAACCCGCGGCTTAGTTAGCTTCAGACGTATTGACCTGCCAATCGTGGTGAGTATGGCAACAACCCTCATGATACTTGCTTGACTACTTGGAGATTCATGAGAAGAAAAAATCAGTATTTTATTGAAATTATAATAATCATCATCATCATCTTAGTCGTCCACTGCCTGGACCGCCTATGTCCATATATTTGAATAAATAAAATACTGTTGTTTCTTTTAGATACTTAAAAATGTTTAAGACATCAAACAGGAATTAAAAATAATTGTCCCATTGAGAAAGAAGGAAAACCGAGAAATTCCTAGAAAATTTTACAAGGATTCGGTCCTTACACATTCTCTAATCAGGGCTTAGCTTGTTATCTCATGACAGTTTATTCCAGATTTGGTTTTAAGTCCGCCGTCGTTCGAAACGACAATAATAGAAATTTGGCTTGGAATAGCTAATTAAGCGACTGAGATCTCCAATGCTATGACGGAATTACGTTTTGTATTAGATTTGAATAATTTTGCATACCGATAATTTACGTAAGCCCTGTTCTGATTGAGAAATACCATTTAAATTTTGCTTGGCTTGTAGTCTATCAGTGGTTTTCTTATTCATGTGTCAACTGAATGTTCAATTCTGTGATGTCGGTCGTCGACTGACGTCAAAACATTTCGCGTTGTGACACAATGTCGGTAAAATAATTTCAATAATGTTCGGCCCTAGCTGTTCTCGTTACCAGTATAAAACGGTATTTTCAGTTGTTCATTAGACGACCTCCGTGGCGCAGTTCTTTGATAGCCGCCTGAAACGCAAAATAGTGCAGATCAATAGGCACAGGGTATGAATCAAAGTTCTATATTACTCCGTCAGTTAGATAATACAAAAATAATAGATACGTAGGTACTTTCTGCTTTTATAAGCTTTTATTCAGGTTGCCCTTAATATACGCCTTGGCCAAAAGTATTAGGCACCCCCGTAGAACATGAATATTTCAACAGGTATTCAAAAAACAGCAAATAAACAAAAGCCAAAGCCGGTGCCGTCAAACGATTATTAAAACAATAGATAACCTTTTTCTATGGGCCATAAAACATCTGGTAAGCTAAACCCAAATTATAGGTATTTTACAAAAAATATTCGAAATTATTATCAGTCTTCATTCGTTATTCGTAACGTGAAGAAGCTTCCGTGTGTAATTTAGTGGTGAAATTGATATTCTCCTTTATCGAAAATGCCGAAAAAAGTGAATTGTGCTACGAAAAACGTATTAAAATCCAGTTGTTACACGAACAAGGAAAGTCCCAAGTAAAGATTGCCAAACTCGTGATGTTTTTGCGGTGCGCAGTACAATCTGCTATCAAACGGTTTGCGCAAACTGGTTCCCATGCAAATAAAACACGGACTGGCAGAAAACGAGTGACTACTGAGCGCCAGGACAGAAAACTCATCCGCAAGTCTCTGAAGGACCGCAAAAAAACTTCTTTTGAGCTCGCTGCCGAGGAAATTGAATACCCTATTAGTGCTCAAACGGCAAGAAGAAGCCTTGGAGAGGCAGGTTAAAAGGGGTGTAAAGCAAGGAAGAAGCCATGGCTCTCGGAAAATAACAAAAGTAACGCTTAGAATGGGCTCTACTTTACCAACAATTCACGGACAAGGATTGGTCAAATGTTGTTTCGTCCGATGAATCAAACTTCGAGGTAAGCTTTTATACTATTCCTTAAAAACGATAACCCTGATCACTGTTATTTTAATCTGCTTTCTTAAAAATAATGAGCACTCATTTAAACTCTACTTTTTTACATTGTTACAGCTATTTGGAACTGCACCCGCAGTTAACATTCGTGAGGCGTCGCGTGCGCGAGGAATATCATCCAGATTTCGTGTTTTTCACTGTTAAACACGGAGGAGGCAGTATTATGGGCTGGGTCTGCATGACAGCGGTTGGTGTCGGCAAAATCTTCGTTTGCGAAGGCCGTATGAACAGTGAAAAGTACATAAATGTGCTCGAAACTGCGCTAATGCCTTCGCTTACACGCATTTTCGGCGATACAAACATGGATGGCGTTAAACTCTAACAAGACAATGCGCCTTGTCATAAATCAGCGACCACCATGCACTGGTTTAGAAACAACAATATTGTCTTGTTAGAATGGCCGGCGCAATCCCCAGATCTGAACCCAATCGAGCATCTTTGAAGTATTCTGAAGCGCAAGGTCACGGAGCAGAGCATTACATCCAAAACAACTTTAAAAAATGCGTGACGCCATAAGTGCAGCCGAATGTAAGCAGCATGTCCCAAAGAATGTTTCATCAGTGTATCACAGCAGCAACTAACATTTGTGATTTTTGTAATTTTATGATAATACAATAATTTGGAAAACAAATTAGTTTAATTTTTTTTTACCTCTAACACGAAAAAGTCAAAAGAACAAACTAAAAGTAACAAGTACTTTTTAACAAACAAGCTTTTATTTAAACGTAATAAAAAATAATAACACAAACATTTTCTTATAAAGTTTAATCTCAACTTAAAACGTCTTTACACAATTTATGTGATAAAAAGCTTGTCGCGAGATTAACCTGTGTACTTGTAACTTGATCCAATTGATTTTTTTTTCAAACAATGTAAATACATAGTCGATTTTATTTCATACACACTTTATTATATATGAACGTTGTTATGAAACTGTAAGTATAAAAGGTTTCAGGAAAATTGCACAACCCATGTCCATTTATTGAGTGGCTTCTCCACGGCTACTTGGTCGTGACAAGCTAACCACAGATTCTATCTGTAAACTTTGAAGCATCCAATGACCCGGATTTCCTCGACCCCCATTTACTTCATATGACACAACGGTTCAGAAATGCCTTTGTAAATAGAAACAAGGAAAATGTGTTTGCGTTATCCCCTTTTATATTACGTTGTAGTTATTTTCGGTATTCATATTATTTGTTTTGTAAAAAATAAACGCGTTATTAATTATCGTTTATTAATAATGCATAGTTCATAGATCATTATACATATAAAAGTTCCTTGCAATCCCACTTAAATTAACAAGCTGTTTTAATTTGATTCAAACATATTTTTGTATTGACCCGTTTTGAAATTCATATCATTTATGTAAACAAGCCAAAGTTTATTTAGCCGTGGGGTGCCGGCAGTAGAATGTTACCCCTCCTCTCATGCCCGTGGATGCAGTAAGAGTCTGCTAAGGGATATCTCCGGAAGATGGGCAGCAGCGTCTTTCCGTGTATCAACGTTCCGTACTGCGCTCGCCAACCCGCCTGCCAAGCGTGGTGAGTATGGCAACTACCCCTCATGGAGATCCATGAGGGAGGCCTGTTCAGTAGTGGACTTTTCACGGCTGGAATGATGATGATGTAAACAAATTAGGTTTATAAATCATTTTTCATTTACAAAATAAGTGATAATGATTCTTTGATCTATTATGTTTATGTTAATTATAATTTAATTAAAACCAGTTTGGTTTTTAGTACCTTGATCAGTTTTTTTTATATTATAAGCAGGGAGACGAGCAGACGGGCCACATGATGGGAAGTGGTCACCGTCGCCCATGGACATCTGCAACACCAGAGGCGAAGCTGATGCGCTGCCGGCTTTTGAGGAGGGAGTATACCCGCCTTTAAAAGGACCCCATATTGTAGCTCCGAGGGAATACCGCAGATGGGTGTTCGTTCCACAGCTTGATCGTCCTCGGCAAAAAAAGCGTGTTTCTGGAGAACCAGCTATCCAGATGGTGCTGATGAAAATTCGCTTTATGGCAAGTAGTGCGGTAATGGAAGTTAGCTGCGGATATTAAGCTGAATAGTTCTTTAGAACATAACTAGAACATACTCATCATCATCAATGGCCTATTTCCATCTACAGTAAGATGATTTAAGTGATGCCAGTCGTAATACGAGCATGTAGGCACCTGCGTTCGTGACTATACAGGCCTATTCTGGAGCGACAGCTACGGTCACACCATCGACATTTAAAGTTCCCTGTAGGTGTTGTAGGGTTTGCAGCACGTTCATGTCGCAGAGTTCTCTTGCTAGCTAGGAGTTCGAACCAGGAAGAATCGTGGGAAACTACTCCGTCAACTATGGTTTTCCTCCACAGGTCACGGTCTTCCGCCTGACTTTCCCAGCTAGTGTGTTCTATATTGAACGCGAGCATGTCTCGTTTCAGGCAGTCTTTGTACCGCAGTATCGGACGGCCGACAGGTCTTTTCGCGCCGACTAGTTCTGAAAGCAAAGCCTTTCGCGGCAATCGAGATGGTTCCATACGATGCACATGCCCTAGCCATCGCAAACGCCTTTGTTTCAGCAGGGCGATGATGCTAGGCATCTGTGTGGTTTTGAGGACCTCCTCGTTTGTGACTTTGTCTCTCCAAGAGATGTCTAAAATTGTTCGGAGACAGCGCATGTGAAAATTGTTAAGTTTTCGCTCTTGTTTGGCATACGACGTCCAGGTCTCAGCTCCGTACAGGAGTATAGATAAGATGCATGTTTGGTACACGATCATCTTTGTCTTGATTGTTAGGTGTTTATTGTTCCATACTCTTGCACTAAGCTTCCCGAACATCGTAGAGGCCTTTCCGATACGTGTGTTGATCTCTACATCGATGGTAAGATTGTTCGAGATAGAAGAGCCCAAGTAACAGAAACTGTCAACAATTTCCAGTGGTGTATTATCCAACAAGATTGATGGTCTTTCCGTTGTGCCTTGGATCATTATGACTGTCTTTTTGTGATTTATAGACATAGAAAATAATGAACAAGCTTCAGCAAACTTGTTGATAACACTTTGGAGCTCTTCAGGTGTAGTCGCAACAAATGCTGCATCATCAGCAAATAGAAGGCTGTCAACGTATAAATCTTCTCGGTGTCGTCGGGATTTTAATAAAGCGATGTTATACAATTTGCCATCAGACCGTGTGTGCAGATAATGCCTTGATTCTCGTTGCCGAAAGCAGCCTTGAGGAGCAACGAAAAGAAAATTCCGAATAAGGTAGGTGCCAGGACGCAACCCTGACGCCTCGCCTCATTTCAAATGGCTCAGATGTTTTGCCGTTGAAAATTACAGTACCTTTCATGTCTTCATGGAATGATCTTATCAGCGTTAGTAACTTGGCAGGGCATCCTATTCTCTCCAAAGCTATAAATAGACCTTCTCTGCTGACCGTGTCAAAGGCTTTATTGAGATCGACAAAGGCCATGAACAAGGGTGTTCTTTGTTCTCTACTTTTCTCCTGTAGCTGACGAAGGGTAAAAATCATGTCTGTAGTTGAACGGCCGGCACGAAATCCACATTGTGACTCTGGATAGATGCGATCTGCTAGTTTCTGGAGTCTGCTCAAGATGATCCGAGCGAAGAGCTTACCCACTGTGCTTAACAGAGAGATACCACGGTAGCAGTTACAATCACCGCGATCTCCCTTACCTTTATACAAGGTGACAATATTCGCGTCGCACATATCCTGAGGGACATAGCCTTCTTGCCAGCATTTGACAATAAGATTATAGAGTAAAGGTAATACACACTATACTTTTATCAGTTCAGCTTGGATGTTGTCGTTACCGGGGCTTTTACCGTTCTTGAGCTGCTTAGCTGCTTTATGAAACTCTGCGACAGAGGGTTCAATGTCAAGTTCGTCGAAACTTGGTAGAACGGGGATCTTGGTCACAGCTTGGGGATGTATATCAACCGGCTGAGAGTAAAGGCCGGTGTAATGTTCTACCCATCGACCCAGTTGGCGATCTCCATCAGTAATAGTGGAACCATCTGCCTCCTTCAGTGGTGCTGTTTTTTTTGGAACTGGACCGAGCGCTTTCTTTATTCCTTGAAATAAGCCACCAAAGTTTCCCACGGCTGCAAAATTTTGTAGACTTTGGCAAAGCTCCACCCAATATTTATTAGCAAAGTATCGGGTGTTGCGTTGCAGTGACGCCTTGGCCGTGTTCAATTCAGCACGTGTTTCGGTAGATGGATTAAGGCGGTGTTTAAGAGCTGCTTTACGTTTCGTGTCCAGGAGTGGTTTCAATGTTTCAAAGTTTTCCTGAAACCAGTCTTTGTTGGCTGGTTTTAAAAAGCCGAAAACTTCAGCAGCAGTTTCAGTTAGGAGTTGTTTGACACAAATCCACTCTTCACTCGCTGTTATGTCTGAGTTCCATCCGTTGACTTTATCGTTGATTCTTTTATGGAAGTCTTTAACTCTTCATTATTTGTCTTGGAAACGTCAATCTTACCAATACCTTTAGGACACGAGGAATGGATTTTCTTTGGCCTAAGGCATACCTTGCCGATTACCAGAGAGTGGTCAGTGTCACATTCTGCACTGTGGTAGGAGCGTGTATGATGGAAGGTCTGCAGGTCTTTCTTTCTAGTTAGAACTAGATCTACTTGATGCCAGGCACCTGATCGTGGGTGTTTCCAAGATACTTTGCGAATATCTTTACCTTTGAAGTAAGTGTTGGTTACACAAAGTAGGTTTTGAGAGCAGAACTCCAAGAGACGCTGACCATTTTCATTGATACGTCCTATGCCATGGTTACCGAGGCAGTCTGGCCAGGATGTAGTATCTCTTCCAACACGAGCATTGAGATCGCCTAGAATGATGAGCCGATCACTTGCAGGTACGGAGACAACTAATTCAGCTAATTGGCTATAAAATAGGTCTTTTTTCTCAGGAGGCGATGTTAGGGTGGGGGCATAAGCAGAAATGATGGAGACATAACCACTTGAAGTTAGCATTCGAAGAACCATTAAGCGTTCTGAAATGCCACGTGGGCCTTCGACAGAGTTCAAAAGTTCATTCCGTATTGCCGAACCCACTCCGTGCTCGCGACGTTCATGAGCATTTTTTCCCTTCCAGAAAAATGTGAAATGTCTTTCACGTAGGGATCCCTCTTCCGGTAGTCTGGTTTCCTGCAGAGCCGCTACTGTAATGTTCAATTTAAAAAGCTCATTGTCTATGACTGATGTTTTGCGAAGGTAGTCGTCACAATTAGAACTTTCACTGGTGTCCGGAAAGCCTGTCCGCATAGTTCGGACATTCCAAGTCGCTAAGCGCATGGATGTAGTAAATTTGTTGTTAATTTTCTTTCTGTTATTGGCAGGTGAGCAAAATAACGACGCCATTTATCCAGTTTTCATCCTGGTGTTCCCTTCACCCAGGGGGAACAAAACGGAACCGAGACGGACTAGGAACTTATTGGCTGGGGGCTGCCCAGCTTAAAGCGGGCGTTACCGTAGTCATAGGTCTTCGATGGACCTTCCCACTGCCGAGAGTGACCCCTGGCGCTCGCGCTTACGTCTATATGCGCGGGCTTATAACCGGTCACTGCTACTCCCCGTGTTGTTTTTCACCCAGAAAACTGAGTGCGTGAAGTGCCCTCTCCACTGACATCACATCGCCTGGGACTCAATTTGGTAACTCGGGCCTTCCCAGGAACCCAAGACACCCTCTCGACTTCACCGATGTTATCCACAGGAAAGAATGATCAATACATGCGGCACCGGATCAGTTGCAGGCGTTAACGACATACCAAGTCGGGATTGTTTCAAGTTTTCCTTCTCTGCGACTTACAAACTGGCGGGCTTACAAATCTAAATATCCATTTACCAGGACAAAAGCTCTTAACAGACTAATCATTACCAGCGTGTCCGGGCTTAAAGGTAGGGGATATAGGATTTAATAGGAAATAGTATTGAGAAAAGAAAAATGATAGGACACCCTCACCAGGTTTTATCCCAATGAGCGTCAAATATAGGAGTAGGGGTGTGGCCGCTGCGTGTTCTAAAGCTCCTTACAGCCACTGATGAGATATTATGGAAAACAGCGATTTTAACGTCAGTTTGCTACCTACACGGTTGTCAAAAAGCGACGTTGTTTTTCCAATACACCTACAGGGACAGGGAAGAAAAGGTTATGGATACTAATGCCACGGAGAGGAAAAGAAAGTGACACTAGCAGCTAGAGTAGTCCGGGGTTGCGTACCCGTAATGGTTCCGACCAGCTATCGGACAGATAACTGGTGGACCATCCTCTGGACGAATCTCTCTAGTTCTGTAGGGATCTATGATAAATTGAGGTATATATCCAAATTAAATAGGCATACTTAGTAGCATTTTGCGTATTACAGCATCATAAAATTAGATTTAATAATTGAAGTCAGTTTTTTTGTTATTTGATAATTGTTTGTACTCGGAATGCCAGTATGAAAACTATTAGAGTATAAGAATTCTCATATGCATGAACCAAAGTTTATTGATGAAAAATATTTAATCTGCAACGACCTCTGGCACAGCTGTCGAAAAACCGGCTCAAATATAAACTACAACTGTTGCAGTTACTACAGCGGGTTTGAATTACTTTGCGCTCGCCAACCCGCCTACCAAGCGTGGTGAGTATGGCAACTACCCCTAATGGTGATCCATGAAGGAGGCCGGTATTCAGTGACATTTTACGGAAAAAAAATGATGTTGATGATGATGATGATGATGGTAAAACACGGACTGATACGGGCCCTATTTTAAAAAAGATGTTAAAGTATGTCCAGAAAATTTTGTGGCAGAAATTGGTATCGTACACATGTAAAGTTAAAATTTATGTTTTTATAGAGCAGTATTAAGGATTTTTTTTGTTGTAATAACTAACTTACTGTGTAATCCAACTACCAATTTGAAGTTACAATTGAAAACATAAAATATAAATTCCGAATGGTTGGTAAGTAATGAAAAAAGTTGAAATCCCTGACGTCAATCCATCGTATTAAATAAGCTTTATAGGTCAGGCAACCCGCGGCTCAGTCAGCTTCAGACGTATTGACATACGTTCTTTACTCTGAATAAAGCTAAGCTGAGAGCATGGTATAGATGAGCAGCATACCTAATATAATCTAACAATGTCCCATGCACTGCAACGTACAGCTTGAATACCTGTTACTGTCGCTGTGTAAATCATATACATAATAGATGTGAAAGACCAATTTGTTCTCACAAAAAGGTATTTTATTCACCAGAATATTTGCTAAGATCCCCGTATAATGAGCGCCATACCCTCTGAGATTTCCCTCAGGTATAACGTACGGGCATTAAGACAGACTAAGTAAATCTAAACGTCATCTTGGTATACAAGATCTTTACTGGTCTTATATTTACTCCGTAATTTAGGCAATGGAACTGTGTAAACTTTTGTGTACTGTAGACATCATTTTTCTAGGCTCCTTAAGTCTGGCCATAACCGTGAGGGTTGTGATGTAATCAAAACAACGGGAAATAATAAATAACACGACAAATACCCGGTTAAATATGTTATGTAGTAATTTAATACAAATTTATAAAATTTAGAGTAATCTTATTTTTTTTGTAATGTGTTCCCTCAGTTTTGAAATCTAAACATCATGCCCTTTCATTTGATACTACACTTGTGTATATTTGTAATTATTCGATTGTTTACCCCTACTTTCAACTCCCATATCTCATGAGTGGCTCAAAAGATTTCCATATAACTTTCAGTTTTTCATTCTACACATCATTTCCTTTAATTTGATAATAAATTTGGGTATATTTGAAAACATTAGATTATTTATCCCCTCTTTCTATCCCCCATATCTTGTAAATTGCTTAACCAATTTTGAAATAAATATATTTAGGAACCACCGCCAGATAACCCGATTTTAAATAAAATAATGGCCTAATAGGCCAGGTGCGTATCGGTTCACACGCTATGTAGTGTTTCCTAGTTAACCGTAAACCTGTTGTGAGAAGTTGGTGAATGTTTTTATACGTTCACCAAAAAGTTAACACGAATTTATTGAGTTTTCGGTAAAAAGTATTACGGTATTTTTTGGAAACAGCCTCAATTTTTTGGGCGACTATTCCTCCAAAATTACAGAAGCTAGCTTAACCGTTATAGTTTTCCTAGAAAGTACGTGGTTTAAACTACATAGGATGCTCTAAAAAGTTTAAAACATTAATATTTCTGATATGCTTATAATGAAACTGTGTTCATAGAAAAACATTCTCAAATTTAATTAATTTTCTGATTTTAATAACCATGTATTTAAGTTTTTGAGAATAAATAAATAAAAAATAAAAAAAAATAAAAAATGATGCATTATATTAGAACAAATGTTATTTATTACCATATAAAAGGTTATAGGTTATAATGAGTCAACCTTATGAGATACATTAAAGCTTTCGCAGATTTATAATAGAACTTGTTGAGAGTAATAACTTCGTCATACATGATGGCTGTGTGAGGTGTAACACGCACGCAATGGAAGCTCTCAAAAGGAATAACATTTATCCGTTTAAGCAACATTGTTCAACCATGCTCCGCTCAGACAATAAATATGTGTCGTAGCCTTGGGCTATCCAACACTGAAATATTTTTTCGATTATTAATGCCGTAGGGTGCCGGCAGTAGAATGTTACCCCTCCTTTCATACCCGTGGATGCAAAAAGAGCCTGCAAAGGGATACCTCAGTAAGATGGGCAGCAGCGTCTTTCCGCGTCTCGACAATCCGTACTGCGCTCGCCAACCCTCCTGCCAAGCGTGGTGAGTAAGGCAACTACACCTCATGGATTTATGAGGGATGCCTGTGTTCAGTAGTGGACGTTTTACGGCTGAAATGATGAACCAAACAACCAAACACTTCAGCTTAATAATATTAAAGCATAATAAAAGATTGTTTCATAAATTGTATTGAAAATTATTAATTACCTGTACCTATATTGTTTTTGTATTATCTAACCGACAGACTTAATTAAATTTTGATTTTCAAACCCTGACAAGAAGCCTATTGAAAGTAGTTATATACTGAACAGTTTTCATCATCATCATTTCAGCCGTAAAACATCCACTACTGACAACAAGTCTCCCTCATGGATCTCCGTGAGGGATAGTTGCCATACTCATACTCATACGCTTGGCAGGCGAGTTGGCGAGCGCAGTTCAGGATGTAGATACACAGAAAGACGCTGCTGCCCATCTTTCGGAGATATCCCTTAGCAGACTCTTACTACATCATCGGGCATGAGGGGAGGGGTAACATTCTACTGCCGGCACCCCACGGTTAAAGTTTTAGCGTAAACTTTAATGATACCTACATATATACATACTTACTTTAAAAACTTGTGAAACTACGCGTAACCCTTTCAAAGTTGTTGACTAATTTTGAAGCACTGAGCAATTTTAGCTACCTTCGGTACAGAAACCAGGCACCCATACTTGACGCTACGGTATGCTTGAGGCATCTTTATCGCTTCTTTCTTTGACTCGTGTAGAATTTGTTTTACTTACCATATGTCTCATCAACATACTTTCAGACAGTGACGTTCCTAGACATTTTTTACCACAACCTGCCGAAACTTATGGAAATGGCAAAAACTTATGGTTATTAAAACAAAATGTTTGTACAAATACTAACTTTTGCATGTAACATCATTCTTAGGTTAACCTGTTAAGATGTTATAATTGCTGTAAATAAATAAATAAAATATTATTATTGATATACTGAAAAAAAGCATGTATAACTATCAAATAAACGCGACATAATTTATGAAAAAGCACTTCGGTTATTGAGCCCTCTTTTCATTTTGTTGACAGATAGCTATAGTTTTTGTAGAAAATGTCATTTGAAACGTGATTCAGTTCGTTCGGTTAGTATATCCGCTTCCGATATACCGTATGATATATACATACACAAGAGCCGTAGGTACAAATAAAATAAAATACAAAGAAATAAAATATTTTTTTCGAACAGGCGACCCCGTGGGTTTGGTAACTACAGCACCCAAGGACGTTCAAGTGGATAACATAATAATATAATAACATTTGTCTTTGGATAACATATGTCTGTTTCAGGACTTTCAGGATTCATACCCACTAGATTTGACTAAATTATGCGCCTTTGTGCTTCCGTTTAAGCCGGCCCATTTATATAGCTCGGTGTACCATTCAGACCGTGTTCGCTGCGGATTTTATATTTTATTTTGCTTGAGTCACACAAAAGTTATCGATGCTCTTTGGGACACCGTAAGTCGATATACGATTAAGGTGCTTGGCTTAGGAATCGAGAAACAAACGTGATGGTTCTTAACCCGATCAAAAAGGATTTAAGAAGCACCAGAAAACAGGATAAAATCAACGAAATCGGAAAAAAATAATAGATATTAATCCTTATAAAGGTGAACGTTTCAAGAGAGTAAACAACCTTATTAATAATTGTCGATTTCGGTGGGGCTTGAGCTCACGTTCGTCAAATAAATCATTGACTATTCGTAAAAAATATAAGGTTTTTCGTTTCCTTCGAATTGTGAAAATTTTAAAGTTTCTTCTTACATTTACACGTTATTTGAATATTATTAACGATAGTCAGAGGAAAGAACAGGCCAATAAGTCTAAAGCTAACTAAGCCGCGGGTTTCCTCACGATGTTCATTCCTCTGACTAACAGCTGACTAAGCTGATGGTATAGTTGCTGGGCAAGCCTAATCCATAAAACAATGTCCCAGGTACAGCAGCGTCCCGTACAACATAATTACCAGTTGCTGACACTGTATATATCATCTATAATATCTGCAAAGGCCTTACTTTATTAACGTTATTTTTTAGTTGCAGGTAGTTTGTTCTAAAGTTGTGCGCCTGGACAAGTGTTTTTTTTACCATAGTTGGTTCTGATTTGGGCAACACTAGGTTTAGATGCTTGATGGCTTAGGAACCGTAACACAATCGTGAATGGTTTAAAAATTAACTGACGAAGCAGACAACGGAATCGAAATACACCTACCTAACTAGTTAAAATTGGACGAACGCAGTTGACTCATGCACAAAACGTCGGTAGGTACTGACACTTACTGATGAGTTTGCTGTCGGTCCGGTCGGTACACGCTCCGATTTAACCGTTGAAGCGAAAAATCCGTTCAAATTATAAACTTTTATTGGTACTGAAAAAGTCTCACAATGACGCACGAATAAAGGTTGTCAATAATTCAACTGCCGCCAGAAAGATATATTGTGGTTCTTGACTGTACTCAAAGAAAAAGATACGTATAGGTTTGTTATCGAAAGAGTAAGAGAAGTTCTTAGTGGCAGTTTCAGCTTCAGCTGAATGTTTGTATGTATGTGTGTCTGCAATTTTTGGCCGAGGATAACTTTTGAACAGATTATCGGATGTTAATTTAATTAAAAAATTAAGGAGATTACATCAACATTAATCAGTTGTCGTAGGGGAATTTTGATTGTTGAACGGATGATCCAATTTTAATTAAGTTTAAAACATATAAAGATTGCACAATACAAATCGATTGTCGTTGGGAATTTTTAATAAGTGGTGTAGTTTTTGAGAAATGCGGATTTATTAATCGATGTTTTGGTCCGAACATGACTCTTGAATATTTGCCTGTAATTACAACAACTACAACATCCATATCGGTGTAGGATTTCATAGTTAACCGTAGACCTGTGTTAGAAGTTACGTAAGTACCTATGCTTTTTTTATGGTAACTGTAAGCGACGCGTTTAGATTGCTCGCGGATTTTAGTAGGCACTCAGGGGTGCGTACCTACCTATAGTAAATAGATACGAATTCAGTGTTGTTAAAGTTATTGTGATTAAATATTGAGTTTGCAGTTAGTAGGTAGGTATGTTGTTATATTTGTTGCCTATTAATTATCTATTGTGTAAACTATTGTGTTTTATGAAGTCTGTGTTAACTTTCTAAGTATTTTACATTCAAATATAAGAATAAATAATAAAATGTGGCGTGCGCGGGAAGAATGCGCTTGGATCGGGAGAGGGACGCGGTAGGTCCCCCCGACGCGGTGAAGCCGACGGCCGCGCCGAGCGCGGCAAAATAGTATCCTTTTACGCGACCTAGTGACCGCACGTTTGTTGGGTGCATTCTTCCTTCCGCTCGCCGCTCTTCGAACTCAAGTTTATGTGTATGATTTTATCAGCCCTATCCTGTCCCCTACAATTTGGTCCATACGAGCCGGATAGAATAGGTACAGATGTTTCATACACCTCGAAGATGGTAAGCACGCAAATGGCAAAGGAAGAACAGTGTCACGCCGCGGTCGGAAAAGATGCTCAACAACACCGAGCCGAACAATTGGATGTGTCTGCTGTTGGAACAAAAGTACCCGGGAGCGAGATGAATATGTGTTTGCCCGGACCTTCAACAGCGTTAAGAAAACCATCCACTCTGAAAAAGTCTTCGTCCGCTTCCATAATGGCGCGAAAGAAAATGCTTGAACTCATGGCCGCTAAGGAAAAGGCAAAAATCAGAATGGAACTGATTGAGAAACAATTGGAAGTGGACTTAGCAGAACTAGAAGTTGAAGCTAGCAATAGGATGCACGAGACAAGAAGCCAGTGCGCCACTTATGAACGTGTCCCGGCACTGCAGGACTCGAACCTGCAACATGTTATTCGCGCCGGGCCGCCCTCGGCCACTGATAACTCGTTCGATGCCGATTTCCCGCCGAAAGTTTGCTTGCCGCCATTCGAACCCGTTCAAAGTGCGCGGGCCGCGGCCGCTGCGCAACTTCCGGTAACACATTACTGTTTGCCGCCAACCGCCGCCGTTATGATAAGCGCGCGGGCCGCCGACATCGGGCCACAGGAAGTAATGGAAAAGTGCCTAGAAAGAAGCATGGAAGTAGCAGAAATTCAGTGCGCCACCTTTGTACGGCATCCGGCACCGCGGGAATGGAACCCGCACAATGTGATTTCCGCCGGACCGCCGCTACCGGCCGCTGATAACAACATGCGCGACGACGCTGCTTTCCCGCTAAAATCAACCGCGTCTTTCCCGCCAATTGCACCCGATGATTCCCGCGCTCGGCTGGCCGCTTGTGAAGAATCTTCGCAACCAGTTATCACCGACCTGCAAATCGACTGTTTGCCGCCAACCTGTGTAACGTTCGCGGCACCGCAGAAAGTAAACCCAGATCACGCCGGATCTCTTCCAGTACCTGACCTGCTCAACGGTTGTTTGCCGTCAGCGGTATCCACCTGTGTAGGATACGCGGGACTGCAGGAAGTGAACCCGCACCTCGCCGCTGGGCTGCTTCCGCTAAGCGGCTGCTCTACACAGTGTCCAGCAACGCGGAAATCGAACCTGCTGCCAGTGATTGTTGCCAAGCCGCTCTCGGCCACTGACCCCTCCGACAACTGTTTACGGCCGCGGCGTTCCGTGTCGTTTTCCCGCCGCCCGCGCCCGATGTTTTCCGTGGTCGCCGGCATCGCTCGCAGAACCGCAGTACAAAGTTACAGTGAACGTGCAAAACATCGTAGGTCGTTAGTGTTCAGTACAGAAGTGGCTAATGGTGATGATGATAAGTGTTACGGTCGTGTTGCTAAGCAAAAGTTGCAAGTGAGTAAAACGTTTAAAAAATCCTTGCGTAGGGATCGGTGGACTTTTGTAAAGCGATATAAAACGTGATGGTGTTACGGATTGTGTCGCCTAAGTCTAATGTAACTTGCGATGGTAGGTCAGCGGTACTAACCGATTATGGAGTGGACACTGGATGGACGACTGGAAGGCCTACGGTTGGGGCAAATACCTAGGTGGTACCAGTGATTTGTTTGTTTTGCCTAGTACCTATTAATTGTTGATGTCTTGTGTATTTTTGTGGTACATGTCCTAAATATGTTTGTTTGTTTTACACTTTTAAATACCTATTATTTTTTGTGTAAAGGTAACTGTTTGTGGTTTTATTTGTTTTGTTCAAACATGTTGATTAGTTTTACCTTTTAATATTTTGTTGTTTAAAGGTTATGTGGTTTTACTACGTTGTAATGTTTGTTTTGTGTTTTTGATTTAGAATGTTTGGTTCTATTGATTTGTATTTTATTTTGTAAGTACTTCATGTTGTTTGTAACAAGTGTAGGTAGGTATATTATGTTATTTGTTTGTTAGTATGCACTCTTGTATCTGAAATGCCTGTCTACTGTACACGCGTCGCATGGTCGCCAGCAGTAGGTAGTGAGTGCTGTATCACAGCACTAAGGGGGGGAATGTAAGCGACGCGTTTAGATTGCTCGCGGATTTTAGTAGGCACTCAGGGGTGCGTACCTACCTATAGTAAATAGATACGAATTCAGTGTTGTTAAAGTTATTGTGATTAAATATTGAGTTTGCAGTTAGTAGGTAGGTATGTTGTTATATTTGTTGCCTATTAATTATCTATTGTGTAAACTATTGTGTTTTATGAAGTCTGTGTTAACTTTCTAAGTATTTTACATTCAAATATAAGAATAAATAATAAAATGTGGCGTGCGCGGGAAGAATGCGCTTGGATCGGGAGAGGGACGCGGTAGGTCCCCCCGACGCGGTGAAGCCGACGGCCGCGCCGAGCGCGGCAAAATAGTATTCTTTTACGCGACCTAGTGACCGCACGTTTGTTTGTTGGGTGCATTCTTCCTTCCGCTCGCCGCTCTTCGAACTAAAGTTTCTGTGTATGATTTTATCAGCCCTATCCTGTCCCCTACAGTAACCAAAGCACAAATTAATAATGTTTTCGATTTAAAGTATTCCGGTATTTACTATAATATATATATAAGTAATATATAAATATATAAACTAGCTTAACCGTTATAGTTTTCTCAGAAAATTCATGGTTAAAACTAAATTAAGATTTATTTTTTTTATTTTTAACGCTACCTAGCGATTTAGATTTAAGAGGCTATCTAAAATCTAAACGCTCAAAAAAGTTTGAACTTTAACTATATTTTAGAAACGGAACCCTAAATCAAAACATTGTCTTCGCAACCCCTAAATAATTTTGAAATACCTATTTAACGATACCCCTATTACCCATAATGTTTTTCTATATTACAATAAAAAATATCTATTTATGTATGTAGTATAATGTATTAAGTACAATATCAGTCATCTAGTACCCATAACACAAGCTCTGTTAGTTTGGGGTAAGATGATTCTGTGTAAATTACATCCGCATTATTTATTTATTCACTGTAAACGATGAACGACCATTTCTCGTAACTGTCACGCAAGTTATAGGAGTCGTAATGCGACTTACTTGGCTACCTACTCCAAAATTAGAGCGCACGAACTGCAACTAATCCGTCACGTTACACCAAAAAGAGCTGTCTCACAAATTTATCAAAGTTGTGGGATAAGCGACTTTACACAAGGTTCTTCTAAATCTTATTGCAGACAACCTTACTTACGGCAGTTAGGGGCTCTATGTACAAGTTTTGACTTAATTTGCAATTTATGGCAAAGCGACAAGCTATTATATCATAATAAATTGTGTAAAGCCGTTATAAGTTGATATTAAAGTTATATGGAAAATATATATTTTATTATTTTTATTACATTTCAATAAAATCTTTTTTTTAAGTTCCACCCAGACGTGCTTACTGACAGAGTACGCTGTTGTTAAACAAGCAACTACATGTATACAGATACATAGTTCTGGATCTCATTGGCGACTGTACCTACGGCGGTTAGGTTATGGATTGTCCCATCAGGCGACCAGAAACAAACGCCTTTGCTTTCTACGTAGATATATTGTTCTTGTTACAGAGAACAAGTACAGAGTAACTGTGAGACATAGTCCATTTATATGCCACCTTAAAACTCCATAACGCAGAGTTAAAATAAATAAATTATGCTGGACGTTTTCACACAACACCATCTGTTCAAAATATTCTTAACAGATTACTGATAGAATGAATGTATCTTTTATATTGTTTAGAAATACGTAGAATTGAATATTGTGTAAATTGATTAATAGAAAGTCTATTGTTTTATAACGGTCGCTAAGTTATGGTATTTTTGGTAGCGTAAGAATCTAACAGGTTTTAAGAAGGATATAAAGAAGAATGGATGCCATAGGTATAGTTTATATGGGCCAATAAAGGTGGTTCACATTGTAGATCGCTGTTGTTATATACTTCTAAGACTGACGAGTTGATATTGGAGGCACAGAGGAACACACGCACCTAGAATAGTCATATGAGAACTTCTAAGACGCGATAAAATTATGCATTTTAAAAATGAATAATTGTTAACAAGTCACGAGAGTTTAACAAGTTTTAACTTTAATGCTTTGGGATCGTGCACTATCACAAAAAAAATCCATATGATACAATTCAAAAGTGGCAACTACAAGACCACTTAAACATTAAAAAATAAATAAGTAAATCTGCAATATCTGCTAATCGAGCATCTGTTGACAAGATCCATTGGGAACTCAGCTACTTATTACAAAGAAGTGATAAGGAGTATGAAGAAAAGTACTACTATTAGGAGCACATCTACGATGACCTCAAATAAATTCTAAACAGAAAAATGTATGAAACATCTCACCATGAAAAAATCGGCCAAGTACGAGTCGACTCGCGCACGAAGGGTTCCGTACCATTACGAATAATATTAATGTCATTAATTATGAATATTTAAAGCGTCTACCTGTTACCGTTATTAATATTGAGCAAAAAACGGGGAAAAAACCACGTTTGTTGTATGGGACCCCAATCAAAAACTTCTTTTATTCTGATTTTAGTGTTTGTTGTTATAGAAGCAACAAAAATACATTATTTGCGAAAATTTCAACTGTCTAGCTCACACGGTTCATGAGATACAGCCTGGTGACATACAGACACACAGACAGACAGACGGACAGCTTAGTCTTAGTAATAGGGTTCCGTTTTTATCCTTTGGGTACGGAACCCTAAAAAACAACACCACGGATGGAATTAGCGGAGTTCAGCGAAGCCTGAAGCCTGAAATAACTGGGTCCCTTTTAGAGACTTATTCCTTGATTATGATCCATAACAATCCAACACTGAACAAAACTCAGAAGATGAAATTTCTTAAAGCGAAATTAAAGGTTGAAGCGGAGCGCTTGATATAACATCTTCCAGTTAGTTCCCAGAAGTACGACGCATGCCTGGATACCATTCAGCATCGCTTTGACAACGACTTCTATTCACCTCATACAAAGATACGCTCAATCAATCAATTATCGATAAACCGAACTCATCTAATCTGATGAAGTTGCATGCACCGAGCTATTGCTCAATTTTCTTTAGTTGAAAAAGAAAATGGAGAGACAGGAACACTATGCTCAACTTTACAAGGACTTCAATCGTGAATGTACATCAAGTTATGTCACATGAAACCTGTGACGAAGCCCGAAAGCAAAGCACAGGTTTAACTACCTCACCATGGTTTCTTACGAGTTAACTCAACATCAACTAAACTCCGAGCTGTTTTTAATGCATCTATGAAAACCGACTTTGGCTACAGCTTAAACGATTTGATGGAAAAAGGGCCCAATTTACATAAGGATAGTTTATCTATCATCATTAAATAGAGGAGTTACAAATACGTACTAACGGCTGATAAAAATGTTCCGGCAACTTATTATCCATCAAGATCATCAATGTCCCCAGAAAATTATCTGGAGAGAGTCCGCAATGGAACCACTCCAGGAAGTGCAGCTCTGTTTGCGTCACTAAAACTGCACCAGTAATTGCGATGCGCACACTAAAACGGAGATGAAGGCAATGCTTTCCCTTTAGCACAAAAGACACTTCGTCATAAATGAACCGAAATAACAACATAACTTCAGAAGAAGCTCTACGAGCTGCTGAAGAAGGGCGCTACATTTTACCAAAATGGGCGACTAATGAGCCATCTTTTCTCAAAACGCTGACTACTGTTGGAAATCAGCAAGATTTAAGATCCACTGAGATAGCTAGCTCCGATGACTATTCAAACAAGACTTATCTTCCAAAAACTATTGAGAGAAGCTTATCAGAACATTGGATGGGATTAATCTATACCGCTTGATATAGCTAGCGCATGGACAAAAAATCAAGCTGATCTATCAAACTTAAGCAACATCAGTTTGCCAAGGTGGATACAAAACGAAAACAACGAAACCATCGAATAGCAAGCTTTCTGTCGCGCGAGCGAACAAGCGCACGCATGCATCATATACAGCCGGACTATAGCACCGATCGGCGCGTACGTTCTCACTTTACTTCAAGGTAAGACAAACAATTATGAAAAATACATAACTGACCGAGTGAAAGAAATAACGAACATTGTTACTGCAACAGACTGGGGCTACGTAAAGAGTAACGAAAAACTTGACAAATATTGTACTGGCACAAATGAATTTATCCGACGAGCATAGATTATAAGACAATCAGGTAATTGAACAGAAAAGACGCTCTCGTCTTTTCTGTTCAATTACCTGATTGTGGGAGGAATTATTCCTCCCACCGTATATATATAGTATAGCCCTAGTAGTCTCAATCATAGTATGGCAATTCAGACTACACCTTACTGCGTGTAAGGAGAAATGTCCGTAATGCGAGTACTGAAACCTCTAAAAAGACTAGAGAGAGAATAGAAGAGATAGAACTTGAGAAAATTGCACTTTTTGCTTTAATAAGAGGCGTATATTTAAAGAACATCCCTCAACCGGCACCAAGAGTTAGATCAGGATTTAGATTGTGATATTTCATTCGCCATGTTCTTTACTTATCTATAACCTAACTTTTAACTTTGCTTATTGTTGTATTGATTTTTACGTTTGGTGATCTGAGTACGCATTTATCTGAGTGCTTTCATCTTCCCTTGGGAGTATGTACGAGCCAATATTGCTCATACAGCAGTTTAACTTTATGCATTACTAAACTGTCTTCAACAGTCGTAACGAAAATTTTGCCAAGCGCCGATGTGTTGGCTATTGATGTACTTAACATTACGTGCGGCTAAGATTATTAAACTTACCTAATGTGTTTCTTAATAAATCTATAACTATAACAATTGTTTTGGTGTGAACTATATTACCTACAACTTTACTATAACTGGAGTAACCCGCAATGAAAAGAAAACCCCAATAGACAGTATAAAGGTCGGTTTGATGGATCACTCGCTAGATCGACCCAGTATGTTGTGCCCAGGATGTAGTGAGAGTTTTAACTCTTTTAGCAAAAAAAACTGTATTATATTATAGTGTACAAGTTACATACTGACAGATACCGATTTATGCATTGTTTGTGAGAGATGTCAAAAATTACAGAGTATGTCAAACATTCTATGGATATATGTATCTGCTCCGTGGGATACAGTCACTTCTTTAATGTTGACCAAATTTAACTGAAAAGTGATAACCAACCCCAGCAATGTAATAGCTCGAGTCATGAATAAGCCAGCACATCTCGCAGTAAATGGCCCGCTTTAGTTTAAGCGTACTGATTTTATCCTCACAGTGATATACAACCAAGCGAGCTTACGGCAAAATCTTCCTGTATTAGTCGTACATGCAAATTTTACGTTATAAAATATACCTAACATTAGCCAAGCTAAGTTGAGTCAATAAGTGTTTACTAAATAGTACAAAGTAAGGCCTTACATAGTTACGCCTTCTAAATCTATTATAGATGATTTATGCAGCGTCAGCAAATGGTAACCACGTTGTACGAGACGTTGCAGTTCCTGGGACATTGTCATTTTTGGATTAAGCTTGCTCAGCACCTATACCCTCCTCGCAGCTTAGTCAGTTAAAACAAAACGCTACTTAGAATTAGTCAGCTTACAAAACATAAACAAAAATAAAACAACTCGATAAGTTTGCTTGAAAGCTAAACATAATCAGTTTAAGCTCAGATTGCCGACAAAATACGCACTAATTATAGCAACCTAATAATATAATTAACAAATAGCTTCGTTGTTATATTTTATGAAAATCCGTGGGATGCTCGTTTTACGTTCTGTGAATTATTGATAATTATCACAGGTAGGTACAGTAATTCATGTGTTCGCATAAAAAGAAGATTGCAATTACTAATTATAATAATATTTCATATCCCTTCAGAATGGTCAACAAATTGAGCAATTTATGTTAATTTATTTATACATATGTATATTTACTTCCCGTGGGGAGCTGGCAGTAGAATGTTACGCCTCCTCTCATGTCTGTGGATGCAGTAAGAGCCTGCTAAGGGATACCTCCGAAAGATGGGCAGCAGCGTCTTTCCGTGTATCAACATCCAGCTACCGCAATATCCCGTACTGCGCTCGTGAATCCACTTGTTACGCGTGGCGAGTATAGCAACATCCCCCCCCGATCATGGAGATCCATGATGGAGGCCAATCGTCTAGCAGTGGATGAGGACAGCAGTCCTACAGCTGAGGTGATGAATTTTACACACTGTTACAATGTTACACAGGTGTACACACACTGTCTCTCGACCTATATGAGTCAAGAGTACTGGCCGGCCGGCGTCAAGTTTCGACGGTTCATCGGTCAGCTGACCCCGAATCATTGTGCTGACACCGCTAATGCGTCGCACGTCGCCGGACAAATGTGTAATTTGTAGATAAGATATTATTTCTATATTGTTAGTCTGTAAGGTATATATATTACATGGGCCTTAGATTTAGTACTTTACATCTTGTTACTTATCTATAGTTGTCTGAAATAAAGTTTATATTATTATTATGAAACCGCGAAAGCTTAACTAATTTTAATAGAGTATTTTTGGTATGTTTATGAAGCCATCTCATTTATAAAGCCGAGTTCCACGGCGTGATACAACCATTGCCCCAATCAAACACATCAAACCTTACCCCAGTATCACACCCCTTTACAGTTGTTGCGAACTATTTCTTCGCTGAGCAGCTTTAACGTTTCGGGTCAATACTATCTTGGTTTCTTTGAAGTGCAAAAGTTAGAAGGCTATGGAAAACTAGATGAAAATGTTCGTTTATAACTTTGTGGCCTTAAGAGTGAAATGAGTGGTCTGGAAAAACTTCATGGATTCGTAAAGTTTCGGTTTCAATACCGTCGTGGTTTTTAGGGTTCCGTAGTTTTTAGGGATTATATTATATCTACGCTTTGTCTGTCTGTCTGTCAGTCCATCTTTTTGTAGCTTTGCGAAGATACTATTAGTACTAGAAAGCTTTTATTTTGCATGGATATCAAAAATTATGACGCTGTGATAACGCTTAAAAAATGCTGAAAAAATAATTAATTTGTCTTACCTATATACATACCTATACATGTAAGGTGAAGATGTAGAAAATAATTAGAACCGAAAACTCAATTAATTCCTGTTAATATGTTTTGGTAAACGTATAAACAACATACACTTACTTCTAACAACAGGTCGACGGATAACACGGAAACCTACATAATCGCGTGCCCCGACACTCACCTGGCCTAATTTATTTAATTCTTCAATTCGTTCTTCTGTACAGTTTTCAAAATATCGGTTGAGGCAAGTCGCCTTGTAATCGTCGATAATATTCGTTATCTCAGCCGTAGGAGGTCCACTGCTGTACAAGTCTCCCTCATGATTTTCCGATTACCTTCTGATTATGAGGAAGTCGTTTCATACTCCCCGCGGTTGGCAGGCGGCTTGGCAAGCGCAGTACGGGATGATGATACTCGGTAAGACCCTGTTGCTCATCTTCCGGGGGTCTCCCTAGGCAGATTCTTACTGTATCCACGGACAAGAGAGGAGCACCGTTTTACTGCCGGCACCCCAAGGCATTTATTATGTATGACTAAGGCCGTATACACAAAGAAAGCTGGAAACTTATAAACGCTTACCGGCGCTTGACAGCGCTGGTAACCCGCGCAGGAAAATATATGAACGCGCGCCGATAAGCACTGAACGGTGCCGACAAGTTCCGACAAGCTTCAACACGCGCTGGTCAGCGCTGGGCGCATTTTTAAATACACATTTTCTAACAAAACCAAATCATCGTCCGATGAGTCCGACATTTCGCTTGGTCTGCTTCAACCTGCTTCCTTTGTGTAGAACGGACCAGCGCTGTCAAGCGCCGGTAAGCGCTTATAAGTTTCCAGCTTTCTTTCTGTATACGGCCTAACCGACTATGAATGGAGCGGTTAATGAGGGTCAGACACGTATAATGGCAATCGAAATATATCTTAAACTCGCTGTCACGTAGAATATAAAGAAAACATTAGTAATGGCCGGAAAAACTGTGTTAGCACTTCTTGAAAATAGTTGGCTTCAACGAGACAAGGGTAACAAGGCTAAACAAATACCTGACCTGAATAACAAAGTGAAGCTGGCGCTGTATCCTTCCCGACTAAGCCAGATGTCGGCATAAGCTTAGCTTGACAGCAAATGTTTGTAATAATTTCATCTGCATTATTATGCAGTTGCCGTGGGGTGCCGGCAGTAGAATGTTACCCCTCCTCTCATGCCCGTGGATGCAAGAAGAGCCTTCTAAGGGATACCTCCGGAAGATGGGCAGCAGCGTCTTTCCGTGTATCAACATCTAGTACTGCGCTCGCCAACCCGCCTGCCAAGCGTGGGGAGTACGGCAACAAACCCTCATGATCAGTAATCATCAGTACTTGGATCTCAAAGTCCATGAGGAAGGCCTATGCCCAGCAGTAGGTTTATTACGGCTGTGATGATGATGATGATGACGACTTAGAAGTTATGCTTACTCATTGAAGTTTAGAAGTCCATACTCCTAAACGCTCAACGCTCTATCATTGTTGTTATTTGGTGTTATAAAACATTTTGTTATTGATTACGAATGTTATGTAAATATCTGACACGAGTGTTACATTACGTTTAGGAGGACTACTGCCGGCATCCCACGGGAAGTTTAAGCGTTCACAAGCTTAGATGCCCTTATAAAAAACGCCGTCAAAATATCGGGTAATCATAATTGAAACCTGTTCAGTTTCAATTTTAAATGTTTGAGAGAATAATTTGGACAAAGTCAGCTGTCAGTAAGGTACTTGATTAAGATTAACGGATTATCTCCTGAGTAGTCGTAGTAATATTATACGAATGATAAGTAAATATCTGACACGAGTGTTACATTACGTTTAGGAGGACAACTGCCGGCATCTCACGGCAAGTTTAAGCGTTCACAAGCTTAGATGCCCTAATAAAAAACGCCGTCAAAATATCGGGTAATCATAACTGAAACCTGTTCAGTTTCAATTTTAAATGTTTGAGAGAATAATTTGGGCAAAGTCAGCTGTCAGTAAGGTACTTGATTAAGATTAACGGATTAGCTCCTAAGTAGTCGTAGTAAGGCGAGGCTCCGAGGATTATTATTAATGGATCGTCCCACGACTTTCAGGGTCTGCGCGGAGTAAATCCGACCCGTCCTAAGAATTTTTATAATATTTTTTCATGGAGGGTTTATTTTCATTTTTATCTGTTGACGTTCCCTTCGACTTCTGATTGGATAATACATTTTGCGCAGCAGTGGGAATTAATAAAGAAAACACAGTCTATCAACCAATTTAGGGCTAGATGGTGCTTTGTGAAATGTCCATCATGAAGAATTTAATTCTTTAGTTTTATCATTTGAAATATGTAGGTTTAGTTCTGTGGTGCAATAATGTTAAAAAAATTGTGAGCCGTCACGGGACGCCTGGGAAATGTGAAACATCGGCATTATTTTGTAAAAGTAATTTGCAGAAAATAACAGATTACGAAAGGAACTAAATATGACATAATGGTAAATCGTAATATTATTTAATATACATTTATTTTCCTTAAATACAAAAACTACTGTACAGTACAGTACATTAAAGTACAGTACAGTACAGTATTAAATCTGCTAATCAAAAAACACACTGTATTTTTATTAAACACTTCCCATTTCATTCACATGAAATACCATTAAACACCAATTTTTTTTATACCTTATTTAAGTATATAAAAAATAAGTATTCGATGACAATCACAAAACTAAAAAAACTAAAAAATGCTGTAGTACCGAGTATCGTGAGCGCGGTCACGGTAATAATCCCCCACACCCATTCCGTTCTATTATGAGCCATCCATCGATTCTCTTTGAAGTAAGCTACTGGCAGAGTGGCTTTGTAACCCCTTGTCTGTGGCATCGGCTGCTGCAGCCGAAATATATTAATTAAATACAATACTATCGTTCACTTATCATTCTAATATTAAGTGTCAAAAGTGTCACTAGTTTTATACATAAGTAAAAATATGCCTTATGAAAGCCCAAATACGGCATGGTGACTTAATAACAGATATTTCCCTAATCTAGTTAACTTCACTCTGCACTTCGTATGTATGTCATAAATTAGCAACATCTGTCTATAGAAGTTATTTATGTCTGTATGTATTGTGTCTATTACTTTATGTACAATGATGATATTGGTAACATCCGTTTAGATACTAAGTTTGTACTTTTCTTTCCCACCTTCTGTGTTTATTGGTAACGTTTTATAAATTCTCTTTGACGAACTGGTTTATTACTAAATATGTCCCTGCTGTACAATCCTCTTTACTCAGGTTTGAGCTAAAAATCAGCGTTGGGTTGTATCAACGCACCCAACGTTTATTGTATGAACGCCTTTTTAGCACAAAAACAAATTTGTCTATATACTAAATTAATTATTTCTTGGTTAAGTATCTGTGTAACACCTAAGTAGATTTTTGTTTTTTTTTGTGGTAAATAAATGCATTCTTTTATATTATGCTTACTAACATATTTACTTTATACTACAAATATATGTATATAATGTTTATTTTCTCTTACTTATTCTAAACAATATCCAGGGTGTGAGGCTCTCTTTTAAGTTTATAATACCTGTGCTAGAGTCTCGCTCTACATCACGGATCATAATATAATTAACTGAACACGGCTCATACCGAAAACAACTTATATGAAAATACGGGCAAATGTGCATATGGTTAACATAAATATAACCGGGTATTTATCGCGTAAGTTATCTTTATTATTTCCCGAAGTCTCGCTTGGATTGCACTCAGCATGGAAGACTGACGTGTTAACTGTGACTGACGTTGACGTGTGACAAACGCCTTCACTTAATCTTTAAAAAAAATATTAGGGCCGGTTCCCACTGGGACAGCACACTACACTGACTGTATCCACATACTGAGTAGATTTTTCACGCCGAGTACACTTTGCTATCACTGGATTCCACTAGACAGAGAGTGTGAACCGTCTTTACGATTTAAATTAGGATGCTTCTTAATCTCAATCGCTTCCCGATATTATATAATTTCTGGCTTTATAATACAAGTCTAATCCGTGCTTGTTTTGACCTGGTGATGCTGTGTGTAAAATCCATCATTATTTTGATATCACTGGCGTGGGTTCAGTAGTGAACGTTTTGTGGCTGAAATTAATGATGAATGAATGAAAATATAAAAAGCTCTGCTAGCTGAAAGTTATCCATAATCGCATAGAGTTTCCTTGAACTCATTATAAACAAACCAGTATTATAAAGCCACAAAGCTTTTTTGCTCGCTTAAATTGGAAATTCAAAGGCTCCTAAACTTGTTAAAAACTATACTTTGAAACAAATATAGTTGTGAACATTATATGCAATATGTACGAGATATTTACCATAATTTGAGTCTTTTTGAGTTTCCCGATTTCAACGCAGTTTAACACGTCATCATGATCACGGATAAACTGAAGTGTAAAAATTGCCAAAATCTTGCCAAAGTCGTTATCAAGACAATCTTCATACCACTTAAAAAGCTACAACAGTACATGCGTTCGCCTAATGATAGCTTTACATTGTATGTTTTTAAATATTCTGATTTAAAATTTAACTAGTTGGTGTGTTAAGAAAGTTATCCTGAGGTCAGGTTTTTTTTTGTTACATTTAAATAAAAAAACCTTTTCGCGGAGGTGAATGACCCTATCAAGAATCACCTGGCGTGTAGGTTTTAATTATGATATAAACAGCTGTTGAAGTAAAAACTTTCGTTGACATTTTCATGAATGAAAATTACCGAATCCTGGTAGTCGTAGAATAAAAGTTGTTTCTTGAGGTGGTTAAAATCACCCCCTTTCGGTAAGTACACATATTCATAAACATACACTGTATTTGCTTTAATGCTTGATTTTCTCCCTTGGTTGACTTACAAGCTTTTCATTTAGATTTAAAAATATTCTTTTATGGATATTTTCTCTTACATTATCATAGGTACGCGTTTACCACATATTGTTTTAGGATTGCCAATCTAACAAGGTTTTCAAAAAATCCGAGACAAAAAGACTAGAAGATAATAATACTTAAAATTAACAAGGTATCTCACAGCTTTATCGGTCGTATTTGAGATTTTATAAGTTTTATGTCAATAATGTAATGTATGCAGTAGGGTAAAATCATTTTTAATAGAACAAAGAACATGGTTACTGACCAAGTTGCAGAAGCCCAAGCTCAAAATCTGCCAGAAGGTAATGGAGCGTAGTTCCTTGGTTTCCGGCAAACTGATCGCGTAAGTAATATGACGCTACGTTCTCCACCCGCTATTGCTGGTCTAGGTGGCCAGGGTTAAATGGCTGGATACATCAATCGAAGGAATTCAGTGTGATGGGCGAGCTTATTAACAATTGGGGTCGCGATAATCTTGACACCTTCCGGAAAGATTGGTGGGACATCGCTCTTGATAGGAGTAGTGGAAGGATTTAGGGAAGAGCCTTTGCCCAGCAGGGACATCTCACTAATATTATATTACTTATATATTTTGTGGGGTTACAGTATGAAAATGCCGATTTGTACTGAAAAATTGAAATAAGGTTTTTTTTAATTTAACTTAATCATCATCATTTCAGCCGTAAAACGTCCACTACTGAACTAAGGCCTCCCTCATGGATCTCCATGAGGGGCAGTTGCCATACTCACCACGCTTGGCAGGCGGGTTGTTGAGCGCAGTACGGGATGTTGATATACGGAAAGACGCTGCTGCCAATCTTCCGGAGGTGTCCCTTAGCAGGCTCTTACAGCATCCACGGCTAGGAGAGGAGGGGTACCATTCTACTGCCGGCACCCCACGGTTAATTTAACTTATTTAATCAAAATAATCACCATTATTATCTATACATTGCTGCCATCTAATAGGAAGGTCATTTATGCCTTTGCGATATAACTTTGGTGATCTAGATTCTACAAACTGTGTGAAAGCATTTTGTATTGCCTCCTGAGAAGAAAACTTTTTTTCACGTAGGAAATTGTCCAAATCACGAAAAAAATGATAGTCCGTTGGAGCAAGGTCTGGCAAATACGGAGGGTGACGGATGGTTTCTAATTACATTTCCTGTTGAGCTAAAACGGTTAATCGTGCTGTATGAGGTCTCGCGTTATCATGGAGCAATAATGGTGAAGATCGATTCATGAGTCGGGGCTGTTTCACTGCTAGTTTTGTTAACATTAATCAGAGTTCGGTACAGTAAACACCTGCCGTTATTACTTGACCAGATCGGAGAAAGCTATAGTGAATAACATTATGCTTAGACCACCAAACAGTTACCATTACCTTTTTATAGATAAGCTTTGCTGTAGGACACTGCTGCGGCGTTTGACCTTTCGGTTATCGTGAAGAATTCACTTTTCATCACATGCCACAATTCGATCCAATATTCCTTCATTTCTGTATCGATTCAACAAGGCAACACAAGTTTTAGCATGCATTTCTTTCTGCAGATCAGTCAAACTATAAGGCACCCATTTGTCATATTTTTTTATGTTGTTGATTTCACGCAAATGTGTCAATATTGTTAGTAAGGTAACGTTAAACCGTGCCGCTTATTTCTGGGTAGTTTGGCTCGGATCGGTTTCCATCATCTCTTTCAATTCATTGTTTTTCACCTGTGTGGGCGGTCTTCCACGTGGTTCGTTCTTCAAATCAAAGTTTCCATTACGAAAGCGTTTAAACCAAAATCGCACAGTGCGTTCATTAGCAATCCCCTCTTCAAACGCAACATTGATATTGCGAGCTGTTTCTGCCGCGTTTGTTTCGCGTCGGAATTCGTATTCAAAAATCACTCGAACTTTCGAAGCATCCATCTTTCTTGTCTAAGCTGAATAAAAAAAACAACTGAAAGTCGATAATCAAATGTTGCACATTTTTTAAAAGAATATCTTCACATGTACCATGTGAAAAAAGTTTACTCAAAAATCTCAAACCATGAAGGTTCTATGTCAATTCGAAGTACCTATTACAATAAAACGGCAATTTCATACCCCCTATTATTATAAATCCGAAAGTTTGTTTGTATAGATGTATGGAGGTTTGTTACCTCTTCACACAAAAGCTACCAAACAAATTGAGCTAAAATTTTGCACACATATAGACGTGGACTAGGAATAACATATAGTAATACTTTTTAATCCAAAATTAAATTCTCTAAGATGGATATGACGCAAACTGTTTTCTTTTGTATGAAAATTAGATTTTGTTACATTTTCACGCAAAAACTACGAATAGACGTCGACTAAGATAAACATATGGGCTACTTCTTGTCCCAAAAATTGGTGCCCATAAGATAGATATGACGTAATCTGTTTTCCTTTGTATGATAATTTTTGTTACATCTTCATGCAAAAACTTCGCTTAGGGTTGAGCTAAAACTTTGCAAATAGATAGATATAGATCCACGTAAGCATTTTTGCTACTTTTAGTCCCGAAAATAAGATTCCGTAGGGAAGTTTAGACGTAATAAGTTTTACTTTGTACGATAATTTGTCTTCGTTACATCTTTACGCAAAAGCTACACCATCGATTGCGCTGAAACTTTACAGACGTATAGGTTGAGAACTACCTTAGCACAAAAACTACCTATTACAGTGACTGGAATTGACGACCTCTGTGGCGCAGCGGGCAAAGGTCCACCTGCAACGCAAGAGGCGTATAGTCTGCAGATATTTGATCAGGGTGTTCTGGATGTTCTTTAAAAATATCTATTTATGTAGTATGTATTAAGTATACATAGTGATATATCAGTCATATAGTGCCCATAACACAAGATCTGCCTAGCTTGGGACTAGATGATGCTGTGTAAATTGCCCAGCATTATTTATTTATTTAACACATAGGTAGAAGTTCCTTTCAGGCTCTCGTTAGGTAAAGTATGAGGGATGAGTCCTACAAACTTCCAGCTTTCGCAGTGTCAGTCAAAGATTGGTATTCAGATCCCGTTATGTAAAATTTAAGAGATTAGTCATAAAAAAATCCGTCTACCGCAGCGTCTGACAAATTACCGTATACAGCTTCCATCTTGAAAAGTTTGAGAGATACCTCATAAAAAAAATTCAGCTACCGCAGCGTCTGCTTAAGTTTCGTATTCAGCTCCCGTTAAGTAAAATTTAAGAGCTGAGACAAAATAAAATTCCAGCTACCGCAGCTTTTGCCAAAATAAGTTATTCAGCTTCCATCAACAAAAGATTAAGAGATACCGTTTAAGTTTCAATTAGTTAAAATTTTGCAAGATGAGTCCTAAACATTTCCAGCTAACGCTGCTTCCCCCAAAGTACTTTATTTGACTCCCGTTAGAAAAATTTTGAGATGTGCGTCATAAAAAATTCCAGCTACAGAGCGTCTGCAAAGCGCCGTATTCAGATTGCGTCACGAAAAGTTTAAGTCATAAAAATAAACCACCTACTGTAGCCTTTGTCAAAGTTGCTATATCAGGTTACGTCAGGTAGTGTTTCGAGTTCTGTTTCAGCTTAAGAGACAAGTCATATAAAATGGTACAGCAGTCTCTGCCAAATTCCTTCCTTATGATAGGTCACGTCAGGTACAGTTTTAAGAATACACTACAATGTTTGGCTACAGTTTGCCAAAGAACCATAGTAGCTGGACGTCCGGACTTCAAACGGACGGAAAAATTATGTAGAAGCTAGTAGACTAACAAAAGAAAAACGATAAAAGAGACAAAAAGTGCAACGTTTTTTCCAATACGGCGGTAAAATTTGCAATCCAATTATTATATTGCTTACGGAATAAACCTGCACCAATAAATTTTATGCAAAAGGTCAGTTTGATTCGAGTTAACACGTGGATGTGACGAGATACTGAAATATTTGCTATGGATTGTACGCAACTTGACGCTATCGAGGGGATTTGTTGCCTAAGTCTTTTTGGAATTGCAAACGAATTGCAGTGTATTCAATCATTTCAAAAACACGACAACAAAAATTCATAGTAAAATTGCTGGCCTATCATCATCTCAGCCGTAAGACAGCTATCCCCGTCCACCGCTGGACATTATTACGTCCAGCAGTGGACCTAGGCCTCAGGCCAATAGGCCTCCTGAGATCCATAATCTCTAAGATCCTAATGGTTTATACGACAATCAATTTTAGTATTTACCTTAAAATTTAAAACCTGTGTAAAATTGTCTTTGTAACCTCGAAGTAAGTTTTAAATACCTATTTAATAATACCCCCTTAAGAGGCGAAACACGTGTCAAATACTTTTTAAGATTTTTCAAACCCTCTTTAGATAAAGGTAAGCTGTGATTTGTTATTTCAAAATCAATCGGAAGTGAGCTCTTCCATGGCCTCCTTTAGGGAATGTATCGAGCTGCCAATCATCCTGTATATTAGATGTCAGAATAGCTTCTAATTAGGTTAAAATTACATTGTAATTAAGGGAAAAATATTCTTGATTAAGTTCTTAATAATGGCGAAAAATGGGCAGCAGCGTCTTTCCGTGTATCAACATCCCGTACTGCGCTCACCAACCCGTCTGCCAAGCGTGGCGAGTATGGCAACAAATCCCTCATGTTCTTGGAGATCCATGAGGGAGGCCTATGTACATGATGATGATGAATTGCGAAAACAATCTAACAATTTAACACAGCACGGGAACTATGCCCGAAACCTCAGAGTGCTAATCCAGATAATTATTTTTTTTCTCAGTTTATTTAGCTAGTAAGGCACTGTGAAAATTGTATTGTTTGCGGTGATAAATATTCATTCATTCGTTTATTCATTTGTTGTGAAATCCCTTCTGCTGGTGCTTGGCAAGCCTAATCCATCTAACAACGTCCCAGGCACTGCAGCGTAGGGACGCTACTGATATACTATTAATATTCATGCTGTAAGGGTATAAATCATCTGTACCTAAAAGATGACTTACATTTTATTTGTTGTTCATTTATATTTGACCTTACCAACATGTATTCTTATCTGTTATCTTGTCATTTAGCCAACTTTGCTTTTATGAGCTACAAAAGGTGACGTTTATCATTAATTTTGTATGTTATCGGGCGGTCACGTTGGAGACGTAGTTACTATGTGCCTGAAGTTTTGCTGCTGAAACACTTACTTAGTCATTTTTACTAGCCAATACTATAATACTGTCTAGTATAAATCATCACTTTTGACGACCTCTGTGGCGCAGCGGGCGAAGGTCCACCTGCGACGCAAGGGGTTGCGGGTTCGATTCCCGCCTCGGGACAAATGTCTGTACGATCTGCAGATATTTGTTCAGGGTGTTCTGGGTGTTTTTCTATATATAATAAAAATATCTATCTATGTAGTATAATGTATTAAGTATATCAGTCATCTAGTACCCATAACACAAGCTCTGTTTAGCTTGGGGCTAGTTGATGCTGTGTGATTTTTCCAGCATTATTTATTTATTTATCATCATCTTCCTGCCTATACCGCTATACGCTAGATGGGGTCAGCAAAACATGCATTATTACCTCTTCAACTCTCCCATCTGTCTTTCAATGCCGTAGGGTGCCGGCAGTAGACTGTTGCATGCCCTTTCTTGCCTCGTTGTGGAAGCAGTACAATTCTGCCAAGGGATACTTCCGAAAGATGGACAGCAGCATCTTTACGTGTATCAACATTACGTACTGCATGGTTTTGGAGATCCATGCGGGAGGCCTATATCCAGTAGAAGACGTGGACAGCAGTCCTACGGCTGAGAAGACTATCAAGTACATACACTGGATAAACATTTTATTACTAGGCTTACAAACTTATCAGTTTTAGAAAATACTAGAAGTCGCGGTTTCACCCGTATCTTTGGTTACTGCTCCGCTCTCATAGGTCGTAGCGTGATGTTATATACCTAGCCTGTAGCCTTCTTCGATAAATGGGCTATCTAACACTGAAATAATTTTTCATATCGGACTAGTAGTTTCTGTGATAAGCGCGTTCAAGCAAACAAACAAACAAATTCTTCAGCTTTATAATATTAAGTATAGATATGGATAAACCAATTTCAATCAGTAATAAACAGTATTTTAAAATTATCGCAATTACAACACATATTTACCATATTTGGTAATCGAGTATTTATTGCGTAATTTCCTTTATTTAATCTGCCTGCGACCGCAATAGCTACAATACTGTCGAAACGTCGGAATTAAGAGGTAAATACCATTTAATCAAATAGTAATAATAAGCAAATAATTTAAAATAAAAAAAGTAAGGCCTTCGCATCTATTATAGATGATTTATACAGCGTCAGCAACTGGTAATCATGCTGTACGGGACGCTGCAGTGCCTGGGACATTGTTAGATGGATTAGGCTTGCCCAGCACCTATACCATCCTCTCAGCTTAGTCAACTATTCAGAGGAAAGAACAGGTCAATACGTCTGAAGCTAACTAAGCCGCGGGTTTCCTCACGATGTTTCCTTCACCGTTAAAGCACGTGTTAAGTGTGCATATACATTTTTTAAGAAAGAAAAATCCATTGGAAGAAAAATCCATCGAACCCACGACCTTCGTATTGAAAGTCGGGGGTACATACCACTCGGCCAACACGGCTTAATTTAAAATAATGATGTCATGAAATCAATTTTTGTATTACTGATTAATCTTACACATCTCTTAGAGAATTTCTTAATAACGTTAATCTAAAGACCAATAATAGACACGCATATTATAAGAAAAGCGCGGGCTGCTGCCATTTTTACAAATTTCAAATTTCGGCTTGCGATTGACCACATCTTGCCTGATGTTAAGCAATGTTGCCTGTAATGGTTTTACATATCAGACTGTGTCCGTATAAATGTAATAATATACATTTTTGATATGTGATCTGTTGGCGATCTTTTCTTAATAAATAAATAAAAGATATAGTCTAGGATGGGACACGCTTGTGACACACTACATTCAAAGTGCGGAAAATTTGCCGCATACTCACCATCAAACTCAATAAAAATCCAAAATTTTCACTTCAAACACCCACAGAAATCGTACACTCAACCCGTAAGTTTAATTCGACCACCACCGCTTTACAATGCCAGGCGTTACGCATGCACCGGTGATTTTTCACTAACTTTTTTCCACCTCGTTTGCTACATTTTTACACTATCTCGTCAGTTAATGATCGCGAGGGGTAAAGCTTCGTGTTTTCCCATCGAAGCCTACGTTTGCACTAACGTAAGGGCGTAAGGGGCGAATCCTTTGCGCCTGCGTAAAACTAAGTGACTCTTCTCACTGACGGACTTATTCACAAGTAAATTAATATTAAAACTTTTCTCTATCTCTTGTATTAACGGCCGTCCTTAATAAAATATGTTCGTCCCTCCGAAAGTTGCTGATAGGATTGAAAAAGTTTACGGAGCGAGCAATTAACTAAGCGATGAGTTGATTTCTTCGTTAAGTTGCGATTTCTTGCTCGAATTGATTCGTATTTAGTGTTCAAATTAATTAGGTAATTTGACGTGAAACGTCTTTAATTTCCGTTAGCGGGGCAAAATTTATAAACTCAAAACTGTAACAAAATGTATGTATGATTCATCGAAACATATAAGTAAGTATAGTTATAGCGAGATCGCTAATCTACGTTATTATAATTTTCTTAAGATTTTGACGTAAAGCGTCTTTAGTTCTCTACAGCAGGGCGACATTTTAAAAAATAAATTGTAACAAAATATTATTTATCGTCGTTAATACATCTTTTATTGTGGCATCCATTCGAGAACTTTGCGGCCGCGTCGACCATCAAATTAAATTTATACTACAATAAAATTTGCTGATTCAGCGTCCCTAAATCTAAAGCATTAACTCCCGTTTATGAACTGGGCAACGCACTGGCTTCAGGGATTTAAACTTTTCACAGCAATTAGAAAAAGTTCGGAATTGATATTTGATTATTAAGGTCTTGAATATTTTATATAAATTGTCACCAAGTTAGTTCACACGATTTATTAACTTTTTAACCTTTTTAAATGGTGGTTGGATTATACATATGTAAATACCGTTTTTATTTTAAAGGAGCATTACTGTTCTGGCGCTTACGACTTCTAAGGCTATGCTAACTTTTTGCTTAACAATGCGACAACAATAATGCTTATCAATGCATCGCCTTAACGCATCAAGATGTAGGCTTTTCTTTATTTTAGGGGTTAACCTACACTATGGTGTCAAATAATAAAAATGAAAAATAAATTTGAGGTTTTAGATTCTGACGGGACTCAAACCCACATGTCACAATCAGACACTCTAAAAAAAACTAAAGCACGGCCCTCAAAGCCCAACCCACGTCCGTGCTGACCATCTGTGCCACGTGGTGGGCGGACACTTGCAACGCACTTGACATGGGGTGCCGGCAGTAGAATGTTACCCCTCCTTGGGCGGACACTTGCAACGCACTTGCCGTGGGGTGCCGGCAGTAGAATGTTACCCCTCCTCTCCTACTCGTGGATGCAGTAAGAGCCTGCTAAGGGACACCTCCGGAAGATGGGCAGCAGCGTCTTTCCGTATATCAACATCCCGTACTGCGCTCACCAACCCGCCTGCCAAGCGTGGTGAGTATGGCAACTACCCCTCATGGAGATCCATGAGGCCTTAGTTCAGTGGACGTTTAACGGCTGAAATGATGAAACACGTGAGAAAAACTTTAATATTAACCCTATTATAATGTTACTTGACACTGGCATAATTGTGTAACACTAAACACAAAAGCCATATAAGAAATATGACTTCTTGATTTGAGACAGTAGGCAAAATATCTAGGCAAATCGGTACAGACAGTCCGCGTTATGGGAGTCCACTTGTGACGTACGAGTTAGAGTCACGTACGTCAAAATCTAACATTTTGTTAATATTTTTTACATTTCTATACATCAAGATGATAATTTTTGCCACATACCTTCAAAAAGGGTATCTAGGAGGTTCACGGTCCACTGATGTGGATTCGGAGTTATCTGCTGACCAGCTATTACCGGCGTGGATACATTGCGCGTGGCGGGAAAGCACGAGCGCGCGTACTGTCGCGATTGCGTATCTTTTTTTTATTTTTAATTAAAGGGCTTTGCCGTGGGGTGCCGGCAGTAGAATGTAGCTCCTCCTCTCATGCCCGTAAATACAGTAAGAGCCTACAGTAAGACGCTGCCGCCCATCTTCCGGAGGTATCCTTTAACCTCCAGCGTCTTTCCGTGTATCAACATCCCAAACTGCGCTCGCAAACCCGCCTACCAAGCGGAGGGAGGTCTGTGTTTAGTAGTTAACATAGTTATGGCTGAAATGATGAAAGGGCTTTATCGCTTAGCAAATCTTTTTTTAATTTTTTTTTAATGAAAAAGAACGGCTTTGGATATTGTATTTTGTAACAGGCGTAAAACTCGCTATCATTTCTGTCAAACATCGTGACCTGCTGTTATCTCATACGAAATTGACCTTTGACAGCTATTACGACAACGCGAGTGTTACGCAGGTTACGCCTGTAGCAAACCTGTCGCGAGATACGTACGTAATCAGCCTGAGGGATATCTCCAATAATTGACCATAACATTAACACTTTAATAATAAATCAATGCTACCAAACTAATGCGTCTGTATCGTCATAAGGGTGATAAATCACCCGATTCCAAATAAAATAGACATATACGATTCCAAATAAAATAGAGTAGGTAACTACTGTCTACTGTATTAGTTGCATCTCTGATAAAGATTTTCTCATTTTTTTCATGAAAACTACTAATTTTTTATTGGGTTCTTTAACTTCAATAGCGAGTACATTAAAGGTATTGGTAAGTTCCAAATGAAGTAAAAAAATATTTGTTTTAAGAACAAGAATCTTTTAAGTAGATTTCATGAATATTCTGACTATAGGTTTAAAATAGTTTTTCGTACTTTCACGATCACAATTCACTATAATATAATAACAAAGTGAGCGTAGTTGGAAAACCACCATCGCTTCTTGATGGACACTCAAATGAAATCTCCAGTCTACCCGGGACCACGACTGTTGAAACACAATCGAATTGTCGGGAATAATCAAAGGTATTTACGCGATAAATTCCCGTGTTTTTGTTAGGATATTATAAGTTAATAAAAGTAAATTGGCCTTCCACATCTATAAGAAGATTTATTTTCGATAATTTTATCTTATACAGCGTCTGCAACTGATATGTTGTACGGGTTTTGCAATCCTGGGGCATTATTTGTTGGATAAGGCTACTCCAGTACATATACCATCCTCTCAGCTTAGTTGGATATATATTCAGAGGAACAAAATTTACAGTTAGCTTTAGAAGTATTAAAATATTTCAGGTTAAAAGGTCCCTGCATGTGCATAATGACTCGTTTACATTCATCATCATCATCATGTCAGTCCTAGGACGTCCACTGCTGGAAATAGTCCTCCCGCAAAAATATCTATTTTTCTCTTTGACTTAACTTCTGTTATTTCGAATAATTTTGAACCTTTAAGAAGCCAGAGGATTGAGCCCTCGTGTCTAAATACAAGTTAGTTAGAACTTAGTTAGAGCGAGGTGTCATTATCTTTGACCCTAAAAGGTTTAGCACAAGTAGGTATCTACGTAATCAATCACACACTATTAACCGAACTACATTATTAAATATGCAATAGATTGTAAGTACTTTCTTTGTAAACCCATCTCTGAGAATAAATATTTTTATTAATATTTATTATTATTATTAAGAATCCCAAGATCTTGAGGGGTTATAAGCGGTTTGGCGAGAGCAGTATGAGATTTTGATGCAGGGAAAGACGCTGCTACCCATCTTCTGAAGGTATCCCTTAGCAGCTTCTTACTGCATCCTCGGGCAAGAGAGCACAGGCTACATTCATTTACCAGCGCCCCAAAGCTGTTTTCATTGTCTAGTTCGAACTATGTCTAGGTTACATAATGGGAAATTACCAATACTAGATCCACACGTAATACAAGTAGACACACTGTACCTGCTACTTGCTTACTGTACTTAATCAGTGTTAACCAGGCAAGAACATCCTATATGCAAAGCCTAGACAGCAACTAAGTGGCTGCAACACTTCACCGCATTTCGGTTGAATGTAGCCAACCATTTATTTGCTCTAATCATCGTCATCATCTCACGAATCGTCAAGTACTAATGAGGGGTTGTTGCTTACTCACTATTGTCCAGCGCAGCCCAAACACAAGAAGACGCCGCTGCGCATTTTCCGGAGGTATCCCTTGGTAGATTTGTATTGCATCTACGCCTAAGAGAGGAGACGCAACATTGTACTGCCGGCACCCCACGGCATACATTTTCTTCAATATTTCTCATATTTTTCAACAAAACAAAACCTACTTCAATGATAAAATATGAAACGATGCTGAAAATACTTTAACCGCTTCATGCCGTGGGGTGCCGGCAGTAGAATGTTACCCCTCCTCTCATATTCGTGGATGCAGTAAGAGTCTGCTAAGGGACACCTCCGGAAAATGGGCAGCAGCGTCTTTCCGTGTATCAACCAATTCGCCAACCCGCCTGCCAAGCGTGGTGAGTATGGCAACTACCCCTCCTGGAGATCCTTGAGGGGAGGCCTGCGTTCAGTAGTGGACGTTTTGCGGTTGAAATGATGTATACTAAGGTAATTTATATTTCAGTATTTCCCGAGGGAAATACTGAAATATAAATTACCTTAATGACTAATGGCTCGCCAGAACTGGGTAAACAATAATTCCTTTATTTTTACAAATAATTTACTTTACACAAAAATACCGACTCCAATGTTACTGACAATACCCGAATCGTAATTTTGTATGCTTTTTATATTTGAGTGTTTTCCTCGATATACAATTCCATTATCAGAACTGGGTTTAAATGCAAGCCAAATATTAATTAAAACAAAAATCCAACCGCAAGTTTAAGTTTAGCGCATATAAATAAGTATACCTCGAGGTACTCCAGTAGATACTAGATGGACTAAATATAATTTATTTATTATAATTTATTTTAATAATTTGGTTTCAATAAATCTGTTGATGATGATGATGATGAGGTGCAAGTAAGTTATAATATTGATGTATCAATAATAGTCCACTAAGATAGGGATATAAAATATTATCATAGCATCTTTCGATGTCGTCACACGTGAACTTTATAATATGGAAGAGAGTCAATAGCCATATGCGGCCTCCTTCATCAGTTCCACTTCAAGAACTTATACTCTGTTAGCTTTAAGGGAAGAGCGAGGTCTCCTAGCACAGGTATATTATACATACTTAAAAGGAGCCTCATACCACTGAAATGTACATTTAAGATTAGTTATTGAAATAAATCATTTTTCATTTTTTTTTTAATTTTTTTCAGCTTTATATTATTTTATTTACAATTTTACTTTACTGTGATGTGAAAAGGATCCTGAGGTTATCGAATTAATAATGTTTTGAGGTATTCTTATTTGTACCTGTACGCCAACTCTTTGCGGAGGTCCATGACCCTGTAAAGAATCACCTGGTGTTTGGGTTGCCGTTATCATACAATCAGCAGTTAAAGTTTAACATTTCATTGAAAATCCTGAAAAGCCGTAAAACTAAAGTTGTTCCTTCGGGTGGTCAGAAAGAGGGTGCTCTTTCGGCTTAGTACCCATATTATAATACACCCTGTATATCAGCAGAATTACAAGAGGTCATGACTGTTACAAAATGAAAGCAAATTTAAAAATCTTAAAATCATGTACTGGTTCTTTGTTTTTAGAAATGGTGCCAAAAGTCATGGATTCATGCGCCAAAAAAGTGCTTTGAGCTGAACCCGGCTCAGAAGGTGCAGAAAAATGGAGGAATCCAAATATTTATATCCCTAACTCAATTTCGCAAAAAGTGTCGCTTCTGTCTACTTTACTAAAGTAGACAAAAACGACACTTTCTGTGCCTTTTACGCGTCGATATCGTATATTCATTGTCTTATAAATTTGAGAAGATGACATATTTTGGTTGTCAAATATTTATTGGTGTGTAGCCTACGTTTGAATCTTTGCTTTAGGAGTACTTATATTATTAGATTATACTGTTTACATAATTTAACGTTCGTACTAAACTATTTTTATCCCACAACTATCTATAATACATCCCATACATAAATAATCTGGTTTAGGTACCTACATAATGTATAATGTCATACTTTAATCACATGATTAATACTATATATTTATAAGTAATGTGATTGTGATATTTTAACTTATTACATAGTTTGTTGAAGTATATATATATATATATATATATATATAATTACATACATCTATATATTTATAGAAATAAAAAGTAATGTAAGTAATGGTAGACAAAACAGTAAATTAATTAAACAGGCGTAATATGTGATTTTGCAAGCTTTCTCACCTATTGAGACCTTCTACTGCTAGCACCCCACGGTAAAGCTATTGCCTATCCTCTCTTGCCCGTAGATGCAGTCAGAATCGGCTGAGGGTACCTTCGGAAGATGGGCAGAAGCGTCTTTCCGTGTATAAACACCCCACGCTGCGCTCGCAGTCCGCCTGCTAACGTGGCGAATATGGCAACCACCCTGTCATGATCTACGATTGAGATGAGATGTTTAATAACAACGAATGAAAATAAAAACTACAGAGCGAAAAAATCCTTAACTATGTTCCTCGCACCAGGTATTAAAGCTGGAAAAGTAAGATATTTAAGAAGTGATAGCTCCAAGTAATAAAACAGTAACTTGTCAGTTGTCAAATTAAACCGTGAGCTATCCTAAGTTATCAGCAATACTTATATTCTATTATTTAAGTTTCAGGATTATCTACAGAACTTGGCGTCATATCTCAACTATTTTGTGGGCGAAGTCTACAACCACGATATTCTAAATATTGATCTGGGCTTCCATTTTCACATTTATGTTTTTGATAGGATACCGTTACTTTTTGTTAAGAATAGTTTCTTTACATAAAGTAATGTTATTTATTGTTTTAATATTTGCTAGTGCAAGCTATTCCTGATTTTTAAATGTTTATATCTCGCATACCGTTTGAGCTATATTTATTAAATTTGAGCAACATGTTGAAGGGGGCTGAATAAATGATGCATATTTCATGTTATTTTGTTTAATATACTTTGAGTTATGAAGGGACCAAAAGCGCCTCCAAATGGTTCGGGTAATTTACACACTGCTGTGTTGTCACCCGTTCGCTTTGCCTGGACGCATATCCAGGCGAGTTCAAGCAAAGCGAACGGGTAGTGTGTATAGATAACACTGATTCTCAATTGAATCTCTTCATTTTAATCTATATAAATAGAATCGCCAAAATGCATTGTTCGCCCTAAACTAGTAGTAGCAAATAGTAAAGTAATCGTTGAATGGTTGTAGTAGAGTAGTGGTAGTAGCAGGGCAGTGCGCAATTCGTTGGGAAAGCTAGTTTGTAATTTGAAAAAAATACATAGTTAATCGTTATCATTTATTTATTTGACACATTTTTTTATATTACCATGTGTTGATTCCTTAGGATCGTGAACTAGTCTAGGCTGTGTTTTAAGGTCCAGTGCATCTCCTTACAATAATCGCTTATATATTATTATTATTATGTTATACAACTATTTAGATACCACTACTATTTATCAGTTATAAAATTGTATTTAAAAAAGATATGATAGGTTAGATGTGAATTCGGACGTGAGTACAAGTTAGTTATATGCGAAAACTGAGAGTTAATATTTCTAAAAAAATACATCCATAGACTTTGAGAAGCTGTAAACAGCCGTGTTGTCCACGCACCAATGGATTTTTCTTACTTAAAACATTTTAGAGAGGCGAAACTGTGGGCGAAACAAATTATGAGTTCTTTAGAGTTTATTTTGCAATCGCTCATTAGGTTAGCGGCGGATTTGTTACTAAATATAGTTTCTTGTTATTATATATCAGGTGCCAAAATAACGTTTTTTGGATACCTTCTAATCGCTTATTGTAAATCTCATAACGTGACATAGATGTGAAAGCCACGTGCCAGCCAAGTGAACCGACCCGTAATCAGTTTATCAGGTGCATATTATCGACCAAACCATGAAACCACATTTGGCATTCAGTCAATGAGGGTTGTTTAGTTGAGCTGATTGTTTTGGCACAATGGTCACGTTAGGATAATGTGGCCGTAGTTTTTATGTTAGTACTTTTACTAAACATGACTTATTATCCGACTACGGCGAAGCAATGTTATTTAAGTTGCGTAAGTTATGCAAGTAATGTTATGTAATTTGTCATTTTTATATTGTTAAACCACACTTAGGTAGAACATATTCAAAGAAATGAATAACCTTATCAAAAATTTTACTATTCCGGTGGGACTCGAACCCACGTCCGTCAAAACGATACTTGACGCTTCCTTAGGCCGGAAGTGCTTTGACCGCTAAGCTACAGAACCCATGTCAGGACCCGCTGAAATTCTTTATAAGGTAATGTCGGTTTGAGGTTCTGTAGCTTAGCGGTCAAAGCACTTCCGGCTTAAGGAAGCGCCAAGTATCGATTTGACGGACGTGGGTTCGAATCCCACCGGAATCGTAAAATTTTTGATAAGGTTATTCATTTCTATGGTAATGTTATGTAAGTTCATCCGTTCCCTCCTAACTTCTTAACTCTCATCTCAGCCGTGAGAAGGCCAATGCTGGATAAAAGCTTCATGGATCTTCAACTGCTGGTCATGGGGGCTTGTTGCTTTAATCGCCACGCTTGGCATGTTTGTACTGAAGGTCATACTGATATGACATGATCACGGCAAACAAACGCTCTTTAAGGCGTGGTTAGTTACTAGTTAAGGAAGAACCATCGAGAATAAAGTTATATTTCCTCAAAAGATCGATCACGCGTAAAAAAGTTCTTAGCGGTGAGGCGGTCAGTTCTAGTACTATTGTACTATATTATCTGTGGTTCTAGTCAATCGCCACAGCCTGATTTTATAGATTTCTACGCTAAGATGACGCATTGGCGATATTGGCATCAATTTCAACTTAACCTAGCAATATGAAAACATTCGAAATCGTTATTTGATGTTTAAAATTTTCATGTTTTTGATGTGATACATCTTTTGCTATGCCTGTGACGCGTGACGCTTGGAGATGTGCGAGTAAGTACTAGGTTACAGGGCGACTCCCTTTCTTCCATCGTTTCCATCGCATTGACTGTGGTGAGTGGGGGGACTGTGGCGGCTGGGGCTACAGTGGTGACTGCAGCGACAGTAGTGATAAAGTTTAATTTCTGCCAAGTGGGCTTTACTGATGTGGGGGTCGTTGCCATACTCGCCACGTTTGGCAGGCGGGTTGAATAGTGCGGTTCGGGATGTTGGTTGATTGTGAAACGTCCCTTAGTAGATTCTAACCTCATCGACAGCCAAGAGCGGAGAGGCAACATTTTACTGCCGGCACCTTACGGCTACATACTTATCATACATAGAAAACACCCGAGACCAATATCTGCAGGATAGCAAAAAATTTACCCCTGGTGGAAATCTATCTCCCACCTTCCTGCATCTCAGCCGGCTATTAGACTAACTGAGCCACAAATGTCGTCAAAAAGAAATGGGAAACCCAAGTTGATATCAAAGAAATGGACTTATTCCCAAAGAAGTCTACGGTACGGCTTCATGACTATATAGTCATGAGGATCATCATGAAATGTTTTTTTAGTCCTATACTTTATGTATAGGATTAAAAAAAATCATTTAAAAGCGGTTCATGTTTAAGGTTATAGTCGTATTTTTAATTAGACGAAGTCCACTGACGTTTACTGTGTTGTCAGTTATTGATGAAATAAAAATAGCGTTGTGACAAAGTGAATGATTGAAAAAACTCCTGAATGAATGAAATTGCCTCGATTGTCTAGTGAATAGTTAGTGTGCCGAACTACCGATATCGGGTACGGGGTTCAAATTTTAGTCGTGCTTTGTACATACCAACGAGTTTGCGGCGTTGATCGGTGTTGGCACTAGTCGCCGCGCCGCGCTTTATAATAAGCCGTCAAAAAACTGATTGTAGTTGTTACAAGGATTTAAATATCCGAGGAAAAAATAGAAAACGTTTTAAGGCAACTGACATCTCTTTTATTTATTTAGTTACTATGACTACATAAAAACATAGACTAAAAGGTATAAGACCTTTTTTAACAGTAGTTACATACTACTAGTAACTTATATCAGAGCACTTTTATACAATTGCATTGTAAAATAGAAAAAATATTCTTTTATAGTTTGAAATGATTAACTATTCACACTCATTGTTCATTCATCTGATTGAACGAGAACTGAACGCATCACTATAACTTTAAATATGGCAACATTATTTTACAAAGTGACATTAGCTACTGTCAGTTGGCTTCGTCTAATTAAAAATACGACTATAGCTAAAACGTGTAACATCCGTGGGTAAGAGCGGAGAAGCAACTTTCTACTAGAAGCATCCCACGGCTAAACATAATTACGTTGTATTTGTAAAAAAATATTTTAGAGAAAACACCCAGAACAAGACCGTCGAAAACGCACACACACATGTCATCATTTCAGTAATTTTCTACCCTGCGAACAAATAACTGGGTATGTTCCCCCCTCACTCGTGTTTAATAGAAACTACGTATTAAGTCGCGTCGGTGGAGGCCATCACGAATTCATTGGAAAAGTCATTTCGAGTAATGACTCATTTTGTGAAGTGTTTAATGTTAGCTTTTATTACTAACGGACGATTTTACTGTTATATTACGCGTAATTAAAACGAGAAATTATGTTATATGTAATAGTTGTGTGCAACCACTATTAGTTTAAACATTTCAAGGAAATGAGGAGCTTTTAAAAATGTTTTCATTCCGGTGGGGTTAGAACTTACGTTGGTGGAATCAATACTCAACGTGCTTTATCCAAGGAGGCCAAGGGCTGGCAAGCGCAGCGTAGGACGCCCACCAACAAGATGGGCTGACGACCTGGTGAAGACCACAGGTCGACGGTGAATGCAGATCGCTTCCAAACGAAATAACTGAAAATCATTATATTTTGTATAAAATATATTTTGTATTGTCAAGAAAAAATAATATTGTTACGTTAGCATTTATAGTGTTTTTCCTACTAAGCTACCTAGTCAAAGCTACCTACCAGTCACTTCGAGTAATGACTCATCCTCTCAAAAAACATAAAAGTGAAAATGGGATCCAAGTTCAATATTTAGAATGTTGTGGTTGTTGATTTCGCCTACAAAAAAATTGAGATCCAAATGACGCCAAGTTATGTAGATAATCCTAAAACTTATTTAATCAAATATTGCTGATAACTTCGGATCAATTTAAGCTGACGGTTTTTTTGACAACATATTTAAGATGTGATAGCTCCAAATATTAAAACAGTACTTGTCGGTTCGCATTCTAGTTCATACGGTGCTCAGTATTGGTCTTTGACTAATCATAAGAAGTTCGCTCTCGGGGTTTGTCAACGAGGCATGGAGCGTAGTATTTTGGGTGTTAAACTGTCAGACCGCGTGCGGAATAGTATACTGCGCTCCAAAACAAAAATAGTTGACGTTGGTCATAAAGCCGCTAACCTGAAATGGAACTGGGCTGGACACGTCTGCCGGATGTCTGGTAATTTGTCTGCTAAGAACACCACGGAGTGGATATCACCCAATGCACGCCGGCGCCGGGGACGTGGAAGGCCCAGAATGAGATGGCGCGATAAGCTAAACACCCATCTAAGATCTTGGCCTGTAACTGCGTTAAATCGCGAAGAGTGGAAGAAGGGAAGGGAGGAATCAGCAATATTTAATTAACCCCCGACGCGCTTTATGGAGCGACGGGTGTACTATTCGGAACAGAACTGAACTGAACAAGACACTTGCAACTGCATAATATACATTATATACATGTATAATAAAACGTTATTTACAACTCGTCATGAAAAAGCCGACGATGGCCAGTACAACGTGGACCAATCGTGGACCTTTTTGGACGAATAACAATACATTTTATTTACAACTCATTATTTTCTACGGTAACTATATACGTAAATAAGTTAATATTATAGTTATGATTATTCATGAGTATGAAATTAGTAAAGAACAAAGTAAACACAAATAAATCTGGCGGCAAGACGTCACAGCCGTTCTTCTTTGACAAACATATAACAATCTCAACAATTGAATAGTAATAAAATGTTGTTAAATAATATGTATCGAATATAACTGTAAGAATTACTAATAAAAGTTCAATAATTCCAAATTCAAAATCCAAGTACCTCAATTGGTTCTTTCATATTCGTAAAGTGACGTCAAAGTGTCGCCTCTCTATTGTCAAGCTCAAATACCTAGCTAGTTTAAAAACAGTATCTAATTGTCAGCGTGTTTTATAGTTATTAAAGTTTAGTGAAGCTAAATAATCTACGGTAAGTCTTTATACAATCTTAATTTCCTGTCACTTGAGTAACGGTTTGGATAACCGTAATGTTGCGTAATGAATAAATAAATAAATTAATAAAATAAATAATGATGATGCTGACCAAGGTATATTTACCAGAAACCCTTGTTACTGTTTCACTTTCAAAATTAACATACTATTCATTTTGTAAAAACGGGAATTACTCACGTAGTATTGTAACGTCGAAGATTATGTGTCAGTGTCGTGTCGTGCCTCAGGCGCGGACGGGCATTCAACCCATGATGATGATTTTCTTGGAAAATCGAAACGTGTCGGAATAATCTTCGACGTTACAATACTACGTGAAAAATTCCCGTTTTTACAAAATGACCTTGTTACTGTATTTAATATCGAGATAAACCTTGATCGTGTATTATACCTATATAGCTATTTTACCAGAACATCCTGTGACTGCGTTTAAATCGAGATAAGTCTTATCTTAAGTAGGTAGGAATGTAGATACCTACTTTCCCCCTCAGACGCCTAATCTAAAACGGTCAGAGTCGTCCTAATAGCTCTAAGGGAATAAAGTTACACTCATTAGCATACATTACCTCCGCTCCTTAGAAAAGTTAAGGTTCTGGGCTGTTCCACTTGTACCCGAGTCTAATAAGCTTTTCATCAGCATCATCATCATAATCATCAATAGATAAATTATCTGATTACGTCATATAAGACAGATATGACGTAATTAGATACGGGAACTCAATTTTATTACTCAAGGCACAGAATAAGTATCTGTACAGTATTTTAACTCGGCCGTATTTTTTAAATAAATACCTACAGCCGCGCGGTACGTAAACATGCGATAGGGCTGCCTGCCTCCAGCATTTTAATTAAATTTGCCTACTTTGTGTTTCCATTTAGTTTTGTGATTGTAAATATACTTTTTTATATAAACAAATATAATACTTTGTGAATTGAATAGATAAATTGAAAACATAGTGTACGCAGTACTATAAAATAACATAGTTATGAATTATTAGAATGACCTACAATCTAAATGATATAAGATAATAAGACCCAGTACTTTTACCTAACATTTTAAAGTTCCGCTCTTACTGATGAAAGCGTGATGTACATAGGTACCTACCTAAAATTACGCTTAACGTAGGTATTATTTAAAAATATTTTCACCTTCTACGTAAACGAAGTCGTGGGTAAAAGTTAGCGTTAGCCCAAAGAAACTATTCCACGCGGACGAAGACACGGGCAGAAGTTAGTTAATAATAAATAAAATACCACGTCTTTACTTTGAATAATACAAACTTACAAAACGAAACACACATGCCCCGAGGTTTTTACACAAGCGTACCTACCGTATCATGATTCATGAACCACCTTGATCTACCTATTTCACTCGTGTCAATCACTTTATTTAAGAATCCAGACATATTTTTTTCGGGAGATAAAAGGAAATACTTGTCCATTAAAAAGACACACATTATGTACCTACCTCCTAGTTAGTAAGTAAAATTATTTTATAGTCTTACCTTTCAGAGTTTCCAGGTAATCTAAAAAAGTTATCTCTGGATGCGTTCTTGAAGATTTCATGCAACCAAAAACAGCACAATATACCCTACTCGACTTATTAAATACGTAGGTAGGTACTTGAACTTATTTTTTGTGAAAAAATCGCGCGGTTATTGTTAAAAAAACAACACACCTCCGTTCGTCACTGCGGCACAGTCGCGACTGTTTAAATGCCGAGCGAGTGCCGAGATCAAGGCGCGTAGGTATAGCTCGCGCTTCGTCCGTTCGTATGAAGTCGGACCACTGTATAGATAATGCCACCGTGTTCAAGGTCCTATGTCTATAGGTTTGCATAGTTTCAGCTGCAGCTTTTTGTGTGAAGAGTTATCAAACATTCATCTATACAAACAACTTTCAGCTTTATAATATTAACAATTATACTTACCTTACTTAGGGATAATGTAGCGTTTTAATGGTGAAAGAATTTTGTAAATCGGTTTGGACCGATCGACGTCAATAAACTCAAAACTACTAGTAGTTTTTGAGTTTATTTTTATTTTTAGTTTAGTTTTACGTTGCAAACATACAAAATACAAATCTTTCCTCCTTATAATATTGAGAGATGAGACTAGCCGAACTCCGCAGTTTCACCCGCGCAGTTTCCGTTCCCGTAGGAATACGGGGATAAAATATAGCCAATTATTCAAGGATAATGAAGCATTCCAAGGTCAAGGATAATCAAAGAAGGCGTGGGGTGCCGGCAGTAGAATGTTACTTCTAGTTTGATGCCCGTGGATGCAGTAGGAGTCTGCTAAGGGATCCGGAAGATGGGCAGCAGCGTCTTTCCGTGTATTAACATCCCGTACTGCGCTCGCCAACCCGCCTGCCAAGCGTGGTGAGTATGGCAACGACCCCTTGTGGAGATCCATGAGGGAGGCCTGTTCAGTAGTGGACTTTTTACAACTGGAATGATGATGATGATGAATGAAGCATTCTAATAGTGAAATAATTTTGAAAATCGAACCAGTAGATTTTGAGTTTATTCGTTGAAAACATACAAAACACAGGGTAGCTGTAGGATAGTTGTAGGGTAGATGTGGGGTAGTTGTAGGGTAGTTGTAGAGGAGTAGATGTACGGTAGGTGTAGGGTATTTGTTGGATAGTTGTAAGGTAGTTGTAGGGTAAGTAGTGGTTGTAGTAGTTGCGATACGAAGTTCGCCGGGACAGTTACTCCTACTTCCTATCCTATCCTACTCCTACTTAATATATTAATGTGAAAGTAGGAATGTATGTATGTATATACATATGTATGTTCCCTTTTCCCGTCAAAACCGTTGAATAAATGCGTTAGCCAATATCCACTGTCTTAATTCTAAAAATTGGAAAATTATTGTTAGGAACTACATATCTCAAAAGTATATCATATGACGATACCGAGAATTTACTAGCTGTATTAAAGTAGGTTTTACTTTTTATTTTCTAACTAACTAGGCAATTATATTGTAAGATTCTGCTTCACTGCAATATTAGTTTTATTTGACACTGTATTTGATCTGTAATAGGTACTTGTAAGCTTTTTGATTATACATTTTTGATTGTGACCTCGTTTCGCCTGAAATACAGGATTACCTAGTTCAGGCACACAACTAATACGTTAGATTTTTTGTTATTATTAGATATTAGATATAAGTATCATGTACTTAGCCGTAATAGTTATTTGAATACATTTATTTTATTTTATTTATTTTAAAACCGCTAAACCGATTAGGATGAATTTTAGTATAGGAGTTGATTAGACCATGGAGACGGTCATAGGCTACTTTCCGTTGCGTAAATTAAACCATAAAGGGTTAAAATATGAGATGAAAGTTTGTATGGAAAGATCGTTATTTTTCACTTAAAAGACTTAAAATTTTGCATATTTGATAAGGTTTTAAAACTTTATGAACCTGTTTTTCCCACGCTTATTTTGAAAGTAAACTTTATTGAAACTATGGGTAAAATTTAATATAATTATATTTTTAAACGTGAAATACGGGGAATTTTCGAGAATTAATAGTTCTTATAATTTCAAGGCATCGAATCAGAAATGAGAAAATACATAGAAGAACTCGGGTCACCGACATAATATAAGTATATTGTTTAACCTATGAAATACAGGAAATTTAACAGAATTAATAGTTTAAATACATTTTTAAAACATTTATACAACAAAATATAATCCAGAATTCAACATAAATTCCCAACTTTTCTTAGCTTACAAACTTTTTTATTTTCATTAGAACAAAGCAATTTGTGTTTCCAATTTATGAGAAGTTTACAACGAGTATTTGACTTTCTATGTCTTCAGAAGAAGTTGAGCCATAAAGTTTTCATTTTCAATTACATTAATAGCGAAACCTGAATATTTGTCAGTAGAAATAATGTTTGTAACCAAGCCAGGAAATAACTGGTTCCTTGTGATATACACGTGCTGTAAAGGTGAAGGAATCATCGTAAGGAAAACCGCGGCTTAGTTAGCTTCAGACGTATCGGCCTGTTCTTTCCTCTGACTAACAGTAACATTGTAAGATGGATTAGGCTTGCCCAGCCCCTATACCATTCTCTTAGCTTAGTCAACAGTTGACTGTCAGTTGACAGTCCCAGGCACTGCAGCGCTCCATGCAGCATGATTATCGGTACTATATAATACTATATAAATCATCTATAATATATGCAAAGGCCTTTCTTTTTGTGATATCACCACTTTTTTCCAGCCATAGCACGTCAACTGCTGGACAAAGACATCCCTCATGTATTTGTGCATTGCAACATGATCTTGGAAATCCATGAGGGAGGGAGGCCTTTGCCCAGCTGTGGACGTGGACAGCATTCCTATGACTCAGATGATATTATGTACGAAAGTTGATTAACAAAATAATTAAATACTTGTTGCACCATATCTCAAAAGCCTAGGAGATGCAATTACTTTGGTCAAAATGTATCCTTGACATATTAACCAATCTATTTACACTTTATACATCAAAATACGGTAACCGTAAATAAACCTACATACGAAGACTGCCATATACATGATCCGTCCTAATTATTTTTATATAGATACTAGGTCCCGGCAAACTTCATACCGCCTTAGAATTAACTACTCCTCTGCTAGTAGTATCACTCTTCTACTATTACACTTTTCCTTAAAAATTCAATACGGCATAATGGCGTTGAAAAATCATGAAATTTATGTATGTTTACTATTTGCGTTATTTGATACAAAAAAAAATATACTTAAAGCTGAAAGCTTTTTAACAGTATTCTGATAAAATAAATATACGTTATTACAAATCGTAAACAAAATGGATACATACATTTTTAAATCACCAAGTAGCAATTTCTTAACACTTTCGTTGTATCGTCGACACTGCTTCAATAACACCCTTCAACACGTTCAAACACCTTCAAAATGATGCGTCACTAAATAACCACTTAAAAGCACGACATTTCACTAGTAAACCCAAATGAATACTAAATATGAACAATTTTAAACCCTAAAACACGTACATACTTCAAGCTTTATTACCCTCCCGACTGTTCAATTAAAGCTAATTGTATTGACCTAAGCTCACCCGGTCTAATTCTGTTGGATGATGCATTGACGTACCTCCGCTGTATATTATCATAGTATTATTGATAATATTACTCGAGCCATTTAATCCCAAAAGCACAAACATAATGGTATTATCTGGACACGAGTATACTGATTATATCGAAATTTATTCGGTAATTATTGCGTATAGGCGTGACTCAAATGGATAAGATAAGGAATGAGTAAAAAAGGAAGTTTAAAAGTGATGCCAATTGTAGAAAAGTTGAGAAGTAATAGGCTAGCGTGGTATGGCCATATTATAAGTAGGGATGAGAGTCATATAACAAGAAAGGTTTCGGCATTATGCCTACCATTTGTATATTGTTTTTTTTGTAAATTGTGTGCAATAAAGAATTAAATAACTAAATTAAGGTGGTAAATATGAAAGTGGATGGATATAACGGAAGAGGATGACCAAAAAAGTATGGATGGACTGCGTAAAATATGATATGGCTAGAAAAGGCGTGAATGAGAATTTGAATGGAATAAGGACACATGTTGTGCCAACCCCACCTAGGTGGGATAAGGGCAGGAGAAATAAATAAGAGTCGGTTTATATTGCCTAACATCCACACAAATATTAGGGTGTTTTTACGACTTAATGACGAGACGAACCGAAGGCTCACCTGATGGTAACAACCTGCGGTAACATTAATCTATTCCTACTGCAATACCGCGGTAAAAAAGCCGTGTTGGCCGAGTGGTACTTACCCCCGACTTTCAATCCGAAAGTCATGAGTTCGATACCGGCCATGCACCAATGGATTTTTCTTTCTTGAAAAATGTATGTGCACACTTAACAATTGCTTTAACGGTGAAGGAAACATCGTGAGGAAACCCGCGGTTTAGTTAGCTAAGTCAATTTGGCATATTTTTTACGTCTGAACGTATTGATATTAACCTCGTCATCTAGTACCCATAACACAAGCTCTGCTTAGCTTGGGGCTAGATGATGCTGTGTGAATTGTCCAGCATTATTAATTTATTTTATTTATTTATTGACCTTTTCTTTCCTCTGAGATGGCTGATTAAGCTGAGAGGATAGTATAGGTGCTGGGCAAGCCTAATCCATCTAACAATGTCCCAGGCACTGCAGCGTCCCGTACAGCATGATTACCAGTTGCTGACGCTGTATAAATCATCTATAATTGATGCAATGGCCTTACTTACCGCGGTAATCACGTTCACTAGGCACGTGACCAACGCTGCACTGCATTGCGCCCATCACCCTGAGACAGAGTGTTCAGGTCTCATACCCCGTAATTTCACGTAAAAGGTACATTATAGGGAATGAAAACAAGTCTATGCTTAGCTAACTTTCATTTAATTTTTGTGGAGTATTCCAGCATTATTTATTTTATTTGATTGTTTATTTAGTTGGTATAGAAACGTGCAAGACTTGTAGTCCACTTATGATTTTACTAGCCTCAGTTATAAAAGGAAGTCCCGGGCTAAAATTAGTAGTGTTAAAATTAACCAAGCCATTTTCCTTAAAACTGTTCACATGAGGCCAAGGAGCTTAAGCTTACACATCTATATCACATCTTTATGTAAACATAATATAATACAAATAAATAACATTTCAGCTGGACTGATTTTTAAGGGACTTTCACTAGCAGTAAGCTGTTTTTATAAGGAGTAACTTACTAGACTACTTAAAAAAACTTATGAAAACAAAAACAATAAAAACGCGTTCAAAGCCGCAGATAGCCCCAAAATTATACATAAAGTTAATTTAAACTAAAATAATAATTTTGTATTCTTGTTTTTTAAGGATTCCGTACCTCAAAAGGAAAAAAAACGGAACCACTATAGGATCACTAATTGTACGTCACTCTGTCTGTCTGTCTATCGGTCTGTCAAGACCCTATATCTCGAGAACGTGTAGAGATATTCAGTTAAATAAATATATCAATACTATATAGTCAAATCTACAGCCTCTTTAAGCTGTGACAAAATCAATATTTTTAGTTAACCTGAAACAAAAATATGACCGTTTATGCCGCAAAAAACGTATGTTTCGACATTCTCAAGGGAATAAAAAATCATAAGGTACTTCACCTAGACCTAGAACTATGAAATTTGGCAAGGTATATCGTCTAATAATGTGGATAAAGAGAAAAACTATACATTTGCAATGAAATCATAAAAAATCGGCCTTCAAAGGGGCATATTTTATTATTTGGCTTAATACTCTCATCTCTTGGCTGAGTACATAGGTAGGTAAGAACTTTTGCGCCCGACGAGTACCATAATCCATTTTTACCCGGATATTGGTATTACCATTAGGTATTTTGCGTTATTAGGTCGTAAGAGTTCTTCAAAGGGTGAAAGCCAATTTTCGCATGAAAATGATTTTTTTCGTGAGATTTATGCAAAGAAATGTAGTAAGCGATTATTATTTTGGGAAATTACCAACTGGTTATAATGAATATAGCTTTATTGAAGTCATTTCATAAATCATAAATCATAAATCATTTATTGCGAGAAATATGGTTACAATTATTATCTTAAATTTAGGGATAGTTTCACATATTTCACCAGTACATGGCATGCAAAATTACACAAAATAAATTAAGTTATTAGATGTCACTAGATAACGATCATTATTTAATTGACGTATGTCAATTAAATTAATTATTTAATACTTATTTAATGTCCATAAATTCCTTAATACTATAAAACGCTTTCTCAATAAGCCACAATTTTAACTTTTTAATAAATAATCTCATAGGTAAATCTTTAATGTCATTTGGAATTTTATTAAATATAGAGCCACACATGGCATGACAGTTTTTTCTGTATAAGGTGGTCTTAGCAATTCTAGTCAGAACAATTCTGTTCGGGTTTCGTACACATCTAGGGTATATATCGCTAGCTTTTATAAATAAATTCGAATGCTCCTTGACAAATTTAGCAGCCTCTAGAATATACATACTGGGCAATGTCAGAAGTTTTAGGTTAGTAAAAACAGGTTTGCACGATTCCCATGGTGGTATGCCGACAATTGCGCGTACACATTTTTTTTGTCCAATGAAAGCAATATCTATGTTTGTTGAATTACCCCATAAAATAAGTCCGTAATTTAAGTTAGAGGTAACGAATCCATGATACGCAGTCAGAACGGTCTGAAGGCTAGAAGTTTTGCGAAGTCTGTAAAGGACATAAACAAATTTATTTATTTTTTTCCGAATAAAATCTACATGCGCTTTCCAGTTACATTTATTGTCAAGTATTATACCTAAAAACTTCGTCTCTTTCACAGCTTCTATCTTATGGTCATTATAATTAATATTAAGTTCTTCGATATGTTTTGAAGAATTGGAAAAACGCATAAAATTCGTCTTTGTCAGATTCACCTGTAAGTTATTTGCCATGAGCCATCTAATAATGGATTCAATTGTATTATTTATGTCAGAATTGTAATTATTAATGTCAGAGTTCGATGCAAATAAAATAGAAATGTCATCCGCGAACAGTGTACATTGATTATGGGTTACTTTTGGTAAGTCATTTATATACAGCAGGAACAAAAGAGGTCCTAGGACGCTGCCCTGCGGTACGCCGTATCTATTAACTCTATATGTTGATCGAAAAGATTTTAGCTCATTTTGCGCATTAATGTTCGCAATTTCGACACACTGTAGTCTATTGGACAAATATGATTCCAGCCATCTAAGATCTCATCCGGGCCTCTTATACCGTACTTTTCTAGTTTGTCCAATAGTAATGGGTGGGAAACGAAGTCAAAAGCCTTTGACATGTCAAAGAAAACGGCTGTCACTTTTTTACCCGAATCTAGAGCCTCAATAACATTTTTCATTAGATGAAAGCATGCTAAAGTTGTTGATTTACCTCTTTGAAACCCAAATTGTTCATGTATTAAGATTTTATGTTTTTTAATAAATGGTAAAAGGCGATTTTGCATGGCACGTTCAAATATTTTTGATATGACCGAGAGTAAGGTGATAGGTCTATAGTTTTCTACCCTAGTCTTTTCTTTCTTTTTGTAAAGTGGCTTAACTATAGCCTCTTTCAATAAACTAGGAAAGCAACCTTCCGCAAAAGAAATATTAATAAGGTGAGTCAAAACAGGAACGATTTCGTCTGCACATTTTTTTAAAATGTCAGGTGAAAAACCGTCATGTCCTACAGATTTGGTATTTCGTAATGACAAAACAATTTTCTTTACTTCGGGACAATCAAAAGGCATAAGGAAAATGCTATTGTTAACGTAAGTTTTTTGAGTAACCTCAATCATATTATTATGTATGTTTGTAGAATCTATCCAATACCTATTAAATTCTTCAGAAATACTAGTAGGGCAATGTATTAAATGATTGTCTTTTTTTATTTCACATATTATGCTACCTAGTAAGTTACTTGTTTCCTGTTTGATTAAATTCCATGCTGTTTTACAAATGTTTTTAGAATTGTTGATTATTTTATCGTTTGACAATTTTACAGAATTTTCGATACATTTTTTCAAAATACGAGAATATGATTTATAATTTTCTTTATTTGTTTTGCACTTATTTTTATAGTATTGATATCTCAATTGTCTTTTCTTTCTACAGCTAACTTTCAATCCCTTAGATACCCAAATTGATTTTTTGGTGCTATGTGAAATTCGGATTTTTATTTCAGGGAAACATAAGTTATAGAAAGAAAACAAAATGTCGTGAAAGGTATTGTAAGCTGAATCAGTCTCTGACTGTTCATAAATTTCATTAAACTTAAGGTTTTGCAGGCATTCTTTAAACTTTTTAATGTTGTCCGTGTTATAATCCCTTTTGTAAATATAGTATTCTTCCACTATCAAACTTTTAGTATTAATTGGAACACTTAACAATTGTGCTGTATTGTGGTCAGAAATGTCCAAATGTAATAGTTCTCCGACAGCATTTCGAAAGTTACTTATTATATGGTTAATGCAATTTTTTTGACGGGTTGGTTGCTTAATATGCGAGTGGAGATTATAATTCATTAATATTTCTTCAGCCATAAAACGTCCACTGATGACAACAGGCCTCCCTCATGGATCTCCATGAGGGGTAGTTTGCCATACTCACCACGCTTGGCAGGCGGGTTGGCAGTATGGGATGTTGATACACGGATAGACGCTGCTGCCCATCTTCCGGAGGTGTCCCTTAGCAGGCTCTTACTGCATCCACGGGTAGGAGAGGAGGGGTAACATTCTACTGCCGGCACCCCACGGCACGGCACGGCTTCTTATTGAAGTATTTCTGGTTTAAAAAACGTAATTCATGGATTATTTAAACAAATTGTAATAAAGGTACTTAGACAAAAGTCTTAGACGTAGGTATTGGAACGCAAGCTTAAAGTGGAGATGTGCGGGACATGTTGCTAGGCGGGACGACAGCCCATGGGCCAAGGCGGTAAGAAAGTGCAAAGTTGTTGCAGACTTCTTGGCCGAAGGGCGGATGTAGACGACTCCCGGACGACAGTGGTTGGGGCTGGCACCTTTCAGAGTCAAAGTTTATATATTTTTTGATACGACGTCAAAATAAAATTTAGTTTTATAATTTAGAACAAACGCAGGTATACTAACTATTTAGGCGTGATATTTTTTAAATTTACAATCATAATGAAATGTAACAACAAAGATAAATAACCGCTCTTTTGGTTTCGCGAAAATAATATTTCGACCCTCATTTGGTTTGCGTTTTGGCGCGAAAAACGGCGGGCGCTTCGCGTCGGCGCTAAGTGGATACTGGCTCAGTTTTTACAATGGAGTGTATCGTGGTATTTACGCTCTATGGAAAGGGTTTGAATGAAGCTTGTCAGTACAATCATTCATAATTTAGTCTGTGTTCGGGATATACAGTTTTTAATGTGTTCCTATGTTTTGTAATATATACATCACGCCCTTTCATTTCATACCATACTAGGGTAGGTATACATATTTGAAAACATTCGATTGCTCACCCCTACTTTCAAGCCCCATATCTCAAGAATGGCTCAACCAATTTCTATACAACTTTATGTTTTGCATTCTACCAATTCTACTCAACAGTTCCATTCATTTGATATCATACTCTGGTATATTTGGAAACATTCGATTATTCACCCTCTCTTTCACCCCCTAAAAGTTTTGATTATCACCATCATCCTGCATTAGTCCTCGGCTGAACAATCCCTTGCGCAATCTTACCCTTCTTAGGCTTGCCGCATACAGAATCTACCAGAGCGTGTCTACAAAATTATTGTACAACTAGCTTTTACCCGCCGCTTCGCCCTTAAGCAGACGCTGAGATAGATGGAAGTTTTTAATGGCGCTTTCTCGATCTTTTATTGATGGAAGCTACTTTGACAGAAGCTGCGGTAGCTGGAATTTTTGTGACTCAGCTCTCAATCTTTACATAGCGGGAGCTGAATACAGTACTTTGGCAAACTCTGCGGTATCTGGAAATCTTTTATGACGCATTTATCAAACTTTACTTGACGGGGTGAAATAAGATACCCCAGCAGACGCTGCGGTAGCTGGATTTTTTTAGTGACGCAACCTATGAACTCTTAACGTGACGGGAACGGAATATGGAATAAATTAATTGGAACCCAACACTGATAACTTTGCCTAAGATGATCCAGAATAATTAACTTTGACCTATGTGTGAATTTCAGTCACTATCGGTAGCTTTTATGCTAAGATGTAACATAAACAAAATCAGATAAAATAAAACTAATAACGTAATAATCAACTTATTAAAATAAATGTTTAGAAAACAAAATTGCCTATAATATTATTTCTGGACCATATCTATACGTGCGCAATCGGTGGTGTAATTTTTGCGTAAAGATGTAACGAAGACGAAAATTATCTTAGAAAAGAAAACTTATTACGTCATAACATGGAAAATATTTTTTGAGGACAAAAAGTAGCCTATACGTTATTCTTGCTCTACATGCATTTGAAAATTTTTAGCTCTATCCATATCGCAGTTCCTGCGTTAAGATGTAACAAAGACAAATTATCATACAAAGGAAAACTTATTTCGTCATAAGTACCCTACATGATCTAGTTTTCGGGACTAAAATTACCCAATATGCTAATCTGAGTCTATATTTATCTATGTGCAAAGTTTTAGTTCAACCCTTAGCGTAGGTTTTGCGTGAAGATCTAAGAAAAATTATCACACAAAGGAAAAGTGATTAGGTATCTTCTATCCTGAGGAAACTAATTTTTGGGATAAAAAGTAACCTTTATGTTTATCCTTGTCTACGTCTATTTTTGTGCAAAGTTTCAGCTCTATTTGTTTGTTTCAAAATTAAGACCCAGAAGATTCTTTTAAGAAAGAGACTTCTGGGTCTTAATTTTGAAACAAAAAGTAGCTTATATTATTATACTTGGTCCACATTTATACGTGTGCAAAATTTCAACTCAATCTGTTGGGTAGTTTTTGCGTGGAGAGGTAACAACCGCCCATACATCTATCCAAAGAAACTTTCGGATTTATAATATTAGTGAGATATTTATACAAAGGCTATAGTTTCATCTTAATCAACAGGCACGCTCGGTGCCAGACATCTACCGTGTTAGACCAAATAATGATTATTCTATACATTTTGTCTCTCAGTGTCTGCGCAGTCGTGTTACGGGAGATATAAATAAATAATAAGTAATGCTGGACAAATCACGATATGAATACACAATGTATGAAATTATAATGAACTAGCTAAAAATTAGTTAAATAATTTTCTAAATTGGTTCAGTACCTCCTGAGATTACCCCCTACAACCTCAGAAACTTTACCTCTTTATAATATTAGTATATAAGTATAGATATGGATTTAACATTTGAAACTATCACGGATGTGAACGTCCATTGCAATATTTACGGGATATTTATACTATAATCATAGTAATATCCCGTAAATATTGCAAATAGTATATTATTTTCAGATTAATGTAAAACATTATCAGGCACGTTCGGTATCTATACCTAGATGTACATGGACCTTAATACAGGCATAACAATGGGTAAGGACGGATTATTTAATTAAATAACTCCACATATTTTTGTATCTTATAAAATCTCAGCAAAAAACAATCGAAAATATTCCTAACAAAGTTACCATAAAGTATTTCTCATCACGCGCCGTCCTGACAGAAATCGCCGTGTTCATGTAAATAACCTAAAGTATTCATTCCACGTCCAGCGCAGATCGCACGTGACATATTGAACCTTATTCCGAGGTGGTAAGGTGTCTGTGGTACTTGAACCAAGCTTGGATGAATTCAGCACAGTGGCTAGCCGCTAGGGATGATGTAAGCTCAACTAATTTACATACATCGCTCGAGCGCTTGTTCAAAATGATACCAGCTTTATTTAGTTCTATTTTATTATTACCACAAAGATTATATAGTTAGTTTTTCTTGTGGTATGGCATCTTCGGTACAGGCTGAGCCTAGTGAGGAAGTCGACTTCAACCTCTATTTTCGGATTATACTTTTAAAGGTGCCGAACACCACATTTCATTCCTATTACTTCGGCAACATTTTATGTCAACTATAAACAGCCATATTGGAATTTAGTGTCGTCATAATAATCTATACCAACGAAACAGCACGGCGCTTGAAACGGCTCTTCATTTGCCGAAATACATTTAACGCTATATGCGTTATCGAATCGATTTTAATAAAATTTATGATATAGGAATGATACCTTTACTTTAAGAAACCCTTATAGATGTCTGTCTGTCTGTCTATCCGTCCGTCCGTCACCGGCTTTGCGAAGAGACTATTTAGTCCTCGAAAGCTGTAATTTTTCAAAAACATGAAACATGGGGATAAACTTTTTTTTCTTGATTTTCCTATCGCGTATGGTATCGTTGAATAGGTATTTCAAAACCATTTAGGGGTTGCGAGAACAATTTTTCGATTTCACTGTATGATAAGTGTCGTAACGTAAAAAAACATACAACAACTTCTAAAAAAGGTCGAGAGTTATCTACGGAACCCTACATAGCGCGTGGCATGACACGCACCTGGCCTAATTTATTATCTAAATTTCTCAATTACTAGGGATTCGTGACCACTCCTTTGAATATAAAATTAAATTGTAGACATAAATTCGATCGCAGATTTTATTTTAAAGTTTTAAAGAGTGACGATTCCGCTTTACTAAGTTTGTGTAACTAAAATGCAACGCAGAAGCTCTCAAATGGAATAATTTTTATTTCCCGCTTAAAATTTTTAAATTTTGCCAGTTGAACGAACAGACAAACAAACTCCTCTTTATAATATTATTGAAGACTAGGCAGAGGACTCACTGACTAAAGGCAAATAAAACAACTCTCCAACCCGACACAAATTGAGTGCAAATATGCGCAATATTTTTGCCGTTGCGAATATCAAAACGGCAACCTCCTGCTTATAAATATTATTATTTTTGACTATTTGAATTTATTTTATCTCTTTTAATTTAATTTATTTCTTTAACGTTCTTTAAATCTTATTAAATTTTATGTTGACTCATAAATTTTTTTAGTCAGTAGTAAGGAAATGTAACTATGTCTATAATATGTGTAATTGGTACACGTATCGTTCTAGTTAAAGTTTTTTTTTTAATTACTAAATGACGAGACAAGCTGAAGGCCCACCTGATGTTAAGCGGTAACCTCTACCTATAACAATTGCAATGCCGCGGTGATCACGTTCACTAAGCACGTGATCCAACGCTGCACTGCATTGCGCCCGTCACCCAATAAAAGTCAAATAAATATTAAAAATAGTAATGACAGCCCCTTTGTAAATTATCAGTACTTCGATAAATTCAATAAATAACGCTAAGTACAACATAAAACATCTTACCAAACTAAGTAAAGCTTGTACTCTAGAAACCAGCTGCTTAATGGAATACTTAAATACCTTTAATGTAAAAACAAACCGACTTCTGAGCCCCTGTGTCTGACCTTTGTGCACTATGAGAAGACCTTTGACTCTGTTGAAATGTGGTCTGTCCTGGATTCACAGCGATGCCAAGTAGACTGTCGCTATATCGAAGTGCTCTTTATGATTCTGCCACTATGGGTGTCCAAAGTTTTTTGACTTCAACATCTATCCACATATATTATGTGCCCCGCGCAGAGACGCCGCGCCGCGCGCGCCATTTTCATGACACGAAAAAAATAACCTGTAGCCGTATCAACTATTATTTTAAAAAGTGTGAAAGAAAAATACCCAAATTCAATACCGTTTAGAAATAGCAAACTTAAATATCGAAAATGCCAGACTTTGGATATTTTTTTCATATAGGTAGTAATTATAATGATAGAAATATTATACTTTTAAAACTTTTTATTAAAATGTTTGCTTTATAAAATATTTTTTCAAAGATACGGAGATACGGAGGATCCATTATATAGAGGAGTAGAAAAAGCAAAACTACGCGTTGGCTTGGCCTCAGGTGCTATACTTTCTAATCATATAAATAAAATGAATTGGATTGATGTTGAATAGTTTTTGGATTTTTCTTTGTATCTATAGTATAAGACGATATTCCTTTAAAAAATTTCATAGTTCGTTGACGGGAAGTACCCTATGCATTTTTATTCTTTTGAGAATGTAGCATACGTTTTTTGCGGCATGAACCGTCGTACCTTTTTGTCAGGGTAAAGAATTTTTTTTATCTGACTTTTTCACAGCTTAAAGAGGCTGTAGATCTAAGTATATGGTTTTAAATTCAACATGATACATCAACACTTTCTTGAGATAAAGAGTCTCTACAGACAGACAGACAGATGGGCAACAAAATGTTTCGTTTTTGCCGATTGAGGTAGGAAAACCTAAAAATATGTAAAAAAAAATATAGACGACTTTAGAACCAGCTCCTTTTTCTTTAAATTCTGTCAAAAAATTTGCAAAGATTTCGAGCAGTTATCTGCAGCTCGCGCTAACCCTCGTGAGTTAGGGCTACAAAGCAGGCAGGGCTAGAAAGCGCCGCGTGAAAAATGTCCACCTTTATTTTTACCTTTTCGCTTTCATGAATGCTTTTAGTGTGCTTTTACTTTAGCCTGTCGCATCACTTAATAATACCGTAGAACTCGTCGCGTAAAACCTGAAACTACGCTACAATACATGCCGGGTTCAAAGTCAGCCCATCATTAATTCAAAGGGAAATCTACTCCTCTGACGTGGTAGTGCATAATTTCAGGGTAAAATTATAATGTAGCCTTGTACGAGTCCAGGTTGAAAAACGATAGCGGTTAGAACTTGATCTAATATGAATTACTATGCGGCTTCGCAATTTGCATAACATATGCGCTATATGTCCTTACATTTAATACATTTTAAATATTTAAAGCTGGAGGGATGTAGTAGAGAGAGACCTACAACAGATCTACAACGAGGACTGGCGCGTCCTAGCTCAAGATGCGCAAATAGCGTCTTCTTCTGTTGGAGGCTAAGACCCACCTTGGGTCACTGAGCCAGCGAAGTAAGTAAATATTAAAAATAACAAAACATTTATCAATGTGAAGTCAAGACACTGATATTTTAGAAAAAAAACTGGCCAAGAGCGAGTCGGACTCGCGCACTGAGGGTTCCGTGCCATCATATTATATTATTAGTTATAATTTTCCTGTAATCTTTACATACACTTCTATTAGCTATAAAAGTTTCGAAGTTTATTTTCTCCGCAAACTTTGGAGACAAGGGGGGTGAACGGTATGTTTTTCAACATTTTTGTAAATATGTCAAAACTATACAGCATAAAGAAAAACTAAAAACTGTTTATTAATGTCCAACTAAAGACATTCCATACGATACCCAACATGACAACATGATAGTAACTTCACAAAACTTTTTGAGAAACCCTTTCTGCCTCCCTTGAAATCAAAATATGAATATTTTTCAACATTTTTATAGATGCTATATTAGTGAAAAAGCACCATTTCAAACTTCAAATCGATAGTATCTGCAGTTCTCGTGATATCTATTTGTGAAAGACAGACAGACAGTAACAACATAAGGGGGAACTCTTAAAAAGGAATTTTTACCTGGTCTGGAACCAAGAAGAGAAGAATAGAATAAGAATAAGAAGAAAAGAATAACGCTCTATTTCACTGACTTAAAAAAAGTTGAAGGTTCTCAAGTCGTCTGCATTTTTTAAATCTTCGTTAGGTACCTCAGAACTCCGTCGTAACGGAGTTAAACCGATGTAGATATTTTTATTGAATAAGGTACTATCTTCCAAACTCAGTTCTGACGATGGGATTGGAATCGAGGGAACTTTCAAATGTTGTAGGTGAGCATCAAGCGATTTTGGCTTATTTAGGTCAAAGTCAAGCATTTGCATACAGAAAGTATGATTTGGTGAAGTGGAACTGACAGTAAAAATGTCTTTTTATCCCAATTCGAAACATGGTTTTCAAGATTTGGAAAATTATTGTTGGGTTCGAATAGTTACAATTCCAGAATGATCCCATTTTTTTTAATTAAAAATTATAACTTACCCCCGACAGTTTGCCTTGTCTTGGAGGATACCAATTTTTTTTAAATATGTTTCCTCAGTTTTGCAACAACACATCATGCCCTTTCATCTACACATCATATACACTTGGGTATATTTAAAAACATTCGATTGTACATTCCTACTTTCAACCCCCATATCTCAAGAATAGCTCAACCGTTTTCTATATCTTTCAGTTTTGTATTTAACACATCATTACCTCTAATTTGATTCGGGTAGATAAATTTGGAATTATTCGATTATTCATCCCCTCTTTCACAACCCTTATAATGTAAACTTATAAAATAAAAAAACTGTATGCAAATCAGTCTACTCGTTTAAGAGCTATGCAGCTATTTTAATTTATTTGTTAAGTCAAGATCTGCTTCAATATTTTAATTAAAAACCATTTTACTACACACGCGCATATATCTTGTTGCAATACGAATGCCAGAATGCACTTAACCGTAGTAAATTTAATTTCCTTTACTAGAATACACAATGCGCTTTGTTTCCTACTTGATTTCGCTCATATTTAACACAAGCTTAAGTCAGTTTATGAACAAACTCAAGGAACAATAAACACAATCACTCTGAACAGAAGGCACATAATTGCGTACTCTATGAAATTCAGTTAAGTTGTTTCATTATCATATCTTATTGCTTTAGCCGGAACACTGTAAACTTTATTATTTTAAAGAAACCCGTAGATAAACTATATTTTGATTACATCTTTGTTAAAGTTTATTTTGTAAGTGTCCATAATTGTGTAACATTTGATTGGACAAATTCAATTTTAAATATGATTGCTCTAGGTCCTTTTAAGGATAGGATTTTCCATAGTACAACAAGGAACTCATAAAGTTTCTCTTTAACTGTTTGTCCTACCAGTAGAACACAAAACAAATTGTACTTCAACATTATCTTTTAATGGCATAGGACAAAGGACGGAGTTGGGTGTGATCGTCATTTACAGCACCGCGTTTTTAGAGGGTTCCGTACCTAAGGGGTAAAAACGAGACCCTATTACTAAGAATCCGCTGTCCGTCCGTCTGTCTGTCTGTATGTCTCTCAGTTTTCAATTTTCACACATGATGTATGTCTGTTGACGCTATAACAACAATTACTAAAATAGAATAAAATTAATATTTAAGGCGGGCTCAATTGACAATTAGAGTGTGAATATTTTTTGTTACGTAAGTTTACATGTAAAACTCTTAATTTATATTTTGATTTCCATCTTATTTCTTTATCAGATATTACTTATCTGTTACGGGCATCTTAATCTTATTTTACTTAAAGGTATGGCGTATCTATAGGTCCATTTATGACTTTATAAATAAATGTTTGATCACGTTTTGTTCTTCTTTCACGAAACGAAATTGATCTTACAAAACTGTTGTATAAATTAGTTGAAGTAGCAGTATGTTTGAAATCTTTACTTACTCCAAAAAACGGGTGAGGCCACCAGGATCCCCTAGCCCGACCCCCCAGGGGATCCCAGTGAACTCATCGGTTCACCAGAATCCCCTTGACATAAAATTAAGTTTAAAGGTGTTATTGATATTATCAATTCAATCTGATATTTAATAGAATAGAATACGCTTTATTGTACACCTTAAAATAAAATAACAAACAGAAATTTAATTAAACTAATAACAATTAAGTGAACAATGGGCGGCTTTATCGCCAGAAGCGATCTCTGCCAGGCAACCTTTGGATTGACAAGAATATTAAGAACATAAACGGTGGCGTACATCATATTAAGAATATAAAATCAAAATTATAATACAGTAGGGTGTAATGCATTACATAAATAAATAACAATACATATAATTAATATACAAATTACATTCTAAATACATAAATTAATAAAAATAATAAAAACCAAGGTGAAACGTTTACCTTAAATATATTGGATACATGCACTATAACACAAAGTCACTCACGTATACAGTATAAATATACTGCAAAATTCATCTATAATAATCCATATTTCTTTTAGTAAAACAATTTATAACTTCGTTATTAACACTTTCCTTCCATAAATTAAACAACCCAACCCTAATCAACTCATAATTTTTAACATCTTACGAGCAGGTGCAAAATTGTCTAACTGAGTCAATGACTCAATTTACCATCGTGTCGGAAATTTTACTAGCGGCCGCATACATTGCTCTTTCAAACAGAACTTTTGTATTATGATTGGTTAAAGCGGCAATGTAGCTCGAAATTTGACGGAAAGTTTGAGGAATAACCTCGTGGCTGAGTATTAGACGTTATAATTGGCGTTAACTATTAAAGCCACAGGTCGGTTCAATTAGGAGCGAATAGATAGACAGTGACATGGAACTTCTACGGACATTAATTAATTATGTCTGTAATTTACTGAACCTAAGTGGTTTAATACAACAATAGATTGCTTGTTTTTTTTTCAATCCTTAAAAATAAAATGAAAATAATCATGATTTTAACCCTTAACCAGGCTATGGACTGAGCGTCTCCCACATCGATTTTAAGATGTTATTATCAGGTTATGGCAAAGTATCTACCACAAACTGTCAAAAATGACCAAATAAAAATATTACCCAGGGCCACAATAAATAAATTGTCACTGTCATTGTCAAATGACACTTTTACAGCCATTCTTTCAATGGTCGCCCGTGTAACGGTTGTTTTTGTCAAAAGTGCGGCGTATTTTATTGATTATGGGGAACCGGAGAAAGGTAAGTCGTACGATTTTTTTATATGTTGTAGAATTAGAGTTTTTCTAGTGATATGTGCATAAATAATAAGTAAATACTCGAAAAAATTCATGATATACCAAAATAAAGCATGTGGGAAACCATATTACCTTAGCCTGAGAAAGTTGGAATTATTGTGGGATTTATATGTACATAGCCCGGTGAATTGAAATCTTTATTTTATACTAGCTTTTTGCCGCGGGTTTTCTTTTTTGGTTTGCTTACGGTCATTTTACATTAAAAGTTAAGAAGATATTACTTACGTTTTTCTCTATGGAAAATTAAATATAAATTGTGGGTAGACTTTTGTCGTCATTGAATTCTTAGTCAGTATAATATTTACCTACTTTAGTGTTTTTTTTGTTATACAGGTATTACAACAACATCAGATCGAAAATGTGCTCAGTGAGATGTTTTCGTCAGAGGGCGAAGATATGGATCTTTTATGGATCATTCAGATTATGTCCCAAAACAGGGAAACAGGACAAGCGGTCAAAATATGAATGCAAAATTTGTAAGGTAACATTGTGTATCACCACGTGCATGAAATTGTACCACCAAGTCAGAATCTAGATTTCTAGAAGATGAATAAAAAGTTTATAAATAACTGAAATTAAAAATAAGTGCCTCCATTGTATGTTTCATTCGTAGATTACCTATAGTTTTCATTAAAATGTTCTAAACTAAAATGCTTACAAACTTACAAACATTAAATGTAGATATAAAAGTCAGTCCTCTGGACAGGCAATAGGATTATGCTTTCCCACATGTTTTTTTTTAGGTTTTCAGCTAATTTTCTAAATATAATTGATGAAATCTCAAACTAAACGTTATTACTCATAGAAATCTATTAAAAAATCACTATTACTATAGGATTTGTCCGAGGCCTGGTAAAGGGTTAAATAATGTCAGCCGTAAATCCACTACAGAACACAGGTTACCCTCATGGATCTCCATGAGACGTAGTTGCCCTACTCACCACGCTTGGTATGCGTGTTGGCGAGTGCAGTATGGGATATTGATATAATGGAGAAACGCTGCAGCCCATCTTCCGGAGGTATCCCTTAGCAGGCTCTTACTGTATCCACGGGAGGAGTAACATTCTACTATCGGCACCCTACGGGTTGAAAATAATATTCTCATTAATATTTTAAAGCCGAAAGTTTGTTTGTATGGTGATTTGTTACCTCTTTACGCAAAAACTAGCGTTCGTATCGTGCTGAAATTTAACGTATTAATTATTGCCAACGTTTAGATGTTGACTAGGATAAACACATAGGCTACTTTTGATACGGGTACAAAGCATGCGAAGCGGCGGACACAAGCTAGTCAAACATGATGCTGGACACTTTACAGCACCATTATAGTCCCAAACTAAGCAGATTTTGAACCATTGAAAACAGATGATTGATTATACAGGGCGTATTATAGTATGTGTGTAATAAGCTGAAAGGTTATTCGGACCATCCCAAGGAACCACTTTTGTTCTACGACTTTTCAGGATTCAGTGATTTTCATTCAAGAAAAGATTACGAACGTTTCAACAGCTGATTATACGATAATTGCAACCTAAATGCCAGCTGCTTCTTGTCAGGGTTATTGAACCTCGCGAAGTGTAGCTGGACAGGTACAAAGAGGGTTTCATGATAACAAGTAGTTTCTGAAGAAAAATAAACCGGGAATTAGCGTTTATTTCTTTTTTTGGATTTTCCCTTACGATTTTACTAATTTGGTGTGAATGAGATCGGATTTTTTTTAAATTTTAATAAAAAAACCTCTTTGTACGTCAACTATTTGCGGAAGTCAATGACCCTGTTCAGCTGGCATTTTGAGTATGATCAGCTGTTGAATTTAAAACTTTCGTGGTCTTTTCTTGAATGAAAATCATAGAAAACTAAGGTGGTTTCTTGGGGTGGTCAGAGTTAACCCTTTCGGCTTAGAAAACCATAATACTCTCTGTATATAATAATAACAATAATACATAATGCTGGACACACGTTATATCCCGAATGACTACACGAGCGAAGAGGTTGTAGGCATTACCGGCAGCTCGAACAGCGTGCCAACAATGCTCCTACATTAAGGGCACTTTTTTGCATGAAATTAAGGCAACTTGCCCTCCTAAACATGTACATTTAAACTTAGTCTTTGTTTCATTTATGTGTCGTCAAGGCCGTATTGGACGTTTCATTAGGTATAGTTTAGTGCTGAACTTTAATTTTATTGTTTAATTTGTTAATTTTTTCATGTATTTTGAGATTTTTTTCATGTATTGTATTTATCAATTATATATATAAACTTTGATAGTAAGCAACATCGTTTATACTGTTAGCTTCTCTTGAACTGAATAAACAAATAAAATACGTGTTACTACTAATTCCTTAGGACCTTCTGTTCTTTTTCCAAAATATAAAAAAAATATCAAATTCACGGTCTTTAAGTGCCCAGTCTTGTACGTGATTGCTACTCCGCTTGCAGAATTAATTACATCGCATATCTTCGAAACCTTCCAATCCATCTATAAATATCCTAGGCACAGGCAGCGTCCTGTGCAGAATGAATACCAGTTTTTGACGCTGTATAAATTATCTATAATAGATATTAAAGCCTTGCGACCTTTATCGTTGCAGTATTGGCATAGTATCTCATAAGGTAAACTGTGCTAATATTAGCTCTTTCTACAGATACTCCTCTTGGATCTTCTTGGTATATTCAATGTGTGTGTATGTATTTATTCCAAACAAAAAAGGATATTAAAGTGTTATTTCTATCTTCAAAGGTTTGCTGGAAGTTAACTCTTATAAGGGCTCGCCTTCGGAATATTTTTTGTAGTTGTGTTATATTATATCTTAGACTTGTACATATTGAAATATTGTTTATAAATAAAGAATTTGTAGTTTGGAGTCAATAGTGATAATTTATTACCTAGCGGCTGCTGTATATTGTGTCGCATACAGCAGCCGCTAGCGACTGCTGAATAGGGTAACCACGGAAGACCAGCGCTGTGGCAGAATGTATTCTGCCTCAGTTTACGCTGAGTGGTGGCCATTTTCGTGCCATTAATTTAAACATTTTGTTTGTTTTCACGCTTACAATGTTCATGTAATATGTTCACGAAATAAACTTTTTTTTATCTTTATTTACCTACTCTTACCAAAAACCATTTAAAAAATATCCTTTCCATTAGAGCGGCGAAGTAAAGAAGAAATACAATTATGAAAATCAGAACTTGGGTGGTTAAAAGCTTTTTCTACATACATATTTTCACGCTAGTCAAAAATCTAATTAAATTGAAATTTACAATTTGATGCTCTGCGCCAGAGGCTTATTTATTTGAATGATATTTAGACGATTTGCTGGTCGTTCATTAAATATTTTCATCTTCAACGCACCACAAAACATACGATGAAATTTATACAATAAAACAGAACGAATCAAATAAAAACAAACATTCTAGAGATATACCCACACTGATCAGAAAATCCCACAATGACCAATCAGTCACGAATTCCTGAGACCAGTTCCAACATTGAAAATAGTTTTTCGGACTTGTTGTTATAGAAAGAAAAATACAACCAAATTCTTTGACTGCGACAAGACTTTAACCCGCAACATTTAGATATTCACACCATGAACGCAGATTTTAAATAGATGGCGCTAAACGGTGCTTTAAAATAGATAAGCATTCAATCATTCGACCAGTCGTTAAGTGAGACCCTAGCTGAAACGGTAAAGGCAATCTGCTTTTAATGTAATCTAATTAATGCGGTCCAAGTCCCGTCAGAGAAAAAATATATTGCATTTCTAGGGTTTCGTAGTAAAACAAGAAACCCTTATAGTTTCGCTTTGTCTGTCTGTCTGTTTGTCTGTCCATCTGCCACCGGCTGTACGAAGGGAACATTAGTCGTAGAAAGCTGTTATTTTCCATGGACATAAATATTAACAACGCCAAGGTAACACTACAAAAAAATACTTAAAAAAAAATTGAGGTACCTCCCACGTAAGGAGACAAAATATTTTTTTCTTAATTTTCCCTTTGTTTAAAGTATCGTTAAATAGGTGTTTTAAAACAATCGAAGACAATTTTTCGATTAAGAGTGCAAAATATTTTAATACTTTTTTTCGAGTGTCGACTCCCATCTAAAATCTAAACCGCTTGGCTTTACTTATTTATTTATTAAAGAATTAAATTATTTTTACCCAGTGGTAATCAAAGCAGCAACCGCAACCTGCATATCAGCGGGTTATTAGACCACCTCAGCCACAAAGTTCATACATTTTAGGCTAGAAAAAACGAACGTGCACATTTTTTTTTTTATTTTTGCTCTTATGCATGCACAATCGATTTGTGACAGTTTCGATCTACAAAATAAATTCCACAAGGAGCAGAAATTAAAAAAAATATGTGCACGTTCGTTTTAGTTTAGTTTAGTTTTGTGACACTATCAAAGTAGCCAAAAAAATCGCGGCTTTATCTGGTCACTTGACTTTTGTGAGATGACAAAGATGATGACGTTTTTCGACAGTGGTAAGAGTAGACGTAAGTTATTATTTTATTGTTGAAATAGGTATTGAGTATAGCATCCAGATCTGCTAGCAGTTTTCAATATAAAATAGGTACGGTACTATTTTTATCTTAAAAACTGCTGGCAAACATAGCAACGAACACTCACGATCAAATTATCTTCATAATAATAAAATGCTAAACTTGTTTACTAGCATGTATCCATATCGCTTGACTACTTAATTTTTCCTGCAATTTAGTTAGAATTGTAGGTCTCTAACAATTTGAAATAATTTAATCGAATTATACAAAGTAAACTCCAGCCTACCTCAATAAATGACTTAACAGATTACCTCTTACTCGGAGGGAAAATTAAAACGGTGCACAATAGGCGCAAAGCTACCTGCTAATTACTACGCCGAAACTCTTTGAGAATAGAGCTCAAGATTGCTTGGATGTTCCTAAAATACTGGGAGTTTCTTGCCCTAATTGACAACAGACCGGTAAATTGCATGACTACGAATGATCGTAGCCCATTTCAGGAGTTTTAAGGGAAATGTGGATGTTGAAGCCATTTTACTGAAGAGATGATTCGTTTAAACCTTTAAGACTTTACCTTTAATAATGTTAACAAAATACTTGAAGAACGTATATAACGCTTGCGACGCAAGTGATGCAGTGATGTGTTTGCACGCAGGATGAATGTTTGTACGATCAGCAGATATTTTTTCAGGGCGTTCTGGATATTTCCTATGTATGTATATTATAAAACTATCTATGTAGTTTTTTATGATATGAATTAAGTATATCAGTCACCCATAAGACAAGATTCTTCTTAGCTTGGGACTAGATGATGGTATGTGAGTTGTCAGCATTATTCATTTTTATTTAAATTAATATTAATTATATAATGAAACGTTATAATAAAAGCGATAAGGCCACAATCGTTCTTTATAATAATTTTAAAATTTAGGACATGTTATTTATCTGCAACTACAGTAAAGTGTTAAGATATGTACCTATCTCAACATCATGACCATCTGAACCGTAGGGCTGCTGCCCACGTACATGCTGGGTATAGGCGTCCCTCATGGATCTATTCTAAGGTTGCAAAGTCGAAGATTATTCCGACACATTTTCATTTTTCAAGAAAATCATCATAATGGGATTGAATGCCCGTCCGAGCGTAGGGCCGACGTGACACTTCGACGACATTACATTACGAGAGTAATCCCCAAAGTTAACAAAATGAATACTTTGGAATTTTGTTTTTTTAGGGTTCCGAATCTCACGACGAAAACCAAAACACTTAAAGTCCACTCGTTTGTCTGCCTGTCTTGCCAAGATCATTTTTCTGTTGCTGAAGGTAGTTCCTTAAAATGTATGCCAAACGGCGAGGTCAGGGGCAGGTGACGGCCTTCAAAAATGTAGGTTCTACCTCAGGGCAACCAGAAGTTATAGCAACAAGTGTCAATTTTATTTATTAAAACATTTTCGTCGGTTTTTAAACATTTTTGTAAATAACTCAAAAACGATACGGCTTCAAGGAAAATTAAAAACTGTTTCATTTCATTTATTTATTTATATAACCATTCAGTAACATTGCATAACATTGGCAAGTCCTTAATTAATATTAACATATATAAACATGAAATCAGATTCATTTATACACTATATTTAATTATAATATTATATCCATAGATTTAAATAAATTTATGAATGTGTATCAGAAAATGAACACGCCATATACTCATTGACATGGTATAATGGGTGTGATTCCAAAAAGCCTTTGACTTCACGTTTGAACAGTGTGAACGGAAGACGTGTTATGTTATAAGGTAGCTTGTTAAACAATTTAATCTTAAGACAGGACCTTGTTTAAAAGTTTGAACGAGTCTAGTTTTATTAACACATATTTAAACGGGTATTTATCGCGCTATTTACCTTTATTATTGCCCGACGTTTCGACAGGATTGCACCCATCGTGGTCCCGGGAAGACTGACATGTTAGAGGTGACCGCAGCAAAGCGAAGGCGTCTTTTCAGACTACCCTCACTTGGTCTTCTAAATATATAAATATAAAAACTTGAGATTAAGGCTGTTTCACACTGGGACAGCACACTACACTAACTGTATCAGCACACTTAGGTTGATTCACACGTCGAGTACACTTGGCTATCACTGGATTCCATGAGGCAGAGAGTCTGAAGCCGTCTTCACGATTGAAATTAGGATACTTCTTAATTTCAATTGCTTCCCGAACCATTCTCTTGTAATAGTGCCTCTCGTTGGCTATAACTTTGGGATTGTGGAGTTCAATCCAGTGATTGGGTCCTGAGTCCACTACATGCTCAGCTATAGCAGACCTGGTCACTTGTCGATTTTTCACCGCTGCTATGTGTTCCTTTACACGTTCAGCGACTGTGCGCTTCGTTTGGCCTATGTAGGAGCGTACACAGCTGCAATCGATTTTGTAAACACCAGGAACTTGCAAGGGTACTACATCCTTAGGTGTACGTAGACGCTTAGCTACTTTAGTGTGTGGGGTGTAGATTGACTTTATTGAAAACTTCTTAAGTAAGTTTCCAATTTTGTCCGTTACACCTTTCACGTACGGCAAGAAGGCTGACTGTCTCTCGACATCCGTTTGCTTATCTTTGCGCCTACGACTAGGATTCCATCTATGAGTCATGTAGCCATTCCGCTTGAGAACTCCCTGAACATGATTCAGCTCTCCGGGTAAATGTTCAGGGTCGCAGAGGTCATAAGCTCTATTCATCAGTGACGAGACTACTGACTGCAGATGTGACGGATGATGGTGCGACGCAGCGTTCAGGTATCTATCGGTGTGTGTCGGTTTCCTGTACACGGTATGACATAAGGTCCCATCAGGACTCGCCATGACTTTCACATCCAGGAAAGCTAATGATCTGTTCTCCTCTATTTCATGCGTTAGCCGGATCTTCGGGTGTAGGGAATTCAGATATTCAGTAAGCTGATTAACTTCCTGGCTATTGTACCCGTTGAATAAAAGAGTCTAGTTTTTTTTGTGGTTCTCGAGATATCCATTTGTGACAGACAGACAAAGAAATTGATACCATAAGGGTTCCTTTTTACCATTTTGGTCCGGAACCATAACAATTATATGGTATTTTTCGTTAACCTAGATGTATGAAATTTTGGCAAAGTATGTGGAAAATTATCTATACATAATATTATTTTATAAAAAACTAAGCTATTGTTATTAAATCATTAATTAAAAGGTTAGGCAACGATATGCGCGGTCATAATTTAAATCATTTAATTTTTTTTTATTAAGAGAAATATCGGAAAGCCCTTAATCGCAGGAAGACATGGTTTTTATGCAAAGAACGGAAGTACAAATTTTTTAGTGAGCTAACGTATGGGCTAATATCGAATGAAAGGGCTTCTTTAACACAAATTATATTATATTATAAGCCGTGGGGTGCCGGCAGTAGAAATTTACCCCTCCTCTCATGCCCGAGGATGCAGTAAGAGCCTCCTAAAGGATACCTCCGGAAGATGGGCAGCAGCGTCTTTCCGTGTATCAACATCCCGTACTGCGCTCGCCAACCCGCCTGCCAAGCGTGGTGAGTATGGCAACTACCCCTTATGGAGATCCATGAGGGAGGCCTGTTAAATAGTGGACTTTTTATGGCAGGAATGATGATATTGTATGATGGCACGAAGCCCTCGGGTTCAAGAGTCCGACTCGCTCTTGGCCGGTTTTTTAAACAGTTTTGATGTTCATCTGCGGTCATTTTCATCAAATTTAATTTTACAAAATTATATTTTCTAAATGCATATTATTATGATTGAATTGATAAAATACCAAACACTCTGTATCCTTTAATATTTGCGGAGTTTCCTCAAATTAAAGTCAAAACCAATAATTGTTTTAACAATAAAGCAAAAAGCTACATAATAATAGTCAATTAACAAAAGAAGAACAAGACACATTTACATTTAATAAATCACATAGTTAATTGAATTCTTTCGTTTCACAAAACTTTTTTTCTGGTTAGGAAAAGAAGCAAAGAGAAAACCTCACTCATCACAAATAATCAACACAAACTGACTTAAGGTCCAACTAGTCGCGGAGGCAAAGTCGTCAGTGAGCGCGGCCTAAATGTATGCTATCTCACCTGACATAGTGTGTTTACCCGCGCGCTAGAATGAAATGCACAATGATTCATTCCTAAAACGACCGCGCAAAAATATGTGAATAGACTTTTAGCACAAGTGTTATTTTAGAAAAACTTGAGTGTAATCTTTCCAAAATAACATATATTTCAATTTTTGAATAATTAAACTATGTCGGAACGGCATTTATTTTTGAGTTTTGTTTCTCCTTATATTATTTAGTTTCGTCCAAAGTTGGGCTTAAATCAGTGTTGAAATACGAAAGTTTAGAAGCATGATGTATTTTTAAAATAAATATTTTTTAACGGTTTGGGGTGTATACAAACATAGATTATGACGAGATAAATTGATATAATCCTTAGTGTTGGATGGTTAACGTCAAATAGTGGAGTAGTTACCCTTCCACGTTTGTATGCAAATATGAGCGACTCGTTCATCCTTAAAGGGTGGTTGTTACGAGCCTCTCGATTATCTTTAACTTATAGACGTTAACAGACCAGTAGACTACGAACAGTGGCTCTATTGTAGTTAGTTGGCCGTTGCCCTTTCACATGTGAGAGATTTATCAGCGCCAGCAACTGTTAATTTATGCTAATCAGGACGCTGTAGTGCCTCAGGCATTGTTAAACGGATTAGGCTTGTGTAGTTCCTATACGGGTAGGAATTAAATTTGCTTCTCTTCTTTATTTATGACGTGAAAAAATAGGGTGGTTCTCAATCTATTTTTTTATGTTTCATCATCATCGCAGCCGTAGAACATCCACTTATTTATATCCTATCCTACTAATACTATAAAGCTAAAGGTTTGTTTGTATAGATGACTTTGAAGATGGTGACTGAAGTTAACACAAAGGTCAAAGTTTTTTTATTTTTTATTTATTAGTACAGTTCACAAATCAGATGAAAATCATAATTGCCTAAGTTGTGACAAATTAAAATCCAGATCAGTTTTTTATTTTAGACGAACTTTTCAAAGATAGTGTTGCATGATTTTATTTTAAACTTACACACGAGTAGAAAATACATCATGCATTAACCTGTTTATTTTGGGATTAAAAAACGGGATTTTTTATTCAGGTCATGTTAGGTAAAGTTTAAGACAAAAGTCATTAAAAAACCACTTACAATTTGCTTGTTTTTACAGCCAGTTTTGATGATGGGATCCATGATAAATCGATGGCATACAAAATTATAGCGGTTAATTTATTCTTAACAACCAAGTCAAGGATTTTATCTTTAAAGTCGGTTTTTTTTTCTAAATCTTAAAAAAGTATTGTGGCCAGTATGGCCAGTATAGTATTGTGGCCAGTATGGCAGTATGGTGATTTAGACGGTCTTGAACATTATTTAATTTAAATATACAAGCTGCAGATGCTTGCGACATTTTTCTTAACTATAATTGTTTTTAATAAATTTCGTAAGAGGGATATCATCATCTTTGGATCGACCGTCGGTGGCATAAATCACACTGCTAATACAGTTATTTCACTTTAAGACGAATTCTTAATTGAATATTTGCTTTAATAGTACAATCGTAATTAGTATCTGTTGCTTACAAAATTTCTTCTGGAACTAAGGGTAACTCTGGGTGCTTAGTAATCAATAAAGAGGTACCGAAACGGGCGTTACATATTCATGAATGAGCCTTCCGTACGTAGGAAATTTTGGGAATTACCGAAGCCAGTCAGTCCACTTTCACGGTGCTTACAACAACAGCTGCTGGTAAAAGTCACCAATTTTCCTAGTTGGTTTACCAGTATTTTCTTTTATGGTGCTTTTGAGTTAAGTGTACCGTATATTGGTAACGTTACCGTGGGGTGCCGGCAGTAGAATTTTGCTTTTCCTCTCTTGCCCGTGGAAGTAAGAATTTGCAAAGGGATACCTCCGGAAGATGGGCAGTAGCGTCCTTCCGTGTATCAACATCTCCTGAACATGATCTAGCTCTCCTGGTAGATGTTCAGGGTCACAGAGGTTCTGTTCATTTGAGACTTAACTACAGAATCCAGATGTGACGGATAATGGTGCGAGGCAGTATTCAGGTATCGGTCGGTGTGTGTCGGCTTCCTGGGTACGGTATGTGATAAGGACCAATCACGATGGCTTTAATATCAAGAAAAGTTAGAGATCTACTTTCCTCCATCTCATAGGTGAACCTTATCTTAGGTTGTATGGAGTTAAGGTCAGCTGATTAACTTCCCCGTTGTCTCCGCTAATCACGCAGAAATCAAGATGATGATACTGATAATAATTTATTAATATTAACCGATAACTGCAGCAATTGTTATCAGTCTACGTCACTCTGCAGTGCCTAAGAAATTGTTAGATGGATTCGATTTGCCTAACAACACATGCCATGTGGTGCCGGCAGTAGAGTGTTACTCCTCCTCTCATGCCCGTGGATACAGTAAGAGCCTGCTAAGGGATGTGGCCGTAAGATGGGCAGCAGCGTCTTTCCGTGTATCAACATCCCGTACTGTGCTCGCAAACCCGCCTGTTAAGCGTGGTGAGTATGGCAACTACACCTCATGAGGGAGGCCTGTGTTCAGTATTGGACGTTCTACGGCTGAAATGATGATGATGAACACCTACATACCTCTCAGCTTAATCGAGCATATTCAGAGAAAATAACATGTCAAGTCACGCGTTTTCTTGCGACTTTTGTCTTAACCATAAGTTTACGACAAGATATCTCAATAAAACGGAATAAAACGGTGGCATAAATCATACAGCTAACATGGTTATTTTACTTTAAGACCAATCCATAATTGAATATCAGCTTGATCATTACAATCTTAATTAGTATCTGTTGGTTTCATAGTTTCTCCTGTAACTAACTGTAACTAAGAGCTGATTAATCAGTATTTTCTTTAAGGTTATTTTTGATTAAGTCGGACAGTCTTAAGATCATAATTATAAAATGTAATTGGGTATAGAAAAAATATTAGAAATACTAAAACCTTATACTTTTTAGAAATAGGTATTATTTACCTTCTCCCATAGAACAATTTGAGAAATAAAAGTATTTCATGTTCCTTAGTACATAAAGACAAAAAAATCGTATTCTGTTCAATGACGTTATGTAACATAGAACATAATGGAAACTACCCCACTTTGGGAGTTTTCAGCAACAAGTCAAGGTTTATCGAAGTTGGTTTGTAATTAATTTTAATCTTCGAAAATCAAAGTCGACGCATGAACTAACATTTAAATCGTTAGGTACGCCTCACCGTGATGAGACCTCCCCGTTTTAATTCCACAAAAATTAGTGAGCTCACTCATTGGGAATCACACTGATTCCAAATGAGTGACTTCTAAACTTGACGTGGTGTGTTGTTTTTTCACGAAAGTTCGTGCAACAAAAATGCAGATATGTAACAAATGTAAATGGTAACAATCATCATCATCATCATTTCAGCCGTAGGACGTCCACTGCTGGACATAGGCCTCCCTCATGGATATCCAGTTAATGCGGTTGGAAGCGATCTGCATCCACCGTCGACCTGCGGTCTTCACCAGGTCATCATCCCATCTTGTTGGTGGACGTCCTACGCTGCGCTTGCCGGTCCGTGGCCTCCACTCGAGAACTTTTCGGCCCCATCGGCCATCTGTTCTGCGAGCTACATGGCCTGCCCATTGCCACTTCAACGTGCTAATCCGTTTGGCTATGTCGGTGACCCGAGTTCTTCTACGTATCTCCTCATTTCTGATTCGATCGCGTAAAGAAACCCCGAGCATAGCCCTCTCCATAGCTCGTTGAGCGACTCTGAGCTTATTCATGAGGCCAATCGTGAATGACCACGTCTCGGTTTCATATGTCATCACTGGTAACACACACTGATTGTAGACTTTCGTCTTAAGGCACTGAGGAATTTTGGACGAAAAGACGTTGCGTAGTTTCCCAAACGCTGCCCATCCGAGTTGGATTCGTCGATTTACCTCTTTCTCGAAGTTGGACCTACCTAATTGGACTGTTTGTCCTAGGTATACATACGCGTCGACAACTTCGAGAGCCGAGTTCTCAACCATAACTGGGGAAGGCGCAACATGGACATTCGACATAATCTTCGTCTTGTCCATGTTCATTTTAAGGCCGACCCGTTGGGAGACTCGGTTGAGGCCTTCGAGCATCGTGCCAAGTTCCTCCATCGACTTTGCCATGACCACAATATCGTCAGCAAACCGAAGGTGAGTCATGTATTCGCCGTTAATGTTGATGCCTAGTCCTTTCCATTCCAAGAGCTTGAAGGCATCTTCCAAAGCGGTCGTAAACAGTTTCGGAGAAATAACGTCTCCCTGTCTTACGCCTCTTTTTAAGGGAATATCCTTCGAACTCTGTTCCTGTACTCGGATAGACATAGTGGCGTTTCTATACAAAGACTTCAACACTTCGATATACCGATAGTCAATTCGGCATCGTTGGAGAGACTCGAGCACCGCCCATGTTTCGATCGAATCGAAGGCTTTCTCATAGTCCACAAACGCGAGACATAGCGGCAAGTTATACTCTTCGGTCTTCTGTATCACTTGCCGCAGCGTATGAATGTGGTCTATGGTACTGTAGCCTTTTCGAAACCCGGCTTGTTCGGGACGCTGGAAGTCATCAAACCTGTGATCGAGACGATTTGTAATGACCCTTGAAAACAGCTTATAAACATGGCTCAAAAGCGAGATCGGTCTGTAGTTCTTAAGCAAGGTGTTGTCACCTTTCTTAAAGAACAGTACCACGACGCTTTTGTTCCATGTTTTTGGCGTAATACCTTCGAACAAGACGGAGTTGAAGAGCTTCTGAAGGACTTTAAGTATCGGTGATCCACCCGCTTTCAGAAGCTCTGAAGTGATTCCGTCCTCCCCCGGCGCCTTGTCGTTCTTAAGCTGTTTCAGGGCCATCCTGATCTCGTACAGGCTGATGTCCGGGATATCTTCGGTATAATGTCGGGTCAGCTTGGCTCTAGGGTCTTCTGCCACACTGCAAACAGGTTTAGTGACCGAATCGTAGAGCTGTCCATAGAACCTTTCGACTTCCCTTAACACTTCTGCTTTACTTGACGCTATACTGCCATCTTCCCTCTTCAGCTTCGTCATCTGGCTTTGCCCAATAGACATATCTCTCGCGAACACTTTGGAGCCTTTGTTCCGCTCTATCGTATCTTTAATACGAGCTGTATTAAAGGTACGAATATCGTGCCGCAAGGATTTCCAAACTTGTCTATTGAGCTGCCTATGTGACTTAGCATCATCGGGAGACTGCAGTCGTAATGAGCGTCGTTCAGCCATGAGGTTAAGAGTGTCATCCGAGAGTTTCTGAGGTCTATTTGTATGGGGCGTCTTAAAGAACTGAGACCCCACCGTATGGACAGTTTCTACGAACCTGTTATTGATCTCGTCCACTGATGCATGTTCTTCGAGACCCAGACAATCAAAGCGATTTGAAAGTTCGAGTTGAAAGCTCTCGAGGTTTTGGATATGTGCACGAGTGGGTCGGAGCGTAGATTTCATCAGACGGGACCTTTCAAGTCTAACGTTCATATTCAATGTGCCTCTAACGATTCGGTGATCACTTCCGGTTTTCACCCTGTGAATCACAGTGACATCATTGAATACCCGTTTCTTGTTGGTCAAGATGAAATCAATCTCATTTCTCGTGGAACCATCGGGACTCATCCAGGTCCATTTCCTGTGAGGCGGCTTCTGGAAGAAAGAATTCATCATAAAGAGTCCTTCTTTCTCCAGAAAATCGGCCAGCCTCTGTCCCCTGGGGTTCCGTTGCCCATACCCAAATTGCCCCACTCTCAACTCATCATCGCTTCTCTTGCCTAACTTTGCATTGAAGTCCCCCATAACAACAGTAAAGTGAGTTTTGTTCGTATGTATGGCCCTACTAATGTCCTCATACATAGACTCTACTTCTTCATCTGGGTGTGACGAGGTCGGCGCATATACCTGAACAACCTTCAGCGAATATCTTTTAGATATTCTGAGTGTTAGGTATGCGACCCTGCTCGACACACTGTCGATGGTGACAATGTTGTTAATGAGTGACTTGTGAACGAGAAACCCGACACCACCTTGGGACTGTTGGTCGCCCTCCCGGTAGTAGAGTAGATTACCGGACTTAAGGGATATCGTGTCCTCGCCCTCTCTACGGACTTCTGATAATCCTAAAATGTCCCAGTGTAACCTACTCATTTCTTCTTCCAGCTCAACAATCTTTTCGTCTGTCCTCAAAGTGCGGATGTTGTGTGTTACCAGGGCCAGTGGTCGTCGTTGGGGTTGGTAGCCGTCCGTCTCCCGGGGATTCTTAGCACCCCTAGCCCCGCCGTTACCGTGGCCGCTACCGTAGCCACGACTAGCGGGGCTGCCGGGAACTCGGGGCCTGGTCCTTGGTTTCGCAATCATAAGGGGTTGTTGCCATACTCGCCACGCTTGGCAGGCGGGTTGGCGAGCGCAGTATAGGGTGTTAAAGTCGCGGAAGATGCTGCTGCCCATCTTCCGAAGGCATCCCTTAGCAGATTCTTACTGCATCCACGGGCAAGAAAGGAGGGGCAACATTCTACAGCCGGCACCCCACGGCAATGGTAACAATACCATTGGTTAATTAGCAAGATCAGTGTGCACGCGTCGTCATTATTGTTACCACACTTAGAAAGATAATGCCATATCTTTTGATGTCAGGGCACATCTAACGATCTATATGTTTGCCCGTGAAGCAATTTTTTACAGTGTTCTTCAATGTGAACGATTCCGAACCTCCAAATTATATACGTGTGAATCGCGTTCACTGTTGAATGTTTGATCATTGCTAAAAATATTATACTGTATTGATCAGAGCTCAGGCTTTACACGTCAATTATTGTTACTGGCTACTATTATTAGACGCAGCGGAATAGCTAACCTTTATTGGTATAATAACACTGCTATAACCAAAGATTTAAATCGTTAGATCCGCCCTTACCGTAACGTGACCGCATCGTTTTTGGACGATATTTATCGTGCAAAAATGGTAACAATAACAGTTTGCGTGCGTCGGTATTATTGTTACCACACTTAAAAAGATTATGCATTAAAGATTATATAATAACAATGCGATCATTAATTAAAGATAATAACACACATATAAAAACAATGCCCCTGTTGATGTGAGGGCATATCTAACGATTTCAATCTTTGAGTGTTGAAATAAAACGGACTAATAATAATTAACTGAGCTTTTATTAAATTAACACGAGGCACGAGGTCGAACAGAGTGTGAGAGAGAGAGAGGGCATCGGAGAGTGAGATGCCATCAAGATCATTATTGACACTGACATTATGTTGAGAAGGCGGGAAATTTTGAATACATTTAACACACCCACCAAATTAGAGCCTTCTCATTTCTAAAATACAAATAAGAAATATAGTTAGCCTACAAATTATGACAAATCAATCAAACAGTTGTTTCAAAATAGTATGCTGATAAATTATTCAATACAGTGTAAAAACAAACATTTACTTATTTAAAGTTATACCTATTTTATCTCTAAGATATTGAAATCTTACACGAGCAAGAGCTTTTGTAAATATATCAGCACACTGTTCAGTAGTACAAAGGTACATAACATATATTTCTTTCTCTTGAAACTTTTCTTGAATAAACTTATACTTTACATCAATGTGCTTACACCTTTTATGAAAATCCATATTCTTAATTACTGATATTGCACTTTGATTGTCCACATTTAAGCTGATAGTGTCCTGATTATATGCACTAATATCAAGTAGTAATCTTTTAATCCATAATGCTTCTTTTGTAGCAGAACATGCAGCCATAAATGCTGCTTCTGTTGTAGACAATGCTATGCTTTGCTGTCGCTGAGTTGCCCATGTTATAGCTGCACCATTCTTTATAAAAACATACCCAGTAGTAGATCTTCTCGTGTCACTGTCAGCTGCATAATCAGAGTCACTATAGCCCTCTACTATATTGTTCTTCATTTTAGAATATAGTATGCCAATTTCTTTGGTTTCTTTCAAGTACTTTAGTATCTTCTTTACAACCGCCCAGTGAGTATTATCATAGCAATCTAGATAGCGACTTACTAAACTTACTCCAAACATTATATCCGGTCTACTCACAATAGCAAGATGCATGAGTGATCCCACTGCTTCTCTATATGGTATCTTTTCTTCAAATACTATATTTTTCTTCTCCAGTCTAGTGTGGGGATCTATAGGGATACTATTTCCATTAGAATTACTCATATTAAATTTTACTAGTAATTTTTCAATATACTGTTTCTGATGAATAAATATATGACCATTGGACCGTTCAATCTGCAATCCCACAAAATTTATAGGCTCCATGGTTTTTATTTCAAAATATTGTTTTAGATCATTTATAACTTTATTAATAGCAGCATTATCTTTCGATATTATCAACCCATCATCAACATATAATAGAAGATATATTTTTTTATTTCATTCACATGGCCTGCATCCGATTGTCTTCACTCCAGGGGGTTTTTCCATCAGGGTCCATGTTTCATTTTTTTTATGTGCTTTTAGTTCCTCATTTATTGATTGTTTCCACTTTTCTCCATTTATTGATGATATCGCTTCATTATACGTCTGTGGCACATCTGTCTCTGGAATTCCACTTTTACAGAGATAAGTATTATTATCCATTTTTTTCTTTTTAGCTGCCATTGATCTAGTTGTAACATGACAATCAGATTCTCGGTTGATTTCATTTTCAGGAAAATATTCAGAGTCATCATTTGAATGAAATGAATCATCGTTGCTGGAGCTTACAGTAATATCATTTGGATTTTCTTGTAACTCTGGACTAAGCATTATTGATTCATTTTTATCAACCTCATTTCCATCAGTAGTTAGGGGCACAACTATATGGTTTTGTGTTGATGAACTTTCCATAAAAACAACATCTCTACTTATTATTACTTTGTTTGTCTTTGGATCTAGTAATTTGTAGCCTTTAGTAGTATCACTATAGCCAATAAAAATCATTTTACTTGCCTTATGATCCAGTTTTTGTAGCTTTTCTTTTGGTATTTTTACCATAGCTTCACATCCAAAGATTTTTAGGTAACTTACATCCGGTTTCTTCCCTGACCACATTTCCTCAGGTGTAGCATATAACAGTGCACGGGTTGGGCAGCGGTTAGTGATATAAGCTGCTGTGGATACTGCTTCAGCCCAATAACTTTTCTGTAAATCGGAGTTAATTAGCATACAGCGTGCCCTTTCCATTAATGTGCGATTCATACGCTCAGCTAAACCATTTTGTTGAGGTGTATATGAATTGGAAGTTTGATGGATTATTCCTGATTTCTTTAAAAAATTGGAGAAGTCATTACTCAGGTACTCTCCACCATTATCAGAACGGAGGAATTTAATTTTAAAATCAAGCTGATTCTCTACTAAGGCTTTGTATTCTTTGAATTTTGAAAATACATCTGATTTGTTATGCAAAAAATATACATATACTTTCCTTGTATAATCATCTATAAATGTGAGGAAATACCTGGCCCCTCCAAGTGATTTCACCTCTATTGGTCCACAGACATCAGAATGTATCAACTCCAGAGGTTTCTGGGCTCTGGAACCTTCAGTAGGGAACGGCAGCCTACATTGTTTACCTTTTTGACAAGATTCACAAACCATTTCAGTTTTATTTTTAACAAATTTCACTCCATTAGTACAGTCACTTAGTTTATTCAAATCATTGAAATTTAAATGTGCCATTCTCTTGTGCCACAATAAGAAATCAGTCTCATTCATTTTACAACTGTATGCTGTGACATTGTCAGTATTCAGCCGGTACATTTTATTGATGAGATTTGCAACTGCTACTTCAGTATTCATTTTGTTGAATATTTTACAGCCTTGTTTTGTAAACTGTACGGAGTAGCCATTCTTTATGATTTGACTGACTGATAGTAAATTTGTTGTTAATTCTGGTACATAGAGAACATTTGTAATTTGTATAATTTGTTTCACACCATTTGTTCCAACAATATTCAAGTTTATCTTGCCACAACTTTTCACCGGAAGCATTTTGTTATTTGCTATTTTTATACTTGTGATCGGAGGGGGTGCTTCATCATAAAGCCAGTCTTGCCTCATGGTAAGATGCATTGAAGCACCTGAATCTATATAGAACCCATCATCATATTTTGTTGTTGCAGAGAACACGGCTACGTATCCAGAATCTATAATATTGTTTTGTTCTTGTTTCTTTGATTTGCAATTTTTACTTATATGCCCATATTTATTGCAATTGTAACATCTCGGGCCTCTCGTTGGGATTTGCTGAAACTTCTTTGAGTTATTGTGCTTTGTGTAAAGTACTGTAGTTTTTGAATCAATTGATTTTACTTCTTGTAGTAATTTTGTCTTGATCAAGTCGGAACTAATTTTTACACCAGAGCTTTCTATCCCCATAATCATTGGCTTGTAGGATTCCGGCAAGCCAGCCAACATCAATGTTCCCAGCCACTCATCATCGACATTAAAGTTGATGTTTCTCAACTTGTGTGCGGAAGACATTATTTTATTGACATATGATTCCACACTTTCACTCGTCTCTAATGTTGTGTTAATTAAGTCTTTTAACAAGCCAACTTTTCTGGTTAATCCACTGTCTTCAAATGCTTGGGTGAGGTTGTCCCAGACTTGTTTGGCATTTTCGGCTTGTTGGATGTGAACATACAGGATTGGATCAATTAATAATATTAGTTTTGATTTAGCTTTTACGTCATCCTTCACTGATTTCGGATCACAGAGGTCTGGTTCTGACGATATGCAATGATACAAATCTTCGTGGTGTAGGTAAGCTTTTGCAGCAAAACTCCAAGTAGACCAATTATCCCGTCCCGTCAGTTTGGGAATTGACATTGTTGTGTTGTTCATTTTGAAATAAATCTGAAATAGCTGAAAAACAGAAAGAACTTGCGGACCGGTAACTTTGTTGAGGTTATGTACGCGCGTGTATTTTCCAAACTACTTTTTACTTCGTTAATTCGATTTCTATAAAATTTACTTTTAAGCAACACGTTAGAGCTATCTGGGCCCATAACCTGTTGAAATAAAACGGACTAATAATAATTAACTGAGCTTTTTATTAAATTAACACGAGGCACGAGGTCGAACAGAGTGTGAGAGAGAGAGAGGGCATCGGAGAGTGAGATGCCATCAAGATCATTATTGACACTGACATTATGTTGAGAAGGCGGGAAATTTTGAATACATTTAACATTGAGTATAACAACATTTTTCTCACGGCGGGGGTCGAACCCACGACCTCGATGCCTCAACCGGCTATTAAACAAACTGTGCCACGGAGGTTGAATTGTATTAAAACGGAGTTTAACATCTCTGCCATAGGACATCCACCGCTAGCAAAAACCTTCTCCCATGGGTCTGAGAGTACTGCTCATGAGAAGCTTGTTGCCATACACACCACGTGAGGTGGGTTGGCGAGCGCAGTGCAGGATGTTAATAGGAACACGTAAAGATGCCGCTGCCCATCTTTCCGAGGTATCCTGTGGCCGAACATTTATACTGCATCCACGGGCAAGATAGGAGAGACAACTTTCAACTGCTGTCGCCCTACGGAAAAACGGAGTTATTGTCATTTAATTCACAAGGTAAATAATATTTTAACGCGGAAAATATAGTGTTGTCAAATCATGGTAAATATCCCGTAAATTTCAAAGTAAGTTCCGTAAATGTATAAAGTATTCCAAGTTTAAAAGAACCAATTAATTAATCATTATGATAGGTAATTAGTAATCTAATACTATTGTACACTAAACTTAACTGGCTATTTATAATATTTTTATACCTAATAAACCTTTTACTTATACCTAATAAATAACAAAAACTCGGGAATTTATCACGTAATACCTTTGAATTATTTAGATTTATTATTCCCGACGTTTCAATAATATTGGGCAAATATTATTGAAACGTCGTTCGAAACTATTGTTCGCTTGGAACAATAGCCAAACGCATATAGGAACACATCGCTGCAGTCAAAAATCGCCAGGTAAAGCCGATAGCAGAGATATCTAATCAGTGATAGCAGAGCACCTAGTGAATTCGGAACCTGGCCATTGATTGGATTGAGCTTCACGATCCTAAGATTCTTGCCAATAAACGTCAATATTACCGGAGAATAATTCGTGAGGCAATCGAAATCAAAAAACACCCGAATTTCAACCGTTAAGATGGATTTAGGATCCCAAAATCTTGGAATCCAGTGATAAGTAGGTGCAGTGCGCGTCGTGATGTAACATAGTACTTTGTAAGCTTTCGCGATCTGCAGACATAATTTTATTACTGATTAACGGGACTTTATCGCGTAATTACCTTATTGATTCGAGTAAGTAATTGACAACTAAAAATGTCTTCAACTAATTACAAAATGTATAAAAAAATAATTTTCGTGATACCTTTTATTTTTTTCTATGAACTTGTATGTTTAACTGGCTAATCATGTTATTCCAGATGTAGACAGATGAATAACATCTAAAATCATCGAAAACGTTAAATTGTTAAAAAAGTTTAAAAAAAAAGTTTCTCGAATGCCATTTTCGTCAAAACGATATTATTCCACAGAAATGGGTTTATTGAAACATTACTCGTGCACATTAACCATAAATAAATACCTAACGCATTTGTATTTAATTATGGTTAATGAAATATTATACAATACAGACTTTGAGGTTACAATTTGCAATTTACAAAGCATAATAGTGTTGGGTGCCAAAAGGTTTGGTTGAAGTAGTAGAACTTTTTGTGAAGACTGCCTCCGTAGCTCAGAGTTGGTCTAGTTACCGCAGGAGGTAGCGAGTTTAATTGCCGCCACGGGACAAATGTCTGTAAATGGTATATTTCTTCCAAATCAATCAAATAAAATCAAACAAATTTTTAAATCAAATATCCTTGTTTTGATCGGAAAAATTCACTCAAAATCTACCGTACCAATTGAGCTGAAACTTTGCAAACAACAGACATAGACCTGAGTCACTTGTAATATCAACGGTACAAATCAATGGTACTACAGACACAAAGGCGACATAACACATAGGCTATTTTTTGTTCCAAAAAATAGTTTTCGTAAGATAGATATGACGTAATCAGATATTTTGTCTATGTTACTTCTTTAAAACTACCTAGCAAAAGGATTTAGCTGAAATTTGCAAACTGTATAGATGTTGATCAAGATTGGGACATTTTTCCCAATATGACCTAATCAGTTTTCATTTCTATGATAGTTGGTCTTTGTTAAATATTTACGCAAAAACTAGCCAATGGCTTGAACAGCCAAAAAGCTTGTCTTCAATACAATACCTATTCATCAATTTATTCTATGGCCAAAAACAATGGATGTTCTGTGTGAAAGATGGCCTGAGAAAATACGAGATAAAGAAAAAAAAAATTTAATGTAAAGGCATTTTTTAAACAAAATCAAAGCACAAATTATTTTACTTAAAACATTATTAGCTGGACATTTTACACAGCACTCTAATCTAGCCCTAAAGTAACTTGAGCCTTGTGTTATGGTTACCAGAATATGGTGTTCATTTTTTTGGATAAAAATATTCAACCCTGTCTTCATAATTACGCAACAAGGAGCAATTGTCTATAAATTTGTAACGCCTGGCTGTTTGAGGAATTCATTATCCTTATGAAAACCGTAGCTGGTTCTTATAATAACACATTTGAAGAGACGCTTTATACACAGTTGGAAATTATAATCCCCCCCAATCACTACTAAGAGTTTTTAAACGTCACAGTTTAACGTTTTTTTTCAATTTATTCTTTACTTTATAAAAACATAGTTAGGATTCCATCCAACACCTAATGTATGAGAAGATGAACTTTTAAGTATTTAAATTGCTTTGATTGCCTAGAGTTTGATTTGCTAAAGCTGACGGTAATTTGGACCTATAACTTATGCAGGTGAAAACAACCTGTCTTCAATGGTACTTTTACAGAGTATAATGTTTAATATTATAAAAGCTCGTCATCGTCATCACTTTCGGTCAAGAGGTCATTGACCAGGAAGTCCTTTGAATAATTTCCTTTTTTGTTGTCGGCGCACTCATCGCCTATCTGCCATAATATGCTATCTAACAAACATAGTGTAGGTACTTAAAAAACTTGAGTAGTGATATGTGACCGTATTTAATCTTTATAGCGTGATTGGGTCTGTGACAGAATCGCGCCCTAATATAATTTCCAAATTACGATGATCATTTTCTACCTGTCTGTACATTTTCTCTTTGTCACCTGAAATTATATAAGAATACTGCCTGAATCTTAATTAAATGTTGAATAAGTTATCTTGAATATGTAGTCCTGCCATTTGCAAGTCATTAGTTGAATCAGATGATGTCGACTTTGCAATACCATTAAAGACAACCCTGAAAACGGTTGATTCACTATTTAGCTTGTAGACTGCATGAAGTGGTATAAAATATGACTGTTCTGGCACCTGGCTTATTTCCGATAATCCTTTACAAATCTCATTAATATTATAAAGACGAAAGTTTGTTTGTATGAATATTTGTTACTTCTTCACGCAAAAACTAGCGTACGTATCGAGCTAAAATTTTGCAAACGTAAAAAATAAATTAAAAGAGAATTATATTGACTAGGATTAACACATAGGCTACTTTATATCCGGGTACAACGCATGCGAAACGGCAGGCAAGTTTAGAATATAAATCTTTAAGTTCTGGATATTTGTAAAAATGTGTCTCGGTGGTTTCTATTCAATTCAATTAGCCTATTTAAGACAATTTTTGTCTTAAATAGGCTAATTTAATTGAATCACCTTAACAATCATGTTCCGGGTAGTGATACACAAAATCTACCTTTTGTATTTCTGATGAAATGAGCCTCACGCAAAATTTCCTCTCCTGTTTTTAAACTACTTTGTCGCTGGATTTTTTTCTAATTCCCAAAACTTTGAAAGACTTTCATCTAAAGATTCGTTCGAAATGTAATCTTGACTCGATTGAATGGAAATATGATAAAATTATATAGATTTATTTTTGGATGCGTCAATTTTAAAAATTAGGCCTGCCAATTATCTAACCTTGCCACAGATTACATAACCTTAACAATACATCTATATTGAACTGCATGCATGAATATTACCTACTCCTACAATATAGACCTGGGTAGGCTGAGAACTCGGTGTAGTTTGGTTTTTAACCTACTTTTTATTAAAGCAGGCTGACTTTCGCTAGGTATGCAAGGCTCGAACTGTAAGGTACTCGTTATTATTTGGATTGTATACAGGGTGAGTTTTTGAGACGGGACAGTAAGGGCAGGTACCTTAACCGTTATAAATACAGAAAAACGTTTTTAGAAGACTATCCATAAATTTTTAAGATATTCTGAACTGCATTTACAAATTTTGGAAAAACTGTACAGTCAGCAAGAAAATTTTTTAACAAGAAGTCTAATATAGAATTTTCTCAGCACAAACATAAGAATGATCTGAAACAACCCAAGAATTCGAATCGAATTCGAAGTTTGAAATATTTAGAATTTTGACTCTTTTATCGAAATGAATGAAAATAATTTTTCTCAATTTCTGATATTTCTAGTACTCAAACCTCAGTCGGTCCAGTAGAGACTTTTGATCCTAATAAGAAAGAGGATTGATTGGCATCAAAAAAGTTTTTGTGTAAAATGACCATTTTCTTGCTGACTGTACATTTTTTCCAAAATCTGTAAATGCAGTTCGAAATATCTTAAAAATTTATAGATAGTCTTCTAGAAACATTTTCCTGTAACTATAACGGTTAAGGTACCTGCCCTTACTGTCCTGTCTCAAAAAATCATCCTGTATATCAACCGGCGTGGATGATAGTAACCTGCTAGTTTTATTAATGACAGACATACTGACTACGTTATAATCAGCCATCTGATCGTTGTCTAAATCATCTACTTCAGATGTTGCACATTGAATAATAAAGCTTGACAATAAGTTCTTTGCAACAATGAATAAAATTATGCCTTTTCTTACAAATATAACAAGGGCCCAACCTGCATTCATGTGATGGGTCCCTTACAAAGACTGTTCAAACACAGTCTCAATTGCACGACCTATGCTATCCTTTCTTCCACATATTTTTCCAGAAATGAAGCTTAATCGTAAATGCGGTGACTTCCATTACAGGTAAAGCAAGCAGAAATACTGGTACTGGCAGCTGAAACCACACATCAATTTGTGATTGATTTACGAAAAGCGTCTGAATAGGTTTGATTCGCTAACTTATTGTTGCGAATAGATTTCAAAATGTTGGCTCGAGAATTCAAAATCTGGAAAAAATCTCAAACGGGCTTTTATCGAAATATTTTTTGTGTTCTTTCCACTTGAAACTAGAACCTGCGTCGAGTTTGGCTGAAACCAAATGAATAACAAGAGTGTTCCAGTGCTCCATTGTTTCTCCTAGTGTGATTAAGCATACACGTTTCAAGAGATGTGATCAACTAAAATTTCAGCCGTAGGACGTCCACAGCTGGACATAGGCCTCCCTCATGGATTTCCAGTTATTGCTGTTGGAAGGGATCTGCATCTACCGTCGACCTGCTGTCTTCACCAGGTCGGCAGTCCATCTTGTTGGTGGACGTCCTACGCTGCGTTTACCAGCCGAAAAGTTCTTAAATGGAGGCCATGCCTCCATTTGAGAACTTTTCGGCCCCATCGGCCATCTGTTCTGCGAATTCCGGCTTATGCACTCCAATATGAAATCGTAAGGCGATCAGCTGTTTGAGTTCGGCAAGAACAGCGGATAGCGGGCAATAACCTCCCTGATAACTGATGTAGATAGATAGATAATTTCTTTATTTGTGACAACAAGCATAGAAAACATTGCTTAGGTACATACAAATAAAAAGACAAAAATAATGAAGCCATGCTTGAGTCACAAAAAAGTCTCAGTCTCAGCTTAATGTTGGCATGTTAACCAACGCTGGTCTTCCGACTGAGCCGTTTGGTGACGTCACAGAAGGCAATACAATCAATAAAATTAAATAGAACATATAAAGACATTGACAAATTCTAATACCAATCACAAAATATAAAACAAGAAATAATAATACGACATTAAACTTAATAAATATAAGATTTTAAAATTTAAATTACAATAAAAACTATAATAAAACAAAAAAAAATTACAGTTTAGTTTACAAACATGACGCACACGGCATAAGTTTGATGTCGCTGTAATGCAAAGAAACGGAAAATTATAAAATGTGTTGTTTTATAAATGTTGCGGAATTAGCAAGAATAATATGCATATTGAATAAAAGTGATGGATAGACGGCAAATAAATGCAAAAGCACAGGGTTCTATAGGCACTTGTAGTACGAATGTGACAATGTGCAAAATATTATTTCACGATATAATTATACAATGGATAAAGTTAATGAATAAATTGCAGTAGTATGCAGAATAAAATGCAGAGGTAAAGAAAAGGCAGAAGAAAAGCTCAAAAACTAAAAAATGCATTTGAAGCTTGCGTGGCAAAGAAAAGGTGCTGCACGAATAAGCTTACCGATAAATGATGTGAATGGATAGACTGCACAGAGACTTAACAACTTATAGAAAAAGGGAGAAAGAAATATGTAGTTACCAAACAAAGTCCAATTTTAGTTGTCAGAAGACGCACTGATAACGCGAGATTCTTGCATATGTATCAAACATTTAAGTATGTCAGATTGTATACAAATATTTTATGCCACACAAAGCCCTTATCGATTAGATTAAGTTCAAATGTGCAAATTTAACGCGTGCTTTAACGGTGAAGAAAGATAAGTCAGTTTCAGACGCGATTTTTTCTAGTCTTTATTCTGCCTAAATGTGATAATAGGACGTAAGCATATATCGTCGTAGGTCGAACAGTTATTTAACCCCAACGCGAAAAAATCATATCGCGATTTAGTCTTAATCTAGTCATATCTTCTGCCTAGTCAAATAGAGATGTAGTCGTAAAGCTCCTAACCCCTGGGAAGGGTCATGGTATACGTGATAGCCAGTGTAAACCATCTTAACATGTTCCAGGCATTGCAGCGTCCCATACTGCATGAATCCAGTAACCATCAAATGTTAAATGTAGAAATCATCAAAATGGGTGTGAAAGTCCTTTATTACTATATGTGATGATTATGGCATAAAAGAAGCGTCATCGGTAGGAGATAGATCCTTTTTGACAACTATAGAATCTCAGTCCCGACTATTTTGCCACTTATGTGTAGGTACAAAGACTGAACAATATAATCTGCTATAATTATAGGTGACGCTATTCGGAGCTAGACCTGAAAATACTTTCTCTGACTATTATGCGTTATGTGGCCGAACAGTAAAGGCAGCTTTATCGTACAGGTTCCAGTCCCGCCATAATCGAACATTTAGGTTTCTCGTTGATGCCTTACAAAAATCTTATATTTATTCTGAACTAAATTGACGAATTTGATTTACTTAAAACTACATCTTGGTGGTAACGTCCACTGCTGGCCTCAGACCTCCATAATAGATATCCAAGTACTGATCATGGGGGGGTGTTTGCCTTTTTTTTTTTATTAACTTATAATAATAATAAAAACTTTATTTTCAGAACAAATCATAATTATACAGAGAAATACATTGGAAGCGATGATTCCTGCAATAGTTTAATTTATATTAAACTGTGACGCAGTTACCAACGCCCACCTCAAGACCAGGTGGAGCGGTTATGTTCTTAACTATTTATATATATATGTATTTTAAACTATTCTAGAATAATATATTTTAAAATAAGAATACAAGTGAATAATATTTTACTATTTATAAAATATTGTTTGTCATACATTCTCGTCAAATTATCTTTTTAAGTACCTATAATATTTAACAATTTGTATTTCTGATTGCTGTGATATCCTGTAAGTTGAGGAACACATTGAAATAAGTTATTAGTTTATATTTTATTTTGATTCTTTTGTTGGGTGTCCGTAAATAAATAAATATTCACCACGCTCATCTCAAACCGGCAGGCTGATTACGTATTTAGCTACAGGTTCGCATTTGCAAGTCTTGTGATCATCGCTATCATACAGTTTTATTTTGTTAACAGGTGTTGTTGAATATTCTTAACAATGTTAATTTACGAATTGACGTACGACAGCGATGATCGCGAGATGTTTGCCTGTTGGAAACCTATCGCGAGATACTTTTTATTGACAAGTATTATGCAATTAAATTACGTCAGTAACATGAAGTCAAGTTAGGTGCGGTTTGATCGACATATTACACCGTTTATACCATTTATGTGGAATATCTAAGGGTATTGCCCCGGTAGAGTTAAGTTGCTTCAATAATATTTATGTTTTGGCAAACTGCTTCGCGGCAGGTAGCTCCAGGAGGTCTATCTGGCGAAATTGTGTAGAGTTTGTATTTATAATAATAGGAAGTTTGTTAATAGTTAGTAATTCACGGTCAAAATGTGTTTATAATCCATACAACTTAGCTTGATCGCTGCAAGGCTCTCATCATAACCCTGCCCATTAAATTCTGGATTTTGCGAAAATGACAAAGTCAATAAAAACATCGATTCAAACAACTTTCTGATTTATAATAAAATTTGAGTGTGTTTTATATGACAAGTGAAATTCAAAAAAGAAAGGAGTAGGAAGAAATGGTTTTAGGGTTAAATGGAAAGACGGTAGAAAGGAACTCCAGGAGGCGAACAACATTGACTAAAAGTAATAAAAATATAATAATTTGAGGTCATTTTAACTACTTATGTGTGCTCAATAGAGTAAAAAGCTTGTAAAAATATTGTATTTACATATTACAATAAAAACAAATTTTTACTGAATAAAGCATATATGTAACTACCGTGGGTTGCCGGCAGAATGTTACTCCTCTAATGCCCGTGGATGCAGTAAGAGTCTGCGGAACCTAATATAATTATTAATATTTTTTATTTATATTTGCTTATTTATTAATTGTTATTTATTTATAGTTTGATAATGTTGGTTTATTAACAAGTTTATATATTTAAAATTTTTAAGTTACCACTTACGCTTTACCTACCCTCTATCTCTGAGGTTACCTATATTTTATTTGTAATGTGTAGGTATCCTTATTTTTTGCATTTTACACATCATGTTCTTTTATTTGATATCAAACTCGGGTATTTTTGGAAACATTAGATTATTCATCCCCCCGTATCTTGAAAACCAATTAACCGATTTTGATAACACATATTTAAGAACCACCGACAGAAAACCTGCTTTTAAATAAAAAAACTCCATGGAAATCGGTCCACTCGTTCAAGAGCTACGGTGTCACAGACAGACACACACACACACACATAACGGTGAAGCTTATGACATTATTCTTGTCGGGTTAGAAATGTTATCAACACATATTTAAACGGGTATCCCGGGTAACCACGATGGGTGCAATCCTGTCGAAACGTCGGGCAATAATAAAGGTAAATAGCGCGATAAATACCCGTTTAAATATGTGTTAATAATGTGTCGTGATCGCGAAGGGTTAGAAATGAATCATCAAAATTAATTTATATTTATAATTTTTTCAGTGCCGGCATTAGAATGATGCCCCTCTTCTCTTGCCGTGGATGCAGTAAGAATCTGCCAAGCAATACCTCCGGCAGAATAAACAGCAGCTTCTTTTAGTGTATCAACATTTCATGTTGCGCTCGCCAAGCGAGGCAAGTATGGCAGCAGACCTCTTATGATCTTCGCGATCCATGAGTGAGGCTTATGAGCACAGCAGTCCTACACAGCTGAGATGATGAAGTGAATTAAGTTAACATTGTATTATGTGTAAAGGAAATTCGTACTCGTATATCTAATCTAATCTAAATAGCCCATCGGATCCCACTGCTAGGCAAAGGCCTTCCTTCCATTTCTCCACTCGTCTCGGTCCAGAGCGATAGTCCGCCATTCTGGGCAATAAGCATCAAGTTCATTCCGCCACCTGCGCAATATACAGCGTGTCCCGTAATTGGGGTACTAAGCCGAAAGGGGGGTTTTCTACCTCCCCTGGCAAACAACGTTTGTTCAACGACTTTCTTGATTTTCAAGTTTTTCAGTGATAAGATAACGTTCAAAGTTTATACCAATTTCATAAGAGTGACAACCCTGCTCTCAGCTGTTACGGGCAATGACCTATTGACCGCCGGGGATTCCCGCGGCGCGCCCGCAACGCGCTTGTGCGTATATTGAGTGTGGGTATAGGTGCGTGGTGTGCGTAGGCGCGTAGGTATGTATTACGGACACACGTCTGTTATACATTAGGGTTGACAGCGACTTGGAAAACTTTAATTTTGTATGGAAACCTAAAAATATGTTTTTCTGAAATCTTTCTTCGCCTTTGCATTCCTTTGGTGGGGGGTAATTTGTAGCTCCTGGCTTCATACACCAGTTACGGGACACCTTGTATACAAGTTTTTATTTTGTGTTCTCTGCTGAGCAAAGGCGGACTTATTTTTCACGATAGCAAACGAAATAGTTCATAAAATCTACCTACTCACCCAAATTCTTGAGCCTTAGTACTTCTATGAATATTGTATTTTATCGGGCCACGTCGTAAAATATTGTTATTGAAATACGGTGGTTGACACAACGTCAAGGTTTCAGTAAAAAGTGAAACTCACTGCTCTTGGCATAACGTCGCTTTTCACCTTAAAAAGCAATATAGGGAAACATCACACGTCGCCTTTCAGGTGACGGAATTACAATTTTCTATAGTACTTGGTGACGAAATATCGAAAGGGTTCGGAAATTTAAAACATAATTTGCTTCTGAAGTAATCATTATTATTATAATCATCAGCCTGAGGACTGCTGCTGTCCACGTCTACTGCTGGTTATAGGCCTCCCACCTGGATCTCCAAGATAATGAGGGGTTAATTGCTATACTCGCCACGGTTGGCAGGCCGGTTAGCGAGCGCAGGACGAAATGTTGATACACGGAAAGACGCTGCTGCCAGTTCCGGAGGTATCTCTTGGCAGATTTTTACTGCATCAACGGGTAAGAGATAAGATTATAGATTCGCTTTTCAAGAAAATGAAAAAACTTATTAAATATTTTCGATTTTGGTGGGTTTTGAACCCGAGTTGCGTCAAATTGATCCTTGAGTCATAATTTCAGCCGTAAAACATCTATTACTGAACACCGGCCTCAAGAAGCATCGATTTAACGTCGTTAACGGACGTTAAATCGATGCTTCTTGATGCTTCCTAAAGCACTTTAACCACTAAGCTACAGAACCCGTGTTTGGGCTTATCGCTGAAATTTTTGATAAGGTGATATCGGTTGAGGATAAAATTTTTGTTAATTCTCTGTTGTTGGTAACGAAAGAAACATATCCTTATCATTATTTTTTTATCTTTTATTTATTTGTTAAAATTTCTAAAGGTTTATTTTAGATTTTTTAATACAGTAAATGTTGAACAAATCACTTATTATTTCTCTAAACTATTATGGGCAATATATCCGATTTCTGATTTTGGAGCATTTAAGGGTTTCGAAAACCGACACACAAAAATGATATGTATGTACAGTTTAGTAATAAGCGTTTATATTTAGTAGGTTCTTACATGAAGTGAAATAACCTTTTAAAAAATTATGAACTCAATCTTACAACAAGCCATAACTCTAAATGTGAAGCTCTAAATTTAATTTTCAAAATGTTTACTGAAGAATAATTTTATTACCGCAGACGCTACCATCAGGTGATTAAAATGACAAATGTTTACAGGCCTTTCTCGGCAGCTCCGTAGACAAAGTAACAGTTGTACAGTACTGTATTCCACTGAGATTGAGATGACGAGAGGGGTTTCTTTGAGAAGACGATTTTTCGATTTAGGATTCCGAATGCGAAACATTAAAGTTTTAAACTTTTTATAAAACGTCTCCCTCCCTCATAAATCTAAAGTGCTAGCTTTACAAATCTGTAAAAAGCATGTTTGTAGTTTTAACCATGAATAAAAACTAACATACGAAATATAAAAGTTTGAAACTATAATGGTAAAGCTACTTTTTTATTTCGGATAAATTGTCACACGATACGTTAAGTGATGCGGTCATACCAAAATACTCTAAACCGAAAACTCAATGATACCGGATAAAGTGTTTTTGTAAACGTAAAAAAATAACTTCTAACATCGGTAAACTAATGTAAACCTACATATAAGTGCGTGGCCCATCTGGCCTTATGTATTTATGCTTAAAACTAATTACCTTTTAAACAGAATTCCTTTTCGATTTGACACATCGTTATTGTGCTTAGCTGCTAAAAGCTTAAAGACTCTTGTCTCTTCCTTACCTTCTCTGCTCTGCTGCTGTAGACAGGAAGTCGAAGTCTTCCTAAGACCAATAAATAAACCTGTTTCGAGTGACATAAGCCCCAGGAAACGTTTTTAAATGAACAAGCTAGGCAAAAGTGAATTTTCGCCTGACTGATGTTTCTGTGAATTTGTTAATGGGGTTATTTACATTCGCACCTTATGAATCCTGCAAGTTAATACCTGTTTTTTTTTCAGACAAATGATTGCGTACATCATCATCATTTGAGCTGTAGGTACTGCTGGATAAAGGCCAGCCTCATGGATCTCGAAGTCATGACAACTAAACACTCATCATAAATGTTTGTTGCCATACTCACCAAGCTTGGCAGGCGGGTTAGCGAGTGTGTGACAACGTATTAAAAGTACTTCCATATCCCGACGAAGACAGACAATGAACCACTTGAACATCTCATTAATCTCATCTCAACTCACTAATATTATAAATCCAAAAGTTTGTTTGTATGGAGGTTTGTTACCTCTTCACGCAAAAACTACTCAACAAATTGAGCTGATTAAATTTTGTACACGTGTAGATGTAGACCAGGAATAGCACATAGGCTACTTTTTGTTTCAAAATTAGGTCCAGAAGATAGATTATGACGTAAACAGTTTTCTTTTGTTTGAAAATTTTACTTTGTTATATTTTCACGCAAAAACTACGCTACGGGTAGAGCTGAAACTTTGCACACGAATAGTAGACCAATATAAACATATGGGCTACTTTTTGTGTAATAATCAGTTCCCGAAATATAGATAATGACGTAATCAGTTTTCCTCTGTATGATATTTTTTGTTACATTTTCACGCAAAAACTACGCTAAGGAAACGTTGCACATAGATAAATATAGACCCAGATTGGCATATTAGCTTCTTTTAGTGCCGAAAGTTAGATTCCGTAGGGAAATTATGACGGAATAAGTTTTCCTTTGTGAGATAATTCGTTTGTTTTACATCTTACCGCAAAAACTACGCTGCAGATTCAGCTAAAACTGTGTACACGGATAGATGTACACCAAGATTAAGATATAGACAACTTTTTGTCTCAAAATTTAGTTCTCATAAAATAGAAATGACGTTATTAGTTTTCTTTTGTATGACAATTTGTCTTTGTTACTATTCACGCAAGAACTGCTATACGGATTGAGTTAAAACTTTGCACATGGATAGATAAACATCCCAAATTGGTTTTTAGTCAACTTATTGCTAATGCCCCTTCCTAGTAATGAAGTTTAATGCATTTAATAACAAACGTCATTCAAATATAATTTTGATATATCACCGTAAATTGTACGAACCGTTACTTTACAAACTAACTAGTGAAACTAATAATAATTATTAATATTAACTGACTAGGTTCGTTTTGGGTGACAGATCCAACACAAAGCATCCCAACAGTAGTTGATTAGGTTTGATTTGAGTGACAGATCCGACACAGAGCACTCCGACTCTGAGTGTTCTTGTGTGTAGCGCCCCTAGTGTGTATTTAATAAGCAGGAGGCGCGAAGGGAGTGCAGCCTCCGTCAGCCGCAACAAGGCCAGGCACCGCGCCAGCTGCAGCGGCTGAGGCTGGTCGCCGAAGCTGCGGAGGCGAGCTTTGGTGTCATACCCTTGCTACGCATTGGCAGAGAGGCTGCACTTCTCCCACCGCCAAAGCCACCGGGGTTCTATGTGCATCCCCAGGAAAATTTAAGAACAACCCCGACTCAAAACACTCCCGACATGTTGATTTGATTAGCGGTACCTACTTACAGAAGTACAAAATGTCGGATTTCCATAATAGTTTATGAGCTGGAGAAAATGTAAACGCCTAATTGTAAACTTTTTCGCATGTATACAATTAATCGGAAGTTTATAATCTGACTAGTTAGTTTGTACACTCACAGTTCGATCAAACTAACGGTGACAGATAAATTACATAAAAGCAGTCCATCATCATCATCTCAGCCAAAGTAAGTCCACTGCTAGACATAGGCCTCCCCTGTGGATCTCCAAATATCCAAGAGGGGCTTGTTGCCATACTAACCATGCTTGGCAGATTGGTTGGAGGACGCAGCACAGGATCTTGATAAACAGAAAGATGCTGCTACCCATCATTCGAAGGCATCCCTTAGCAGACTCTTACTGCCAATCTTCTTCAACCAATTGAGCTGAAATGTTGTATACACGTTTTGTTTGGATGTCAATGCATGGTCAAATATGTAACGTTAGTCTGAATCTAACATGGCAAACAGCCAAGATGGCGGACTACTTATTTTTAATGTACTACAATATGGGTATCAAATAAAAGGCCTTGTTCAGAGTTAGGTACTCTAAATTTTTATGACATCACTCTAAACCCAACATGGCGGTATACTCAAGATGGCGGACTAGTTATTCTTAATACACTCTTACAATATGGATATCAAATGAAAGGCCTTGCTAAGAGTTACTCAAAAAATTAAATGATATCACTCTAAACCCAACATGGCGGTAAACTCAAGATGGCGGACTTATTCGAAAAATAAAATAATATCAGTCTAAATCCAATATCGCAGAATACCCAAGATGGCGGACTAGTTATTTTATTAATGCACTCTTACAATATGGATATCCAGAACCCTCACAATATTCAATTTTTTTATTTTCACTAGCCTTTACTGTCCCACTAATGGGCAAAGGTCTTCCCCGTTTCCCGGCGAGGCAGGGCAAAAAACGCTGGCGGGATGGCGCGGGTTCTATGGTGGCTGGCAGGAGATTGCACTAAACAGGGACAAATTCTAAGATAACCTGAAAAAAAGATCGTTTATGCCGCCAAAAAACGGATGTTTCGACATTTTCAAAGGACTCAAAATTCGTAGACCTAGAACTATGAAATTTGACAAGGTATATCGTCTTATATTGTACATACAGAGAAAAATCCATAAACTCATTTGCAACGGAATCATAAACGAGTGTCTTTAAAAATTTACGAAAAAACTCATGGAGGTTAAGCAAACCTACGCGCGGTCATAAATTGGAAGGGTGACCAAATTCTTAAGTGCATTTTTAAAATATATATTTCATATTTCATTTATTGCTTACATGTACACATTTTATACAGCTTGGATCTTATAACTAGCCTTATGTAAATACATGCACCCTGCAAGGGCACTGCAATTTTGTGTTTGGGCCTATACCTACATTAATATGAAATAAATCGTCATATTCTGAGTAATCTGGGGTTAACTATTAATATTAAATTTGATAATTATGAATTCGCTAATATGTAGAAATAGATTAAAGATTTACAATATCATTAATTACAACAATAAAATTAGGAATTAAAATTTCAAACATGCCATATCAATTGAAAATAAATGTTTACAATTTTGACTTTTTAAAGTCAATGTAAAATTTTCCTAAATAAGTCAATTAAAATATGTCAAAATAAAATTATGTCAAAATAAAATTATATGTCACAGTAAGATTTATATGTCAGAATTAATTAATGTCAAAATAAAAAAAAAAACAAAAAACAAAAAAAAACAAAAATGTCAAAATAAAAATGTCAAAACAAAAATATCTACAACAAAATAATATGGTTTCTAATGTCAACAAACGATACAGTTAAAGATGTCAAAAATCATAGTTTATCCAAGAGAAATTGGTCAACAGAATAATAGCATTTGTCTAATAATAATAATTTCACATGTTTAGAGAATATTGATGTCTTTTCTTCTTTTTTATGGTTTCTGGTAGTTTATTATAAATTTTTACTAATCTGTAGTGTGGACTGTTACTTACTATCCTAAGTTTAGTCACAGGAAGAACAAGTTTATTTTTATGTCGCCTATTATAATTGCTATTAATGTCAGAATTTGAGTCAAAGAGATGTTTATATTTTTTTATGAATGTTGCGGCCTGTAGTATGTATATTGAGGGGATATAATAATTATTATTGCCCTAAGTAATAAGTATGTCCTGATACGCCGTGGGGTGCCGGCAGTAGAACGTTACCCCTCCTCTCATGACCATGGATGCAGTAAGAGCCTGCCAAGGGATACCTCCGGAAGATGGGCAGCAGCGTCTTTCCGTGTCTCAACATCCCGTACTGCGCTCACCAACCCGTCTGCCAAGCGTGGTGAGTAGGCAAATACCACTCATTGATATACATGAGGGGCCTGTGTTCATCACTGGACGTTTTACGGCTGAAATGATGATTATTGTCCTACATACCTACAGAACCCTCGGTGGGCGAGTCCGGCTCGCACTTGTCCGGTTTTATTTTTTTATAGTTCTTAATGAAGAAGAAGAAGAACAGTACATACATCAGGTATACAATTTAGGTCTAACAAAACATGTAAAATTTGTGGACCAAAAAGTTTAATAATCTCAGCATAATGTTAATCCTTAAATATAAGTTTTTATGACAAACAGGGGCTATAAAACGCTAACACCTTGTTAGTGACTATACAATTTCATTTTACAAAAAAAAAGTAAACCGCCGGATATTAACAAAAAATTTGTTAAATAGTACTTTTGAGTCGTGCAATTATTTTACAAATTCTTAGTTAATTCTAGTCGGTTCGCTTTTTTTGTAAAAGCACGTATTACGTTACAATTAAAAAATTTATTATCATTTAGTTTGTTGCAAATAATAAAACAGATAATTTGTCGGTTTCTGTCACGTCAATATGTAAAAAAAATATTCATCCCGAAAACTCAATTTAAACTTTTGGCATTTTTCTCTCAGGTACGAACTTAAAAAGTTCGGTTGGGACAAAATAAATTCCAATTTATGGTAATGGACCGCGCTGGGACTTGACTATTAATAAACTACCCGGCTCTTTTACTATGGAATGCGTTTTGTGAAAGCCATGTATTTTCTTTTACATTACTGAAGGACTTTTGACTTTGTTTAACTTTTGTTTAAGCATAAAAAAAAGCTTTTCCTGCTTTCAAATCGATTGTCTTTGATAAAAAAGTTCAGTCTCGAAAACTTCATAAATACGATGAAAGTACAATAAAAAAATTGATAAATAGCTTAACGGTACAGAACTACTATAATAAGAAAACCAGCTGACCCGTGCCCACTTCGTTGGGCATTTTTACTTGTGATGATTGTCTTCCAGGAGTTCCAATGCAAGATATAAGTCAACTTATAACTGCCTATGGGAAAAACACTGCTTTCTCAAGTACCCACCTGAGAGAATTTTAGATTCTGGTACTTATTAATCGTGAGGGCAAAAGAGATCTTGACAGGATACTATAGCCATAAGTAAAAGATTGACGTGTTGTTTAAGAAAAAAGCTGTCTATTAGAAATGTCAGTTAATAGATTACAACACGGTCGCGGTTCTAAACTTATGTCTTATTATCTCTATAAATATTTGTCCAAATTATATGCAATAAAAAGGAAAAGTCTTTTGTTTGAAATACTTGACCCGGGGACTTATTAATAGTAAGGGCAAAATAGATCTTGACAGGATACTGTAGCCTTAAGTAAAAGATTGACGAGTTGTTTAAGAAATAAAACCGGGCAAGAGCAAGTCGGACTCACGCACCGAGGGTTCCGTGTCATCATACAATATAATAATATGATTAAGGCGATTTATATTTGTTGGAGAAACTTGACAGCGCCATCTCTTTTCAGATAGCGGAACTTATGCAGATTTTTTACGCTTTAGATAATTTATAAAAAAATCTATGCTGATAATAGAATTCGTTATAATTTTGCTGTAATCTTTACATGTTTATTATTGTGTAAATAATTACATTGTATTTGATACCCCACATGACCTAGTAACTTCATAAAGTTTGTTGAGACCCCCTCCCCCCCCCCCTTTGTCTAAAAAACTATGCAAATTAGAGAGTTCGTCATAAAGGACATCAGTCAAAGTTGCCCCCGAACCATATATTATATTTTTTTTTTACCGATTAATTACTAGGTACAAGAGAAAGGACACTTCTGAATCTTGAAACTAATAATTAATAAATGTATGTTACATGAGCGAGCCTAGAGTACCTACCGTCACGTGACAATACTACTCATATATTCCAGGAGATTGCCAGATTTGTTGAACACCACCGCAACAAACGAAACAGGACGAAACGTTTTCGACAGGGATTGCAGTCCTACTTTTTCAAACAGTTTACATTTAAATATTTTTTATGAAAAGTGCATAAGAATTTATAACAATATGTTTACAAAACCGGTCTAAAACCTTAAGGTATCAAAATCAACTATCGCATAAAATAACAGATTTTTTTTAACGTGATGTCCTCACTTCATATTAAGTGAGGCAACATTTGATCATCGGCTATGATGCAATCGGCGCTTTTCAGTTTTGGGCAACATATTTTGTTGCCCGGGCAATATTGATTATTTTTTTTGCCTTGAGGGTCACAAGTTGACACTAACTTGAGACTCTCAAGGTAAAAAAATATCGGCCAAGTGCGAATCGGACTCACGAAGGGTTCTGTGCTAATATTTGGCTAAACAACTTAAATATTCTGTGGATATTTCAATTGTTGCCGTTATTAATTTCGGGCAAAAGCAACAAATTTTAAAGTTATATATATATTTTATTGTTTTTAGTATTTGTTGTTATAGCGGCAACGAAATAACATCATCCGTGAATATGTGAACTGTCGAGCTTTCACGTTTCATGAGATACAACCTGGTGACAGACAGACAGATATACGGACAGACCGACAACATACGCACAGCGGAGTAATAGTAATAGGGTCCCATTTTTACCCTTTGGGTATGAAACCCTAAAAACTTGCGTCTGTGGTTGCGGGCGAATGAACTTAGCGAACCGTACAAAAATTTCCGAACAACTGTATGCACCACCCGTTTTTTAGATGACATACTTTTGATGAGGACTAGATTCATATAACTCCTGGCATTTTTACGTGGCTTTTCAAAACGCTAAGATACAGTGTCTACTCAGTACACTCTAGTGTACACTCATTAGGAAAAGTAAGGAATCTCATTACAGCTAATGGAATAAATGTTATTACTTCCAAGAAGGCCTCATGAATTTAATTCGATTAGCAACTTCGCTAAATTATTTTGTAAAGAAGAACCGCGCGTGTTGGTACATTTCGGGTACATTTTAATTAGCGTGGCATGGTATAGAATAATCACAACAATTTATCTCTTATATGATTATGAACTTAAATAAGTAACGCCTTTTATATCTTATCATCATCTCAGCCGTAGACGTCCACTGTTGGACATAGGCCCATGGATCTGCAAATACTGATTATGAGGGGGTTTGCCATAGATAGATAGATAAACTCTTTATACATTCACCATATAATATAAATTTCACAAAGAGAAACACAGACAAATATATATAACATACAATGGGAGGTCTACATATCGCCATACCTAATCGTTAAGCACAGAGTAATCGTCATTTACGAGCTTTTTATTCATGTGTCTTACCTCATCTCTTAGCCATAGTATACACTGCTGGACATAGACCTCTTGGTCTCTCTCATGGATCTCCAAGATGATGAGGGGGTTGTTGCCATACTCGCCACGCTTGGCAGGCGAATTGGGGAGCGCAGTGCGGGATGTTGATGCACGTAAAGACGCTGCTGCCTAACTTACGGTGGTATCCCTTGGCTAATTGCGTCCATAGACAAGAGAGGCAACCTTCTGCTGCTGGCACCCCATGGCCGCCAAATGTTCTACCTAAATGTGGTTAAAACAATATTACAAACTGACACAAAGTCCTAAACTCCTAAACACACTTGACATCTATTCACTCAGTACTGCATCACACGCATTGCCTGAACTTACCCTAACACTGCTAATGTTGTCCCTTGGGACGTGTGCTGTCACGCCATAGTTAAGTGTGATGAGTTACATTGCACTAACTGTAGTAAATTATTTGTAAACTAAGAAACTTAACACTTTCGGTTTGGAGATAGTTTTAGCCCAGTTTGCATAACTCCAGTCCAGTATGTAGCGACTATCAGCTTTCCGTCAGAGAACCAAATTTGTATAACCAATACCATTTGTTGAGTTGTAGAACCATAGCATAGGATTTGAGCTTGGAATGTGGCTCGAGGAGCCGAGGAGCTCGCGCCAATGCATCGTCAGCGCTGTTCTGCCAAGCTTCGGAGCCTGGCTAGAGAGGGAGGGAGGTAACGTCACCTGTCGACTTACTCAAGTACTCACTGGGCATGGTTGCTTCGGTAAGTACCTGAGCAGGATCGGATGCAAACTGACAGCGCAATGCCACCATAACATTGTGGGTGGGGCCAAGATTCCGCCCAGCACACGCTCGAGGATTGCTCGGCGTGGTGCGTGGAAAGGCGGAATCTGGCACTCAGGATTGGGTAGGTTCACTCTTTGCCAAGTGTAGTAGCGGCTATGCTGGCAGATAAGACAACGTGGAAGGCAGCTTGAAGGAAGAATGGCTTCTTTCTGTGAGACCGTAAAGGTTCGGAGAGGCCGCAAAGTGGAATCGCGAGACGGCCGATCTCGCTCGTAGAAGGCGGCGGCGGGATGCAGGCAACGGCCGCCATGCATCACCTGCCCTGTGAGGCTACGACGTCATGCATGGGGCTGCGGCATCCCCCTCTTTAGGGGACCACCTGGATCCGTGGAGTAGTCAGAGTGAGGGCTCGGACTATCCCAGACAGGGAGGGCGATGGTGGATTATGGCGATGCACCATCGTAAGTTCCACGAGACGTAGGGGGCGTTAGTTGTGGACGCCCCCGGGACGTGCTCAGGCAAGATGCATTAGGGTCTCCGGAGTGTTCTTTACGAGGAACCGGAGCCCCTAGTACACGGAGGCCGGATATCGGGGGGTTTCAGTGAGTCGTCGCGAGACAACCTCACATAAACATGTTGTGCCCTTATGCAGCATGTGTAGGCTGTAGGCTGCATTTAACCGATTAAGAACAGTAAACCGATGTGTAAACGAGTTCTTGAGTGAAAAACCCGCCTCAGCACAATAAAGTGATGGTATGCGAGCGGTCGCTGGCAGACGCTTGATACGGCAAGCAACTGATAACATAGGCTAGTGATGATGATAACATCCGTTCTATATACAACTTGCAATTTGTTAGTAATCTTAGTTCCAGTTGACAACAGTAGGCCAAAAACGATACGGCTTAAACGAAAACTTAAAACTGTTTATTAGTGTGCAAATGAGTACCTTTCATATAATGTGAATCAATGACCTAGTAACTTCACAAAAATTATATTATAAGTGTTCCTTTTCACCATTTTTGCGTGGAACCTTAAAAGAAAGTTATGATTGGGAAAGATTTGTTGCAAGGGGTATGCTGTGAGGAATTTGTTCCAGGGTATGATGTGCTGCGAGAGCTAGCACAGTCATCCTCGCACCGGTTATTTGCTACTTTCTGTTACTGTTACTTTTTATATTTAATTGATCACAAAAAACATGGACTGTAATATGTAATAGGTTCCGCCTGTCTGTCTATGTCTGTCACTGTGAGATAATTACAAAGAGACTTTACAACGTCTGTCTGGTCAGCTAATTTATAATAATTATTATGTTCCTACATACCTACGGAACCCTCGGTGGGCGATTTCAGCTCGCACTTGTCCGGTTTTTTTAATATAAAATTATGTTGCAGCGTACAAAAGCGTGGGGTGAAAAAATTACATAACTAAAACAATTGAATTTGCTTTACCATTACAAAAACGAAGTATGGATTACGCTAAAGTTTCAGGTTGTTCCGTATTTATCCTATGACGCCTTATCCCATTCATGTTTTATGCCTAAGGCCAGGTTATTCCAGCGGCGGGTCTCTGGAGTGCGCACGGGCGCGGCGTACTTAAGTTCTATAAATTCAGTTCCAAAAATGTTTAATTAGGTTTTCAGAAAATTAACCAATAAAATATTCTTTTTAACATCGTTGCCTAACTCTGAGATGTTTTTGAGAGTATAACATTGATACACTTGGAATACAACCTTTAAAACGAGCAAAAACTATCCTTTTTTCATAATTTATTATTATCAGATGAAGGGAAAAATATCGTGTTTTAAACCGTTAAATATGAAAAAACGTTTATTAAACTATAACATATATTTTTTTCCAATCAAAACAAAGTTTTGATCGTTTAAAATGTAATCCTAAATTGGCTAATTTAAATATGTTGACGTGTTTAGGTCAATTCTGTTATATTGTTGCTACAGAAATTACAAAGAGGAGTCATTAGTAAATAGTCTTGTTTACTAAGTTTTAATAATCTGTCTGTCAGATTAACAAAATCTATTGGACACGTATTTTTTTCTTTTTCACGTGATTATTAAATAACCACGATACTTATATCGAAATGTTGCATGAAACCACACGCTGGTATGTTATTATATTTTTGATGCGTTCATATTTAGATTTTAGTGCAATGCAGACCCTTTCAAAATTATTATAAAAATCGGCTAAGTGATGCTTGGTGCAATCTAAGCGAAACTTCGGGAAATAATAAAGGTTATTTATGCGATAAATACCCGGTTATAATGTATGTTAATAAACTTAACTGTGTTGGGCAATTGCTTACAAACTATGACGTGACGGCCTCACGTCCCAAAGGACAGCATTTTCAGCGTTAAGGCTGCGTTTCCACCAGAGATGTGCGAGGTCAATGTGCCTTCCGAGGATGTGTTGCGAAGATCTGGAAAGGTGTGACTGTTTCCACTAAAAATCCAAGGTCAGACCTAACTACGGAAAAAAGATGAAAGAATGAGCACAGATGTTAAATAAACTACCCGCAACTTTGAAAAATGCTAGCTCGTTTCACGCGTTTAAGAAAGCACTTGCTGAATTTGTAATTGAAAACTGGCATGGTTAGTGTTTGGATACGTGAGTCGAGTACCTACCCATATCAAATTCCACATATTTATTTATTTTAATTTAACAGCGAGCGATCAATTAAATTGTATAACCTAAGTCATAACTTTAAGAAAAACAACTATTCTCGTATATGTGACTGTGCCTTTTTTAGAACACACATCTTTAAACTAAATACCAAAAAAACCTAAACCTAGAAATGTGGGAGCAAGCTGTGTGGTGCGAACATGTACCGCGAGGATGTGCAAATAACCGCTGCGAGGATGACTGTGCTAGCTCTCGCACCACATCATACCCTGGAACAAATTCCTCACAGCATACCCCTTGCAACAAATCTTTCCCAATCATAACTTTCTTTTAAGGTTCCAAGCAAAAATGGTGAAAAGGAACCCTTATAATATCATTTTGTCTGTCCGTCACAGATGGGTATCTTGAGAACTACTGATGCTGAAATGGTATAACTCTTTTTCACTAATATGGAATATAAAAAAGGATCATAAATATTCTTATTATGATTGAAAGATACCTTTTCATTTGCACATTAATAAACAGTTTTCCTTTAAGCCGTATCGTTTTTGAGTTATTTACAGAAGTTATTCACAGTTATTTTAAGAAGTGTTTGTAAAGATTACAGGAAAATTATAGCAAACTGTCTAATTTGCATAGTTTTTTAGACAAGAGGGGTGGAAAGGGAGTCTCAAAAATTTTTGTGAAGTTACTGGGTCTTTTGGGGTATCATATGAAAGGTATTTATTTGCACACTAATACACAGTTTTAAGTTTTCGTTTAAGGCGTATCGATACAACTCTGAAACTTTTATTGCAAACAGAAGTGTAATTTCCACCAGAGTTTTGCGTGGATGTGAAAAAAACATTGCAAACTAGAGAGAGTTCGTTATAATTTTCCTGTAATCATGTTTCTGTGTAATCTTTACATACTATGTAAAGATTACACAGAAACACAGCATTAGAGGCCGTCTCCACGAGCGAGGGAATCGCGGCGATGTTATCGTCGTGCCACGTATTTCTATACACTCTCTTAGAGGCCAGATGGCCAGTCGCGATTCTCTCGCTCGTGGATCTCCACGAGCGGGAGAATCGCGAATAGTCCGCGCTATAGAAATACTGCCACGTATACGGCGACTTAACTACTATACTATACTACGACGATAAAATCGCCGCGATTCCCTCGGTCGTGGAGACGGCCCCTTAAGGTAAGTTCTGACGATGCGTGTAATTCAATATTGACGTGTGAATAGATATCAAGTGTGTTTATTTGCCTTAGTGTGATAAATTTCAGTATCTTCCTTACTGTTGCGCAAAGTTGTGTAAGGGTTTTTTTCGTTATATTTACTTTACAGAAAACCCCTAATTTTATATTTATAATATTTTATTTTATTATTTGGTTTGTTTCATTGTATTTTTTTTTGTTTATGGTGTGCTTACTATAATATACTAGAGAAAACAAGTCGTATTGGCCGTGGATTTGACACTGGCCGTGATCCAATGAATGTTTCTTTCTTGGAGAGTATATTAAGGACATTTAACATGTGCTTTAATGGTGGAGCAATACAACTTGAAAACCCCGCATCTCCGTTCAGACGTACTCACCTTTTCTTTCAAAAATCAATTATCAAAAACACTAGGTATTCAGTCCATGCGGCCGGACCTTATTGACGCATCACATATTACAAAATAAAACAACACAAATTAATGGAATAAAGCATATTATTGAATCTGCTAACTTCATATGATACGCGAGTTAGGAAAAGAAGTGAACAGAATAACCAAACTCGGTCGTTATAGTCATAATTTAACGATTTTATTTTGTCTTATGTCACGTTTGACGGAGTTAGAGCAGATTCCGTCCAAAGTAGTTTTGTCCTCTAGAGGTAGGTAATCTGATATTTTATAATAAGCTTTTTTGCAATGATTGCGTTTGATAACGTTTTTGAATTTATTCAATGATAACTTCTGCAACTCACTTGGGAGTGTGATGTGGAAACGTATATATTGCCCTTTATAATATATTTTAAACTTATGGAGCCTAGTAGTGGGCACAGCGAGTTTATTTTTATTTCTTGTATTTACATTGTGATTATCGCTGTTTTTCTTAAGCGAAGCAGTATTTTTATGGGAGTAAAACAGGTTCTAATAAATATACTGACATGCCAATATCTTTAAATTTAGTGCAAAATTATTCTCTGGAAACCATATTGTAGATAGAACGAATAGTCCTCTTCTGCAAAAAAAATACGGTGGGTATATGTATCTGCAGCACATCCCCAAAGCAGTAAGCCATAAGATATATAGCTGAAGTAAACAAGTTTAAGGCGGAGGGAAGCGGCAGGTGATCGTGAAAAGTGGAAGGAGATGTGGGAGACCTTTGCCCAGCAATTGGAAAAATAATGGTTTATTTAAAAAAGCGTTATCTAGTCCATTAAAATTTCAATTCGATAGCATAGTTCCCAAGATATTCATCTGTGACAGAAAGACATACAAATTCGCACCATAAGGATTCCTTTTTTAACCCCTGACAAGAGGGGTTTTATAAGTTTGACCGCTATATGCGTGTGTCTGTCTGCGGCACCGTAGATTTGAATGCATTTTTATTTAAAAGCTCGCTGCATAGAAAGGTTCTGCTGCCTTTCTCCCGTAAATATCCTTTAGATTTTTACTGCATTCTCGGGAAAGAGAGGAGAGACAACATTCTACAGCCGCAGTAAGCGTGTGGCTGTAACCACTATAAAATATACAAATTATGAATAGAAGTACAATTGTCCGTGCATTGTTAACGTCACACACTGGTTGACAAGCAAACTGGCTCACAGCCCGGTCGTGTAGTTCTACAATAAACACGACTCGTGGAATGTCTGACATTCATTCTGGGAACCACATATTAAAAGCTACTGTCTTCGGTGAACGTAGTTAGGCGTCAACCCGATGACTGTGACGGCCATTGTTGGTTACATGTGAGTGGTCCTACCTACTAGTTAGTAGGTACTAGTTAAACTAGCTGTTGCCGGCGGATTTTCTTTATTTATTGTATACGAGCTTTTATCCGCCGCTTTGCCCGCGCAAAGGTAATTGACATTATTATTCCAAGTCCAGACATGTCAGCCCTGAGTGAGAGACTTTGGCAAACACTGCCGCCCGTTACCCAACATGCCTATGGCTTATCCTTGAAACTGTACCTGACGTGACCTATCTAAAGGATTGAAGTTTTGAATGACGCATCTCTCAAACTTTGAATGATGGGAGTGGAGTAAAATACTTCGTTGTGGTAGCTGGAAATTTTAAGACTCATTTCTCAAACTTTATCTAACGAAATTTGAATTAAATACGGCAGACGCTGCGGTAGCTAGAAAATTTTATGAATTATATCTCAAGTTTTACCCTATAGCGAGCTGAATAAAGTACATTGGCAGATTCTGAAGTAGCTGGAAATTTTTATGACTCATCTCGCAAAATTGGCTTAATGTGAACTGAATACGGTGTTTTGGCAGACGCTGGAAATTTTTAGTCATTAATCTTTCAATTTTTACCGAACGGGAGCTAAATAAAGTACTTAAGCAGATGCTGCGGTAGCTGGAGTTTCTTATGACGCATCTATTAAACCAGTTTAATAAGGTACGTTGGCAGACTGTAGTAGTTGTAATTTTTTTGAATCATCTCTCAAACTTGCAAAAGATGCAACAAAGACAAATTATCTTACAAAGGAAAATTTATTACGTCTTTTCTCCCAATGGAAACTAATTTTTGAAACAAAAGATAGCCTTTATATTAATCCTGGTCTACATCAATACGTTTCCAAACCCCAGCATGAATTATTTCTTTATTTATTAATTAGGTCTGCCAGCAGTACACTAAAACTTAACATTCTAAAAATGTCTTACGCTACTTGGGAAACCAATTACAGGCAAACACGGTTTACTTAACCATCTAACATATAAATGTAGGTAACATTAATAATGATTAAAAGTAAGTAGTATTATGCAATCTTAACCTAAATCTTACTGAGAACATATTGAGAAGATGCAAACTCTTTGACATGAATCAATTTTGTGATACCAAATCGCTTATTTTACAAACCGGATGAAAATTTATATCAAGATCCTCTAGCTTATTGTTTAACCTACTTAACTGAGGCATTGAAGAAGTGTACCCGAAAACATTTCGTCTTAGGGGGACATTTCGTCTAGGGGAACAAGAGGGGTTATTTTATGAAGAGGATATCTACAAGGGGCTTTAAACAACGTTTTCAAGGAGATGCTGTGGGCAGTCTATTTTATTTCTTAAGAGTTTGTGTCAAATTTATAAGTGGAACAAAATGTAGGTTTACGATCAAGAATTACACCTAGGTATTTTATGGGTTTTTACATCTTGTACCGTATATCGACCCATATTGTATGAGGAAGCAATCAGATTGTGCTTTTAGGTGAATTCGATATGTATGCAGGGTGTATTATAACATTTATACCAACCCGAAACGGAGGGTTTCGGCCCATGAAAACAGTAGTATAATTTTACTACTGTTTTCATTCATTTTACTACTGTTTTTCATTCTTTTTTTCAATTATAATTTTACTAGTGATATTTTAAAATGATCGTCAAAATTGTTTTTTTTTAATTTTACTAAAAAATACCTCGTTGTGGTTATAGCTATTTTTATTTGTACCTCTATTTTTGTACGGCAACTCTTCGGGGAGTTCAATGACCCTGACAAAAAGCAGCTGGCATTTTGGTTATTATCATATAATCAACTGTTGAAGTTTAAACTTTCGAGGACTTTTCTTGAAATATATAATGTAAATCCATTATTGGTCGTAGGATATATATGTAATTTAGGATAATGTGGATAAAGGACTGTGAATTTTGTTTAAATTATTATTATTATTATTTAGCCTCCACTGTCCCACTGCAGGGCAAAGGCCTCCCTTCCCTTCTTCCACTCTTCGCGATTTAACGCAGTGACTGGCCACGTGTTCATATGAGTGTTCAGCTCGTCCCGTTTATTGTTTAAATAAATAAAATAAATAAATAATTAAATGAAAATCACTGAATCCTGAAAAGTCGTAGAACAAAAGTTGTTCCTTGGGATGGTCAGAATCACCCCCTTTCGGCTTAGCACACATGTTTTATATTACATCCTGTATACCCAATTTGCATTTTATAATATTTTTTTTATACTATTAAATGACGAGACAAGCCGAAGGCCCACCTGATGTTAAGCCTCTACCTATAAAAATTACAATGCCGCGGTGATCACATATTTATCATATATATCACTGACTTGACACCATTGACGCTCAGTCTGTATAAATCATCTTGTAGCAACAAATAATCATCGATGGACTTAATGCTTCGACAGAACTTTAGGTCGTCGGCATAGAGAAAAGGCAATACGTTCTTAATTCAGTATGTAATATGATTTATAAATATTTTAAAAAACACTGGTCCTAGGTCCAAGCCTTGCGGTACTCGTGATAATATAATTATTACATTATCACGAGTACCGCAAGGCTTGGACCTAGGACCAGTGTTTTTTGTGATGCTACCTTGCTGTAGTGGATGCATTCGTACTTAATTAAACGATCGTTCCGGGTTGTTCTGCGTGAATTTGACTCGGGATTAACGGATAATTATTATCCGTCCGTAATTATTATTCGTCCTTATACTTGATCAAATGATTGAGAAAATTCGGTGTATACAACGTCGGAAAGGAAACTTTCTACAGCCTAACGGCAATCGGTGATCACTAATCATGAAAGGTTTATTGCCATACTCGCTACGCTTACGAGTTGGCGAGCGCAGTACGGGATGTAAATACACGGAGAGACGTTAAGTTCTTTCGGAGGTATCCCTTGGCAGGTTCTTAATGCATCCACCGGGCAAGAGAGGAGGGGCAAAATTCTACTGCCCATGGCATACTATCAGTCAGGGTACGTGGAATAGGCAAAACTTATCAGAGGGATTTCAGTACTTTTATTACTTTTTATTTCGGTTTTTATTCTTTGCTCAGTTGTATAGTATAGTGGTAGTTGGTATTATAAACTCAGAAACTCGATCATTTATTTCCATAGTTTGTTATTACAAAATATAGACAGGTCCACTTCAAATATAAAAAAACATATTCAATCGTATGTAAACAGGAAATATGGCACATGAATGAATATTTTCGCTTCCTTGTTTTAAGCACTGAGATATGAAAAGATTAGAAAACACAGCTCTAATAGTTAGTTTTTTAGGGTTTTGTACCTAAAGGGTAGAAACGGGACCCTATTACTAAGACTAAGCTGTCCGTCTGTCACCAGCCTGTATCTCATGATAACTGGATAATTAAAATTTTCACAGATGATATTTATGTTGCCGCTATATCAACAAATACTAAAAACATAATAAAATAAATATTTAAGGAGGGTTACTACAAACGTGATTTTTTTTGCCGTTTTATGCTCGATATTAATGACGGCAACAGGTAGACGCTTGAAATATTCATAGAATCATAATTTGTATATTCGTTTTAAAAATAAATATTAAAATAAATATTTAAGGGAGGCATTAAGACCACGTTTGTGGTATGGGAATACCACAAACGTGGTTTTAACCCTACAGTGGTCGCGCATATGATCATACCATAGGAGGTCGCGCGGATGACAGGCGTCATCCATTTTCTTACAACGATTTATAATAAAACTAGCTGCTGCCCGCGGCTTCGCCCGCGTTTTTAAAGGATGTAAGTCAGCATTTTTTTTGGGACTCATATGCAAAGTGGTTAAGGTACTAAGTAGATGAAATCTATAATATGTGTCTGGTCACTATAGAAGAGTCTGTATTAACTTAACATTAGAAGGACAAAACCTACTACCTACGCTAAGGGTTGCCTCAGCCTCAAAGTTCTGAAAGTTTACACAACCGGTACTACCTACTGGGAAATAAGTTACATTATCTACTATATATACTATAAGTTACATTAGTACTTGGCCAGTTTTTATAATTCATAGTTGGTATATCTTTAAAGTAAGGACTATTTTCACACCAAGTTTGAAATAGGAAGGCCTAACCGTTTGTACGACAGAGCTAAAATAACAGTTTATAAAACGACCACCTTTGTTTTAATTTTTTGAATATTTTATTTTCTCTGTAAATTTCAACCTGCTAGCGGTTACAGTTCAAAAGATGTAGCTCTTTAAAGGTTTTTTTCATAAACAATGGACCCCTTACCCTATAATTTTGAAAATTCCAAAAAAAACTTAAACACGTCATTGCTTATTTCATTGCAGAAATCTACATACGAATTTTCAAATGTCTATCGTGAACGGTCACGTAGATATGTCATATTTTACTCTGAACTTTGAACCCAATCTTGAACCCCTTGGCGTGCGATTTTTCAAAATTCCTTTCTTAGTGAGCGCCTACATATCAAGACAAACATACCCTCCAAATTTCAAGTCTGTGCGATCAGCGGTTTAGGCTGTGCGTTGATATCTCAGTCAGTCAGTCAGTCAGTCAGGACTTTGAATTTTATATATATAGATTACAAACTTTTCTAGCCGGAAGCTGAATCAGGTACTTTGGCAGTAGCTGCGGTAGCTGGAAATTTTTATGACTCATCTTGCAAATTTTACCTAATGGGAACTGAAAACGGTGCTTTGGCAGACGCTGCGGTAGCTGGAATTTTTTTATGACCCATCTCGCGAACTTTTGTTGATGAAAGCCAAATAGTTGTAGTTGTAGAACTTTTTGTGAAGAGTTCATCCGGGGAAATATTACAATCGTACTTCGTAATTTCTACAACCAAGCAGTAATGTCTGCATTACTTTGTTCCGTTTTAAAGGGTAAGGGGGCCAGTAAAATTACAGGCACATAAGACCTTAGAACTCTATCTCAGGGTGACAGGCGCAATACAATGCAGCATTGGTCACCTAGTCACAGGCTTCGTGACCATGATCAATGCGGTATTGCAGTTGTAATAGAAGTTACCGCTTTACATAAGATGGGCCATCGGCTTGTCTCGCCGATAAGTCGTAAAAAAGGTACTTTGGCAGAAGCTGCGGTAGCTGGAAATTTTTATGACTCATCTTGCAAATTTTACCTAATGGAAACTGAAAACGGTGCTTTGGCAGACGCTGCGGTAGCTGGAATTTTTTTATGACCCATCTCGTGAACTTTTGTTGATGGAAGCCAAATAGTTGTAGTTGTAGAACTTTTTGTGAAGAGTTCATCCGGGGAAATACTACAATCGTACTTCGTAATTTCTACAACCAAGCAGTGATGTCTGCATTACTTTGTTCCGTTTTAAAGGGTTAGGGGGCCAGTAAAATTACAGGCACATGAGACCTTAGAACTCTATCTCAGGGTGACAGGCGCAATACAGTGCAGCATTAGTCACGTAGTCACAGGCTTCGTGACCATGATCACCGCGGTATTGCAGTTGTAATAGAGGTTACCGCTTTAGATAAGATGGGCCATCGGCTTGTCTCGCCGATAAGTCGTATAAAAAGGTACTTTTGCAGAAGCTGCGGTAGCTGGACATTTTTATGACGCAGCTCTCAAATTTTACCTTACGGGAGCTGAATACGGTACTTTGACAGACGCTGCGGTAGCTGTTTTTTTTATGACGTATCTCTCAAACTTTTCTAGATGATTTTTTGAATATTTTATTTTCTCTGTAAATTTCAACCTGCTTGCGGTTACAGTTCAAAAGATGTAGCTCTTTAAAGGTTTTTTTCATAAACAATGGACCCCCCACTCTTTAATTTTGAAAATTAAAAAAAAAACTTAAACACGTCATTGCTTATTTCATTGCAGAAATCTACATACGAATTTTCAAATGTCTATCGTGAACGGTCACGTAGATATGTCATATTTTACTCTGAACTTTGAACCCAATTTTGAACCCCTTGGCGTGCGATTTTTCAAAATTCCTTTCTTAAAGAGCGCCTACATACCAAGACAAATATACCCTCTAAATTTCAAGTCTGTGCGGTTTAGGCTGTGCGTTGATATGTATATCAGTCAGTCAGTCAGTCAGGACTTTGAATTTTATATATATAGATGATTTTTTGAATATTTTATTTTCTCTGTAAATTTCAACCTGCTAGCGGTTACAGTTCAAAAGATGTAGCTCTTTAAAGGTTTTTTTCATAAAAAATGGACACCCTACCCTTTAATTTTGAAAATTAAAAAAAAAACTTAAACACGTCATTGCTTATTTCATTGCAGAAATCTACATACGAATTTTCAAATGTCTATCGTGAACGGTCACGTAGATATGTCATATTTTACTCTGAACTTTGAACCCAATTTTGAACCCCTTGGCGTGCGATTTTTTAAAATTCCTTTCTTAGTGAGCGCCTACATACCAAGTTAAACATACCCTCCAAATTTCAAGTCTGTGCGATCAGCGGTTTAGGCTGTGCGTTGATATCTCAGTCAGTCAGTCAGTCAGTCAGGACTTTGAATTTTATATATATAGATGATTTCTTGAATATTTTATTTTCTCTGTAAATTTCAACCTGCTGGCGGTTACAATTCAAAAGATGTAGCTCTTTAAAGGTTTTTTTCATAAACAATGGACCCCCCACCCTTTAATTTTGATAATTCAAAAAAAAACTTAAACACGTCATTGCTTATTTCATTGCAGAAATCTACATACGAATTTTCAAATGTCTATCGTGAACGGTCACGTAGATATGTCATATTTTACTCTGAACTTTGAACCCAATTTTGAACCCCTTGGCGTGCGATTTTTCAAAATTCCTTTCTTAGTGAGCGCTTACATACCAAGACAAACATACCCTCTAAATTTCAAGTCTGTGCGGTTTAGGCTGTGCGTTGATATATCAGGCAGTCAGTCAGTCAGTCAGTCAGGACTTTGAATTTTATATATATAGATGATTTTTTGAATATTTTATTTTCTCTGTAAATTACAACCTGCTAGCGGTTACAGTTCAAAAGATGTAGCTCTTTAAAGGTTTTTTTCATAAACAATGGACCCCCTACCCTATAATTTTGAAAATTAAAAAAAAAACTTAAACACGTCATTGCTTATTTCATTGCAGAAATCTACATACGAATTTTCAAATGTCTATCGTGAACGGTCACGTAGATATGTCATATTTCACTCTGAACTTTGAACCCAATTTTGAACCCCTTGGCGTGCGATTTTTCAAAATTCCTTTCTTCGTGAGCGCCTACATACCAAGACAAACATACCCTCCAAATTTCAAGTCTGTGCGATCAGCGGTTTAGGCTGTGCGTTGATATCTCAGTCAGTCAGTCAGTCAGTCAGTCAGTCAGTCAGTCAGGACTTTGAATTTTATATATATAGATTATCAGTATTTAGTTTGTATTTATTTATTGAATATAACAAAAATTTAATTACTTACATTATAGAACAAAAAAAGTAATAAAAACATATTTTTCTTAACTAGTTATGAACAGAAAACCAAGTCCTTACAAATTCTTTGGAACTGAAATCAACTTTTGACTAAACTAATATAAGAAATTAAGAAAAAGTGTCTGAGCTGTAATTTTCGTAACAACTATTGCACATATACTTGCAATGATCTGGGGAAGTAAATTTGCCGCATGCTTGGCAAGATATACGTGTGGTTTTATTGCGTTTTCTTCCGCACAAAAAACAGCGACCGCGCGCGCCTTCACGACGGGTACTTGCTACTTCTCGTGGTGGTTTTTCTAATGCATTTCCCAAAAAGTAGTTTATTTTAAGTTTCAGGATCTTGGGTATGCAATCAGTGCTCATTCTTCTACTAGCCAAAGGTTTCATCATGCTCAACACGACATTAGACAGAAACTCTCGACGCAAAACTTTTACTTGTCCTCAATTTATTTTGTATATGCATAAAGCATTTATAGCACAATAATATACATCCGTTGGTGTAGTCTTTGATTTTGCTTCTTGTTGAGGACCCCATTGAACACGTATAATATTATATTGACGCATCAAACGGCGAAAGCGAAGTTGTTCTTTTAGCTATCTAGTATTATCAACACCTTGATAGAATAAAATTAAATTGGTAAATCCTCATCATCAAAACATCATCTAAATCATGATCACCGTTATCTTCTGTGTCCGAATTCTTGATCTGGACTTCAACGTGATCAGAATTTTCGTCATCTGAACAAGGAATACCCTCTACCTCGTCTTCATCTTCCTCCAACAGCCATAATTCAATTCGTCGTTCTTGGTTTGCCATTGTCGGGTATAAAATAGAAAAAAATAACAATTATGTAGCGTAAAAGTATGAACAATAGATTATTTAATTAAATTGAATCACATTTATTACCAGAGTTGCTATAAATATACAATAGAACAATCATAACACTGTAAACATACAGTAAAAAATACTTACGTAAGCAGTCGCGCGGATGACATGCGTCCTCCACCCACAATTTCGAACTTCTCCTGACACATCCAAGCCACTCAAGCGCACGGCCGTTACTGACGTCACGAAGCATACCATAGGCATTACTAAATTCGGCGCCAGCTAAGTTTTCCCATATAAAAATCAAAAAATCCCACCAGTTTAATCAGCTTGGATGACATATGTCATCCGCGCGACCACTCTAGGGTAAATGCCGTTTTTTGCTCGATATAAATAACGGCAACAGGTAGTAAGGCCTTTGCATATAATTATAGATGATTTATACAGCGTCAGCAACTGGTAATCATGCTGTTCGGGACGCTGCAGTGCCTGGGACATTGTTAGATGGATTAGGCTTGCCCAGCACCTATACCACCCTCTCAGCTTAGTTAGCTATTATTCAGAGGAAAGATCAGGTCAATACGTCTGAAGCTAACTAAGCCGCGGGTTTCCTCACGATGTTTCCTTCACCGTTAAAGCACGTGTTAAGTGTGCACGCACATACATTTTTCAAGAAAGAAAAATTAATTGGTGCATGGCCGGTATCGAACAGGTAGACGCTTGAAATATTCACAGACTACGGAACTCTTTGTTCGCGAGACCGACTCGCACTTCGCCGATTTTTATGATTGATGACTATTAAAAAGAGACGATTGCACAAGTATTTTACGCACATAAAGTACTTTTTGAATTTAAATTTGAGTTAGCCCCTCAGCAGAGGATTATATGCGTCATTCTTCCGTGATCCTTCAGGGAATCTCATAGCTATTTTATGGAATTACGACTTTCTCTGACAGGCACGTGATTCCTGACACCTCTACGTGCCAGAGTGCCATTGAAGGAGCCTGTCTCTAGGGGTAGCGCCCTCGTACAACAATTCAATGCACTTAAATTATGTCAATATTTCAAAGCGTGACTTCATAAACTTGCAATAGTTTTGAAGCGGAGTCTTAAATCGCAAGCTTCGATTAGGAAAATTATTTTAAGGGGCTCAAAACCATTGATTGATTTACACCGAGAAAAACAATCGAATAACCAGAACGTATTATTTATAATTCATAAAAGGACTCTGACATTCGGTTGAGTAACCGGAGGTTGCGGGTTTAATCCCTGCCGGGGATAAATGTTTGCTTTTCTGCAGTTATTTGTCTCGGCTCTGAAGGTTTAAAAACAAAAAAAAAACTAATATACCAATTATCTTACTTCCATGGTACTGTGCTAAGTTTAAGACTAGATGGCGCTGTATTTAATCTATAGCATTTTTTTTACTATTATCGAACGAGTGACATAAGCAAACGACGTTCTCAATGGCAACTAGGCGTTTCGGCTGAATTTTTTCATGTATAATGTATGAATGTCCGCAATTGTCATCCGAGGAAAACGTTTTACCAAGTTTTGTAGGAAATAAAATCGATTTCAAGGAATTTGCAAAGAACAATCGATTGATGTCATCACATAATTTGGTACTTGAAACTGTAAAAATTGTTTTTGTAAAATATAACGAGAAACCGTTATTATATACGTCTTATGTTAATTAATAACAGTTAAGGGAATTTATCTAACTTAATTGAAAATGTAATCAGGGAAGAGCGATATCCCCTAATACAGGAATCTTATAAGTAAAAGGGGGATTTCAAATGTATTTATTTGTTATGTATAGATAAATCTAATCTTAAGTTAAAGAAATAAACTATTTTGTATTTGTATTTGTATCATCTCAGCTTTAAGACGACTACTGCTGGGCATAGGCCTTTCTCATGGATCTCAAAGTACTGATAATTAAGGTTTGCTGCCACCACCCATTTTTGATAAAATTTGTCTAAAAACCACCGCTAGAAAACCTGCTTTTAAATAAAAACTGCATCGAAATTAGGGGATCCTTTTAAGAGCTACGGTGCCACAGACACACACACACGTAGTTGTCAAACTTATAACACCTTCGCGTCAGGGTTTAAAAAAGGAATCAACTTCTAACCAGCACTAATGGCTATTCATTTTGGGGATTCTGCACTTGATTGCTGTACACGAAGAACTTGACTTCCAGAACCACTTGTAGGTCAATAATAATCCAGCAAATATAAAAAAGTACCTACCTACCATATTTTATAACGTTTTCTTCATCTTAGTGTTGTACTCGGGTGTCGCATAAGAAAGTATATATTTGTTTTGGTTATTGCGTGAATGTAACTATTCTGAGGGGGGGGGGGGGGGTTGGGGGGTGTCAATCGGTAGCCTAGCTCTTGGGAATTAAGTCGCTATGGAGCGTTTCTCGGGAGCGGACCTTGCGTTGTGCGTACGCAAGTTTTATAAAACTGTAATTAGGCGACTGTAGCGCGTAGAAAATTCTGCAGCATTCGACATGCTCGTCACTTGAATGATGTGCCAAGCACTCGACTCGCAAAATGGGTCGAGAAGTTTGAAGAGACCGGGTCAACACTGGAAAAACGAAAACCCGGGCGTCCAAGATCTTCGATAACGGTCGAAAACGTAGACAGTGTCACCCAATCTCTTCGGGACGATCCGAACCTTTCAATTCGGAAGCGTGATGTGGCTTTTAACGTGCACAGATCGTCATTATGCCGCATTTGGGTGCAAGAACTGAAGCCTCAGGAGGTTTACGAAGTCAAGCCTCTGACTATGACAGATGATTGAGCGCTTTCCAAAGTTTACCAACATCTTGTTTTCCGATGAAGCCTATTTCCATCTTAATGAACTTGTTAACAAGCAAAATTGCCGCTATTGGAGTGCAACCAATCCAAAACAAAAACATCAGAAACCCCTACATTCGCCTAAAGTAACCGTATTGGCCCCAATGTCGGTGCGAGGAATTATCGGTCCTTACTTTTTTAAAGATGGAAGGGGACGCACAGTTACAGTGAATTCAGAGCGTTATGTGGAGATGTAAGACGACTTCTTCATGCCTGAGCTGCAAAATTTTGCTGGTTATAACCAAAGAACATGGTTCCAGCAGGACGGAACAACTTCACACACGTCCAACAGGTCTCTGCCAAGTGTTCGTAACATTTTTCCTATTAAATTGATCTTCAGGAAAGGTGACATAAGTTGGCCTCCACGCAGTCCCGATTTGACACCTATGGACTTTTTTCTGTGGGGTTATGTCAAATCCAAAGTTTACGTCATTAAACCGACTTCCCTGTCACAATTAAAAGGAAATATCCGTCACAAAATGGAAGCCATCACGTAAAATACCTGCTGATCTGTCGTCATAGGCAATTTTAGTGCTCGAATAAATGAATGCCGTGAACGCAACGGTTAATATTTGAACGATGTTATTTTTAAAAAATAAATTCCGAAACAGTATATTTTACTATGTAATAAACATTGTTCATTAAACTCCTTACATTTTTAATTATATATTTAAAATGTGACCTTTCATTTGACACACCTTAAAAAAATATGATTTAATATATATATGTACATACATATTTATATAATATTTGCTTCTAAAATAGTAAGTAGATTCGTCACCTAAATTGAATCACTACGCAGAATTTGGTTCTGACACTTAGTCGGGCGTCGTTGTTATAACACAACTAGAATCTAACCGGTGTATTCCCGTTGTCCCCGGACTCTGTGTCCCCGTCAAACGGGGACAGCTGTACTTTAATTTAATATTTAAAATGACTACCCGTTGTCCCCGTACCCTGTCCCCGTTAATATAGTTAATATGATAAAATTATTGCCCGCTGTCCCCGTTTTTTCTTTTTTCATATTCCTATGTATTATGAGGCGGCATCTTCTTTTTTACCCAACAAACAAATTGAAGGTATGGAATATTGTTTGATTAGTCTTGGTACCCGGTAGAAATAAAAATAAATTTTCACCTTGTTTTTAAGTTCTTAGCCGGATTTTTATACACTACTGAATTGGATCGAAATAGTGAATTATTGTGAATGCTGGTTATTTTGTTTAAAAATAGGTAAGTAAAATAGGTCACATCGTTTACTTGCAATTTTAAAGAAGCAATCATGTCTGCAATAATGAAAGTTTTCCCATCAGTAGATATTCACGGTTTTAATTACCATTTTATATAAAATTTTAATTAAAAAAATATTATTAACATTCTACTGCCGTGGGGTGCCGTCATTAGAATGTTACTCCTCCTTTTATGCCCGTAGATGCAGTAAGAGCCTGCTAAGGATACCTCCGGAAGATGGACAGCAGCGTCTTTCCGTGTATCAACATCATGTATTGCGCAAGCCAACCCGCCTGCCAAGCGTGTTGAGTATGGCAACTACCTGTAAGGAGGCCTGTGTTCAGTAGTGGACGTTTTACGGCCGAAATGATATTAAAATTATTACCTTTTACATAAATCCGTATGGAGGAAGGGACGTGATTTAGGCCTTACAAAATCTAGGTTCCTGCGCCGTTAAGTACTTACCTACGAAGAGTACTTCCCGAGAGCAAAATAATGGAAGGGTGGTTTTATATTGCCATCATATTGGCAATATTACATAATGTGATAACATATATTTCCTAAATTGAGCACTTTGACTGTTGTCAAAGTGCTCAATTTAGGAAATATATGTTATCACAATGGCTTCGACCGAAGTTCATTAAAGTATGGTGCATTTTTGGCAAACGGCACCGGACTAACAACTTCGCAGAAGGTTGGCACTATAAATAAAATAGCAAGTAGGCAAAAAAAATCTCTCCATATTGAAACTCATTAAAGCTTTACATCGAGATGGCAATTTATTCAGCATTAAATCTGACCAAGCACCAAAACGACGCATCCAAAATTCGATTGAGATTAACGAATTTATCATGGAGTGCCAAATGAAACTAGGGCATTTTCTTAAAATAATGCGCCAATTCTTCCATTATTTGTTCAAAAGTACCATGTGTTATAATTATTATACAAATACAAATCATTTATTCGCTGGAATGTACAAATAGGTCTTAATAATGTCAATATAAGGTAATCCAATACATTCTGCCTTAATAAGGCGTGCAAATTAAAAAATGAAGTTAAGTAAACATGTCAAAATTAATACGATATAAATTGGTCAGTATAATAGAGTATAATAATTAAAATCAAATCAAATTTTAAAAAAGTAAAGTAAGTACAAGTAAATTATTGTAGCACTTTTGGAGTACCATTATCTTTTAAAAAATCAAAGATTTTTTTAAATGTATGAATGCAGTTTTTCTTGATACTAAAATCGTTGACATGGTTCAAGAAGAGATCTTCGTATGTCATTATAGTTTCAGACTTTCCCATATTGACCGATCTTAATGTGCCACCCTGTAAAGACATAATTTTTATCTGTATAAAGAAACACTCGCAACATCGAGAGAAATAATAAAACAAGGTCATTACGCGATAAATTTCCGTTATACAGTTTAAAATTAAGTTTTAAAGCAATTTTTTTTAATTACTTAAAGGAATCACTTCATTATCGATAGAAGAAGGTTGGCAACACCTTACTTTATCGCATCCTGAAATAAAACCCCTTGAAGGAAACTCGCACTTAGGACTGCATTGAGCTGTAATGGAGCCTTAGTTTTAGAAGGAAATTGCCACTTTCGCGGTTCAGTAAAACCTTTTTATAACATGAAACTTAGCGCAACTTTGTGTTAGCAGGGATTGGAGGGGGACTTTCCAATCTTTTCGTCAACACTTTGTTACTGAGTAAAACATTGTTTGTTAGTGTAAGTATAAAAGTTATGGTTTTATATATGTATATGCTAATACATTCTGTGCGCAAATTAATAAGTTGATTAGGGAATAAAATCGTATAAGTTTAAAACAATAGTTTAAACAGTGAATTAATATATTATCTTGATGCTTAAATTAAATAATTGATGAAGGCACTCTTACTATACATTTTAATTTTATATAATAAAAAACAAGTAAGGCCTAGCGATATACCTAACATACCCGAATTTGTTATACATATATACTCCACGCTTGGGACCCAACATCACACGCGACCGAAGACGCACGCTTTTTCCAGTCTATATTAAACCAGCTTCTATATACAGTGCACTCTCTTTAATTTCCACATGAGACTCCAACATATGGTACATATACAACAAATTCGGGTATGTTAAACTACCTTTAACTCGAGAACGGCTATGCTGATTTCAGTGAACTTAGATTGATTAATTGTTTATTGAATTTTGCAAAGTGAATAGTAGAGTAGTTAGTAGTAGTAAAGCTGTGATGTGACAGGCCTTACTTTCACAACCCCTCATAATTACAGTACCAAGGACCAGGCCCCGAGCCCAGCTACGATATCTTAGCCAGGACTAAAGGCAGCCCCGTTAGTCCTGGCTACGGTAGCCACGGTAACGGCGGGGCGGGTGCTAAGAATCCCCGGGAGACGGACTGCTACAAACCCCAACGACGACCACTGGCCCTGGTAACACACAACATCCGCACTTTGAGGACAGACGATAAGATTGTTGAGCTGAAAAAAGAAATGAGCAGGTTGCACTGGGAATTTTTGAGATTATCAGAAGTCCGTAGAGAGGGCGAGGACACGATATCCCTTAAGATCCAACTAGTCGCGGAGGCCGAAAGATGAGCGACTCGTTCATCCTTAAGTCCGATAACCTACTCTACTACCGGGAGGGCAACCAAAAGTTCCGAGGTAGCGTTGGGTTTCTCGTTCACAAGTCACTCATCAACAACATTGTCACTCTAGTACGCGACGTAGGCTATTATAAATGTTAATTGCGGATATATATGTATATACTTTTATAGTGCTCCGTATTGTTCACCTGGGGTATACAAATATTATGTTTTTGTTTTGTTCGTAAAGAGGAAGAGCGACATGCTATCTTTCCAAAGAAATATTTCTTATTGTTTTTTATAAAACTTTACTTTAACCTCATTATTCCTAAGTAGATGAACTCTCTGTTTTATTTAGGGTATGTTACAATATGGGAAAAGGTTTTCCTGAAAGGAAAAGGCTTTTCAGGATTCAGTCATTTTCAACCAAGAAAAGACTACGAAAATTTAACTTATAATTTAACAGCTGAGTATACGATACAGGAAACCTAAATGCCAGCTGATTCTAGTCAGAGTCGCGAAGAGTTGCCATACAGGTACAAGTTAAAATACCTATAACAGCATTAAAAAGGTTTTTTCATTTAACCCGGCGTCATGGGAGTGGAAAATAACTACACGGACGTGGGGTCGGGTCATCATTACCCGATAGTTTGAGTAACGATAAATATCGTTACTCAAACGAATATAAATATACATTTTCAAAAGAAATTATGAATTATTTTAAGATTACAACTTTATAGTTTTATGGTTTAGTAAATTAAACTAGAATTTGTATTACCAGAGTATTTTAATATTAATTTTAGACCTCTTCAACACGTAAAAAATGTAAACAACACGTAAAAAATCAACAAAGTTTGATTCCTTAGCGTAATCTCACTTTTTACCATTAATAAGTATTATTTAATTTTTTATGGCACTTTTATAAACTCAACTAAGACATCTTCCTAACTTAAAACTAATCAAAATTATTGTTGTAAATGCAATCACCGCAGAAAGATACAACATGTTCGTTCAGGGCAAATATACCTATTTCAACTTTGGACGCACTTAGCTCCAAGCACGGTCGCCGTCCAACTGATACTTTTTAAACAATTCTTAGCGCAACTCATTGACTCCAGCTATTGAGAAGAGCGGCAACGTCACTTGCATAGTTACCAATCTGTAGGCTAACAAAAAAGTCCCGGATCATTTTGACCCAACCCCCATGACGCCGGGTTAATATATAAAATCCAAATTGTAAATACAAATTAAAAAAAATACGAATTTCCGATTTTGTTTCCCTTCCAAAACTACTTGTTTTCATGAGCTGAAGCCCCCTCTTTCGGGTTAGTACATATATGTTATATATACACCCTGTTTACTAAGGTAATGTGACGTACAAAGTATTCCTATCTTGTACATTATCCGGGATTTGCCCGTCGCAAGCAACTCATTTTACATTTCCATGCCCCTTCCGCAGTTTGTAGACAACAAGGATTTAAATAAAATAGATGTTATTATTTGTGGGATTCAACGTCTGGCATTCAAGACGTATACCGCTGTAGTTTTAAGGGTTCCGTACCCCAAGGGTAAAAATGGGACCCTATTACAAAGATCCCTATTACGATTTATTATTATATTATTAATACTACACACACTATTACTCCGCTGTCCATCTGTCTGTCCGTCTGTCGCTAATATTGACGCGTGATAAACAAATAAAATAATGTATATAAAATGATGTATATAATTTTATATATTTAAGTATATTGTGGTTAAAGAATGATTTATTATAACAATAATGTATGCTACCGTCTACTCTTCTACTTTAATTTTATGTACATCCAATGGTTGCCTGGAAGAGATCGCTTTTAGGGATAAGGCCGCCCACTGTGCTTCATATTTGTAGTTTTTTTTTATTATATGTTTGTTTTCATTATTTATTTGGTGTGTAATAAAGAGTATTTGTATTGTATTATATTGTATTGATGTACAAATCACAACCAAAAGTTAGTGGCGCGACCTCAAAAACAAGTTTTTTTGCCAAATAATGGCACGGAACCCTTCGTGCGCGAGTCCGATTCGCACTTTGTTGATTTTTTTTTGTTGTCTGTGTATTTTTCTCGTATTCGGTTTCGTTCCGCGTTTTTCCGTGGCCGGGGTGTGGACCTGCCGCGCAACCCCCTAATTTTACTGTGATAGTGGCTATTAGAGTGCCTCAAGGCATAATTACTTGCCGTAAAATTAAACGTGCGGTTGGGCTTTTTATTTCACTTAATAATGTTTTACTTGTTTTTACAGGCAGTTCTGATAATTAGACCCATGACAAATCAAGGTAACTACTCAAATAGCTTCGATACTGGCCGTGAACCAATGGATGTTCTTTCTTGTAATGCTAGAGGACCACACGCCTTCAAGTAAATCGTGTAAGCCATCAGGTGAACGGTCTGAAAACTGATTTTTTTATTATAAAACCGCAATAGTGTATGTATCCTTACACTTTTTATCTTTCCCAATCATCATCATTACAGCGGTAGGACATAGGCCTCCCTCATACATCTCCAAGATCATGAGGGGATGGTTGCCATACTCGCCACGACGATTGACGAACGCAGTACGGGATTTTGATACATGGGAAGACGCTGCTGCCTATCTTTCCCTTGGCAGATTCCTACTGCATCCACGGGCAAGAAAGGAAAGGCAATATTCTCCTGCCACACCACGGTTTCCAGATGATAATATTCCGTAAATTATCACAAGCGTAATATTTTCAAAAGTAACAGATATATAAGCCCACCGCTTTCGGCCTGTCTCATCACTAGTCGTATAAAAAAGATATATGTAACTGATGGTAAGCGGTAACCTAAACGTATTATTACACTGCAATTCCACGATAATCACGCTTACTAAGCACGTGACCAACTCTGCACTGCATTGCGCCCGTCGACCTGACACATTAAATTTTAAGGTCCAAAGTTCCTGTAATTTCCTTATTAACCTTCAAACAATGCAGATATTACTGCTTACCTGCAGAAAAAAAGGTATCGCGATAGTACTGACCCGGATGAACTTCTAACAAAAAGTTGTACTACTGCATCCTAATATAAAAAATGCATAGAAATCAATGCCACTTTTCGGTAACAATTGTATGTCGAAAACCTCAAGCCTTACCGCTGCTATGTTTCGGAATACAGTCCGGTTGAAAAGACATCTGTTGTCAACGTGTGTACACAGACTTGAATAGAAGAATGGTTCAGCATAATTTCAAAGGATCTTTTCGAATCCCGTACAGCTTTAAGGCCAAGATATTCCAAATAACCCAATTTTTTAAATTCAGTTTTAAACGATCCAAATTAAATATATTTTGATATAATCGAAAAAAATCTATAATATAAGTAGTTGAATGAACGTTATTGAATTTTTGATGTTTCAAAACACGATAGTTTTCACTTCACCTGATAATAATATATCGGCCAAGTGCGAGTCGGCCGCGCGCACGAAGGGTTCCGTACCATTATTTGGCAAAACAACTTGTTATAAATCACGTTTTTTGTATGGGAGCCCTTTAAATATGTTTTATGAGCAAAAAACGCCAAAAAATCACTTTTGTGGTATGGCCCTCAAATATTTTTTTTTCGAATAGAGTTTTAATGTTGTTGGTCGCAGATGGCCATGACAACATTACCGGACTATGGCGAGCGCAAAGGGCGCCCAGCCGCAAAAGTTAGGATGGGGCAACAAGCTCAAGGGCACCAATTAGGTTCGAACCACGGCTTGGTGTTGCCACATTTTTAGATTTTGTGATGGTTAACGTCCGGATGCAAAACTGCACCTTAAGACGGAAGAGTGTATTTTTCGGCCCCGCCGGTGGGACCTGTTATTGAACGTGTGCCTAGCAGCTAGTGTGGGACGGGTTGACGTCACCTCCGGGTTACTGGCGGTGAGCTCGTCAACGGGCAAGCTGAGAACGTGTCTCGGTCGACGGAGGAAAGAACTCGTCAAATATTTATTTGATTCTGTTTCTTCTTCTTTAGCCGGTCCATCAATCGTTGAGAATCGTGACCCCGTCTACTGAATTTTTAACCAATATTCGCCAGACATAGCTGTCCTGGGCTCGCCTATACGCCTCCTGGAAAGTATTTTGCGGGGATTTCAGGACCAAATCTGTCCATCGCGCTGGTCTGCAGCTTCGTGGCCTCTTTCCCTGTCGTTTACTGATCACGATAATTTGTCGAGGTTGTCAGGTAGTTCTCGCATCATTGTGTCCGAAATATCTGAGGTATCTCTCGAAAACTACTGTTGAATAATAATCGTTCTCTTATATTATGACGTTGTTGCATTATACATTAATTTCTCCGGAAGCCAGCCCACTGAATCTGAAGCATTATTTTTTGTTATTGAGGCAACAGAAATACATTATCTGTGAAAATTTCAACTGTGTAGCTATCACGGTTCATGAGATACATACACCTTGACAAACAGACAGACAGACAGACGGACAGCGGATTCTTAGTATATATTATATATATTATTACGTTACCCGTTTTCACCCTTTGGATACGGAATCCTAAACATACGAAGGAAGGATAGTTATTTTTATGGTTCACAAATTATCTCAGAAAATAGGCAACGGCCTTTACAACCATATTTAACGATTACTTTTTCTGAAAACCTAATTATTTTTTTTTGTAAAGAAATTTTATAGAATTTAAGTAGGCCACGCCCGCGCGCACTCCTTTAGTAGCCCGCCGCTGTAATAACCTGGCTTTAAACATATATTATATGCCGTGGGTTACCGGCAGTAGAAAGTTGCCCCTCCTCTCTTACCCGTAGATGAAGTAAGAATCTGCTAAGGGATTCCTGCGGAAGATGGGCAGCAGCGTCTTTCCGTGTATCGACATACTGTACTGCGCTCGTAAACCCGCTTGCCAAGCGTGGTGAGTATGGCAACTACCCCTCATGGAGATCCATGAGGGAGGCCTGTTCAGTAGTGGACATTTTTACGGCTGGAATGATGATGATGATGATGATGAAGCATCAGGTTCATTAGAATTAAATAATTTAATAGTGTGTACCTGGAGTCGCCTAAGGTATATGTATAGTGTTTGCCTTAAATTTAAACTTGCGGCTGGGTTTTTTGTTTCAATTAATACTGTTTGATTGCTATTAAACCGAGTAAAGTCCTAATGATGGGAATCCTTGATAAATCAAGGGAAACATTAAAATGTAGTTAACATTCTGTTTTACCATAAGCATTTAAGGCATTAATTTTAGATTGTAATTAAATTTGTTTCATTGAGCCATCAAAATAAATATAAAATATAATTAAACACTAAGCCATGCCGCTAGCTGAGGCAGAAGCACCTCGTGTCTACATACAAGTTTCCTTAACTTTGTTAGAGCGAGGAGTACATGTCAAAGAACACAGGTGTAGGTCTAATTCTTCTGAAAGTGGGTTATTTAGAGCTTTAAGCTCATTTACCTGTAAATAGATTTAAGAATTCGACTTCTAAACCTTTACCTGAATAAAGAAAATTTATTAGTATTTTTATTATTCCACATCATTTATTTGTAAACTCATAAAAATATTCTTTTAACTATAAAGAAATTTTAAAACAAATAAATACTCTACAGTAAAAAATATAATTATCAAAACGGTGAATCACCGGCCGCGAAGCAAGGCTCAAGCGGTCGGTGACTAGGGCTGCAGGGAGAGGAATCTCCTAATTATACGTGCCGAGTCCAGGAGTACTGCCTTTTGAATCTGGCTCTTGTTGGTTCAAAGTTGGATCACAACTGCAACTAGCGAAAGTCTCTCGAGTTGTTGATCGAGACTCTTCGCTATGAGTCCGTTAACGGAAACGACTATCGGAACAATAGTCGCTGAGTCCACGATTTAGGCCAACTACGACTTAGTCAAATCGTGACCTAGTCCTTTCAATACCAAGTCTTATCAAGATGTTGTCATATAGGAACAGGTAAGCAAAGCAAAGGAAGTTCTTATCTCTGCATTTTTTGTCCGAGGATTGAAGAATTCACCCGATTTTTATGAAATTTACAACTTCAAGAAATTGCTAGCATTAAATCAGACTTTTACATCAAAAAATTTTACATAGTTAGGAGTGTTTGTGAATTCAGTCTAAATCGCTAGGTAAAATAAAGTTCAAATAAAATGGGACTTCATTAGAATAAGTTAATCTCGCTTGTTCTAAGTTCTTAAGGTTTCTTGTTCGCATCTTTCCCTCACTTGGAAGAAAATGTTATTTGTAGCGAACGAATTCAATTATATGCTTTATTCAATTGAAATGTGACTTTTTCTTATTTTGTTAATTGACTATGTTATGAAGCGTTTGCTCTATTGAATAAAAAAATGATATATAATAATGTATATAATAACTAAATATCATCAAACATATCTTATGTAACTAAGCAAGCAAGAAATTCTCGTCATTTTAACAAGAGTTTCTTGTTTGCATAACATGTAATTGTTATCTTAAGCGCCTAAATAAGCTATCAAAGTTATTGAAAAATATAATTGCAAAGATTAATTAACGTGAAATGAGAACGCTCGTTCGAGAAAACGTTATTTGGTACTTCCCTTTCCTAAGGAAGGAACTTGTAAGACAAAGGTTCGAGGACCTAAATCCCTGAACCATTGTCTTACAAGTAGGTGCAAAATTTTCAATGATTTGTGACTTCTCAGCGTCAGAAGTCATTCCAAATGTTTAAACATTAAATAATTATGTGTATTACTTACTTAGTTAAATAAAAAAAGAAAAATAAATAAAAAAATGGGTGTTAGCGTACCCACCCTTGTATCAAGTCGAGACCTAAAGGATTTTACCATGAAAACAATCGCTTTCGTCAGAAAACATTAATTAATAAACCTCAGAGACAGCTGTTTAAGGTTATAATAATTTAGTCACCATCTCGCTTGATCGTTATTTACGGCGTGGTTTATGATGAAGTACGCTTGTCCAAATGAGCCTTGATCACTCTCTCCAAGATACAAAATGGTTTATCAGATTTTAATGCATAAAAGAAGTAATCTTAGCTTTGGTCTCCCAGTGATTCATTAATTTTTGAGATATACACATAACTCTTCTAAATGATACCTAGTCGTGAATGCTACAAGACTGGGTACGGGGTCCATAGAAAATTATCCATTGTTATTTTGCCTCTAAATAATATTTTTATCGTATGTGAGTTAAGTATACCAAAAACGCCCAAATCTTTAGGCAACCTTAATCACCTGTGTTTAAAGTCCACTTTTTTACATTACGTCTTTAAGTGCCTAAGTGAGTTAGCTTAGGTGATTAAAATTGAACAATTCGTTTTGTTGGACCTTTTATATTAAAATTTGGAAAGGAAACAAAGAAATTGTTCTGAAAACCTGACTTAAGCTCCTTTTTACCGACTTTTATACAATAATTAATAGATATAAGCAAGAGAAAACACATTACACGTTACATATTATATTCTCGGACTACTAACTCAACATGGAAATACAACGAAAAGTAATGACACAGAGTTCCCGGCGTCCCATAAATGGGAAGAATGCCCAAGAATCCCCGGGAGCGTATTAAATAAAACTTACATAAAAATCGAAAGACTGAACGAAGATCTATTTCTGATAGCCCAAAATAAGTAACTATCAAGAGGATAACCACTGACCTTAACTGGAAAGCCACTATTAGAAGAAAAGCCGTGCTTGAAAAGGGGCATTACCTTACGATGACTAATATGCTACGGACAAGAGAGTAGAGGTAATTACTTATCTTTTTTTGTTAAAGTAGGTACAGTAGGGCCGTGGGATGCCGGCAGTAGAATCTTGCCTCTCCTCTCTTGTCCGTGGACGCAGTAAGGATCTGCCAACGGAAACCGAAAGTAGAGCAGCTTCTCTTTGCGTATCAATATCCCGTGTCAAATCCTCCTGCCAAGCATGGCGAGTATGGCAACAACCCTCCCATTATCTTGGAGATCCATGGAGGCCTTTGTCCAGCAGTGGACGTGGACAGCCGTCCTACAGCCGATATGACTGCACCCTATGGTCATCTCATCTAGAGTCATCGTCTTAGCCGTGGGACGGAAGTTTAGTTCCCGAGCTTGAGAAGAAACATTACGATAACCCTTACTACGTACCTTACTTATCCTTTTTCGTACTAGTAGGTACAGTGTATTCCTTTACCTATTCGACTACAAAGGACAACGAATAAATCCCACCGGATAGATACTTTATCACCGTCCGTCCCAATATTAAGACGCGAACACTACATTTCTCAAAATAACATACTGCACACGTCGTATAAATCATCTTTGAATAGATCCAGCTCATATCAATCATCCGGCTTTTACAGTTAATATCGTCCGGGGAGGAAAACACATTTCCATAGGTCCTTTTATGTAAATCGGATCACGTCGACCTTTAAGATATGGTAGGTACATATCCTTCTTGCAGAGATTTCTGATACCACTTGATCCTACTCTCTTTATGGACGTGATATTCATGAAATGTGAATTTTAAATGATTTAAGTTTTCTGTGTGAACACATTTATGAGAGGATTAGACTAGACATGCTTATTTTATGGTCGTTAGTTATAGCGCCGTAATACGTGGGGTGCCAGCAGTAGAATGGGCAACATTCTACTGCTGGCACCCCACAAATTACTCCTCTTTTACTCGTGGATGAATTAAGAATCTGCCGAGGAACAATTCCGGAAGATGTGCAGCAGAATCTTTCCATCTACCGACATCCCGCACTGCGCTCGCCAACCCGCTTGCCAAGCTGGTGAGTATGGAAAGAACCCCTCATGATCAATACGAAGATGCATGAGGAAGGCCTATGTCCAGTAGTGGATGTACTACGGCTGATATGATGATATAGAGACGAGAGAGTTAAAGAGTGTTAGATTGCTATCATTATTCTAAGTAGCATTTTGCTCTATTGAATAAACACTTATTGTCATTATTATCGGTTTCGATATTATAAAGAAAATAGATAAGTAAATGCAGGACATATCACTCAGCCGTCTAGCCCCAAAGTAAGCGGGGCTTGTGTTATGGGCACCAAATGCCCTTAATACGTTTTTTAAGTATACGTAACTCCATCATAAATTGTCAAAATAAAATATACTCTTGACAATATGATGGACATACCCGCAAGGTGATTACGTATCTCGCGACAGGTTTTGCAACAGGCAATTGACAGCAATATTGCTGTCAAATGTCAATTTTGTAATAAAGAACAGCAAGGAATTGACATTTGACAGCTTTATTGCTGTTAATTGCCTGATGCAAAACCTGTCGCGAGATACGTAATCACCCTGCGGGGAGGAATATCTGTAGAAACCTTACAAACATTTGTCACACGCCGAGAAATTGTCCCAGTGTAACTTTCGTTTATAGATAAAGGTAAAGATAACGTCTCTGTAGCTGGAAAACTAAATAACTAACACATTTTGCGAAATTAACTTTTTTTCATTTCTATAAAATATAGTTCAAGTTGCTAACTAACGTTTTTCTATCACATTTTATCAAACATGTAAGTGAAAATAAAACTTGCAAGTCGCAACAGATGGAAAAATAAACTTCTCAGAATTGACGAAAACATAGCGAAGGAAAATTATATAACCCAGCCATAAATAGATAAGTGAAATTATTAAATCACTGCGACATCATAAAGGCCATCAGATCACTTATTTAGTTTTCCCTCGACACATTTATGGTCCACCAATGGACCAAATGTTATTGGTAAAATAAATAGGATTAGTTATTGAATTTTCGTCCGTTATAATTGTGTTAAAATAGCTACAAAATAATCAAAATCTTTTTATTATTATTATTTAGCCTCCACTGTCCCACTGCAGGGCAAAGGCCTCCCTTTCCTTCATCCACTCTTCGCGGTTTAAGGCTGTGACAGGCCACGTGCTCATATGAGTGTTCAGCTCGTCCCGCCATCTCCTTCTTGGTCGTCCGCGCGGCCGACATGCGTTTGTTATTATTATTATAGAAAACTTTATTGTTAAGTTCTTTCAATAAACATTAGTTAAAACGAAATGGGGTGCCCATTTGCCTGGATGCAGTCAACGCATCATTATTGCAAGGTCGTTTGCCGCTAAATTTTCAACAGTTAGCTCTTCTATAAGAAGACCTTCTAATGATGTTACCCTACTAAGGCCACGTATGCTTTACCATCAGCGAAAAGCTTCAAGCCTAAGTATACAATGGCATGGTCGACAGTACTCTTCGTAACTAGTCCGCCATCTTGAGTATACCGTCATATTGGATTCTTCCAAAGCTACTGAACAAATGTAATATATTGCCAATTTAATTATGGTATCCAATTCTCTATGAAAGGAAGGGAAGCCTTTGCCCTGTAGTGGAACAGAACAGGCTCATAATAATAATAGAGTGATGTCATTTACTTTTCCGAGTAACTCTTAGCAAGCCCTTTTAATTGATATCCATATTATAGGAGTGCATTAAAAAATAACTAGTCCGCCACTATACATATTACATTCAAATAATTTCGCGTCGCCTTAACTACGTCTATTTTCATTAGGTTACTTAATAACACTGATTGACATTTCAGTAAATTGCCTATTATAGTCCTGTGGCTTAACATGTTTTAGACACACAGGCACGTTGCTCAGTTGTTCTTGTAGCTTTATATTGCAGGAGGTTGCTGTGGGATGCTAGCGGTAAAATGTTGCCCCTTCTCTCTTGCCCGTGGCTGCAAAAAAGATAAAAAAAAAATACTAAAAATATTGTCAAATTGCGCAACCTACTTCGTTTTTTCGTCTTAAAAATACAAAGAAACTCGTACTAAAACTTAAAACCAACGACTTAATTGTTTATATTTTTTTTTATTTTGCTGAGGACTTAATTATTTTGTCCCTTACTAGGCTGAGCCTGTATCGAGGACAGCAGGATATCGTTAGGAGTTTTATTAACGAAGCAGGTACACTGCTTTCTGAATGATACATTGACCCTTAAGTAACCTAATGAGGAGGGGGGGGGGGGGGACGCAATTATGTGACAGATTATGTGTTAAGGTTGCCTGAAGGAGATCGCTAATAGTGATAAAGCAGCCCATTGTACTTCTACTTTCAGTTTTGTAAGTTTCTTTCAATGTTATAATATTTTTGTGTAAGTATTAGGTACAATAATGACTGTTAATAATAAATAATAATAATAATTAATTATTTATTTCTTTAACTTAATCTTTACAAATCTTGAATTGCTTTGAAAAACCCCTTTTAAGTATAGATATTCCTGTGTTAGGGGGTTTCGCTCTTGCCTAATGGAAAATCACTTAAAGACTAAGAAGATTTAATAACAAAATATGTATCTTATATTAAAAAAAAAACTTAAATCTAATCTACATATGTTGCAAATGTTGGTATAATGTGTGTGTGCTGTGTGTGTAGGTGGGGTTATTTTGTGTGTGTTGGTGGGGTTATTTATACGCACTATCACGAAACTATGTCCAGTAGGTTTTCCGTGTCCTGGTATGTAAGGGTCAGAAGTCACTCTGTTAGTAGCTTCTTAGAAGCATGTTTTGTTAGTGGGTAAATATTAAATATCTTAATAATTTAATTATACAAATAATCCGATTGTTTGACGTATTGTCGCGTTGCAAATTTTGAAAGAGCCAGTTCTTTATCCATTATCCTATCCTTTCTTCTTTTACTAAGTTTTGTGGGGTCATATGTTAATGTTTTATGTAGTTTTAGTACAGCGTGTAAAATGTAGAGCTTTCTCACAGTCAAAATATTAGAATTTAAATTAGCTTTATAGAGTTATCTATCTATTTATGTGTCTTCTTATTATTATTCTGGTGGGGTTCACTAGATCTGCACTGACGTCCCGCAGTGGGGTGTATTGTACATTGTCCATCGAGATACAGCCCCGACCCTAACCTAACCAGCCCAACTCCTTGACATACCGGAATAAGGACTCGGGGTCGCCGACAGCATTCCATGAGCATCCCCCGAGGATATGCAGATATTGGAGTCCCGTCTTCAATCTGGCTTCCCTTGTGGCACCACAGTGCAGCACGTGGTCTACCATTTATGCAGATAATGTGTATTCGGGAGAAGAGTACAATGGCATCGGCAAAAAAAAAGGTTTGCTAGCCTCTGGTTTGCCGATTTTAATTTATTTCGATGACGAAAGAACTTAAAAGCTAACGAGCTTTCCAAGAACGCTGGCAAACAGCCTTGGAGAGAAAGGATTGCCTGTTTTACATCCTTATCTAGTTTGAACTGGTAGCTGGAAGTCTTATTGTGCTTTTATCATCATCATTATCATCTCAGCCGTAGGACTCCATAGATGATTATTTGAATGATCCCTTGGTCGAGTGTTGCTTGGTTCAGCTACGATAAGAAATGAAGTCATCTTGCAATATCCAAGCTATCAAATATCCTTGCGGACATTAAATTAAGCATAATATTAAGACAAATATTGTAACAATGAATAGAAGTGAAAGAGTGAGGTTTCTTGTTCGCTTCTTTTCCTCACTTGGAAAAAAGTTAACTGAAGCGAACGCATTCAGTTATGTGCTTTATTCAATTTAAATATGTCTTGTTCTTATTTTCTAAATTGACTATTAGTAATTGACTATGTGGCTTTTTGCTCTATTGAACAAACACTTATTGAACTTGACTTTGGACGTCTACGCCAGAGGCCTCCCACATACATCTCCAAATACTGATTATGAGGGGCTGTTGCCATACTCACCATGCTTGGTAGGCGGGTTGGCGAGCGCAGCACGGGATGTAGTAAGAATCACCCAAAGCATATTTCTTGGCAAATTCTTACTTCATTCAGAGACAGGATAGGAAGGGAAACATTTAATAATGTATTAAGTATGTATATCAGTCATCAAGCACTTTTCAAAATTTTTATTAAAGATTATTAATAAGTCCAGTAATTAGAAAATAGAATAATAATTAGAAAAGTATAATGATACTACATAGATAAATATTTTTATAATATATAGAAAAACACCTAGAACACCCTGAACATATATCTGCAGATCGTACAGACATTTGTCCAGAGGCGAAAATCGAACCCGCAAACTCTTGTGTCGCAGGCGGACCTTCGCCCGCTGCGCCACAGAGGTTGCCGTTACAATAGTCTCTTTTAATTCATTTTCTACTTACGATACGACAATGGACAAACAAGCAGAAATGGTGACTCAGAACTCCGTCAACCTTAGTGCGGTATTACGTATTAGCATAGACGGATACTGTAGCAGATTTGGTGCAAAAAACAATCTCTTTTAAAAATTTGGATGCCGAATTCGGTAAAGATAATTTCGACCAAAGGTTTAACTATTAACTATTTCTTATATGATGAGGCCTAACAAAAGTATGTTATACGCTTAGGTCGAAGTGTGACATTGTGTGACAAGAGGACGGAGGACTCTTAAAAACCTTATTTCAGAATTGCTGTTTGAATTTAATAATGTCTACAAGTGAAATCGGATAATTAGCTATTTTGAATTTTGTGATCTAGGAGTCTCACAAATGAGACCAAATATGACAAGGGTCACCCCCCTTGTCACACGTGTGCTTACAAAAATGATTAACTTCGTGTGAAGTATAACGAAAACTGTAAATTTCTATATTGATAATTAAACTCGCTTGCTAGTTGCATTCTTTCTGTAACAGATTACTGTCCCTTTCAGAAAACCTAAATGCAAAAATTCGGTAAAGTCATAATTCCGTCGTTGAGTATAAAAAAAACGATTCCTTATATTACGCAAAGACAAATAAGCAGAATTCCAAACATAATGGAACAGAAATAGCGCCTCATAATTCTGTCAACCTTAGATCCGTATTCCATATTAGCATGGCGGAAACTGTAGCGGATTCGGTGCAAAAAGCACCAGGCACATTACAAAAACATGTGTGAACAGCGATACGGAGCGCGCCGTTGGAACACGCTGACTCAATTTATGCTACGTCAGTACGGCCGCTTGAATATTCATTGCATACAATATTTCTCGGTTCGTTTACCGAAGTAGGTAAGTAAGCAAGCGACGATAAAATTTGATGTTTCCGAAACGCTCAAACAAACAATACAGAAACATTGTTTATATAAAATTAAGCCATAAATTGCGTTGTTTTAAAGGATTGCTTGTATATAGCTTACTTAAAGCTACCTTTTATTGAGTAACAAGTTAACTTTTTGTTTTCTTATTTTTAACTTTGCTGTGCAAACAAAGCAAAAAAAATTAACTTACCTGTGCGTACCTATGTTCAATTATGATCCACGTGACTCAAAATTTATTTGACTATTTTTGTCAACGATCATACCTTATATTCATAGTCTCCCTCTAGTTTTTGGTCTAACAGGCTGAAACCTAGAGAAAATGTGTTTGGGTAATTTGTGATGTTATCATCATTACGACTTGCATACCGTCTAATCTGCTCCTTCTTTACCCCTCATGAAATTAGCAATCTGGTTGAATTGCACTAGTCCCTATTTTGTATGAGGGAGGCCTATGTCCAGAAGTCCTATGGCTGTAATGATGAATGATGATGATGCGTCAGGCTTATGTCCTACAATGGACGTTCTGCGGCTGAGATGGCGATGATGCATCACTATAACCATTTGATTTTTAAGCAAACATGTGGGTAGGATAAGTCAGGGGAGTGTTTGTCAAATGTTTTTAAAAGATCTGGACGTAACTTTTGAGAGATAAAATAATAATTATTTAATTATTTACAATTTTATATTATTGCAAATATTAATTATTATTTACAATAATTATTATTCAAGCCGTGTTGGATGAGTGGGACGTACCCCGACTTTTATTCCGAATGTTTCTATCCCGGCCGTGCACCAATGGATTTATTTTATTTGCAACGACAATTTTTCGAAATAGGATTTCGTTTGCGATATGTTTATGTTTTCAAAATTTTTAGAGCGTTCCACCCTTCTTTCAAATCTAAACGGCAGATTTTTACAGCATCCACGGATAAAAAAGGAGTGGCAAGTTTCTACTGCCGGCATCCTATGACTGAGGCTTAATGTCTCAAATTAATGATTAATTTATTGATGCAATTGTAAGAGTAGTTCTTACAATTGAAAACATTGTGGTTAATCGTGGCTTAGCCAAGTTCAGACTTTTAGATCCGTTTTTCTCTCTAAATATGGAACAATAAGCCTATTACACGGCGCCACCTGCGCACCTGAGCAAGCTTAATCTATACTATAATGTCCCAAGCATTGCATCATGCCACTAACAGCGTAAATTCCAAAGATGCAGTAACCTTTAATAGAAATAATTGTCTCATGTACTTCCTATCATATTTTATTGTAAAAATAATACTTGTTCACTCAGCTGAAAGAAATCCAAAGAGGTCACGATATAAGCTAAGGAAAGCCCCTTGAGTAAGAAAACTTTATCCTACAAACAATATGTGATTGTTTGATATGCTTTTAAGCAAAATCTATTATATGGATTGGAGTGGAGTTTCTCCATAATATTTACGTTATAGTTACTGTTGTTGTTAGTAAAAGCACATTGGTATTTTCTATCTATTACAGTTTGCTTCATGACAAGACAAGAACTACGGATGATGGTGGGTCATGATCATCACGGGGCACTGTGATGTCAACCACCACCTTCTGAAGACAGGAGCCACAGACAGCAGACTATGTTGCGGGTGTCTTGAAGAGAAGGAGATAGAGGACTATGTAGCGGGTGTCTTGAAAAGTAGGAGACAGTAGAAGACTATGTTACTGCACCGCACTGCCACAATGTAAGCGAGATCAACAACGAGACTATAGGAGCTCATAGAGTCAGTTTGATTATTGATTTGATTTGACCAGTACCTATACTATCATCTCATCCCCTGATCCTTCATTAATGGTAATCGTATAATGTTGTCACATATATTACAGTGTGCATGTATGCAGATTAGCTTGAATTGAAGGAAATAAAATGTTTTCTGCCGTACCTTCTAAAAATATTAATGTATTTTTAGGGTTCCGTACCCAAAGGGTAAAAACGGGACCCTGTTACTAAGACTCCGCTGTCAGTCTGTATGTCTGTCTTTTCTTTTTATTTTATGGCTTTTTGTGTTTGGTTTTACAGAATTCCGCTAGTGTCAAGTTTATAAATTCTTATGTTAATTGACTGGCCATGTTAGCGGCCATTTTTTTGTGGTAATCAAAAAAATTTGCCTGTCTGTCTGCAGGCTGTCTCTCATGAACCGTGATAGCTAGACAGTTGACATTTTCTCAAATGACGTTTCATTCATTTCATTACACACCGCTGCTACAACAACAAATACTAAAAACAGAATAGAATAAATATTAAGGTGGCTCCCAAACAGCAAACGTGATTTTTTGGCTTTTTGCTCGATGTTAAATTACAAAATGTCTTAATTGTTACTTATTATTAATTGTTAATTGTTATTACTACTAAACTGTTGCTGGTTCTAAATTAACTTATAATTGTGTAGTTTTTGTTTTATTTAAATTGACATAACCTTAAGATCAATTTGAGATGATTTGCGGACGGATATCATCATGTTAGTACCTTATACAATTCCAATACTAAAAAGGATATACTTTCATTAGACCACAGTCAAAATATATTTTACGTTAAAATGTGTTTGGATAAAACATCTTCCAAGCATTTTTAATATTATTCCGGGCTATCCCTTTAGTATTATTTTAAATCGAAACGTTTATTTGTATGTTTGTTTCCCCTTCAAGCAAAAACTGTAGAACAGACGGGCTGACACTTTGTTATTTACTTGTGTACTACGCGTGCAAAGCCTATTGTAATAATTATTTTGTTTATTTTAATATTATTCATCATTATTCGACGAGCTCTGTGGCGCAGCGGGCGAAGGTCCGCCTGCGACGCAAGGGGTTGCGGGTTCGATTCCCGCCTCGGGACAAATGTCTGTACGATCTGCAGACATTTGTTCAGGGTGTTCTGGGTGTTTTTCTATATATAATAAAAAATATCTATCTATGTAGTATAATGTATTAAGTATATCAGTCATCTAGTACCCATAACACAAGCTCTGCTTAGCTTGGGGCTAGATGATGCTGTGTGATTAGTCCAGCATTATTTATTTATTTTTATTTATTATTGTGATGAATATTCATCACTATCGGCTTTTTCATCACACCACTGGAAACAAGCCATACAATTACGTTAAAATTTCTAAATTTGTAATTATTTTGTCCTTGATATTAAATATAGGCAACGTACTTGTTAAATTGGTGGACGCACCTACTGTTTCGACCCTTATAAAACACCCCGAATACGATAATTCACGATAGTTATTATATATTGTCCTTATTTGAAGCGATTATACGTACTCGTGTAATTAAAATTGTGTTGTTAAATCACCTAAAACACATAATTTTACGTTCAGTACGTAACAGTTCCTAATTAGGTCAAATGTAATATACCCGGTAGCGCACGTGATATTATATTGAAGGCTTTTTATAGCTTCAAAGGGTCGTAATGCGATCATGAACAGTGTTTGTGATAGCTAATTTGAGTAGACACTTAGTTGACTCGGAATAGTTTGTGCAAAGGAAATTTAACGGTTAAGGAATACATCTACTACTTGTAAGATACTGCTTCACTGAAATATTCGTTTTATTTGACACTGTATTTTTAATTTATTAACTTAACAGATCTGTAATAGGTACTCGTAAGCTTTTGATTATAAATGTTTGCTCGGGACCTCGTTTCGCCTGAAAAACAGGATTACCTAGTGTTCAGGCACACAACTAATACGTTAGATTTTTTGTTATTATAAGATATACCTCTATGTATCATGTTCTTAGCCGTAATAGTTATTTGAATAAATTTATTTTATTATCTAAGAACATCCACGGCTTAGTCGGGTTCAGGCATGCTGACCTGTTCCTTCCTCTGAGTACTAGCCGACTAAGCTGGTAGTTAATAAGGTCCTTGCGGCCGCACTGAATAAACTATTTTTTGATTCTTGATTCTTGTTAAAACATTATCTTATAGTTTACTAGCTTGTGCCCGCCGCTTCGCATGCGTTGCCCGGATAAATACGCCTATGTGTTAATCATGGTTACGTTTGCAAAATTATATGCGGATTACAAGTAGCCTATGTGTTAATCCTAAGCATAAGCCGTGTTGGCCGAATGGTATGTACCACCGACTTTCAATCCGAAAGTCGTGGGTTCGATACCGGCCGTGAACCAATGGATTTTTCTTTCTTGAAAAGTGTAAATTCACATTTAACACGTGCTCAACGGTGAAGGAAACATCGTGAGGAAACCCGCGGCTTAGTTAGCTTCAGACGTATTGACCTGTTCTTTCCTCTGACTAACAGCTGAGAGGATGGTATAGGTGCTGGGCAAGCCTAATCCATCAAACAATGTCCCAGGCACTGCAGCGTCCCATACAGCATGATTACCAGTTGCTGACGCTGCATAAATCATCTATAATAGATGCAAAGGCCTAAATAATATTTGTTAATCCTAGTCAACATCAATACGTTTGCAAAGTTTCAGCTCGATACGTACGCTAGTTTTTGCGTGAAGAGGTAACAAACCTCCATACAAACAAAATCCGGCTTTAAAATATTAGTGAGATTGAATTTCAGTATGTAGAAGTTTAAAAGTCAAATATATGACGCGAAAAATTGCTTAAGCATGACGGCCGGCGTCGATTTTGGGCAAATCAATATAATTGAAATAAAGCAGAGTTTATACGAAGCCAGTAATGTTGGCGTTAGTCCTGCAGACATGCCAGCGTTGGCTTGGCCCCTGTTGTTTAGACGAGGCCATTCATTCACGGATTTTTCTTCGGGTGTGCACACATCATTTCAGCCATAAAACGTCCACTGATGAACACAGGCCTCCCTCATGGATCTCCATGAGGGGTAGTTGCCATTCTCACCACGCTTGGCAAGCGGGTTGGTGAGCGCAGTATGGGATGTTGATACACGGATAGACGCTGCTTCCCATCTTCCGGAGGTATCCCTTAGCGGGCTCTTACTGCATCCATGGGCATGAGAGGAGGGGTATTATTCTACTGCCGGCACCCCACGGCGGCAAAAAATCAAAACGAATGGAAAAGAAAATGGTTAAGCGTCAATTAGTGGACGTCTGAAATGATAATGATGATGACTTAACTTCCAGTTACGGATCTTTTGGTTCAGGGTTTTCAACGATTATTCCGTCTTCGCTGTAGAATTTTTAACACGATTTTAAAGTGTAATGAGTTGGGTCGTACTCCTCGTAATACCTACTCAAAATGCTTTTAATTAGGCCAAGCTGAGTTCAAGGTATTAAATAACACGCAAGCACTAACGAAAAGAGCATTATTAAACTTGTTCTGTTGAGTCGTTATTTGAACTGGCCTTGTAGCCCCAATTCCCGATTCAATGATTGTAGCACTGAATTCCGGTCAACAATAAAATTCCTAATTGCAGTTTAGGATTACTATATTGTTAGCCATTTGAAAGATATTTTACTATTTAATTTAAACATTAATTTTATTGCAAAAACGAGCACAAAATTATAAGTTGACCTTGAGCTATCATCATCATCATCATCGTTTCAGCCGTAAAACGTCCACAACTGAACTTCCATCATTAATCTCCATGAGGGGTAGTTGCCATACTCACCACGCTTGGCAGGCGATGGGCGAGTACAGTACGCGATGTTGATACACGGAAAGACGCTGCTGCCCATCTTCCGGAGTGATCCCTTAGCAGGCTCTTACTGCATCCACCGGCATGAGAGGATGGGTAACATTCTTCTGCCAGCACCCCACGTCTTGAGATATAATAGTGCATAAAAATGTATGTCTTGATTTTATAAGTCCAAACCTTAATTACTAAACGTTAAAAGAAGAATGATAATTTAAAAATTGTACTTATGCTTATTTAGATGAAATTATGACAAACACGACTGAGAATATTATAAAACGTTTCTTGCTGAAGGGTTCGGGCATAATGCTAAATAAATTTGCCAAGAACGAGTTGGGCTCCATTTGAGATAACGAAACATGTTTAGATGGGAAAGGATTTTCGGAGGAAATATTCGGATGTACGATGAAAGGATTTTGTAAAATTCCCATAGGAAGGGGAAGAGGTCTCGGGAATTTGTGGTAAGAGATTATTTATTTCTCAGAAGATATTAGTATTTCACTTTTATTAAAAACTAGTTCTAATAAATCTTCGAACAACAAGTTTATATAATTAAAAATTTTAGGTAACCCCAGACACTTTACCAAGTCTCTGAGGTTACCTTATTTTTTTAGTAATTTTTTACCCTCCGTTTTGCAATATACATAGCATGCCCTTTCATTTGATACCACACTGGGGTATATTAGAGGGCGAAGCCCTCTATTACGCATAGCGCTGTCTGTCTGTATGTCTGTCTATTTGTCTGTCTGTCTCTCTGTGCATGACATGATTACAACCAAACGCGTTGACCGATTTACATGAAAACTTTTTTGTCAGCACTGTCTTAATGAGAGAAGGGTACTGAGGGATTTTGGTGACCCTCAGGGACTGGAGTTATTGTGCCCATTTTTCTGAAACCTTCGCCCCCTTTTCTGGTACCCCCGTACCAATGCTTGTTTGAAAACATTCAATTGTTCACCCCTAGTTTCAATCCCCATATCTCATGACCGATTTCTATACAACTTTCTGGTTTGCATTTTACACATAATTTTTTTTTATTAATATTTATGGGGATGAATAATTGAATATTATATTTGGAAATATTCGATTATTCATCCCCTCTTTCACTTCCCGTGAATTGCTTAACCGATTTTGATAAAACACGTTTAAGAACCGCCGCTAGAAAACCTGCTTTTAAACATAAGAAAACTTATCTCAGGATCGGGTTGAAATTTAATAAAACCATATAGGTACTGAAGTCCCTTAAAGCTGTTAAAATATCAAAGTTCTATGTTAACATTAAAATAAGTACGGCCGTTTATGCCGCAAAAAATACATTTTCGACACTCTAAAAATACCTAATTATATTTATGGGGTACTTTTCATTGACCTAGAACTATACAATTTGGCAAGGAATATACCCATAGTTTGAAACTGGCTTCAAGGAGAGGATTGGCTATGGCTATCCTTGTAGGAGGAGGGTTCACTCTTTTCCTAAAGTTTTTTTTTGTGTTTTTACTTTTCTTGTAAGAAAAGGCAAAAGGAAATTTATTATGCGCGGTAATGACTGTATGGGTACTCAAATCTTTTCTAGATTTTCCTTTTATAATATGTACCTACAAATTTGAACGGAATCGGTGGCCGAGGCCGACTCGCAACGTTTTATTTTCATAAAACATCACAGACCGATTTTGGTAAGATGTTACACGAGGAAAGTTCGCTACGTGTGTACGCCCATCTACGTTATTATATAGTGAATTATCAAAATTTCAATTAGAAACATAGTTACTATGGATTACTCATAAAAAATAGACAGTATACTGTCTCGGATTTTTTTGTAGATCTATTTAACAGGCACAATTCTTCTCTTAATCATTTACATACCTTTAATGGTTTACGCTGCGTACGCCAGAACAACTCCGACATCTTCAACAATTTTCATCAGAGATCAATAAACTTCTACCAAACCTAATTTTATTTTATTTTTAAACCTTCCTGTTGAAACACTCTATCCATTAGTGAAAAAGGTCTCAAAATTTCAATCAATCAATCAGTTGCCATTAATAAAAAAGAGGCTTTTTCATTAAAATTATTTCCATAGCAAATAAACTTTCACCAACAGTATTATATTTTTGTGTCAGTGTCAAAACAATGGTACGTTCAGTTCAGAAAAAAAGTTTGTTTTGGCAACTTGACAACAGTTCAAAGAGGCGATTGCCTGTGCTTAAAACCAAACCGAAAGTTAATATAATGATATTTGTTAGTTTGCTTGCGTACCTATTTAATAATAAAAATTTAATATGAAGTTTTTAACACAAGATTTTGCACTGCAAGCCGAATAATCCGTACATGTGCCTTCGGTTGCGAATACGGAAACGCAAATTGGGTTTCATCATCATCATCATCCAAAGTTCAATTCCATCCACTGCTGGGTATAATAGGCCTCCCTAAGTTTGTGCCAATCACCACGATCATGTGCCAGTCGCATCCATCGACGCTCTGCGATGTGTTCCAGGTCGTCGACCCACCTCGCCACCGGTCGCCCAACACTTATATGCCCCATTCTCGGCCACCATTTCATTACCACGCCTTGCAAGGTTTCCTGCCCAACTCCACTTTTGTTCCATTAACCTGGATCCAACGTCGTCTTGGACTTTTGACATTCCTAGCACAGAAAGCAATGAAGCGCGCCATGCTCGGTATCAAACTAATCTGAGTTCCGTATATCAATATCCGACATTGGGTTTATGTGCAAAAAATTAAGCTAGAAACATTTTTGAACATTTGACGTTCACATAAATATATTTCTTCTTTTAGTAAATTATTAAACAAAGACTATTTGCACTAGCGCTCTCTGAACGGTCTAGGAGATTTTTTATTTATTACTGAAAACTCCTTCTAATGGATTTCTTTTCCCTAATAGTTCGTACACGCAGAAGATAGTAGTCTTATGTTTGTGGTTCTTCCATATGAGTGCTTTGATTATGCACTTAGAACATAAAAATGAACAGTACGTTTTGAATATTCTGGGCAAATTATGAGTAACAGGGTTTATTATAATATGTGTACTAAGCCGAAAGGGGGGATTCTGACCATAAGGTCACTAAGTTGACCTACGTAAGGTCACTTGGCTGCTTGATCCTCCCTATTCGGACTACGTGCCGAAGCCATCAAAGTCTGACCGCTTTAGGTTTCATATTAATTTGAAAAAAATGCGTATAAAAATTTATGATTTTATAAACCAAGGCACTTATTAATATAATAGTAAAGAAAAATTCATCGAAATTCTATAAGTCCTAGATAAAAACGTACTTCACCTTTTCAAAGCACCATTAGTTATATTAGTTCACAAGTACCTACTCGTAAAAGTAATAATAACTTTCTACTTGAAACGATAAAACGATACTGGAACACTACTATTTTTATTTAAAACGATGTTATCATTTAACGACGTTTGAATAGCAATTTTATTAGAATTTTCACATTGTCCGACCGTGAAATGGACTTAGAGCCGATGGCCAATGACCTGTATTAACCCATTAGTGGCCAAATGAAAACCAGAAGTAATTCTACCACGAATACTTTATTTCTATATTACAAAAGGGTTAAAAAAAAATATTTTTACAGAAAAAAAAAATTATAATAACTTTTCAGGGGGTGAGAGGGGTGTACTCATTTGGGTACAACGGCCACTTATAGGTGATATTTTTGAAGCAAAGCTTTTCAACGCTAATCGTTATGAGGCATTTTTTGCACTTCTAGCATGGCACCCAATACATAGCAGTGGTTTCTCCGCTTTCTTGGATAATGTCCAGACCTATCTTGAGGAAAACCTGGCACCAGGGCTGAAGAAGCTCTAGCCTTCTTTTGGATATCTTGACGTAGATAGAAGCTCGCGATGCTACGTCGAAACATCAATTGGTCCATTTTGTCATCTCTACACAGAACATGTAAACGCCAGGCATTTGCAATAGCCATGTCCACCATGTAAGTGAGAAGAACTTATTTCCATTTTTTTTCCATGAAGTGCATTCTATAGATCGATTTTGACTGGTCAAGCTCATAGACTCCTGCCATAATCATATCATCAGAATCTGTTTCTTGCCATGGCTTCAGACACTAATGCGACGCATACATCTTCGTCTAGACCAGTACATAGCTTCTCTAGGTGGTTTATTGTATCCAGACAGTATCAAAATACCAATAAACTTTATGTACAGCATCGACAATGAAAAGCAAAAGAGTGCCTATTCGCTTATAGAGTGCTATTTGTGACTACGAAGTATATTATATCTTCGTCAAATATTCTTTCAAGTATTTGTACGGGGTTTAGTTCTTTGAGCTCTTCTTTTGCTGCACTTAGCTTGTCTTCTCTAACGTACAGCTCGACTTCCTAAAGAACTACTGATCCTTAGGAAGTCGAGCTGTACGTTGGAGAACATTTACGCTAAACTGGAGTGTGTGGTTCCGATGGAAAGCAAATGCGCATTGCAGCCGGCAATACGCTTCATCATCACTGTCATCGGCATTGTCATTTTCCTCGTTCGTAAATACCTCAATTACTACCTGGAACATCTTGGGGCATAAGTCTGGCAGTAATGACTTCATCACCCGCTTCTTTCTCCGTAACAACGTCAGGATCAGGAAGTATGATGGCCAAGTCATACTTGGCATCATCATCACTATCCTGTATAACAGTATCTAGGGCCTTTTGAAATCAATTGTAGTTGTTTGCAATACGGAACCGATTTCCGCTCATAATTAGAAATCTGAACAAACATGTAAATTTTATATAGGGATGTGGCCACTGTACCTGATTGGGTACAGTATCATTTGTAACGTAATAATTCAACCATAACAAGTAATAGCAACCTAATTTGTTACAGAAGATCAGCATAAATATTTATTCTATTGATTTTATTACTAAATATGTAATTTCCTTTCAATGATAATAAATAATTCGTTGGCAATGCACTTACCTCTGCACACAGTTCCGTAGTCAAACTTCAGATAACAAAAATTGAATTAAAAAACACTGTCTACCCTCTTTTTTTTTTCTTTTTGAATGACGAGTGTTGCTGTGATTTATAATAAAAAAGAAGAAATCTGCTGGAACAAACAGTTTTCTAGAAAAAAAATTACAATTAGGTGTACCCAATCAGGTACAGTGACAGCTAATGGGTTAAGAACCATACATCCTTCAAAGAAGTGTTAAGTTAAATTAAAAATTGTATTCATCACTCCAGCCGTCTTACGTCCACTACTGAACACAGGCCTCCTTCATGGATCTCCATGAGGGGTAGTTGCCATACTCACCACGCTTGGCAGGCGGGTTAGCGAGCGCAGTGCGGGATGTTGATACGCGGAAAGACGCTGCTGCCCATCTTCCGGAGGTATCCCTTAGCAGGCTCTTACTGCATCCACGGGCATGGGAGGAGGGGTAACATTCTTCTGCCGGCACCCCACGGCAACAAAATTGTATTATTTACATATTATTATTTCTAAGCCGTGTTATCAAGCCGTAGGATGCAGTAGAATGTTGTCTATACTCTCTTGCCCGTGGGTGCAGTAAGAATCTGCCAAGGGATACTTAGGAAAACTACTGCTTCTGCTGCTGCCCATCGGCAGCAGTGTCTTTCCGTGTATCAACATCCCGTACTGCGCTCGCCAACCCGCCTGCCAAGCGTGGTGAGTATGTTAACAACCCCCTCATATTATTTAGTATATTTATCAATCAATATATATAAAAATCTTCCGTTACTGACTGAGTGTTGTTGTGACCGTTAGTGACAGACAGACAACGCAAAGCCTAAACCACTGGACCTCAGAGATTTGACAAACATTATACCTTGAGTATCCTAGAGGTGCACTTAGGAGGGATTTTTCGACATTCCCACGGGAACGGGAACTACGCGGGTGAAACTGCGGGGTGCGGCTAGTTATCTAATAAAAAAATGTTAGTATTATTTAAGCTTTAGTTCTTCATCATTCAAAAATAAGTGAGATAGTCGCTTTTCCTCGGCCGACGACGTTATGAACCCACCTATAAAACGAAGGAAGAGCTCGAGTCGTCTGTATTTGTTCGTTATCTGTGTAACCAATTATCAGAGCTCTGTTGTTTTTGAACCAATTTGGAAAATTATTTTTGGGTTCGAATAAACACTTTCAATTAAGTAGGTCCCATTTTTTTGAAAACTCTGTTGTTCTGATGATATAGGACCCATGAGGTATCATCATACATAAACATACAGCGATTTTGGCATTTATATAAAGTCAAAGTCAAATAGTTTATTGTTGTACAAAAGATTTTTTTTTTTTTATTTATTTATACTCAAAAACTTAAATACATGGTTATTAAAATCAGTGCCATAAAAACCGTACGAGGTTTGTCTTGGCACATACATTCGTCTTAATTTAACTTAATTACTATACATAGTAGATAGGCAGTAGGTACACATTGTTTAAATAATGGCAAACATTTGGGTAGCACATTAATAATTTCCAAATAAAATTAAGTAATTACATTATACAAGTACACCATGACGTTGAATGAAGATGAAAGTAAATAATTGCGCAGTAGGTTAGGTATAACAATAGTTACGAGTATTTCTAAGGTGTAATGTTGTACCTATGGTTTATGTTTATAATAAAAGTTTGCTTCGTCTCGCCCACACAAATGCAACGCCCGTCTCACCGTGCGCTGCGAGAAGGAGATAACAAGTGAGCGCAAGTTGCTAATGGTCGAGTGCATTCCAGCCGCTATTGTTTTGATGTAGCGAGCCGAACAACAGTTTTATACAGGTTGATTATTAATTTACAAATTGTATGGTGTGTTAAATTTTGTTAAGGTAGTACGATTTATATTTGGTTTTAAAATTTCTGTGATTTAATTCCTTTTTAAGTGTAATTGGTAATGTATTTAGAATGGTCGGTAAGATAAAGTTATTTGTTCGCCTTCCATAGAAGTTTTTCATTTTAGGTATAATTAATTTTTCTTGTGTGATTTTTCTGGTCGTAATTTTATGTTCTACTGCTTTAAAAACATTTTGTTTTTCAAAATTTTCAATTAGAAGGCTTAATTGCACTCTTTCGTGTATAGGTAGTATTTTGCAGTATTTAAAGATTCCGTGTATATCTCCGTTAAGTTGATTTTTAATGTTTTTTGGCAAAATAAGTTTTATTAGTCTTGATTGCAATGTAAAAATTTTGTCTAGGTATGTCTTAAATGTCCTGCCATAGCTGCTAATGCCGTATGCTATTATTGATTCTGCTAAGGCAGTGTAAACCGCTACATAATTGATTGCAATGCACGACTTTGCCACACTTGCTGCACTCCAATCCAGGGCTCCTCTTAGTAATCCCTTTATCACACAGATCACACTTGGCCATTATAACCTAAGTGCTAAAGTAGTTATTTATTTTAGATACACTTATGCGTACGCTCCTGCACTATGACCACACAGAGCGAATGCTCTGCGACGAATGATCTTATTAGGCATAGTTTTGGTGCCCTAGGGCACAACAATATTATAATGACGCTAGGTGACAATTAATATTAAATAAAAACATTATTCAAAATTCTTTCACATAATAGACTAAACAAAAAAAAAACTTAACTTAGGAATCTTACAACTTTAAAAGTCATATATTTTTAATATTTTTAAAAACCTACAATGTTGCTTTTGAAGCGAAATAATAACAAAAGATATTGTTTCTAAAGATGAAAGAAGAAGACCATAGATGGTTAACAAAACTCTTTATATTATCCATAACACAAGCTCTGCTTAGCTTGGGGCTAGATGATGCTGTGCGAATTGTCCAGCATTATTCTCGGGTAACGACATCGAAAGATAGCTACAATTAAACATTATTATCACCATGGGTCATTGAAATAAATTAAAATGGAATGAAAGTATGTATTAGTGTCTACGCACTAGAGTCAAAGATTTAAATCGTTAGATACGCCCTGACCGTAATTAAATCGCGCCGTTTTGTTTTCACAAGAAATGAGTGAGCACGCTCATTTTGAATCAGTGTATTTCTAAACACAGTACTAGCTGGACGCGGTGCGTTTAATGCTCACGTAGGTTCGTGCATTATTTTGTTTATTGACGAAAATATGAATGAGGCTTGCCCAGCACCTATACTACTCTGCGAGGTTAGTCGGCAGTTACTCGAGAGGAAAAAACAGGTCAATACGTCTGAAGTTGACTAAGACGCAGGATTCCTCTCGATATTTGCTTACACCGTTAAAGAACGTGTTGAGTGTGAACACAACGTTCTTTAAGAAAAATATATTGTTCACAGTCGGTACCGGAACCTACGACCTTCGGATAGAATTTAGGTTTAACATTTCATGTAAATGAAGGACCTTATCAAACTTTTTAATTTCCGGCGGGATCCGACCGTAGTCGGAAGACCTTTAACTAAATAGTAAGCAAAGTTGTTTTAGGGTACCGTGGTAGGCTAGATGGTTGATATAATACATATATTCATATTTTTTTGTAAATATATACGCATCTGGTCATTCACTGCCAGTGCCGCGGGGTATCGCTGTAGATGCAGTAAGAATCTGCCAAAGGATAACTCTGGAAGATGTGCAGCAACGTCTTTCCGCATTCATTCGACGCTCGGACGCCGCCCGCCTGCCCGCTGTCACTGCCTGGTCCCCGTACCGGCCCGCTCCGATCCCACGCAAGCTCCGCCTACTTCTCTTTTCATCTCGCTGCGGTGTTATTCTTTCTAGCATGCTAGTTTAAAAAGCATTTGCGCGAGTGAACTTTTTTAGTGCGCTACTGTGTTTTGTTTAAGAGTTTTTTACTTTTTTCAGAGCGAATATTTCGTATCTTGTTTTTTGTAAAGATATTTTCGTTCTTTTCGGATCGATTTTCTCGATATTGTTTCTTTAACAGCTTACGTCCAAAACCACGTTAAAGGGATACCTAATGGTGGTAACGAACTTAGCTGGAAGTTGACCCGGAGCGCCTGTTTTGCCTCTTCAACGAATCCTGCTGGGTCTGGAACACCGGCCTTGGGGTTGAACCCTCGCTGACCCCAGACAGCGTGAGTCCACACCACTTTTGCACCAAAAGAGGGGTATAAGGGACACAATTTAGGTAGGACAGACACTTAGGTAGTACACACCCGTCCTTGTTTAACCCGATATGGAGGGAAACTCAGTTATTTCTCGGGTGTCCTATATGTCCTATATGTCTCCTCCGGGTATAGGAACCTCCCCTCACCCCCACGCGACTTCAAGTTCAGACATACTGGGTGGGCTTGATCCTGCGAGCCTTCTAGGGCTACTCAGGGTGATAGCCCAAAATCACGGCGACTTCTTATCCAAGACGTTGGCCACTTTCCAGGAGCTTAAACATCCCCTCCCGATTGAGAAGGCCACCGCGGCTGCCTCTTTTATCGCCGCGACAGCCCTTTCGGCCAGAATTTTGTCTCCCCCTCCCACTCGTCTTCCTTTTCCGACTCGGACTCCGAAATGGAGTTCGAGACGACTTCACCGACGTCCGACGGCAAATGACGCAAAAAGGCATTGCATAAGTCGACCTTGGGTCTCCGGCCAAGATCGCGGTACCCGAGTCTACAGCTACCCGCCCGCCACCTCCTCCCGCGACTTATTCGGAGTCCGCTTCCCTCCGCAAGGAGAAACTTTCCCCGCCAGTCTTCCTCTACGAGAAGGCCAAATGGGCTAATGTGGAGAAACTTCTTACCTCGAAAAAAGGTTAACTTTATCAAGGCTCAGTCCGTAAAAGACTCGATTAAAATATTTGTGCAGACGTCGAAAGACCACCAACGCCTGACGTCCGGCACCGCTGACTGCAAAAGCGTCCCCAACAACCCCATGCCACCTAGCTGCGTTCTCTGCGGGTGGAAAACCGCGACCTATTGCGGTGTTCCGCTACTCCAGCTATATCAGCATGGGCTTAGCCTCTGGCTTGCACCAGCCGCGCCCTTCCGGAAAAAACTGGTGCTGCTCCTCCTCCGCGTTTCCAGGAGCCTCACTCTGCCCTGACCGGTCATCAACCGGTAATTACTGCATCCTGTTATCTCAGTCTTAATAGGAAGCTTCTTAAAAGCGACCTAGAGTCCCTACTCAGTCTTGGAAGCTCAGTCATTCTGGATGGCGACTTCAATAGCAAAAGTCCTATGTGGTATTGCTCAGAACAGAAACACAGACAACAGAAACGGTGCCCTCCTCTCAGGCTATCTAGCTCTAGATCTAATTGCCCCCCAATTAGGTCCTGATATTTTCCTAGAATTGATTACTCCAATCAACCTGTAGACCTCGCACTGCTGCGGAACGTATCCCTTCGGATGAGCTCCATAGTAGTAATGCAGGAACTAGACTCGGATTACCGCCACGGCATACTAAGGCTTGGCCCTCCGCCAGACCTTACTCCCTCCACCAAGACCTTGGTGCAATGTTATATTTTTTTTCAATAATCTGATAAATTTTGATGTCGTTTCTTAATGTAATTAAAGCGTGGCATTTACGGATAAGGCAGTTGCCCTGGTTGCCCATCTCAATTGTCCACTCTATAATAATGTTATTCCCATAGCGAATTGTTAAACCTCTCATGTTTAGAATTCCCAAACATAAAGTTTTTGTTTTATTAGATCATTGTTACCTCGCAACAGCAGGTAAAGCATTATTATAAAACGTGTTTTATAATGTGTGTATTTTACCAAAAGGGGAACATTCTTACCTCAGCCACACAAGAACTGAAGCTATAACTTAGTTTTTCCTATATAAACTATTAATATGATGAAAACAACACTAATCATTAAAAACACAATCTTCTCAATTTGTTAAACGACCTCTGTGGCGCAGCGGGCGAAGGTCCACCTGCGACGCTGTGTGATTTGTCCAGCATTATTTATTATTTATTAATTGATCAACTAGAAAAAAGTAATTAGATTATTTCCCTGCCAAACCTACTTGTTTGCATGAACTTTTCGGTAAGTACATTTTACGCGCATGAATGTTATTCGTTCCTGAAATAAGGCCTGATTAAACCTTCATTATTAAAAGCCTCTCCAGTGCCGGGTTCCACGGCAAGGCTTCACTAGGTATTAATTTGATAACTTTATTGCCTTTTGCTCACTGGTTCTCCGTTACTCGCATTTTGGGCTTTTTTTTCAAGATTTCTGCGTTATTCTTTGGCATAAACTTAGTAAAAAATAACGAAAATTTTATTAAAAAAAAAAACATGACGACTCGAAAGAAACAATATCTCCCTTCACCTACCATATAGTTATATACAATACAGGGTCAAACAAAACAAAACGAGCGCAAGCTGCGGATTTTTATGTTCAGAAATTTAACTGTCTATAGCGCTGCCCCTTAGTGGTACAACCGCAGCTTTCCAGGCAGCAACGCTTGGGATTTTTCAAGCAACAAAAGAAAAAACACCTTGTAGGTACAGATCTTGCAATCTAAGAAAGTGAAAATCAATATAATTGAATCTCTTTCATATTTATATCATTACAGATAGCACAGCACTTACAAATGCACTTGGCAGACCAGACACCAGGTCTAAATCTGTTGCAGAATTCTAAAGTGCCCTTCAAAACCCTAGCAGGAAGGCGGTCAAAGTCAAATGGACAAATAGTCAACAATCGTGCACAGGGAACGTAAGGGTCGCCACCACACGTCGCCACGTTGCCTTGGCTAGTCACATTCCAAATTCCGACGATATCGGCCGCTGCGATTCTCTACCGCAAAGATCAAACACAGGCTTAAAATGAATTCTGAAAGAGAACAGCAGAAAAGGTGGGACCGCAGACCGTGTTGCAAGCATACAAAGATGATGCTTCCAGATAAAAACAAAAAGATAACCAGAACTTTGGTTAAGATGACAAGAGCTACGTATGATGATGGGTATCATCACGGAACACTGTGATCTCAACCATCACCTCCTCAAGACAGGGGCTACAGACAGTGGAATGGGTGTCTTGAAGAGGAGGAGACAGCTGAGCTGGTGCTACTGCACTGCACTGCCCTTCCTATAGAACATCATTCGGGGATGCTCATGGAATGCTGTCTTGATTACTTTGTTTATGATTGAGTATAATAATATGAATATATTGCATCAAGGTCTTATTTGAGATAAAACCATGGTGCGACATTCAGGATTAAATTCATAATAAAACCTTTTTGATACAGAAACAAAACAAGATAGAATTATTTGTGTAAAGACAATATAAGTTCACATTTTTTTTATAGAAAATGTTTATTTTAATCTTTTTAATGCATTTATAATGCTTGTTATTTCTTTTGTTTACTTCTTATTATTGTAGTTGCACTTTACACGGGTAGTTGGAGGATTTGGGTTAATGTTCATGTTTTAATAAACAGATATTTGCAGATATTAGTTCAGGGATTTCTGGATGTTTTTTTATAAATTTTGTCCATGAAACTATTGCCTTGAGTGACTTTAGTGTGTAGTACTATTCATAATTTCAGCCGTAACACGTCCACTACTGAACACAGGCCTCCCTCATGGATATCAATAGTTGCCGTACTCACCACGCTTGGCAGACGGGTTTGCGAGCGTAGTTCGGGATGTTCATACACGGATATACGCTGCTATCCATCTTCTGGAGGTATCCCTTAGTAGCAGGGCTAGCATGGGCTGGGGATAAAACTTTTGTCCACCGGTTATTTCCACTGACAAGGGATAAAATTATTTTATCCACCTGCCAGAGCACGGTAACAGGAGGAAAGATAATTATATCACTTTTTGACATTAGACGTGGATACTCACCCTCCGCATATAATTTCGGGGACAAGCGTTTCCCCTGCTTTGTCCACCGTGAATAGTTTATCCACCCATGTCGCCATGCTCGGAGCGTGGATAAGATTGACAGAGGTGAATAGTATTTAGTCCTCTCCCCGTGGATAAAATATCTCCGGCTATGCTAGCCCTGCAGGCTCTTACTGCATCCATGGGCATGAGAGGAGGGGTAACAACATTCTACTGCCGGCACCCCACGGAAATGCCATACTAAATAAATCGATATTTTTAATTATATTTAAAGAAACATCCAGCGCACCCTAAACAACCTGATCTGCAGATCGTACAGACAGTTATCCCGAGGCGGGAATCGAACTCGCAACCTCTTGCGTCGCAGGCGGACTTTCACCCGCTCGCCACAGAGTCTCGTCGAATAAATTATTTATTTTATTTAATTAACACGGTAAGAACCAATTTTTTAATTAAAATACATGCTTCATTTACGAAATTACAACAAATTAATTAATTAATATTCAACTCATTTCATTAGTAGGTACACAATATCATGCAGCTAAAGCAATTGTAAACACAAAAATAAGTATAATGTCAGTCAACACATGTCAAACATATTAAATTACACAGAAAAACGAAATGTCAGCCAATAATAAATCCAAAAATCAATAAAAATAAATAAAAAATCGTGTCAAATTTACATTATTTCAAGTCTATACACATGTCATTTTGCTCAAAGAATCTTAGAAAATCACGAAAAATTCCAGCTATCCTAAAATAGTTAACAATCTGGGTTTTTAGTCCATAAGCTTCCCATCCCACCTTCCCATCTAAAGTCTGTCCCTGAACAAACAATTATCTACTCTTCCTTTCTCAAGCACAGTCGCAAGCTACAACAAAGTGCTACCCCCAGACATTTTTCAGTGGCTTACAAAGTTAGCGGAATTTATTCAGACTAAGTGACACGGGCGCTGTTTGCGAAGTCTGACCGAAGCTGCTCGCAAAGTCCGTATTAGGGTGTCATACGGTTCTCGGTTTACAATTGTTTTAAACAGAGCATTGGGGATTCACGATACAGATAAAGGTAGTGTAGTGCCGGCATTATAACGTTGCCTCTCTTCTCTTGCCCGCGGATGCAGTAAGAATCTGAAGAAGGATAACCAAAAAAGGGAAATCTAAAGGATACCTCCGGAAGATAGGCAGCAGCGTCTTTACGTGTATTAACATTTCTATTTGAAAACTTACTTGTGAGTTAGCGGTGTGGCTATAAAACGCTTCTATTCAATTAAGTACCTAACCTACTAACGTAATCAATAAAAGTAAAATTGCAATAAAATATAATTTGTCCCGAGCAAAAACCTCCCCTTATCTCTCCATGCCTATCGATTTTCGTAACAAGATTTTACTTTAATTTATCTCTACCATATTTCCCTATCCGTCGACGTTAACAGAAAGCGCGGAGTTACTCAGGCGATCCCTCACTGAAAGCATTTGCTTGAGATATGACAGTTCAGATTTTAGCTTAAAGGATAACTTACGCTAGTGTCGGTCGTAGCACGGTCAACTAATATTACATAGTATTTTGTATGTTTGTATACACGCTATACCGAGCGGCGGCGACCGAGTGACGGCCGAGCAATAAACAACCTCGGAAAAATTACTCGGATTCGGCTCTGTCACGACACGGTCTAGCGTGAGTCATCCTTTAGCCGTAAAACATCCACTACTGAACAAAGGCCTCCCTCATGAATCTTCATGAAGGGTAGTTGCCATACTCACCACGCTTGGCAGACGGATTGGTGAACGCTGTATTGGATGTTGATACACGAAAAGACGCTGCTGCCCATCTTCAAGAGGTATCCCTTAGCAGGATCTTACTGCATCCATGGGCATGAGAGGAGGGATAACATTCTACTGCCGGCACCCCACGGCGAGATAAACATATACTAATAATAAATTGAATACAAAATATCACAAAATTATATTATATTGATAAATAAAATTCATTTATAGGCTCTTTGAAAATAGGCGGAGATTTTGCAGTTCTGATGTTCAGGGGGAGAACGTTCTACAGACGAATAGCGTAAAGTATTGTCGTGTAAAGGCGGTACACATAGCATGCATAATGTAACAGTTTAGATTCAAGCATTACATAAATTACACATGTAATGGTTCAGTATATGATATTAAGTCAATTACTTTTGATTTTTGTAGGCAATTAGGAGAAAACTTATTTAAAAATTGTACATACAACTTGTACAAGGTGATTGGTAATTTGATACATTTCTTAAAAGCGGTTAATAAGGTGTCGGAAATTATTATTACAATAATCCGAACTTTTTTTTATTATTTCATTGCTTAAAATTGGGATATTCTTACTCAAACCATAATTACAGTATACTTTTATTGTTGAAATGACTAAGCATAGATATATGGAATGTATCGAATTAATAATATTGTCTGAAGATGACTAAGCCGCGGGTTTCCTCACGATGGTTTCTGACTTAGCTGACAGGATGGTATAGGTGCTGGTCAATTCTTATTTTTTTTTAGTATGGGAAAATGTATGTTATGCATCCTCATATGTATGTCCGAGGAGAACTGAAGGGTATGTGGGACTCACCACTGCTACCATTAGCGCCAGAGCGTCGTCGAACCATTCGTCACCGGATGATTCGTTCGACGGCGCATTAGCACTTGACAGGGTTGCGGGTTCCCGGTTGGATTCGACCGCTACCCTATCGGTGATCATCGGTCTTAGACGGATCCTCCCTAAGCGCTTCTGAGGCGAGAGATGTCCTATACGAGTGTCGACATTTTGAGACCTGTGCGATGCTGGTGCGATGCTGATTCTCCTCTCATCACCACTCGGCTGGTCTCCATTAAACGGAATAAGACGATCATATTGCCCTCGCCGTCTTCCGGTCCTCCGCCGGCGAAGTTATTCTTGAGAGCTCTTCTTTCTGATTCTCTCCGCTGCTTCTTTCTGTAATATGACGTCTTCAGGGAAAGAAACCATTGCTTCCCAGGCCCTGTCACTATCAAGCATAGCATGTACCCAACTTGGCAGTGAGAGGTCGCTACCAACTACTGCTTCCAGCACCTGGCGCTGCAACGCCCAAGCACTGCATTCCTCGAGGGTATGTTGAGCTGTATCCTCAGGGGCGTTGCAGTGATGGCATATAGAGGTTGCTTCTCTTTTTGCAAATCGGTGCAAGTACCGGCCAAAGCATCCATGCCCAGTCAGTACCTGCACCAAAAGAGCTCCGTGTTCCCGGTGCATCCACTCTGCTAGAAAGGGACGTATAGCCTCTATAGTCCAACGGCCATATGGCAATCGCCAGCTCTTCAGCCTACTCTCGCATCGCAGCTTCCCTCGCTATCTGCCTTGCATGGGTAATTTCCAACGGAGCCAACCTGTAACCTTGTGCTTGTTCCTCTTGTTTGTGCTAGTGTACTTTTGCAAGCACTCTTCCTTCTCGATCCCATGGTAGGGATCCTGCCAGCACACTATCGGCCCCATAAGGCACAATGGTAGCCGCGTATTGTTCTAATCGCCATTATTCTCTGCGGTCTTCGCAGAAGATATCTGTTTTGGGCTGTTAGAGCGTCCGCCCATATTGGTGCTCCATACAGGGCCATAGAGCGGATGACATTCGTGACATACACGTGTTAGTGTCACATTCATGCTGGTCAAGCCTAATCCATCTAACAATGTCCCAGGCACTGCAGCGTCCAATACGTCATAAATATTAGTTGCTGACGCTGTATAAATCATCTCCCATAGTTGCAAAGGCTTTTTGCATATTGTTAACATAGGTTTTGTGAAATAAAAATATTTGTTTTTGTATGAGAGACTAAAACCGAAACAAAACTATGAAGGGAGACTTTGTATAGTTTTGTAAAATATGCTCACATCTAATAATTTTTCGCGACGGACTCGTGGTCACATTTTTATGGATTTTAACCTTTTTCCCCTATTACTAAGACTTCGCTATCCGTCTGTCTGTCTGTAGTCAGGCAGTATCTCATGAACCGTGATAGCTAGACAGTTGAAAATTTCACAGATGATGTATATTCGTTGCCGCAATAACAAAAATACTAAAACCAGTATCAATTAATATATTCAGGGGACATACAACAAACGTTATTTTATTGCCGGTTTTTGCTCGATACTAGTAACGGCAACTGGTAGACGCTTGAAATATTCACTTATTATTTACACACGATGGTACAGAAACCTTTGAGCGCGAGTCCGACTTGCACTTGGCCGATTATTTTTTATTTCCAGGAACTTACTTACCTACAAGAATTAATGGGAAAATTAATATTAAATTTGTAAAAATACCTTTTAAACACAGTCCGTCTCTCTGTCTGTCTTCAAGCTTATATCTCATGAACCGTGATAGCTAGACAGATGAAAATTTCAAAAATGATGTTGTATGTTGCCGCTACAACAACAAATACAAACAACAGTAAATATTTAAGGGGGTCTCCCATACAACAAACGTGATTTATTTGACGTTTATTGCTCGATATTAATAACGGCAACAGGTAAGGCTTGAAATATTCATAGAATATTTAATTTGTTTTATCACGGAACTCTTCGTGCGCTAGTCAGACTTGCACTTGGCCGATTTTATTTCCGTCACTTAATCAAATAAAGAACATCTTTTACAGGCAGCAAGGAATACTTGAGACTCAAATTCCCCGGTAGTTATATGCAACCGCAAGGGTAACCTACTTAATATTCTTAATGTTTGTAGTATAATTTTATTGGGCTGACTGTTCCGGCTGCTATTAAGATGACAAATGTACTTGGGGCGTCTGTGGCAGTCCTTATCTTGATATATTGTTATATAGTCGGTGTTAATGTTGGCTTAATATTATTGGGGTGTGGATCGGTAAAGATGTTTTAGCGGTATCTTATACAGGAAGTAATATAATATGCGTACTAACCCGAAAGGGGGTGATTCTGACTACCTCAAGGGAACAAATTTAGTTTTACTACTTTCCAGGACTCAGTGATTTTCATCAAGGAAAGCCTACGAAAGCTACAGCTAGCGGCTCAAACCCCCTTTTGGCACATATTATAAATACACCCTGTATTTTACCTTAATGGCGACGACATTTAAGGCACAGTGGGTATATCAAACGGCTGAGACACGGAGGTTGCGGGTTCGATCCCAGCCAGGGCACAGAATGTTTGCTTTATCTACAGATATTTGTCGTGGTGTTTTATATGCATGTATCAATACAAAATATACAAAATAATGTATTTAAGTATTATATCAACCATCTGGTTCTCAAAGCACTTACTTCTTATTTCGGTTTTTGGAGCTAGATGGCTGTGTGAAATGAAAAAAAATGCATGTCAGAATCTTTTATAAGTACCGCTTATCCCATTTTTATATGAAAAAAAAGGTTAATTATGAATTATGTTTTTATGAACTATCATTAAGCTACAGTATAAATATGAAAGTAATAAGATTTATTTGTATTTCATCAGTGCGCATGTGCTGGTTGTACCGGCTACATGTATTAATTTATCTATTAGTTTTTAAGGCTAGCTGTTAGTTTTCCTAAAATGTGTAAAATAAAATAAAATAAAAGCTTTCACATAAGGCTTTGATTATTTTAGAACGTTAATGTCCAACGTCCATAAAAAGCCACATTCGTAATCAAAATGTGATAAAAAAATCCTATTAAAAACGAATCGGACTCAACCAGAGTCGCACCGTGATTCAAGCCATCATCATTATAATCAACAGGTCGTATTTCGTCAGATAATCTTAATAGTGCTATCATTATTCCAGCCGCAGAAGCCATAGTAGGAGCAAAAGTAAAATACGTTTTAAATCTGTTTGATCGTACCGGGCTCGTATTTTTACTATTTGAATAAATCATCCTTGAATCTCTTGCTAAAAACGGAATCAGGTAGACGTGTTGTACAATTTCCGATAATCTATAAAAATCTGCTTGTTAGAGACATAGTTGCAAACTTCGGATAAAAGGCGTTAATTTTTATTTTCATAGTCAGTAGAATGGTGGCAAGCGGCTGGTGATCGTAAGAAGTGGAAAGAGGAGGACCAATGCCCAGCAGTGGGACACATTATCACCTCAACCGTAGGGCTGTTGTCCACGTCCACTGCTGGGTATAGGCCTCCCTCGTGGATCTCCGATATCACTAGGGGATTGTTGCCACAATCATCACGTAAAATCACATTTGTTGAATGGAAGGCAGAATTATTTATTTTATTCTATTTTTTTTTATTTTTTGTTATAGCAGCATCAGAAATACAATAATCTGTGTAAATTTTAACTGTCCAGCTATCACAGTTCATAAAATATGGCCTGGTGATAGACAGACAGCGGAGTCTTAGTAATAGGATCCCGTTTTTACCCTTTGGGTAGGAAACCCTTAAAACGATGTGGCTAAAATCAATGTACAAATTAAGGCCTACCTCATGCAATCTGAAAACCTATTCCAAAATAGTTCCTGAGAGAGAACAGTTGTAATAGACAGATGGACTGACAGAAACATAGGACACTAGGTCAGAGACAAATAGGTCAGGCACAAATAGGTAGTTTTTCTGTCTATCTCTGTCAGCCTAGACCGGTTCCTTTATCATTTCGGTACGGGACCGCAAAAATACTAAAATTTTATTGGTGCTCAGAATATAAGCACTAATAAAATTCCTCCTAATATAAGAATAAATTACTTTCCCAGAGTCATTCTAATAAACGTTACCAAGCTCCTAAAGCCGGTGTAGGAAAATAATAAGCAATCTTCCTATTGTAAGATTACCAACAATATGTGAAAATGAAATCCCGCATATTATACTGTTAGCCGACTAGGGATCCAATAACGGCCATGGAACATCTGCGGGAAAGAAATTTATTATAGCTAATGTTTTACGCCTGAAACGTAACATATTAAACCGGATTCGTGATTTTTGCCTGGGAAATTCACGCTTGAGCCCTTATAAAAAATAATTTCAGTACATTCGGTTTCCATATCAAAGTCGACCCGTATCATTTGGTAATATATTACAAAATACTAGATGGCGTTAAATGTACAGACTGAAGTTAGATTTTTTTCATAAAGACTAAATATTATAATAAATAAATAAAAGAAAATGAATATATTGTTTTAATGATTTGAAATCAATTTTACATATTTTTGATTCCACAAATCAATATTTTTTTTAATTATTTAAATATAACCAAATTATCGAACCAATTTCGATATTAGGGGATAAACTTCTAAGAAAAATGCTCAAAAATATGATAAGAACAAAATACTTCAGAAATCATAAATAAAATTATGCCTAATCGCAAACTTTTGGTCACTATAATAGTATGTACAATTAAAATAGTTATACTAGTTAAGTATAAAATAGTCCGGCATTATTTAACACTTAGATAGTCTAAAAATACTTACTTCAGTTTGAACATTTATTCGATTTTACAAAAAATATTTTTATGTAAATAAATAGTAAGTAAATCGATTTGCATGCAGTTTTTTTTTATTTAATAGCAGTATTTGCAGCGGTTGTTCTTTAACATATTTTATCAAAATCGGTTAAGAAGTTTACAAGATATGGGAGGTGAAAGAGAGGATGAATAATCGTATGGTTCCAATTATACCCGTCATACCAAATGAAATGAAATAAATATAAATAAATAATGTTTCACTTTCAAATGATTCGTGAGTTACACTATTCATTGTTATGTTAACGGGTTTTCTACTCACGTTAATTATTTGTTGAATATAGGTATCCAACGTGTTCAGTTCCTCCCAGGGGAACTTTCGTCAGGGAATGGAGCTTCTTTACGCGGTACCGTCTCCTTCCCTCTCACGCGCTCGCGTTGCACTCAGTAAATAAATAATGCTCGACAAATCACACAGCATCATCTAGCCCCAAGCTAAGCAGAGCTTGTGTTATGGGTACTAGATGACTGATATACTTAATACATTATACTACATAGATATATATTTTTATTATATATAGAAAAACACCCAGAACACCCTGAACAAATATCTGCAGATCGTACAGACATTTGTCCCGAGGCGGGAATCGAACCCGCAACCTCTTGCGTCGCAGGCGGACCTTCGCCCGCTGCGCCACAGAGGTCGTCAAATCATGTGTAGAATGCCAAACTGAGAGTTTTTTAAGTCGCTCGAGCTATTCTTGAGATGTGGGGGGTGAAAGTAGGGATGAACAATCAAATTAATAATCTAAGACACAGAAACTCTTCCGAATTCTACATTGTTTATATGGTCATAGTTCTAGTCCACATGTCATCGCAATTAAGATTTTTAATCATCTACCAAAATGTATAAAATATTTAGAATTAGAAAACATATTTAAAAGAAACTCAAATACCACCTTGTTCAAAAATGCTATTATAATTTGCAAGAATATTTTGATGATAAGAACACAGTTTTTTAATAACAACCTACAAAGGAAATTTCATTGCCCCTACTCCAATTTAAATGCCTTGTAAATAAGACATATGTATGTACATATTTTTTTTAATTCATGACTAAATTTTAATTGTAAAATTAATGATATATCACTTTTATGACTAATTTTCAAATTTTATAATATTGTACCCTTTAACTGACATTATCTTGCATGATACCTACCTTCTTATACCTAAAATTTAGATTGCAGTGCCCATCAGGGTTTCATTCTATACTATTTAAATATATTTAAGACCTATGTTTACAATGGAAAGCAATAAATAACTGAATACCTGGTCTACTGAATAATGTCTTCAATTATACCCAAGTGAATCAATGAATGCGAAGATTGCAAAACTGAGGGTAAAATAGTAATGTGTACATTTTGTAAGAACGAGAATCACTCACGTGAGTATTTCCCGTTTTTACAAAATGAATAGTATATCTCACGTTAATTTTGAAAGTGAAATAGTAATGTGTACCCTCGGAAGTTACTTAAAATTTTAAATTTTATGAACTTGTTTGACATAGGTACAAAAGTGTGTAAAAGGAAATAAATATTGATTTAGTTGTATTGAATTAGGCCCGTGGCGGGCATGGAACCAAGTACCTGCTGAATATCAGTCTAAATGAGCGACGGAGGCAGTCATTATAATAGATTTTTGTATATTTAGTGGACGAGTCTATGTTTTGTAATTGCAAACTATGGAAATAAAATGAATGAATTTCTTAAAGAATTTCAAAATTCATTTTTAGGAGCATGTTACCGATGTAATGTTTTAAAAACCGTACGAATTATCAAGAATGAAATCCCAATAGATTTATAAATGTTTCTCATAATACCCAAAGTTAAACGAAATGCCTGAATAGATGTCTGCCTAAAGCCTCATTAAATTCAGATAAAATTTAATGTGTTCCCCAATTATATATAATATTTTATTTAGAATCTCCATTTCATTTTGTGTGCTTAAGCGGATTTTTCAAAGAATTAGTGTTTGAAGTTAAGTGGTAAGCAAAAAATAGTTCTTTCCACATAATGATTTCTTACCTTACTTGACTTTTTTAGCCTTTTATCAAACATTTTTATTCAGAATTTTTTTTTTTTATAGAAATGAATTTTTATTCATTCCACACTTTTAGGTCTTTGGGGAAGGAATTTTGTTTAATAACCTTTCACTCAGGTAGAATCCCTGAGCTTAGTTCCATATTATTAGCTGATTTGGTCGACCTCTGTGATGCATGGGTTCAATTCTCGCCAACAATTGCTTAAAAGTTTTTTACAGATATTTGTCCTGGTCTGGCTATGAAGATTTAAGTTATAATTGCATTAACATAACATAACACTTAAACATTTTGTAAATTTCTAAACTGTATATACTGAGAAAACAAACAAATAAAAAACTCTCACTAGATCCAGTATTCGAAAAACTTATTTATCCAGTATTCTTAATACTAGATCTAGTGAGAGTTTTCTAAAATGAAAACTCTTACTAGCTCCAAGCTGGATCTGTTGACTTGATCTAGTGAGAATGATCCCTATCTTTCTATGTACGATAAGGAAATACAAAAAAGTATTTAGATATTCTATCAACCATCTCGTACCCAAAACACAAGCTCTGCTTCTGCTCTGCGCAAATGTTTACGTACTTGTTATGTTGGTGGAGGTTTCAACTGTTTCTACCCTTCTCGAGGGCCTTCTTCAGGGTGATGACGGTTCACCCTCTCCCTCCGAGCCCCGTCGCGTCGTGCACTCAACCACCAATATAACAAGTACGTGAACATTACCGATACTTAATTTAATTCGTGATAGTATTAAAGACGAGTACAATTTCGATTGTTTCCGGTAAAAACCTCACTAAAAATATATTGAATACTTTTAAAAATAAAAATCACCTTTAAGTAGCTTTATCATAAAGTAGGTACACAGATTTTTATTTATATGTCAAAAGTCCAGCATATAAATAGCTATTTTTTGTTTGTGCGTCTGTATAATTACTACTTTTTCTTACTTTTCTTATTATCTTTTAATATCGTTGTAACATCCATGAGTTCAAAGAAGATCGAGAAGGATAGCCAGAAAATTACTAAATAAGTGGTGTCCAATTATAATTTAACGAGGGCGACTGAATAGATTATCTACAGAGTAGATCTTGTATGAACTAAATGTGTAAAATTACTTGTTATAAAAATATAAGCCAGGTGTATTATGTTACCGACCAAACCCGATTTCAGGACAAACTAATTTTGCTTAAACTAGTTCTTTTCCTAATAACATACTGTCTATCCATCTCGGTTCTGCCACAGGCAGTGTTTTTGGATGGTTATAAAAAAAAACCTAATAACCTACTGTCTTTCCATCTCGGTTCTGTCACAGGCAGTGTTCTTATTTTATACATTTCCTAAATAGCTTCGGAATTGTATATAGGAAGAACTAGATTAGCCTAGGCAAAACTAGTTTGTCCTGAAATCCGGTTTGGCCGGTAACATATACACGATGACGGGGACGGGGAGTAGAATGTTGCCCCTACTCTGTTGCTCGTGGAATGGGGATACCTCCGAAAAGTGGGCAGCAGCGTTTTTCCGTGTATCATCATTCGTCATCCTGTTATACGCTCGTCAACCCGCCTGCCAAGAGTGCCAAGTATGGCAACAATCCCCTCATGATCAGTACTTGGTACACGAGGGAGGCTTATGTCCAGTAGTGGACGCCTCACAGCTGTAATGGTAGATGGTTGTCCCCGATGGCCGGAACTGACTGATGGACAGACAGGATCGACACCATGTTGTATAGTTGAAAGAAACGAATGTCACTATAATTATATAGCCAAAATTTTTGTATGGATGTACTATATGTGATACCTTTTTACGCAAAAAGTACTTTACGGATTGCGCTGCAACTTTGCACTGGTACAGTTATTGATCAGGAATAATAGGCTACTTTTAAATCAGGTAAAATGCGTGCGAAGCTGCGGGCAGAAGCTAGTTTTATATAGTTACTAGCTGTCCTGCGCAACTTCGTCTGCGTCACAGAAGAGAGAGTGTGGGTCGTAGGCAACTATAATTTTAAAATCCTTATAAAAAAAAAGATAAAGCTTCCTTGAACTTTGAACACAATACATGACGTAAAAGGTAATTCTGTTCAAAATTTTGTAGTTATAAGGATTGATTTTAAGTTAATGAAAAGACCTTAGGAAATAACGCATTAAATAAAAAATATATTACCATAAAAAAGATTATAGTGAGTTAACCCTAATAGGTAGACATATGCTATCGCAGGTGTTTTTTAGAACTTACACTATTTAAGGGTCTCTAAGAGGACTACGAAACGTCAACAAGATGATAATAAGTTAGGTACGTGGTGAAAGCCATATTCACATTATTTTTGTGCTTTATCTGTGTACGCAGCGCAGGCAACGAAAGGTCAATTTTTTTTCCAATGATGCATTTGTTATGTATTAGCCTTTTTCGATGATTGCTCTATCTAACAGCAAAATATTTTTTTCAATACCAGCGATTAGCGCGTTTAACCAAACAAACAAACTCTTCGTCTTTATATTATTAGATTAGTACAGACATAAATGAACAAGCTAGAGGGAATAAAACTAGGAAACGGTCTATGAAAATAAATAACAATGGAAAGCTACGCCTGTGTTAAGATTTATGGCTGGAGTGGATAGCCATCGGATCGCGTTTAGCACCCTCCAGGGCGGGATGGAACATTCCCTCCGAACTTAACAGTTGAGCTCGATTAGCCGTAGGTTTAATGGCTATTGGCTATAAGTCTTCAGCCCTTTTCGGCCCTCTAATTAGGGATTAAATGAATTGACTAATAAAGATGCGAAGGGAAAGCCGGGTTTAAGGGCATTGGAAAAAATTATCGCCATTTCGTGAGGTCGGTTTTGGAGCTTCATTCATTTGTAGAAGCTTGACGCTTTTATAATAAGGCTTCGTAAAATTACTGTCCGTAGGGTGCCAGCAGTAGAATGTTGCCCCTCACCTCTTTCCTGTGGAATCAGTAAAAATCTGACAAAAGTATTTTTTGGCAGAATCTTACTGCATCCAGGAGAGGTCCAGGTCCGGAAGATGGGCGGCAGCAGCGTTTTTCCCTATTTTTCACAAAATAACGTACCCACTCGAACACGGTTTACTGTATACGGTTTTACTGTTTAACAAATTCAATGCACAGTCTGCAAAAAATGTAGTCTACCACCCTACGGCTGAGATTAATTTGAACGTCATGAAACAACAAGGTCTATTTTCCATTGCATCTCTTACACTCAGTTAGAAAAGTCAACCTTAGCGATATTTATATCTCACAGAAACTTTTGTCAAAACTGGCAGACCACTTTCTTCGCCCACCGTACTTTATTGGATTAAGTATCGGTATTTATCACGTAATAACTGTTATTTTAATACCAATAACCAGTCTACCAGCGACCACGATAGGTGCAATTCTGTCGAAACGTCGGAATAAAACAAAAAGTTCCGCTATAATTAACCGTTAATCTAATCTATAAATATAATTATAAATGAATCGCCGAAATATATGTATTTCGGCGATTCATTTTATTTATATCGACGCGCATAACTTCCGAACTACTGCACCATATAAGATGATTATTTCTTTTTTGTGTTTGTTATTATTAGAACGAGATTTGTTTATTATAAAATAAAAGATTTTTTTTTATTAAAATCAGATTTTTATAACCTTTTATTAAAGAAAAGTCAGTGAATGGAATGACGTTCAGTAGTTTAGCCAACGAATGACAACTTCAAACAGATCATACGTCATAATAATATCATAATGTCAATCACAATTACTGCTTCTTTCGCAAAAGTAGTAGTTGAGTAGTTGTAGGGTAGTTGTTGATTAGTTGTAGCGTAGAAGTAGAGTAGTAGTAGTTTAGAAGTAGGGTAGAAGTAGAGTAGAAGTTGGGTATGAGTAGTAGTGTTAGTGTAGTAGTAGTAGTGGTAAAGTAGTTGTTAGAAGCTGTGGTAGTAAGTAGTCTATTCTGAGTGGTAAAAAGTTCGCCGGGACAGTTAGTATAGTAATAATACCTTCATAATAACATAATTATTTTTTAAAACTTACCTTTTTATGTCAGCATTGTCAATCCTTTCACAAATCCCACAAAAAGGAATCATTCAGTTACTTTATTTACTTTGTTTGTATTTATAGAACTTGGACACGTCAAGACAATAGCAAACAACGAAATAATGTACCCACCTGAGCAGTTACAGATAAAGAGATTTAAATAACGTGTCTCGGGAAAATAACTCTAACACTGTTTTCTAAATTAGTATCACATTTTGTTTTTAGAACATCACGCAATCGTTGTCTGATATCCACTGAGTAAATTGAATGACACAATAGTTAAGTGACCGGGTATTTAGAACATTGAGCTCATGGTTGAAGATTTAAACACTAGATAGGTATCCTATACAAAGTGCGCTGCGGATCCATTGTACGCATTCTAGTGGCATTATGATCTAGCTCGAGTGACGTCATTTTAATTCTGGGTCTGCACACTACACAACTAGGTCAGTATCTTCCCACGATACCTTTTCTCAACCTGATGTAGGTTCATCATCATCATCTCGGCGGTAAGACGTCCACTACTGGACATAGGCAGGGATCTGCAAGTACCGATCATGAGAGTCTTTTGCCCAACTCACTACGCTTAATGGCTCTCAAACTTATTTATACAGCGTCAACTTTCGGTATTCATGCTGGCTCCAGCAGTGCCTGGGACATTTTTAGATGGATCTGGTTTGCCCAACATTACAGCTTACCAACCATACAGCTTAGTCTGCCATAATTCAGAGGAAAGAACACGTCAATTACGTCCGAAGCTGACTAAAGCCACGGGCTAATTTGCGATGTTTACCTTCACCGTTACATTACCTGTTACTTATTTAACAAAGAAAATTTTGCTGGTTTTCTGAGGTTTTGAACACTCAAACACAACACGGCTTTTGGATCGGCTAAATGATACAAAACATCATTAAAACAAAAATCTATTAACAGCAGTCAAAAATTAAAAGTCAAAACAAATAAGAGTTACTGTTGCGTAACAAAGTCCTTAAGAAAATCCCAGCAAGAATAAAATTAATCACGGAAGCCCTTTCGACGGCCAGGCCCATAAAATGAACCTTTTGTAATAAAATAAGAAGTAGCGACGGCAAATAAGCTAGATGTTTCACGTGGATGTTCTCGGTCACTGCAGGTCAGAGGAAGGTCATATTTAATATACCTCGCAAAATGCAGGATCACACTCTGAGGGATTCTAGCAGCGTCTCTTAGGTAACTAACTATCCCTTATATGAGTTTATACTTCGGGACAAAATAAACGTGTTACCCTGCATAAAGCTCTTTATTTGATCTCGTGTTTATCGTCAGTTTTGTCCCGGGCTCGTTCCAGAAAGCCGTGCAATATATATCATTACCAGCCAACCAGGTTACTTTGGAACTTTGTAAATAATAAGCGAAGTCTCAGTAGTTCGTACAAAATCAAACTCTACACCAAACATTTGCTCAAATAAATATGCGGTACTATCCAGATTTACTTATGAGGCAACGTTTCAAATTTGTAAAATAATATTATGCAAATTATAAAACAACTAAATTTTAACAAGCAATATGCCGTAAAATGTTGTCTTTACTCTCTTGCCGGTGGAAGCAGTAAGAATCTGCCGAGGGATACCTCCGAAAGATGGACAACAGCATCCTTCCGTGTATCAACATTCCGTACTGCGCTCGCCGACCCGCCGACGGTGAGTATTGCAACAACCTCGTTTTCTTTTATTCTTGAGATCCATAAGGGAGGCCAATGTCCAGCAGTGGACGTAGACAGATGATGATGATGAAGATGACTGAGATTATGATCAAGCAACTTTGAAAAGTGTTCCAACTAAATTATGATTGAAATAAAACCACGTCATAAAACTTTATAGGTACAAAAATTACTCTATATTCCATAATCAAATTGTGAGTAATGGCCGCAATAAATTGCACCATAATACAAAATTCAATTTAATATTGGTAATTGTATAAAATGATGTGGCCTGAATTGTACAGAAGCTGAAATGAATGTCTCCACTGGGCCCATAAATCCTGAAATATTAAAACCACCGTCCCAGTGTCTATGGACTCTAGAGAAGTAATGAAGGCCGGCGATATTGTCGCGAAAGGGGTCGCCAGATTATTGTTTTTATAGTGATAAAAGGAGGTGGGTTGGAGAATGGAGAGTAAAGTATGAATAGTAAAGTAATCAGAGCAACGCGACAGCAAAAAATATGAGCTATCACGGTGGTTGATATTTCATTGATTGCGCGTAAAATATTCCCATGGATTATTCAGAATTTGAACGAATTAATTAATAAATAGACCGCGGACCATTACCAGATTTCACAAGCTTATTATTTATTGGTAGAAATGTAGATTATAAAATATTTGCATTAGGTACATACAAAAAATAATGTAATAAGTAAACAGGTCAAAATAATCTCACTAATCCTATCCTATCCTACTATTATATAAAAGTGAAAGTAAGAATGTATGTATGTATTTATGTACCCTTTTCACGTCAAAACCGCTGAACCGATTTGGATAAATTTTAGTATAGGAGTAGATTAGACCATGTAGACGGACATAGGCTACTTTTCGTTGTGTAAATTAAATCATAAGGGGTTGAAATAAGGGATGAAAATGTAATACATTTTTATCTTTGTAAGATAATTTGTCTTTGTTTCATCTTCACTCATAAACTATGCTACGGATTAAACTGAAACTTTACACCAGTAAAGATGATTATTATTAATTATTTTAACTGGCGTTTTGTATATCGCGTATCAGTAGATTAATTAAATATTTCAGTAATTGACATATAACGAGCCTTTTTTGACTCAAAAATAGTTCGTATAAGAATGAGCGTATGTGATCTGTTTTCCTTTGTACAATAATTTGTCTCTCTTACATCGCTACGCAAAAAATATCTAATGGATCGAGTTGACATTTTAGGCAAAGTAAGTAAGGATGTTGCCTTAGATTAACACTTAAGCTAATCAATAAAATAAAAAAATAAAATAATAATAATTTGTTCAAATAAGTTGGTTATGACGTAATACATGTTATAGTGTGTTGTTTACGCCAGTCTCTTTCTACAGACAACGTCAACAAGTGTCATTTAAATGTCAATGTCAACTAAACATGCGTACACCAACTCACACGCACAGCACACATACATCGAACATTACACCTCTGACGTCACCGGCGGCACTATTACTTATCACAACTCACTACCTACATCGTTCATATTACACGGTCCTTTTTTCCCTCCGGACCTGCAACGAAACTAAGCACCTGTGTTTAACTTCTCTTCTATAATCCGAGTCTATTTAAATCAATACCTATCTCAAGAAAACTCTTTTATTTTGCACAATCCCGTACAAATTTGCGACTGTTTGACCAAGACCTGCAGACTTACCATGACTAGACCTGCAGATTTTATTATAACTATGCTGTGGCAGAACGGGTTATACCACAGCACTGGTCTTCTGTAGTGACCAAAGTGCGCGGTTGGTGACTACCGCGATATACAAATGCAATAGGCCAATTAAAATAATATTTAAATTGGCATATTGCATTTCTGTATCATAGAGGTACATATTGTATTATAATGATAAAGTACCTATTACTATCAACAAACAAAATAATCATAACGTTCTGTGAATGAGACAACATAAAAATATATATCCAATTAAATTAAATATTTAAAAATATATAAATGGAAACAATAACTAAAGTTATAAAAAAAAACAAGAATCTTTCACATCTTAAGTTGGGTAGAGAATTATTTACATTTATGTATTCAAAACTTACTAAATGTTTACTACCAGGACCTCAATATAAATATAATTATCAATGTCACTGGAAACAAACAGCTCCATTTTCCAATGCGAATTCGCAGCAATAACCGAGGCAGCTACAGCAATGATCAAAAGAGGCATCAAAAACTATCAGATCCGCATCCTCTCTGATTGTAGAGCAGTACTCGGTTCTCTAAAAACCAGCTGCTGCAGTTTCAAGTATCTATTTAACTCTCTGGAAAATGACGCCGCGGACGCACTGGCTCGAAAGGAATCTGAAACGGTTACTGAAGGCCTCGAACCGCTCCTCACTTTACCCTTCTCTCAACTCCGATCCTGGATGAGGCTCCAAACCAGAGACTTACACTTTGGATAGGCTTGCCAGACAGCCGACAAGTATGAGCAATGCTTCCCTCTTCAACATCGGAGCCACAGACAACCCTCTCTGCAGAGGAAGTTTAAAAGAGGTTGCATCAGCTGCCCACGTAGTCCTGGAATGCGAAGGAGTAACAGCACAACTTTAACAAATCTTCAAACAACCGAGGTCACTTCATGAAGCCTGTGAAGATCCAAGTCAGATTTTGCGCTTCTGGTTTGCCGAGTTGGGCTGGCTATGCTTACCAGACACTTCACGCATAAAGGACCACCTTGTAGACTAAATGCGGCAACTAGCGTCATACATACATACATTGCGTGATCACCGATGGGTGTTCGGCCTGTATCTTCATTTAGTAGTATTAAAAAGCAAGTAGGTAATTATACCTCTAATATGAACGTGGTAACCACTTAAGGTTGAACGAGTCGCCCATCTTTCTATACAAACGTGGAAAGTTAACTATTCCACTATTTGACGTTGACCATCCAACACTAAGGATTATATCAATTTGTCTCGTCATAATCTATGTTTGTATACACCCCAAACCGTAAAAAAAGTATTTATTTAAAAAATACAAGCTTCTAAACTTTCGGATTTCAACACTGATTTTAGCCCAATTTTGGACGAAACTAAATAATATACGGAGAAAGAAAACTCAAAAATAAACGCCGCGCCGTTCCGACATAGTTTAATTATTAAAAAGTTGAAATAAATGTTATTTTGAAAAGATTACACTCAAGTTTTTCTATAATAACCATTGTGCTAAAAGTCTATTCACATATTTTTGCGCGGTCGTTTTAAGAATGAATCATTGTGCATTTCATTCTAGCGCGCGGGTGGATACACACACTATTTCTGGTGAGATAGCATACATTTAGGCCACGCCCACAGACGACTTTGCCTCCGCGACTTGTTGAACCTTAATGATTTGCTCCAAATTGGATTTCTTTAGCAGGTAATTAATAATTCTTTAAACTTACTTCCTCAGTTTTCCATCATACTTATCTACCAACTGCGATACAACTGAGTTGTGTCTCGTTATATTATTTTCTCTTTGAGATCTCAAGTTAACTCAGAATAAAAAACTTCAAAGGAGATTTGCGATTTGCCTTGCGACAAATCAAGTATACGATATTTCAATGAACATAAATTGTGCTACATGTTATCATGTTTGAGACGAAATATAATTTAAATATATTTTACCACTATTGTCTAATTTTAGTAATAATTTTTAGTACCTTTTAGATATAACAAACCCTAGAATAAGATTATGTATGTACCACTAAAATTATGGATCTGGTAATCTGAAATCATATATTTTTATTTTATTTATTTATTTATTTAACACTGCTATATACTCGCATGGAAAATGCAAAAAACAGTTCATGTGAAAGGAAAATAATTAACAAATCCCCACTAATACAACGTGTATTAAACATGTGTTTGTGTACTAACCCGAAAGGGTTTAGTTTCAGTTTGTTCTTTATTTTTTTCTGAATTTCAGCCCATGAAAACAAGTAGTTAACGAAGGAAAAACCATATTATTTTTAATGTCCATTTTTGTTTAAAATTTTATCAGATGGTATGATGTCAAAATGATCCTGGCGTCATAATTGTATGTTGTTTTTTTTTACTTTAAAAAAAAAACTTATTTGTGGTTATATGCTTTTTTTATTTGCACCTGTACGGCAACTCTTAGCGGTGGTCAATGACTGTGTCAAGAATCAGCTGGCTTTCAGGTTGTCAATATAATATTACGTATAATCAGCCGTTGAAGTAAAAACTTTCGTATTCTTTTCTTGAATGAAAATTACTGATAACTGAAAAGTCGTAAAACAGAATTTGTTCCTTGGGATGGTCAGAATCACCCCCTTTCGGCTTAGTACACATGTGTGAAAATGTATGTATGAATGTTTCCTTTTCACGTCAAAACCGGTAAACCGATTTAAATTATTTTAAGTATAAGAGTAGAATAGACCATGTAGACGAACATAGAATACTTTTTGTTTCTTAAATTTGTCCAGAAGGGGTTAAAATAGGGGATGAAATTTTGTATAAAATAAATTAAAAGTAAAAAAAAAACTTTTTATCAAACAAGTTTTTATTTAAATGTAAACACTAAAAATAATATAATAAACATTTTCCACAAAAGTTTAATTTCAACTTAAAACGCCTTTACACAATTACTATATGTAATAAAAAATCTTGTAGCGAGATTAACCTGTGTACCTATGTCACTTAATCTAATTGATTTTTTTTTCAAACAATGGAAATACGAGTACCTTCTTAAATCTCGCAACAATCTTTTTATTACATAATATTATGTTAAGACGTTTTAAGTCGACTAATAAACTTTAATGGAAAATGATAATTATATTATTTTTAGTAGGTGCATTTAAATAAAAGCTTTTTTTTATAAAGTTTTTTTTTTACTTTAAATCAATTTTTTACTTTTTAGTTATCACGGGACAGTTGGTTTCTTGTCTGCGCATCTCATGGCCGCCATGTTGGATTAAGAGTGACGTCATATAATTTTTCAAGTAACTCTCAGCAAGGCCTTTCATTTGATATTCATATTGTAAGAGTGCATTAAGAATAACTAGTCCGCCATCTTGAGTATAACGCCATGTTGGATTTAGAATGGTGTCATTTAATTTTTCGCGTAACATAGGTATCAAATAATAGAGTAATTAGGCCTTGCTTCTCAGCAAGGCCTTTTATTTGATACTGATATTGTAGGAGTCCATTAAAAATAACTTGTCCGCCATCTTGGGTATTCTTCCATGTTGGATTCAGAGTGAAGTTATTAATTTTTTTGAGTTATTCTCAGCAAGCCCTTTCATTTGATACCCATATTATAGGAGTACATTAAAAAAATAAGTAGTTCGCCACGACAGTACAGGACAGTACAGTCCAGTCCAGTCCAGACCAGTCCAGTTCAGTTTAGTCCAGTCCAGCCCACAAACAGACAAAAATTTCAAAAATAGCTTTTTACGTTTTATTACCTTTTCCTCATCTTTCCCACTTATTTATTTGCAAAAATATTGAATGAACAGACGCGAAAGGTTTATGTACGATTTTATAATATGTATAGATAAGATAATAATAACAGCGCTGGTATTGTCGAGACTGCTGCCTATGGATCTAAGAATACAAAAAACTAAAAAAGGCTTATCCGACTACGTTCCGTCGGGAAGGTCTCTAGACAGAACGGAACGATGATGAGATCCATGAAGTATCGAGGGAACTCCTCAAGTATTGTAGGTAAACAAAGTAGCTTAGTATGCCTTCATCAACAGACACAAGCGTAGAAGAAAAGTTCTTACTTTGGCGTGGCTCTAGTACATAAGCAGGAAATACGACGTCCAACTAAGTTTGCAACTCTAGAAGCATGTTATTTATTATTAAGGTACGTTATTCTCTTGTAATATGTGCGGTGCAGTCAGAGTAAAATGCAATGGTATCGTTGAAAAGAAAAATATTTTAGCAATTCGTGTTTTCTGTATCTATCTTCTGTGTGGTGACGGCATTATAATGATGTCCCTCGTCTTTTGCCCGTGTATGCACTAAGAAACTGCCAAGTGATACCTCCGGAAGATGCGCAGCAGATACTTTCAGTGAAACAAAATCCCGTATTGTGCTCGCCAACCCGCCTGCCTTGCGTGGTGATTATGGCAACTACCCCTCATGATCGGTATTCTGCCTAGATGATTCTGATGATGATATCTATTCTAATTGTATACCTTCAGCGTCTGTATATAAAATATTTTTGTTTATATGTAACAGAGTATTTATAGTAGATAGATGAGTTTTTTATTCAAGAAAGTTAACACAGGTTACACAGTTTTATTTGTAACATAAAACCTTAATTGGTTTCTATTGGTACTTTTACTCGCTTTTTATAAATAACTTAAAACTAAGAAAGTTATAACTGAAAACGAACGTTAATTATATTATGCAAATCCATCCTATACACAGTTCTAATAAAATCGAACCTCGTGTGGATGAAATCGGGTGTAATATATAGATAAATACATTAGGTCAGGTGCGTGTCGGGCCACGCGCTATGTAGGGATTTGAAGTTAGACCTGTTGTTAGAAGTTGGTGTTTTTGTGTGTTGGTGGTTTTTTACGTTTAGCATAATATAACAACATTATGGAATTATTTGGGTTCGTTTTGGTTATAAGGTTACCGCAATACTTACTTGAGCGACTATTTCTCTTTTAAAAAAGCTAGCTCAACCCTTATAGCTTTCCTAGAAAGTTTATGGTCAAAACTACATTCATGATTTTTTCAGATTTGTAAAGCTGGCAGTTAAGATTTTAGAGGACGCTCGAAGAAGAGTTTTAAACTTTACTATTTCGTAAACGGAACCCTAAATTATAAAAATATATGTTTAAAACCTGGCTAGATTGAAGATTTTTTGAGTAGTACTAGTTAGTAGCACAGTAGAGTAGTGGTTTCAGTAGTAGGTTGTAGATTCTGAGGCGGTGCACAGTTCGCCAGGACAGCTAGTAATTACTAAGAATTAAGTATCATAAAATTCGTTAATATCATAAAAGTTGTGCTTAAGTAGCAATTTTTTTATGTATTTTTAAATACGCCGATGGAAGGTGCATTACGAATATTATCAGGTAACCGGTTATAAACAGGAGGACGCATTATGTAAACTGATCTACATCTACAAGGAACAATGTCCCAAGCACTGGAATCCTGGCACGGCTTGCGTTCCGTTCTAACGTAACCTTTGTTAGAACATAATTTTACTCAAAGTGAAGTAACATCATCATTCACAATTTCGACCGTAATACGTCCACTACTGAACACAGGCCTCCCTCATGGATCTCCATGGGGTAGTTGCCATACTCACCACGCTTGGCAGGTGGGTTGGCGAGTGCAGTACGGATGTTGATACACGGGAAGACGCTGCTGTCCATCATCCGGAGGTATCCCTTAGCAGGCTCTTACTGCATCCACGGACATGAAAGGAGGGGTAACATTCTAATGCCGGCACCCCACAGCAGTGAAGTAACTATTAAGTGGAAATTCTGTGACAAATTATAAATTGGATATTATAAGAAATGGTTTTGAAGTAGTAGCTTTAGTAATGGACATGTTTACTTTTCTTATTTAAAATTATTAAACATTTTAATTACCTGACCAACTTGATAGAATGTACAAACATTTGGAAATAAAAAATGTTTATTATTTCCTCTAATTAATTGATTAATTAAAAATTAATAAGTAATTGACGGACTGAATTCAATATTTTGATCTGTGGCGTAGCGGGCGAAGTTCCGCCTGCGACGCTAGAGGTTGCGGTTTTGATTTCCGCCCCGGGACAAATGTCTGTACGATCTGCAGATATTTTTTCAGGGTGATTCAGATATTTCTTCTCTAATATAATAAAAAATATGTATTTATGAAGTACATATTAAATATAGCAGTCATCTAGTACACATAACAAAAGCTCTGCTTAGTTTGGGGCTATAATTTATTTTTATTTATATTTTGACTTCATATCCAATAAACAATGAACATCCGAAGTATAATATTGGGAATAAGCCTAATTGCCTATTCCCAATATTATACTTCGGATGATTTTGAACTCTCACATTGCACATGTTGCTGACTGTACGTTAGCAAGTCGTGCCGAGTTAGGACTTTGTAGATGAGCAGTGGACCATGTATCAGTTAGAGAGGTGGACAATGTATACATTTATAAGTTGCTTAAATTTACTACCTAAGTTCCCCGCATAGTTGTAAGACTCTTGGAACTTAGATTACTTTGTCTCAAGATCATTGGAAGCCCAAGGTCTGGAGGAGTACCTAGTGGAACGTCTCTTTGGAATCATTTAGAATGTGAGCCTATCCGGGTCCTTTTTATCCGGGTAAAACGCATGCGGAGCGGCGGGCACAAGCTAGTATTTATAGAATAAAGCTGAAAAGATTGTTTGTATGGTTTGAAGAGCTCTCGTCTCTTCTAGCTGTAGGACGTCCACTGCTTGACAAGGCCCCCCTCATTGACTACTTAGTACTGATCAAGAAGGGTTGTTGCGCGCAGTGCAGGATGTTGATACACGGAAAAATGCTTACGTTCCGGAGGTATCCCATAATGCCAATAGAATGTTGCCCACCCTCTCTTTTGAATCTGCCAAAGGATACCTCCAGAAGATGGACAGCAGCGTCTGTCCGTGAATCATCATCCTGTAATGCGCTCGCTAATCTGCACCTGCCAAGCGGTTTCTAAGATATTAATATTGAACTTAAGCTACAGAATATACAAACAAGTGGGAATTTGTTCTCGAGATGATTTGTTCTTATTACATCCCTAGGGAGTATTCCATTCGAAGGAATATTTCCTAAAAGTTGCAAGATCAGTATGCGTCGTTAGTCAGTTACCAACCAACAGTATCTGCCTATTGTTAGAATAGTATGTTAGATTGTTCAATTATTGAGGAAGGCTTTGGGCTACATATAACAATCATGCTATGATATGACCGATAGGAGCGTAGCATTATTAAATGGTGTTTCATTAATGAGGTGAGCCGTGGGGTACCGGCAGTAGAATGTTACCCCTCCTATCCCACCCGTGGATGCAGTAAGAACCTGTTGAGGGATACCTCCAGAAAATGGGTAGCTGCGTAGCGTTCTGTGTATCAACATCCCGTACTGCGCTCGCCAACCTGATCGCCAAGCGTGGTGATTATGGCAACTACCCCTCATGGAGATCCATGAGGGCTTGTGTACAGTAGTGGAAGTTTGACGGCTAAAATGATGATGATGATGAATGGAGGTAAAAAATTATTCCTTTTGAGAGCTTCCGTTGAATGCGCTGCGTTAACGGTTACAGATACGCAGCGCTCATGTATGGTGGAATTGCTCCCCTTAAAAGTAACAAAAAAAAAATCTGCCATAGTATATCTTTTGATGTTGACCACTATAACCTTTTTATAGTACTAAAGTTTGTTCTAAAATAATGCATTACTTGCAAACACAGAACACAGAGAGCAAAGGTTTTTTTTAATATACATAGTATCAATCCATATCCAAATACACAACACAAAGCACACAGCACAAAGGATCCTGCTAAGTGTAAAACCAAATGTTTAAAGGTAATTTATTCTAATTTTAAACGAGCTTTCTACTCAAGTTAATTATACGTCGAAAATAGGTTTCCAAGTTCCTCCCAGGGGAACTCTCATCAGGGTGTGGAGTCTTACGCGGCATCTTCTCCTTCCCTCTTGTGCGCTCTCGCTGTACTGCTGGCCAGTTAACGTTGCGCCCAACTCGTCATGCAGGAGCGGGGGGGAGCGACGGTTGCGGTAGTGGGGAGAGTATGGCTGTAAACGGCGTCGGCGTCGGTTCATCATCACAACTGATGTCTTCGGCGTTTTGTGTTAGTGAACCAGCAAACATTTACGTGAGTAGAAAGCCCGTTTAACATTAAAATAAATACTCACGAATGTTTCGAAATCGAAATGGTGATTTATTGTATAAAGAAAAATGAGATAAAGACGTTATAACAGCTTGGCACGAATATTATCAACAGCTACTAAACCCCAATTTATCTAACACGGAGCTTCCAGAGATAAATAAATAAATAAATAATGCTGGACATATCACACAGCATTATCTAGCCCCAAGCTAAGCAGAGCTTGTGTTATGGGTGCTAGATGACTGATATACTTTATACATTATACTACATAGATAGATATTTTTTTATTATACATATATAGAAAAACAACCAGAACACCCTGAACAAATATCTGCAGATCGTACAGACATTTGTCCCGAGGCGGGAATCGACCGCTGCGCCACAGAGCTCGTCATGGAAAAGAACATGGGACTTATACCTCCAATACACCCATGTGAGGTCAAGAAAGCTCTGCAGAAGATGACAAACAAGAAAGCCATAGGACCTGATGGTATCTCAGTGGTAGCTTGGAAATATTTACATGAGCGAGGTATCGTACTGGTTACCAATTTCTTTAACTGTATGCTGCTCTCTTCTAAGATGCCGGATACTTGAAGATTGAGCTCCATAGTTCCAATCTACAAAGAAAAAGGTAGCAAATACGAGTGCAAAAACTATCGCAGAATCAAGCTTTTAAGCCATACTATGAAGCTTTACGAGAGAATGATTGACAGTCGCCTAAGATCTGAGTGCTGTCTATCAAAAAATCACTACGGCTTTGTACCTGGCTCATCAACTACCGATCCGATGTTTGCTCTTAACATAATTGTTGAAGAACATTGCATTGAGAACCGGAAATTGTATATCGCATTCCTTGACATGAAAGTTATGTAGGACATAGATAAGGCTTTTGATCAAGTTCCGGGAGACACGATCTGCGTCTCTAAATTCAAATATCTAGGATGCGTAGTAACGAATACCAATCAAAGAGAAGAGTAGATACAAATCCGAGTCCAAAACGCGCTTAGGTGCACAGCAGCCCTGCATCAAGTATTAGTGTCCAAGTTGATGACCAGGACAACGGAGCTCCGCATTTACAAAACTGTGATACGAGCAATTCTAATGTACGGATGCGAAGCTTGGACGCCAACACAAAAAGAAGAGCACAAACTATACTGGCGGCAGAAGATCTACCGTAGATCTGGCATGGAGATCTACCGAAAAGTCCCGGGACCCTGCGGGAAGATGGCAGTTAGAGACCCTTAAAAAATAAGGAAATAGAAGATCTAGTTTCCGGCCTGAACATCATAGGAGAAACCAAATCTTTGAGACTCCGATGGCATGTAGTCCGAATGAGAGAGAATCGGGCAGCCAGCAGAGCATGTATGTTCAGCATGAGCATGGTCGCTTAATGGGCCGATGGCCTAAAATATTGGTCGTCTGAGGTACCGCTGGAGCGACAAAGTTGAGAAAAATCTGCATGAACTTTGTGCCGTCGACTAGGCTGAAACGGCAAGGGACCGGAACAGCTGATAATCTCTAGTGCCGGAGGCCAAGATCCACTTGAGGTCACAGCGCCACAGCATTAAGTGAGTACTTTTCCTTTTAGCCGTATAACATTCGTCTTATTTACAAAAATTCTATAAAAATATAAGGCCCTGAAACATTTATTTTTTTAGAAGTGTCTGCAAAAATTACTCTATTGTCTATTGTCTCTTAGAAATCATCGAAAGTGTATAATTCTATATAATTTCCGCTATCAGACAAGATTTGGCGCTGTCAAGGTCCTTAAATAAACACTAAAGGAGTACATAGTAATTCTGACCATCCAAAGGTTGCCTGGAAGTAATCGCTGTTAGCGATAAGGCCGCCCATTGTGCATTTAGTTTAATATCTTATCCTCTACTATTTTTATTTTATGGTGTACAATAAAGTTAAAATCATTCAATCATTCATTCATTCACAGTAAGGCCTTTGCATCTATTCATCATTTCAGCCATAAAACGTCCACTGATGAACACAGGCCTCCCTCATGGATATCCATGAGGGGTAGTTGCCATACTCACCACGCTTGGCAGGCGGGTTGGTGAGCGCAGTATGGGATGTTGATACACGGATAGACGCTGCTGCCCATCTTCCGGAGGTGTCCCTTAGCAGGCTCTTACTGCATCCACGGGTAGGAGAGCCGGCACCCCACGGCATAGTATCAATCCATATCTAAATACACAACACAAAGCACAGAGTACACAGATCCTGCTAAGTGTAAAACCATCAAAGGTCCAAATGTTTAAAGGTGATTTATTCTACCTAATATTAAACAGGCTTTCTGCTCACGTTAATTGTACGTCGAAAATAGGTTTCCAAGTTCATCCCAGGGCAACTTTCATCATGGTATGGAATCTTACGCGGCATCTTCTCCTTCCCTCTTGCGCGCTCACGCTGTACTGCTGGCCAGGTGGTGAACGTTGCGCGCGACTCGTCATGCAGGAGCGGGGGGGAGCGGCGGTTGCGGTAGTGGGGAGAGTATGGCTGAAGACGGCATCGGCGTCGGTTCATCATCACAACTGATGTCTTCGGCGTTTCAAACAAACATTAACGTGAGTAGAAAGCCCGTTTAACATTACAATGAATAGTGTAACTCACGAATGTTACGAAATCGAAATGGTGATTTATTGTATAAAGAAACATGAGATAAAGACGTTATAACAGCTTGGCACGAATAGAAAAAAATAGAATAGAAAATGTTTATTTATGTTTCAAAGATACATATGTACATGAAAAATAACACATTAAGGTACAGAAACATAAATCGGTCGCCAACTCAGCACACAGAATATTATCAACAGCTACTAAACCCCAATTTATCTAACACGGAGCTTCCAGAGATAAATAAATAAATAATGCTGGACAAACCACACAGCATCATCTAGCCCAAGCTTATACCAAGCTTAAGACTTATACCTCCAATACACCCAAGTGAGGTCAAGAAAGCTCTGCAGAAGATGACAAACAAGAAAGCCATAGGACCTGATGGTATCTCAGTGGTAGCTTGGAAATATTTACATGAGCGAGGTATCGTACTGGTTACCAATTTCTTTAACTGTACCTCTATACTGCTCTCTTCTAAGATGCCGGATACTTGGAGATTGAGCACCATAGTTCCAATCTACAAAGGAAAAGGAAGCAAATACAAGTGCAACAACTATCGCAGAATCAAGCTTTTAAGCCATACTATGAAGTTTTACGAGAGAGTGATTGACAGTCGCCTAAAATCTGAGTGCTGTCTGGTTATATTTGATCGAAGGCTGTCTATCAAAAAATCACTACACCTTCGTACCTGGCTTATCAACTACCGATCCGATGTTTGCTCTTAACATAATTGCTGAAGAACATCGCATTAAGCACCGGCCAATGTATGTCGCATTCCTTGACATGGAGAAGGCGTTTGATCGAGTTCCGAGAGACACGATCTGCGTCTCTAAATTCAAATATCTCTAGGGTAACGAATACCAATCAAAGAGTAGAGGAGATACAAATCCGAGTCCAAAACGCGCTTAGGTGCACAGCAGCTCTGCATCAAGTATTAGTGTCCAAGTTGATGACCAGGACAACGAAACTCCGCATTTACAAAACTGTGATACGAGCAATTCTAATGTACGGATGCGAAGCTTGGACGCCAACACAAAAAGAAGAGCACAAACTATACTGGCGGCAGAAGATCTACCGTAGATCTGGCATGGAGATCTACCGAAAAATCCCGGGACCCTGCGGGAAGATGGCAGTTAGAGACCCTTAAAAAATAAGGAAATAGAAGATCTAGTTTCCGGCCTGAACATCATAGGAGAAACCAAATCTTTGAGACTCCGATGGCATGTAGTCCGAATGAGAGAGAATCGGGCAGCCAGCAGAGCATGTATGTTCAGCATGAGCATGGTCGCTTAATGGGCCGATGGCCTAAAATATTGGTCGTCTGAGGTACCGCTGGAGCGACAAAGTTGAGAAAAATCTGCATGAACTTTGTGCCGTCGACTAGGCTGAAACGGCAAGGGACCGGAACAGCTGATAATCTCTAGTGCCGGAGGCCAAGATCCACTTGAGGTCACAGCGCCACAGCATTAAGTGAGTACTTTTCCTTTTAGCCGTATAACATTCGTCTTATTTACAAAAATTCTATAAAAATATAAGGCCCTGAAACATTTATTTTTTTAGAAGTGTCTGCAAAAATTACTCTATTGTCTATTGTCTCTTAGAAATCATCGAAAGTGTATAATTCTATATAATTTCCGCTATCAGACAAGATTTGGCGCTGTCAAGGTCCTTAAATAAACACTAAAGGAGTACATAGTAATTCTGACCATCCAAAGGTTGCCTGGAAGTAATCGCTGTTAGCGATAAGGCCGCCCATTGTGCATTTAGTTTAATATCTTATCCTCTACTATTTTTATTTTATGGTGTACAATAAAGTTAAAATCATTCAATCATTCATTCATTCACAGTAAGGCCTTTGCATCTATTCATCATTTCAGCCATAAAACGTCCACTGATGAACACAGGCCTCCCTCATGGATATCCATGAGGGGTAGTTGCCATACTCACCACGCTTGGCAGGCGGGTTGGTGAGCGCAGTATGGGATGTTGATACACGGATAGACGCTGCTGCCCATCTTCCGGAGGTATCCCTTAGCAGGCTCTTACTGCATCCATGGGCATGAGAGGAGGGGTACCATTCTACTGCCGGCACCCCACGGCGGGTGCATCTATTATAGATGATTTATACAGCGTCAGCAACTGGTTTTCATGCTGTACAGACGCTGCAGTGCCTGGGACATTTTATGTCGTGTTTGTCGAGTGGCATGTACCTCCGACTTTTAACATACATACATAACGTTCGCTTTTGTATATTAGTAGGAATTCGATAGGATGTACTTTTGCTGTAAAGCACAGGACCGTAAAGCATTCATCTGTGGTAGTAAAGTAAATAGGCGCTTCGACTTAATTGCCAAGGCAACAAATGATGCCTCGTATTATATAAATATGTGTTGACGTCACAAAAAATATAAGTTAAAGTTTAATTTTTTTCGATACCTTATGGTTCCTGACCGTTTTAGTATATCTCACTAGCCGCACTCCCTCGTTTACGGCCACGTAATTCCCGTTTCCGTGGGAGTACGGGGATTAAATATAGCTTCTGTAACTCAATTAAACTCTTAACTTATGTCAGTAAAACATTTTTTACTTATTTTTTTTTTACTTTAAATTATAATTTAACTTCCTAATGGTAAAATAATATTTAAAATCGGTCTTGTAGCTTTTGTGTTTACAAACATACAAAATACATTTCACAACATACAAGACTTTCCTATTTATATAATTGTAAGAAAAAAGATGACTTATATAACAAAAATTGTAGTGTCTGCAGTTGAATATTGCCCGTAAAAGCAGTAATAATCAGACAAGGGATACCTTTAGAAGACGATGCTACCCCGTCTTTCCATGTAACGACATCCCGTACTGCGCTCACCAACCCGCCTACTAAGAATTTGGCAACAAGCCTCTCAAATTCAGTAATTGGAGATCCATTTGGGAAACCTAAGTCCAGCAGTGAAAGTCTTACAACTGAAGTGATGATGATGCACGCACATGACTTTGCGAGGTTAACAAAATATATTGCAGGATAAAAAACTTGATTATTCAACTGGTGCTTTCACATAACTGCTCGCTTTATGGGTAGAAAAACCCTGTTCCGGCTTAGTACGCCTTTTCTGCTACACGTTTTACATATTAAGTAGCTGAAGTATCTACTACAAACTCTAGTAATTGAGTTGTGTTCGAGTCGTCACTAAGGGATGGACACTAAGGGATTTTTAAGTCGTTTGTGCTACGAGTATAAAGTAAGCAAAAATAAAATGTTGTCAAAGAAGTATGGAAAGCTTATAAATTATTAAAAGAATTCAAACAATACCACATAAACCTATAAGAAAGATCACAAAAGTTACTGATGCTCTATCTCACTGCAAGAAATTAAAGTGGCGCTGAGCGATCCACATAGCACGGCAGACAGACAATCGCTGGACCCAACAACCGACATGGTAGAACGGACCATCAGGTAATATAAAGAGAGGTAAACCAACTGTTACGATGCTCGAAGGCCTCAATCGAGTTTCACAACAGGTAGGCCTTAAAATGAACATGGACAAGACGAAGGTTATGTCGAATGTCCATGTTGTGCTTGCCCAAGTTATGGCTGAGAACATGGCTCTCGAAGTTGTCGATGTGTGTATATGCCTAGGACAAACTGTCCAATTTGGTAGGTCCAACTTCGAGAAAGAGGTCAATCGACTAATCCAACTCGGATGGGCAGCGTTTTGGAAACTACGCAACTTCTTTTCGTCCAAAATTCCTCAGTGCCAATTCCTCAATTCCAAAGTCTACAATCTGTGTATGTTACCAGTGATGACATAATATGGAACCGAGACGTGGTCATTCACGATTGGCCTAATGAATAAGCTCAGAGTCGCTCAACGAGCTATGGAGAAGGTTATGCTCGGGGTTTCTTTACGGGATCGAATTAGAAATGAGGAGATACGTAGAATGACTCGGGTCCATGATGAAACCAACTGCACGCACGATGGGCAGACTAGATAATACAAGTAGCTGGTGAACAATGGATAAAAACAGCAAGTGATAGAGACATCTGGAAATTCCTAGAAAAGGCCTTCACCTTCGAATGACGAGGGGTTCTTGCTTAATAAATAAATGTATAAATTGAATAAAATAGTTAAGTATAGATTGTAGTTAAAAAAAAAATCATAAAGTAGCTAATATGTTCTGTTATTTGTAGTAAGAAATAAAAGGCTTTTTTACACACAACACAGACAAGACTTTTTTATTTATTTTATGTGCTACGAGTTCCCGCGAAGTACAAAGACCATGTTCCTTATTCCCAATTTTTGGCCTCGCCAATAGTCGGGTACCGGCGCAATAGAAAGCAATAAGAAGAAATCTCCCTAAACTTAATATGTAGTAAAATGTATGTTTATAAAAGAGTGTGTTTAAGTTAGTAAAATCTATATTTTAGGATCTTTATAAAATATTTTATATGTACGTGCCGTTAAAGCGACCTTATCTTGCCGTAACACAGTTTTTTATCAAGCTCGGGAGATATGGTTATTTTTTTTTTTGACTTGACTTCAAATGTTGTTGACCGCAGATGGCCATGACAACGTTACCGGACTATGACGAGTGCAGAAGGCGCCCAGCCGCAAAAATAAGGATGGGGCAACAAGCACATGGGCACCACTTAGGTACGAACCACGGCTTGGACTGTTGCTAGATTTTTATATGTTACTAGCTGCTGCCCGCGGCTTCGCCCGCGTTTTTAAAGGATGTGAATCAGCATTTTTTTTGGGACTCATATGCAAAGTGGTTAAGGTGCTAAGTAGATAAAATCTATAATATGTGTCTGGTCACTATATAAGAGTCTGTATTAACTTAACATTAGAAGGACAAAACCTACTACCTACGCTAAGGGTTGCCTCAGCCTCAAAGTTCTGAAGATTACACAACCGGTACTACCTACTGGGAAATAAGTTACATTATCTACTATATGAAGTCAAAGCGTGTGTGATTTCGCGGCCTTATTTGTGGCCATCAGTGATTAAACTTAGTCTTACAAAAAAACTTGAGAGTCCTGCACCTAACCTCCTAAAATGAGAGCCTCTGCCCACGGCTTTGCCCGCGTGATGCCACACCCAAAAATAGCTTATATACCTGCTTATATAGCTTTATTTACAATAGCGGCGGCGCTGGATATTTTACTCTTTTATGTTTAAATTAAAGTTTATGTAGATGTTAGTGCATAAATTACTATAATAGGTATAAGCTCAATCAGTTTAATAATGAATGGTTAGGTAGTGTACCTAAGTACATATATATAAAGTTTATATTTTAAACAGAAATAAACACGTTTTTTACTTGTACACTTAACATGTTTAGTACTTGGCCAGTTTTTATAATTCATGGTTGGTATATCTTTAAAGTACCTAAGTACTATTTTTACACCAAGTTTAAAATAGGAAGGCCTTACCGTTTGTACGACAGAGCTAAAATAACAGTTTATAACACGCTTCTTGTATAAAGACCCACTTTTGTTTTAATTTTTTGAATATTTTATTTTCCCCCTACCCTTTAATTTTCAAAATTAAAAAAAACTTAAACATGCCATTGCTAATTTCATTGCTGAAATCTACATACGAATTTTCAAATGTCAAACATATCCTCTAAATTTCAAGTCTGTGCGATCAGCGGTTTAGGATGTGCGTTGATATCTCAGTCAGTCAGTCAGTCAGGACTTTGCATTTTAAATGTATAGATTACAAACTTTTCTAGCCGGAAGCTGAATAAGGTACTTTGGCAGAAGCTGCGGTAGCTGGAAATTTTTATGACTCATCTTGCAAATTTTACCTAATGGGAACTGAAAATAGTGCTTTGGCAGACGCTGCGGTAGCTGGATTTTTTTTATGACCCATCTCGCGAACTTTTGTTGATGGAAGCCAAATAGTTGTAGAACTTTTTGTGAAGAGTTCATCCGGAGAAATACTACAATCGTACTTCGTAATTTCTACAACCAAGCAGTAATGTCTGCATTACTTTGTTCCGTTTTATAGGGTAAGGGGGCCAGTAAAATTACAGGCACATGAGACCTACGAACTCTATCTCAGGGTAACAGGCGCAATACAATGCAGCATTGGTCACCTAGTCACAGGCTTCGTGACCATGATCACCGCGGTATTGCAGTTGTAATAGAGGTTACCGCTTTACATAAGATGGGCCATCGGCTTGTCTCGCCGATAAGTCATATAATAAGGTACTTTGGCAGAAGCTGCGGTAGCTAGAAATTTTTATGACTCATCTTGCAAATTTTATCTAATGGGAACTGAAAACGGTGCTTTGACAGACGCTGCGGTAGCTGGGATTTTTTTATGACCCATCTCGCGAACTTTTGTTGATGGAAGCTAAATAGTTGTAGAACTTTTTATGAAGAGTTCATCCGGGGAAATACTACAATCGTACTTCGTAATTTCTACAACCAAGCAGTAATGTCTGCATTACTTTGTTCCGTTTTAAAGGGTAAGGGGGCCAGTAAAATTACAGGTACATGAGACCTACGAACTCTATCTCAGGGTAACAGGCGCAATACAATGCAGCATTGGTCACCTAGTCACAGGCTTCGTGACCATGATCACCGCGGTATTGCAGTTGTAATAGAGGTTACCGCTTTACATAAGATGGGCCATCGGCTTGTCTCGCCGATAAGTCATATTATAAGGTACTTTGGCAGAAGCTGCGGTAGCTGGAAATTTTTATGACTCATCTTGCAAATTTTACCTAATGGGAACTGAAAACGGTGCTTTGACAGACGCTGCGGTAGCTGGTTTTTTTATGACGTATCTCTCAAACTTTTCTAGATGGAAGCTGAATAAGGTTCTTTGGCAAAAGCTGCGGTAGCAGGAAATTTGTATGACTCATCTTGCAAAATTAACGTAATGCAAGCTGAAAACGGTGCTTTGGCAGATGCTGCGGTAGCGGTAGGTTTTTTATTACGAATCTCTAAAACTTTAGATGACGGAAGTGGAACACGGAACTTTAGGGGCGATTAGTGACAGACCTTATGTGGGGATAGAAGGTGATACATCTATCTAGGATAACTCCTAGGTAGCGAGCTGACCTTACCCAAGGGATGGGTTGATCGAAGAGGAGGAGAGGCTGGGGCAAGAGGGGACTCCAAGTAAAGTGCACTGCTGCACTTTTCGTCGGGTTCACCTCTATGCGCCACTTTCTGAACCAAGCACCTAGGGTGTCTCGTGCATGAGCGCGCGTGGACTTAGCCGGTTTTATTTATACTCCCGGCTGCCACGACCGCGGCGCTGGATATTTTACTTTTTTATGTTTAAATTAAAGTTTATGTATGTAGATGTAAGTGCATAAATTACTATAATAGGTATACGCTCAAGCAGTTTAATAATGAATGGTTAGGTAGTGTACCGTAGTATATATAAAGTTTATATTTTAAACAGAAACAAACACGTTTTTTACTTGTACACTTAACATGTTTAGTACTTGGCCGGTTTTTATAATTCGTGGTTGGTATATCTTTAAAGTAAGTACTATTTTCACACCAAGTTTGAAATAGGAAGGCTTTACCGTTTGTACGACAGAGCTCAAATAACAGTTTATAAAACACTTCTTGTATAAAGACCCCCCTTTTGTTTTAATTTTTTTAATAATTTTATTTTCTCTGTAAATTTCAACCTGCTACCGGTTACAGTTCAAAAAATGTAGCTCTTTAAAGGTTTTTTCCATAAACAATGGACCCCCTACCCTTTAATTTTGAAAATTAAAAAAAAACTTAAACACGCCATTGCTTATTTCATTGCAGAAATCTACATACGAATTTTCAAATGTCTATCGTGAACGGTCACGTAGATATGTCATATTTTACTCTGAATTTTGAACCCAATTTTGAACCCCTTGGCGTGCGAATTTCCAAAATTCCTTTCCTAGTGAGCGCCTACATACCGAGACAAACATACCCTCCAAATTTCAAGTCTGTGCGGTTTGGGCTGTGCGTTGATATATCAGTCAGTCAGTCAGTCAGCCAGTCAGGACTTTGAATTTTATATATATAGATGGTTTTTTGAATATTTTATTTTCTCTGTTAATTTCAACCTGCTAGCGGTTACAGTTCAAAAGATGTAGCTCTTTAAAGGTTTTTTTCATAAACAATGGACCCCCTACCCTTTAATTTTGAAAATTCAAAAAAAAAACTTAAACACGCCATTCCTTATTTCATTGCAGAAATCTACATACGAATTTTCAAATGTCTATCGTGAACGGTCACGTAGATATGTCATATTTTACTCTGAACTTTGAACCCAATTTTGAACCCCTTGGCGTGCGATTTTTCAAAATTCCTTTCTTAGTGAGCGCCTACATACCAAAACAAACATACCCTCCAAATTTCAAGTCTGTGCGATTAGCGGTTTAGGCTGTGCGTTGATATCTCAGTCAGTCAGTCAGTCAGGACTTTGAATTTTATATATATAGATGATGATTAACGTCCAGGTGCAAAACTGCACCTTAAGACAGAAAAGTGTATTCTTCGGCCCCGCCGGCGGTACCGTTTATTGAATGTGTGTCTAACAGCTAATGTGGGACGGGCTGACGTCACCTCCGGGTTAGCGGCAGTGAGTTTCTCAACGGGCAAGCCGAGAACGTCTCGGTCGACAAAGGAAAGCCAGAAGGTAAGGTTTTGATAATTGCGCTACATAATGTAATATTTTGTTAAGGTTTATATTTATGAATAATTGATTATATTATGTAGTGACCTTAGGTAAGTAACTCGCAAATGTCACGAGGTTGTAAGGGCTTTCTATCTACTATATATTACTTATTATACATCGTCAGTAACTCAGTAATGATGCTGGACAGGACGCTGCAGTGCCTGGGACAGTGTGTGATGGTTAAGGTTTGCCTAATATCTATAACCTCCTCCCCAAAGATGGTGGGAGGATCAAAATCTTTAATCCTTCCAGTTTATTCGGTTTTTAGTCAGAGGAAAGAACAGGTCAATACGGCTGAAGCTGACGAAGCCGCGGGTTTCTTCACGATGTTTTTCTTCACCGTTGAGCACGTGTAAAATATGAACATTCATTTTTCAAGAAAGAAAAATCTATAGATTCACCGGCTGGTATCGAACCTACTCGTACAACCCTCGGATTGAAAGTCGGGCATACTGTTATGACTGGCGTTATGTCGGGCGTACTGTTAGACTCGGCTAACATTGCTTGAGCTAGGTTTTACAAATAAATAAATTATAATTTAAGCCGTAAAACGTTCACTACTGAACACAGGCCTCCCTCATGGATCTCTATGTTGATATCCATATATAGATGGTTGCCATACTCACCACGCTTGGCAGGCGGTAAACGGAAAGACGCTGTTGCCCAGCTTTCGGAGGTATATCTTAGCAGGCTTTTACTACATCTACGGGCATGAGAGGAGGGGTAACATTCTACTGCCGGCACCCCACGGCATCGTCAAATCGTCAAAATGATCTTATTTAATAACAAGTGCAGCTGTGGGGTAACAGAATAATGTTGCCTCTCTTCTCTTGCCCTTGGATGTAGTAAGAGCCTGCTAAAGGATACCTCCGGAATATAGGCAGCGTCTTTCCGTGTATCAACATCCCGTACTGCGCTTGCCAACCCGCCTGCCAAGCGTGGCGAGTATGGAAATAACCCCTCAAGATCAGTACTATCAGGGAGACCTTTGACCTTTGGACATCTTGCAGCTGAAGATGCAAGTAAATAAACGAATAAACAAAAATAAGAAACGTGGAAGTAAAAAAGGGTGTTTCATAAATCTACATTTATTTTAAAATTGAAACTCAAAACACGAGAGCATGCATGAAAATGGTTATTCGACTATAATTTTAAATTAAAAGCAAACGGCTCGTTCATTGCGATCCAATTATTTTATACAAACGTTTGCTGGCGATTTCTCGCGTGGACAAATAGTGGCGACGGTTTAATTGGCTCGGAGTATCAGAAAAATCTTTATTAACAAATCAAGTAAACAAAGGTTGTTGGTGGAAGATGGCATTAACGTAAGATTAAATATGTTTTTTTTTTTATTGTTAGTGTGTATGTTTTGTAATTGCACGCTGGATAAACTTTTTTTTCTTGATTTCCCCTACGTGTGGGCTATCATTGAATAGGTATTTAAAAACCATTCAGAGGTTGCGAATTCTTCGATTAAGGGTTCCGTTTACTTTAAAGATTGCTTTCATGTTTTGGAAAATTGTCGCTCGAATAAGTGATACGGTAACAAACATACCCGCAGGGTGATTACATATCTCGTGACAGGTTTTACAACAGGCAATTGGGAGCAATATTGCTGTTAAATGTCAATTTCTTGCTTCTTCTTCTTTTTTTCTTTTTAATGGCTGATGCATGCACAGACTAAGGAAAAAAGAATTTTCTTTTTTCCTTAGTCTGAGGATGCATGCCACTTGCTGCAACTCTGCCAGTGTCAGGTAGGTAAAAGTACCTCTAATACAAAATTAACATTTGACAGCAATATTGCTGTCATTTGCTTGTTGCAAAACCTGTCGCGAGATATGTACGTAATCACCCTGCGGAATACCTTAAACTAGAAACTTAATTAATACCCTGCAAAAAGAAAACGAGGGCGACCAGCAAATAGACGATGTGATGATATCACAGAAATTGCCGGAAATACGTGTTGAATAACAGCCAAGGATAGAAGCCAATGAAAAAACTCGGGGGAGGCTTTAACCGCCAAAAGCGGTCCTTACCAGATAGACTAGTTTAAAAATAGTGTTAGCTAGTATTATAAAACACCATACAACCACTTCTAACAACAGATCCACGGTTAACTACGAAACCCAACATAGCGCGTGGCCTGACACACACCTGTCCTTATTTTATTTATATAGTATTCTTTATTATAAAGATTACTTTTTATATTTTTTTTTGTTTATTGAAAATTATATACTTCTTTATAATATTAGTCAGCAGGTATTTTTTATAACTTTTCCATTTTCAAAACCCGATGAATTAGCTTATGTTAAATTCAAAAAACCTGAGCCAAGCTTCTCTTATAAATTCACGAACAATTTGGAAGATGGTGTCGCCCGCTTGTATTTCACAACCTCAATCTTTTTGACGTCCTGGGGGATAGAGTAAAAAAATGAGTTTGGCCTTACGCGATGAAGCCGACGTCATAACTTAGACGCGTAAACCTACTAACAATGTTAAATTTATATCAAGGAACGAACAAGGGAGAGAAAGGTGTTATGAAGTATCGCATTCCTTCACAATAAACTCAGAAAATGTTATGAACCCTACTTCTGTCCAAATTTAAACAAATATTAACTTCATAAAGCTATAATTATTTTAGGTGCACAGCACACACAGTCAATACGCATGTAAAATTCCAAATTTTGAATTCCCTACATTTCAGGAAAAGCGTAATTTCAATAATTGGCATCACAATCATAACATGGAAGAACTAAATATGTAGTGCATTCGATTTGGTATCCATACACCAAGAAATTAAGGTTATTTCGTTTTTATCAAACGAGGCCCTGATCTCGTACAAGCTGATGTCGGGGATATCCTCGGTATAATGTCGGGTCAGTTTGGCTCTCGGGTCTTAGGCCGCACTGCAAACAGGTTTAGTGACCGAATCGTAGACGATTAACCTGTTTGCGGCAAGTGCGGCGAACAGATTTAGCTGTTAAAAGCACTTCTGCTTACTTGACGCTTTATACTCGCTATATTCTCTCTTCAGATTCATTTGGCTCTTCCCAATAGACATATCTCATATCTCGCAAACACTTTGGAGCCTTTGTTCCACTCTATCATTTATTTGACACGAGCTGTATATAAAAGGCATAAATATCATGGCACAAGGATTATATAATTTGTCTATTGAGTTGCCAATGTGAATTAGCGTCGTTGGGAGACTGCAGTCGCAACAAGCGTCGTTCAGTCATGAAATTAAGAGTGTCATAAAAAAGTTTGTGAGTTATATTTGAACGGCGCATCTTAAATATCTAAGACCCCACCGTATGTGGAGTTTCTACGAACGTGTTATTGATGTATCTTTTTATAGAGAGTCAAAGCGGTTTGGAAGTGCGAGTTGATAGGTTTCGAGGTTTTGTATTTATGCACGAGTTTAGCGGTCGGAGTATAGACCATGTAAATCACAGAGATATCATTGAGTAAATCCCTCCTTGTTGGTCAAAATGAAATCTGCGAGGCGGCATCTGAAAAAAATAATTCATCATAAAGAGTCCTTTTTTTAGATAAATTGGCCAGCCACTGTCCCCCGGGGTTCCGTTGCCCATATTGAAATTGCCCAACTCTCAACTCAGCATTGCTTTGGGGAACTGCATTAAAGTCCCTCATAACTGATTTCTTCATATACAATACATAGACTCTGCTTTTTCATCTGGGTGTAACGAGTTCGGCGCATGGACCTGAACGACTTCCAGCGAATATTTTTTTAGATATTTTGTGTGAGCAGGTATGCGACACTGCTCAACACACTGTCGATGGTGACAATGTTGTTGATGAGGGACTTGTGGACGAGAAACCCGACACCACCTGGGACAGTTCTTTGCTCTCCCGGTGGTAGAGTTGGTTACCAGACTTGAGGGATATTTGTCCTCGATCTCTACGGATTTCCGATAATCTCAAAAATGACCCAGATTTCTATCAGTCCTCAAAGTGCGGATGTTGTGTGTAACCAACTTGTTGTTAGGGTTGGTAGATCTGCAATTATTACCACACCTAGCTGCGCTGTGACGGCTGCTACCATAGTCAGGACCAGCGGCGCTGCCGGGGACTCGGGGCTTGGTCCCTGGTTGTTTTAGGCGAGCTAAATCTTGGTTGTGTTTTCATGAGGGGTTGTTGTCATACTCGCCACGGTTGGCGGGCGTGTTGACAAGCTGAGGGAGCTTGTCAACACGCCTGCCAATGACTGACAATGAGTATGACAACTCATGAAAACTTGTTGCATTGAGACACGCAAAGATACTGCTGGCCATATTTTGTATGTATTACGTATCCCTTAGCAGGCTCTTGCTGCATCCACGGGCATGAGAGGATGAGAAACATTCTACTGCTGGCAACCAACGGATCGGTCCACCTATATGTTATTATATTATTTTTATATTTAAGCGTTTGCTAAGTTATTTTAAAGTGTAGGACAAAGTGTATAAAACTACATATTTGTCTACGAACCTTTAAATCCAAAGAATCCTGATATTTCGTCACCACTTATCAAAATAGTAGATTAGTTTACCTACAATGTCCATTAGTGCAAATCTATTGAACCATTATCTGTCAGTAAAAACATGTACTTTTGGAATACAGTGAAGCAGAAATAGGGTAACAAACAACAAGTTCAAAGACAAAAGACCCTATGATTCTATTACAACACATCTCGGCTAATGATTTCTGGGTACGATCTAGTGCTCCATTTGCTTTGAAGTTTACTCGTGGCATTATTCTACGAGGAATGTACACCAAAGCAGAGTTCTCGTTCGAGTTTTTTGGTTATGTCTAAAACGACCAACATAAAATATCTTTTCATTTTATTTATGCATAAACAAAAAAATATTTTACTTAAAGATAGTATAATATTAATATATTGTGTAAATATGTTGAAATCCCTATTAAACCCTACTTCCTTACTAATATATAAAATTGAATGAGTGGGTATATGTATGTATGTTCCATTTTCACGTCAAAACAGCTAAACCAATTTTGATAAATTTGGCATAGGAATAGATTAAGACCATGGAGACGGACATAGGCTATTTTTCGTTGCGTGAATTAAACCAAAAGTGATTAAAATAGGGGATAAAAGTTTGTTTGGAAAAATCTTTATTTTTCATTTATAGGTAGTACCTAAAATATTTCATATATACAGTGGTGGTCATCTAATTAGAAACTAGGAGTTTGACTTTTTTATTAAGTAAAAGAAAAAGTAAGGCCTTTGCATCTATTATAGATGATTTTATGAAGCGTCAGCAACTGGTAATCATGCTGTACGGGACGCTGCAGTGCCTGGGACATTGTTTGATGGATTAGGCTTGCTCAGCACCTATACCATCCTCTCAGCTTAGTCAGCTGTTAATCAGAGGAAAGAACAGGTCAATATGTCTGAAGCTAACTAAGCCGCGGGTTTCCTTACGATGTTTCCTTCACCGTTAAGCACGTGTTATACATATGTAAACTTACACTTTTCAAGAAAAAAAATCCATTGGTTCACGGCTGGTATCGAACCCACGAACTTCGATTAAAAGTCGGGGGTACATACCACTTGGCCAACACGGCTGTAAAGTAAAATAATAAATTTATAAAGTAACTTATATTATTATAGCATATAATAGGTTTTTTGTTTCAGTGCTTCACAATATACACTATAGTTTTTCTACAACCATGACGACAATAAAAATAAATATCAGTGAAACAAAAAGTATCAATATCTTTAGGACTAGCAGAATGTACAACTAATTAGAAACATTGTATGACTTGGTTCGAGATTTGAATTTTAAACTGAAATACAGTTAGCCGTGGGGCGCCGGCAGTAGAATGTTGCCTCTCCTCTCTTACCCATGGATGCAGTAAGAATCTGCTAAGGGATACCTCCGGAAGATGGGCAGCAGCATCTTTCCGTGTTTTGTTTTTCACTACCCTATACTGCGCTCGCCAACCCGCCTGCCAAGCGTGGTGAGTATGGCATCAACCCCCTCATGACTACACAACTAAAAACCAGGCCCCGAGTCCCCGGCGGCCCCGCTAATCCTGGCTACGGTAGCAGTCACGGTAACGGCGGGGCTAGGGGTGCTAAGAATCCCCGGGAGACGATCGGCTACCAACCCCTACGACGACCACTGGCCCTGGTAACACACAACATCCGCACTTTGAGGACAGACGATAAGATTGTTGAGCTGGAAGAAGAAATTAGTAGATTACACTGGGACATTTTGGGGCTATCAGAAGTCCGTAGAGAGGGCGAGGACACGATATCCCTTAAGTCCGGTAACCTACTATACTACCGGGAGGGCGACCAACAGTCCCAAGGTGGTGTCGGGTTTCTCGTTCACAAGTCACTCATTAACAACATTGTCACCATCGACAGTGTGTCGAGCAGGGTCGCGTACCTAACACTCAGAATATCTAAGCGATATTTGCTGAAGGTCGTTCAGGTATATGCGCCGACCTCGTCACACCCAGATGAAGAAGTAGAGTCTATGTATGAGGACATCAGTAGAGCCATACATACGAACAACACTCACTTCACTGTTGTAATGGGGGACTTCAATGCAAAGCTAGGCATGAGAAGCGATGATGAGTTGAGAGTGGGGCAATTTGGGTATGGGCAACGGAACCCCAGGGGACAGAGGCTGGCCGATTTTCTGGAGAAAGAAGGACTCTTTATGATGAATTCTTTCTTCCAGAAGCCGCCTCACAGGAAATGGACCTGGATGAGTCCCAATGGTTCTACGAGAAATGAGATTGATTTCATCCTGACCAACAAGAAACGAATATTCAATGATGTCTCTGTGATTCACAGGTTGAAAACCGGCAGTGATCACCGAATTGTAAGGGGCACATTGAATATAAACGTTAAACTTGAAAGGTCCCGTTTGATGAAATCTACGCTCCGACCCACTCGCGCACATATCCAAAACCTCGAGAGCTTTCAACTCGAACTCGCAAATCGCTTTGACTGTCTAGGAGTAGATGCATCGGTGGACGAGATCAATAACAGGTTCGTAGAAACCGTCCATACGGTGGGGTCTCAGTTCTTTAAGACCCCCCGTACTAATAGACCTCAGAAACTTTCTGATGACACCCTAAACCTCATGGCTGAACGACGTTCTTTGCGACTGCAGTCTCCCGATGATGCTCAGTCACACAGGCAGCTCAATAGACAAATTTGGAAATCCTTGCGGCACGATATTCGTACCTTTAATACAGCCAGTATTAAAGCTACGATAGAGCGGAATAAAGGCTCCAAAGTGTTCGCGAGAGATAGTTCTATTGGGCAGAGCCAGATGACGAAGCTGAAGAGGGAAGATGGCAGCATAACGTCAAGTAAAGCAGAAGTGTTAAGGGAAGTCGAAAGGTTCTATGGACGGCTCTACGATTCGGTCACGAAACCTGTTTGCAGTGCGGCCAACGACCCAAGAGCTAAACTGACCCGACATTATACCGAGGATATCCCGGACATCAGCCTGTACGAGATCAGGATGGCCTTGAAACAGCTTAAGAACGACAAGGCGCCGGGTGAGGACGGAATCACTTCAGAGCTTCTGAAAGCGGGTGGATCACCGGTACTTAAAGTCCTTCAGAAGCTATTTAATTCCGCCTTGCTTGAAGGTACGACGCCAAAAGCATGGAACAAGGGCGTGGTGGTTCTGTTCTTCAAGAAAGGTGACAAAACCTTACTTAAGAATTACAGACCCATCTCGCTGTTGAGCCATGTTTATAAGCTGTTTTCAAGGGTCATCGCGAACCGTCTCGAACGCAGGTTTGATGACTTCCAGCCTCCCGAACAAGCCGGGTTCCGAAAAGGCTACAGTACCATAGACCACATACATACGCTGCGGCAAGTCATACAGAAGACCGAAGAGTATAACTTGCCGCTATGTCTTGCGTTTGTGGACTATGAGAAAGCCTTCGATTCGATCGAAACATGGGCGGTGCTTGAGTCTCTCCAACGATGCCGAATTGACTATCGGTACATCGAAGTGTTGAAATGTTTGTATACAAACGCCACTATGTCAGTCCGAGTACAAGAACAGAGCTCGAAGGCGATTCCCTTAAAAAGAGGCGTAAGACAGGGAGACGTAATCTCTCCGAAACTGTTTACGACCGCTTTGGAAGATGCCTTCAAGCTCCTGGAATGGAAAGGGCTGGGCATCAATATTAACGGCGAATACATCACTCACCTTCGATTTGCCGACGATATTGTGGTCATGGCAAAATCGATGGAAGAGCTCAGCACGATGCTCGAAGGCCTCGATCGAGTCTCCCAGCGGGTAGGCCTTAAAATGAACATGGACAAGACGAAAATCATGTCAAATGTCCATGTCGTGCCTGCCCCAGTTATGGTTGAGAACTCGGCTCTTGAAGTTGTAGACGCGTACGTATACCTAGGACAAACAGTCCAATTAGGTAGGTCCAACTTCGAGAAAGAGGTCAATCGTCGAATCCAACTCGGATGGGCAGCGTTTGGGAAACTTCGCAACGTCTTTTCGTCCAACATACCTCAGTGCCTTAAGACGAAAGTCTACAACCAGTGTGTGTTACCAGTGATGACATATGGAACCGAGACGTGGTCCTTCACTATTGGCCTTATGAACAAGCTCAGAGTCGCTCAACGAGCTATGGAGAGGGCTATGCTCGGGGTTTCACTACGGGATCGAATCAGAAATGAGGAGATACGTAGAAGAACTCGGGTCACCGACATAGCCAAACGGATTAGCACGTTGAAGTGGCAATGGGCAGGCCATATAGCGCGCAGAACAGATGGCCGATGGGGCAGCAAAGTTCTCGAATGGAGGCCACGGATCGGCAAGCGCAGCGTAGGACGTCCACCTACAAGATGGGCAGACGACTTGGTGAGAACTGCTGGTCGGCGGTGGATGCAGACGGCTTCCAACCGCAGTACTTGGAGATCAATGAGGGAGGCCTTTGTCCAGCAGTGGACGTCCTACGGCTGAAATGATGATGAATGATGACAGTTCTTACAATTTTATTGTCAATCACCCTAATCACATTGTGAATACTGCCGCCGTTTCTAACTCATTACAAAAAGTTATTTTTTTATTGTTTTATTAAAAATGGGTAAAAATAAGAGCTGTGATGCAGCAACGAGAAAAATTATAGTGAATTTTCATTTATAACAAAAATGGAGTTACAGAAAAATCTCCGATTATTTAGAATATTTCGTAAATATGATATTATTTAACGCCCTCGCACATTTCAAACTACACGGAACATCAGATAACGTGCCAAGAAATCTTCGGCCAAGGATAACTACAGTTCAAGAAGACAAGTTTATGCTTCGATTAGCCAAAGCCCATTAAAGGATCCAATGTTATAAGAAAAGAGGTATTTTCATAAGACGATCCTCGACACGTGTTTACTATACTAGTTCGTAGACGGTTGGTTGAAGGAAAATTGTTAGGAGTACAAAAATATCTTAGAGGAGACAATGATTCCATATTCCGGAAAATTTGCCAGTAACTTGAATATTTCAGTACGACAACGACCCAAAGCACATAGCACGCACGTTAAAGCGTTTCTCACAGAAAAATCGGTGACAGTCTTAGAGTAGCCTGCTAAGAGTCCGGATTAAAATCCCATAGAAAACTTGTTGTACACACTATAATATACCAAACTGTCGTAGAAACATGTAACTAATATATATGGACTTTACAGTACATTAGAAAACGCTGGGAGAAGTATTCCTGTAGAAACCTGTAATAAATTGGTTGAATCAATGACGCGTCGCTGCAGAACTATAATCGATAACAAAGGCTACCCTGCCAAATAAAAATTGTTTAAAGATGTTTTTTTTTAGTATATATCAAAACAATTAGGGTTTTGTTCAATTTAATAATGATTTCATCATTTCAGCCATAAAACGTCCACTACTGAACTAAGGCCTCCTTCATAAGTAAGTGGTAGTTGCCATACTCACCACGCTTGGCAGGCGGGTTGGTGAGCGCAGTATGGGATGTTGATATACGGAAAGACGCTGCTGCCCATCTTCCGGAGGTGTCCCTTAGCAGGCTCTTACTGCATCCACGGGTAGGAGGAGGGGTGAAATTCTACTGCCGGCACCCCAAGGCAAATTATGATTTAAGTAATGAGTTTGTGGTGTTTCTAATTAGTTGTCCGGCCTGTTTCTCGTATTTTATTTTGATGTTAATATAAGTTTACTTTTATTGGTTAATAATAGAAAACAACGGTTTTTTTCCAAAACTGTGGAAAAAAATCGTTGTTTTCTATTATTATAATGGCATAACCATGCAATATAATGTCCCATACATCGATTTTAATACGTAGAAACACTCAATGATACGTCGAAAATTAGTGAGAAAGGTAATTAGCAATAAAAATGGTAACCCAGGTGGGTTTTTCTAATTAGATGACTACCACTGTAATTATGATTTAAAATTTAATGAACCCGTGTTTCAGAATTTTTCAAAAATCATCCCAAGTGAAAATAAGGGGGATGAAAGTTTGTTTGAGTTTTTTTCACATGATTTACTTGAAGTTTCACATAAATAGCTAAATACCAAAATTATTCAACACAAGTATCAGCGTTTCTCAAAAATCACTCCCTGAGTGGAAAATTAGGGGATGAAAGTGTGTTTTGAAAAATCGTAGTTTTCTACTTGATGCACAAGAAATGTTGCATAAATTTTGGGACATAAAAATAATCGAACGTATTTCAAAATATTAAAAAAATCAGCCTGCAGTGGGTAATAATATATGTGATGAAACTTTGTGTGGAAAACATTATATCTTACTTGAGATGCTAGAAAATTGGTACTAACATTGTCAAATAAAAAAGTTAAGCATTTGTTACAACGTTTTTCTTAATTCATCCCCTGCCTTGGAGTGCTAGCAGTAGAATGTTGCCTCTCCTCTCTCTCCCGTGGATGCAGTAAGAATCTGCTTAAGGATATATCCGGAAAATGGGCAGCAGCGTCTTTCCGTGTATCAAAATCCCGCACTGCGCTCGCCAACCCGACCGCCAAGCGTGGTGAGTATGACAACTAGCCCTCATGGAGACCCTTGAGGGACGCCTTTGTTTAGTACTGGACGTTTTACGGTTGCAATGATGGTGATCAAGAAATATATGTTAAGAAAGTACAAAGAGTCTTTGATACATAGCAAAAATGGCAAAACCGCTACATGTATGCTTAATACATTTTGGTATTTCCTCGATTTATCGATTTATCATGAATCCCATCATCAGATATATGTTTTACAGCAAGCATATATTTTTAACTAACCGCAAGTTTATAAAGTCATTATATATAGATATATATCTTAGCCATCATTGGATGTCGTCACCCGTTATTTTACAAAATTGAAGAGTTATAACAACCATCTGTGGTTTTCTTCATCAGTTCCACTGAACCAAATCATACTTTCCGAGTGCAAGTGCTTGACTATTAGATAAATGTTCAAAATTGCCTCAGTTCCCTCGATTCCTCGTGGATCTCATCATCATAACTGATGATGGGGTTCCCAGTTATGAAAAAAATCAAAATAAAAAAAATAAAAAACGCCATAAGAACTCCATTATTCCATTTCTTTAAGTCGGTTAAAAATTAACATTGAAGCTGTTATTTATAATGACATAGAAAAAAAATAAAATGCTTTGCAGAAAAACTAAAAATACTTCCTTGTAAGCTCAATTTGAAGAAGAAGAAGAAAATCATTTATTTTTGACACACACACAACATATTATGTATACAAATTATAAAGAAAACATAAAAGAATCAAATTAGGCATACAGTGTTAGGTATACAAGTTATAAACATAGGTACAACCAATGCTGCGTGAGGTCAAAAAATGGACACTGCCTCAGTATTACCGGAATCACGTAGCAAGCTACGCGGTTGCGGCGCTGATTTTCAGGCAGGTCCGTGTGACCGCCTTGTCTGCCAGTGCAAGGCGCAGACGTACATAATAAATAAATACCGTTTCTTCAGTTATAATATTACATACAATAATTATTATTATTATTATTATTATAAGCCCATCTGATCCCACTGCTGGGCAAAGGCCTCCCCCGATTCCCTCCATGCATCTCGATCCTGAGCCACTTTCCTCCAGTCAACTCATACAATAATATAGTACTTAATTAATAAATAAATGAGGAGAGTAATATAAATACGTGACCGACCAATTTCGTTTCATTATCAAGCGACACCTTTAGAACCCTTCTTTCAATAAAAAAGCACCCTTGGCGCGCCTTTACGCTTTGACGATGCATGCTGCTCTCTCGTCTGCCAACTCTTTCAGACAGTCGTGGGTCGGTACGGGTACTTTCCGTTGAATTGCCCAAAATTGTTTGATTATATTTCTGCTTGTTTTCATACCACGGTATATTTTTTTTGTTACATGTGGATCGATACCATAACTATGAATTGCTTTGCAAACCCATACCAGGTTTCATAGCAACTTATTTTCCACTAGCTGTGCCCACGACTTCGTCCGCGTGGACTTCGATCTAGTAAGCAAGGCCGTTAATACCCGTATAGTACTCGCATAGTACCCGTATAGTACCCGTATAGTAGCGTATAATACTCGTATAGTGAGCGTAATTTAATAAGCATAAATTTCAGGAAATTAGACGAATGCGCAAAGCGCGAGTTAATCAAAGCACAATTTCAAAATACTTCTTAACTAATTTGTGCATATAAATTATTTGAATTACTAATACGGGAAAGGGCCACGTACAGCTGACCGTGTCAAAAGCAGCTGACACTTAGATCTATGCCTACTACCGAAAGAGTTTGTCCTTGTGCCTTGTTTATGGTTATTGCGTAACATAAGCTCACCGGGAATTGCACGCGCTTATAACGAAATGGGTAATTATTCGAAATTAGAGGAATTCTGAGTATAAAAATGCTATCTCCCGTGCCGCAACCTGTTAAAATCACTGCTTCAATAAAATTTGCTTATAAACTCCTAACTTTTAATCTGGTGCCGTTACATAATTAAGGCGGACTTGATTCCTTAAAAGTATTATGGGGACGCCGATTTTTAATTTAATATTGTCTGACGGAAGACCGAGTGCCCTCAGGGAATCTAAAAATTCAATGGGGTAATTGGTAGCGTCTTGTTTTTCCAGTTATCTGTAAATAGAGCGATATCCAGTGTTATCCCCTTGGATACTTGTCAAAATTGTATTATTGCGTGGTGTTAAAATTTCCCTTTCGCAGCCATGAATAAGATTAATTTGTTAATGATGTTGGGTCACCATACATAATGTGTGATGTGGTCCTACAGTGATATAACAGTGTGCCAGAGATTTTCAGATAAAATAACTTTTCCTCCCACTTTTGAATATTTTCCGTCACCAATTTTAAGTAAAAACTCCAAAAATTCTTGTTTTCCATTATAAATAGTTATAAAACATTATCTGGTCCGGTTTAATAGCTTGCTTTGTAACCAACAATATCAGTTGAGATGATCTGGTTTGGTGTAATACGTTATTATTATGGTTTAACGAAAAGAAAAATATTTTAAAGACATTCAAGTAAATGTTTTTACTAATAATTTTGAGTGCAAAAACAAAAGGGTCAAATAATAATTAAAATCCATATTATCCTATTATCCTATCCACAATTCAACTAATCCCAGTATCATAGCAAGTATTGCTATATTTCGACATTCAATTATACTCGTACAGTCAGTGGTATCGGTTTTGTGACGTGCGCAGTCTAAATACCTATACCGAACCATACCAACCCGTACTCACATATGCAAACAAATAGGTACCCATATTAAAAAACCATCCGCAATTGTCCGTAAATACTAAACCAGCCACGGGATAATTAATATCAACCCAACATACCCATATCATAAATAGTTTTTCTGCGGAATGATACCAGGTTTTAGGTATTTTATAATAGATAGTTTTTTAAACTATTTACTGTTTGTTCACCCACTTCTAACTTTTAGATGCAACAAAGACTATGTATTATATACAAGGTACATTTTTATTTGTGGGTGAAATCGAGAATCGGTATTCATATTTCTTCGTTAATTCTCTTTTTAACGTTCAACGTGAAGAGGAAATTCATATCTCAATTCTGTCGACAGATGATTGTTTAACCTAATTATTTTCCTGAATAATTTATGTGTACAATTCTGCAAAAAGTTTTTGAATATCGTGTGTATTAGCATATTCATCATCATCATCATCATCATCACAGCCGTAGGACTAATCTGTCTACGTCCACTGCTGAACACAGGCCTCCCGCACGCATCTCCAACATCATGAGGGGAGTGTTGCCGTGCTCGCCACGCTTAGCAGGCGGGTTGGCGAGCGCAGTATGGGATGTTGATACACGGAAAGACGCCGCTGCCCATCTTCCGGAGCTATCCTTTACCAGATTCTTACTGCATCCACGGGCAAGAGGGGAGAGGCAACATTCTACTGCCGGCACCCCACGGCCCATTTGCATATTACTGACTTTTAATGGAACACGTAATCATGTGTTACACAGAATGTTTTAGATGAGAACGAAGAACGACAGATTCTCAAAATGTAGACTGATTGTAAAATCAATGTTCTAGATAAGTCTTTGTCGATGCTTGCAATAGTTTTTTAAACAAACCTACTTAAATCAAATTTAAATCAAATATTTTTTTAAAACCTTTACGACATATTACCTATTTAGCGCAACTTTCAAGACTAGTCCAGTGTTAGTTAAAAACTGTTAGGTATTCAATTAAATGCGCAGACAGGTATTACACGTACTTATTACAAGTTTATATCCCGTTAAAATTGCATAAAACATTTTTCCTCTCAATGTTACCCTTTCACACGGAGCAATAAAAACTAAATGAACATTTTTAAAACTTGAAAGCACTAGTTCACCAACACAAACCTAAACCGCTTTGCTATCAGCACATTTGAAACTTATTCTCCGTTCGTGAAAGAGAGACGCTGTTTGAAAATTTTGCCGGATCGGAACTTATAATTTGGTTTGAAGTTTAAACTCACTTATGAATGGCATACTTCTGTGATTCCACAGAAATATGAGGATTGAAACGTTGTTTAAATAGCATATCGTCTAGGTTTTTAATCGTTCTATAGAGTCTAAATTGTAGTGTAGAAATTTTGACTAATTTTGTCTATATCATCACCATCATCCCGTTCAACCCACAGCTGGGCATATGCCTGCCTTTTATTATGCCAATTATTACCTCTGAAGTTTGCTATTCCAAGCCAGGCAACAAATTTTGTCCTAATAAAATTATAAAATATACTATTAATTTTGACGAACTCCGATGAATGACAGTTGGCGTAACGGCAGGCTGATAGCCAAGAAGTTGCGGGTTCGTTTATCGCCAAGAGTCAAATGATTGCTTTTTCGCAGATATTTGAGGGAGGCTTATGTCCATCGGTGAACGTCCTACGGTTGAGATGATGATGATGATGATGAATCAGTTCATCCTATTTATGTCATCATTAGACTCTGGCGTATACAATGTCGTTATAACCTAAACTTTTGAGCTGAATATTAGTTCGAAGCCAAAATTACGCCCTATATACCTATTTTGAGCATGAAAACCGCTGGACTAATTTTTACCAAAAATAGCCAAGAAAACTCTCAATCAAGTCGCCTTTGGAATACATTCAAATCGGTTCATGCTTTTGGGAGCTACGATGCCACGAAACACACACATACTTCAAACTTATAGCAGCCCTTTTTTAGGGTTCCAGAGCAAAATGGTAAAAAGGAACCCTATGGTATCACTTTGTCTGTCTATCACAAATGGATATCTCGAGAACTACTGATGCTATCGACTTGAAATTTAAAATGGGTAAAGAGCACACTTTTGTACTAATACAGCATTATATGAAAATGTTAAAATATATTCTTATTATGATTGCAGGGGGCGGATAGGGATCTCAATTTTTTTAAGCAAAGAGTATCATATTATGTAAGGTATTCATTTGCACATTAATAAAGAGTTTTAAGTTTTTCTTTAAGCTGTATCGTTTCTAAGTTATTTACAAAAAATGTTGAAAAAACGAACTTTTCCCCCCCTTATCTCCGAAGTTTGCAAAGAAAAACCCGTGAAACTTTAATAGCTAATAGTAGTGTACGTAAAGTTTATAGGAAAATTATAGCAAACACTCTGCATAGTTTTTTTGACAAAGGGGGTGGAAGGGTGGTTTTCAAATTTTATGTGAAGTTACTAGGTCATGTGGGTTTTTTAATGAAAGGTATGCGATCGCACATTAATAAACAGTTTTTAGTTTTCCTTTAGGCTGTATCGTTTTTGAATTATTTACAAAAATGTTGAAAAAACGATTGTTACCCCCCTTATCTCCGAAGTTTGCAGTGTATGTAAAAATTACAGGAAAATTATTACACAATACAAGTAAGAACAAGTCGCATAACGCCAACTTAATGAAACCTGTGTACTTATAAGTATGCAACATTTTTGTTAGTGTTTTCATAGATTGCTAAGCTGCTATCAGCTTAGCAATTTTACTTAGAACTTAGACCTTCACAATAAACCTTACCATATCTAATTATCTAAAAGACACAAATGCTTGGAAATATATTTGCTCCAACTCCGAAACAACTAAAAAAACTAACTTTTATAAATAATGTTTTTTCGTAGCTACTTAACACAATAAAAAGCGATTAGAAAACATTTTAACAGCAATGTTTTAACAATGATCTTTCTAAGAAGACCATAACGCTTAAGCAAGCTTATTTAGTTTTAGAGAAATGGTCGCTCTCTTATGTAATACGGTTTAACAAACAAAGCGGAATAGGATTACTCCAAAAAGTCACTAAATTCCTGTTAATATGTTTTGGTAAACGTAAATAAACAAACATCAACTTCTAACAACCAGGTCTACGGGTACGTAACGGAACCCTACACAGCGCGTGGCCCGACACGAACTTGTCCTAATTTATCACAGAATGTTTTGATGCCCTCAGTATAGAAAGTATGCTAGTTTTCATTAATACTAACCTTTTATCGTCATACACAGTTAGTATGTGTAAAGCTGTGGGCAGCAGCTAGTAAATAAATATTATTTATTTACTAGCTTCTGCTCACAGCTTTACACTTTAGGTACAGATGATTTATGTTACATCTATGACAAACTTTTTTACGTAAGAACGCACTACCGAAATCAGCAAAATCACCCAATGTCAAATATCAAATAACTTGGTACTTGTTGATTCAAGGGAAGCATCAAGAATATAAATACTGAAAGCACTTGTAACGAGGGTCCAAAGACAGCTGACGTGACCACGGGGGCAATAAAGAATGGGTACTTGATGTAGGATTTTTAATATTGGAACAATATTGTTAACGGTTAAAGGGGCTAGTGATGCACGGGACACAATTCGTTTTTTTATTTTTCTGACACAAAAATGCCCGACTGGAGTTCAGGAGTTTTATACAGAAGTTGGAGTTTTTCACATGCGAAATATTTTAGACTGATTTAGTTCGTGACACAATTTTACAGTCTTTACATTCTAGTGCGTTTTCAAATATAACTTTCACATTCAAATAATCATCATCGTCATCATCATCGTAGGACGTCCACTGCATCCCACGGCAAGCACGAATCAAAAAGCTTTATTCTCCGCGCAGCTTTATCAAAGTTTGAGAGAGAAGAAAATAAATTACCAGGACAAGTTAAAAAGGCATTAAAACAGACTACCAGCGCTTGATTATACCTTCCTTTTAATTAAATCGGGAGTTGCAGGTGTTGAATATTCAAAAGAAACGTAAAAGCAGGCTAAGTATCAGTTGTAAGATAAGAAAGCTTTTTATAGAAGTATTTAAACCATCGCGGTTAGAACCGCGAGGAAGGAAACATTTTGTCCAGAATGGGTCTCTCCTGTCTATTGCATTTCTACAGGGTTGCTAGGGAGAGGGCAGGTAGGATTAAATTCCGATGCAAGCGCAACCCGCATCATCATCATCATCATCATCATTTCAGCCGTAGGACGTCCACTGCTGGACATAGGCCTCCCTCATGGATTTCCAGTTATTGCGGTTGGAAGCGATCTGCATCCACCGTCGACCTGCGGTCTTCACCAGGTCATCATCCCATCTTGTTGGTGGACGTCCTACGCTGCGCTTGCCGGTCTGTGGCCTCCACTCGAGAACTTTTCGGCCCCATCGGCCATCTGTTCTGCGAGCTACATGGCCTGCCCATTGCCACTTCAACGTGCTAATCCGTTTGGCTATGTAGGTGACCCGAGTTCTTCGTATCTCCTCATTTCTGATTCGATCGCGTAAAGAAACCCCGAGCATAGCCCACTCCATAGCTCGTTGAACGATTTTGAGCTTATTTATAAGGCCAATCGTGAATGACCACGTTTTGGTTCCATATGTCATCCATCACTGGTAACACACATTGATTGTAGACTTTCGTCTAAGGCACTGAGGAATTTTGGAAGAAAAAACGTTGCGTAATTTCCCAAACGCTGCCCATCCGAGTTGGATTCGTCGATTGACCTCTTTCTCAAAGTTGAACCTACCTAATTGGACAGTTTGTCCTAGGTATACATACGCGTCGACAACTTCGAGAGCCGAGTTCTCAACCATAATTGGGGCAGGCACCACATGGACATTCGACATAACCTTCGTCTAATCCATGTTCATTTTAAGGCCTACCCGTTGGGAGACTCGATTGAGGCCTTCGAGCATCGTGCCGAGTTCCTCCATCGACTTTGCCATGACCACAATATCGTCGGCAAACCGAAGGTGAGTCATGTATTCGCCGTATATGTTGATGCCTAGTCCTTTCCATTCCAAGAGCTTGAAGACATCTTCCAAAGCGGTCGTAAACAGTTTCGGAGAAATAACGTCTCCTTGTCTTACAACCCTTTATGAGGGAATATCCTTCGAACTCTGTTCCTGTACTCGGACTGACATAGTGGCGTTTCTATACAAAGACTTCAACACTTCGATATACCGATAGTCAATTCAGCATCGTTGGAGAGACTCGAGCACCGCCCATGTTTCTATCGAATCGAAGGCTTTCTCATAGTCCACAAACGTGAGACATAGCGGCAACCCGCATACCTGCTCACAATCCCCGCCCGCGTCCCCCACCCCATGCCGCCTCGTCTTTGCGCACACTCCTACGCACCTCGCAGTTGATCTTCGCTTGTCCTTGTGTATTGTGCGTTTTACGTATTAGTATTTTTGATCTTTGACTCGGCTTGTTTTACTGGACTGTTGGATATTACCATTGTTTGACCTGGGCGTGTTATTGGACTCCAATACATTATTTATATCGATAAATTACATTATTTTTATATTTCATGTTTTATTTTTTTCTGAATTCTGCCAAGCCCTAGTACTTTTATATTATTATACATTGGTTTGATTAGATATAATCTTTTCATTAGCATAGATGGCGTTAGTGTTGAGGAGGTAGACCAAGGTTCATACATTTTTGCCCATTCTCCATGTTAGCGTGAGCAGCGTCAAATGGTTAGTAATTGGGAAAAGTTTCCTAAATGTGGTAAACTATTTAATAAATCGATCGATTATTAGAATAGCTACTAATCGATTTCAAATAATTATTAATTTTTTAAGAAAAAATCGACTTTAATTACTATGCCATAATAATGTGCTGGAGCTCCTCTATGTATAGTTTTATGCCATTTTAAACTTACGTTTGAGTTTTTTGTTTCACTTAATAATGTTTGCTTGCTTTCTTTCCATTATACATCGAGGAAAATACACAAATTTAATAAGCATACAATTCATCATCACCAGTGCAGCCTTAGATAGATAGATAGAAAATGCTTTATTGCACACCTTAAATATAAAAATAACAACAGAAAGATAAACACTAAACACAAAGTGACAATTGGCGGTCTTATCGCTAAAGAGCGATCTCTACCAGACTACCTTGCGATGGATTGGATTTGTGGATACAACAAGGGGTTTAAAGATGTACGAAAGGTTTTATGAAATATTTCAAATATACCATACATACATTATATAATATCAAGACGTATATACCTACATAAAATATTACAAACGTAATATATAAATACATAAACTTACATACATATATACATAATAAATATAAACTATGTGTGGAGCGAGTCTCCCAGCGGGTAGGCCTTAAAATGAACATGGACAAGACGAAAATCATGTCAAATGTCCATGTCGTGCCTGCCCCAGTTATGGTTGAGAACTCGGCTCTTGAAGTTGTCGACGCGTACGTATACCTAGGACAAACAGTCCAATTAGGTAGGTCCAACTTCGAGAAAGAGGTCAATCGTCGAATCCAACTCGGATGGGCAGCGTTTGGGAAACTTCGCAACGTCTTTTCGTCCAACATACCTCAGTGCCTTAAGACGAAAGTCTACAACCAGTGTGTGTTACCAGTGATGACATATGGAACCGAGACGTGGTCCTTCACTATTGGCCTTATGAACAAGCTCAGAGTCGCTCAACGAGCTATGGAGAGGGCTATGCTCGGGGTTTCACTACGGGATCGAATCAGAAATGAGGAGATACGTAGGAGAACTCGGGTCACCGACATAGCCAAACGGATTAGCACGTTGAAGTGGCAATGGGCAGGCCATATAGCGCGCAGAACTGACGGCCGATGGGGCAGCAAAGTTCTCGAATGGAGGCCACGGATCGGCAAGCGCAGCGTAGGACGTCCACCTACAAGATGGGCAGACGACTTGGTGAGAACTGCTGGTCGGCGGTGGATGCAGACGGCTTCCAACCGCAGTACTTGGAGATCAATGAGGGAGGCCTTTGTCCAGCAGTGGACGTCCTACGGCTGAAATGATGATGATGATGATGATGATGTGTGGAGCAAGCAGCTAGTGACAGCAGGACAAATAGTGTTCCTTAACCATGGATTTGAAGACTTAGGACTGTTGTCCAAGTCCACTGCTGGACATAGGCCTCCTTCATGGATTTCCATGCATACATATGTACATACATTTAATTCAAGGATTTTATCAGTGAAGTCGTTTTTTTTGTTTACAGTGTCTTAATGAGACTGTCTTAATGGTAATGATTGATTATGGTGACCCTAGGGTCACAGGGGCCGGAGTTATTTGACCTTTAAAGGTCACCAAAGGTCAAAAAATGTGACTTACGGAATTCCTCAAGGGTCTATAGTTGATCCGTTGATTTTTTTGATTTACCTAAACAACATAAATACAATAGGTTTACACTTTACGTGGACGACATATGCCTATTTTATTTTGATAGATCATTTGAGAACATAAAAGTCACCGCTCAAAAGGACCTTGGTATCTAAATGGTATATGAATATAAATGAATGGCTAAAATTCAGACTACTTACAATTAATGCAAAAAGAAACATCTTACAAGATATTTACCGCCAAAAATAAGCCTATACCAAATTATACCCCCTTATACATGGATAATGTAATACTACAAAGAAGTACTTGGTTGGATGACAAACTTACCTGGATTTGTCATATCGATCATGTTAAATCTAAGTTAACTTCACTGTCGTCTTTTTTAAACTTTCGCGATCACAACACATTATTAACATACATATAACCAGGTATTTATCGCGTAAATTACCTTTATTATTTCCCGACGTTTCGCTTGGATTGCACCAAGCATGGTCCCGGGAAGACTGATGTGATGGAGGTACCGCAGCAAAGCGAAGGCGTTTGTTGAACTACCCTCACTTGATCTTCATAAAAATTATTAGGGCCGGTTCCCACTGGGACAGCACACTACACTGACTGTATCCACATGCTGAGTTGATTTTTCACGCCGAGTACACTTTGCTATCACTGGATTCCATGAGGCAGAGAGTCTGAAACCGTCTTCACGATTGAAATTAGGATGCTTCTTAATCTCAATCGCTTCCCGAACCATTCTCTTATAATAGTGCCTCTCGTTGGCTAGGATTTTTGGGTTGTGTAATTCAATCCAGTGATTAGGTCCTGAGTCTACTATATGCTCTGCTATAGCAGACTTGTTTATTTGTCGATTTTTCACCGCAGCTATGTGCTCCTTAACACGTTCGGCGACAGTGCGCTTCGTTTGGCCTATGTAGGAGCGCCCACAGCTGCAATCGATCTTATAAACACCAGGAACCTGCAAAGGTACTACATCCTTTGGCGTACGCAGATGCTTAGCCACTTTTGCGAGTGGAGTATAGATAGACTTAATCGAAAACTTCTTCAGCAGGTTCCCAATCTTGTCCGTAACCCCTTTCACATAAGGCATGAACGCTGGCTGTCTTGCTACATCTGTGTGTTTCTGTTTGCGCCTGCGATTAGGATGCCATCCATTAGTCCTGTATCCGTTTCGTTTTAGAACCTCCTGAACATGTTCCAGCTCTCCAGGTAAATGTTCAGGGTCACAGAGGTCATGGGCTCTGTTCATAAGGGAAGAAACTACTGACTCAAGATGTGATGTGATATTGGATGATGATGTGAAGCAGCATTCAGATATCTGTCCGTGTGCGTCGGTTTTCTGTACACGGTATGAGATAGAGTTCCGTTTGATTTAACCATCACTTTCAGATCTAGGAAAGCTAAAGACCTGTTTTCTTCCATTTCATATGTGAACCTGATCTTCGGGTGTATTGAGTTGAGATGTTTTGTAAGCTGATCAACTTCCTGTTTACTTCCATTGATAATGCAGAAGACATCGTCGACGTACCTTTTCCATAGCTTTATACCATGGGCAGTCAGGTTAATCATGGTCTCAAAATGCTCCATCCAGATATTTATCATGTCAAGAGTTTATCTATCTATCTACCTATGATAAACGGCCCCAAAGGCCTTTCGATAGTTTTAATATATGTAAACATATTAAAAGTGTAGAAAGGGTGGCAAAGGCTAAAAATCTAGGTATTGTTATGGAAAGTCAGTTGCATTTTGAAACCTATATATCAGAATGTGTGCGTAACTGCTTTTATCGCCTTATGTTATTGTACAAAATACGCCCATATATAAATGAATCAGTACGCATAAATCTCTGTGAATCCCTGCTTTTGTCTAAGCTCAATTATTGTGACACAGTTTATGGTTCTTGTATATACTGAATTGTACAGCAAATATCATTCAAAGAGTTCACAATGCATGTGCTAGGTTCATTTTTCACATACGACCATAAACACATGTCACTCCATATCTTAATAATTGTATTCTTTTGAAAATGGCTGGTCGTAGAAAACTTCATCTTGCGAAACTTCTTTTTGGAGTAATAAACACAAAATGCCCTGAGTACTTATATGATAAACTTGACTGGGTTCATACCAAGTCAATGTATCCTAGTAGAGCATGTAACCCAGTTTTCTCCACACCAACACACAGGACCATGGCTTTCTGGGGCTCTTTCAAATTTGCTGCCACACGGTCGTGGAACGTAATCCCACCATCCCTCCATGCTGTGAAATCACACATTAAGAACTAATTTTAAAAACACATACTTAACAAACAAAAGCAAAATAAGTAAATTATTGGACAAAAGAGATATATATATATATATATATATAAATAAATAATATATACTATATTTATATAGGTAATTATAAATTCCAGCTGTAAAACATCCACTACTGAACACAGGCCTCTTTGATCTCCATGAAGGGTGGTAGCCATACACACTGCACTTAGAAGGCGGGTTGGCAAGTGCAGTATGTGCAGAAAGATGCTGCTGCCCATCTTCCGAGGGTATCTCTTAGCAGGCTCTTGCTGCATCCACGGGTGTGAGATAGGAGGAGGGGCAACATTCTACTGCCGGCGACCCATGGTAATATTTTATATTATTCTATAATATTTTATGGCTAAAATTTCCAAAGCCGACTGGCGAGTTGAAAGTCCATATTTTTTTTGTAGATAGTACTCACCAAAAGAAAGCGTTTTGCAAAGTCTCAGGTTGCGCAAATTTACGGTTCACGAGATATATTTATTTTTAGTTTTCATCCAAACTGGGAAATAACACACAATCACCACTTCAATTTGACAACTAATTGTCATGTCAGACGTCAAAGTCGACACTTTACGTTTCGTTAACACAGTAGAGTTGTATTTTATTCCATTTTAAGTCATGTTCTTCTACTTAAATATTTTTAAATTTTCACAATTATCATTGGTGTATAATAAATACGCAATATTACGCTTTACACTGCTCTGAACGGAATGCGAAGCGACGCCATTATGTTTCTTCTTCTTCTTTTTTGGCTTGAGATAAACTAGTTTTGCCAAGGCTAAACTAGTTCTTCCTAAATACAACTCTGAAGCTATTTAGGAAATGTATAAAATAAAAACACTGCCTGTGACAGAACCGAGATGGAAAGACTTTTAGGTTATTAGGTTTTTTTTTTATAACTATCCAAAAACACTGCTTTGGCAAAACCGAGATGGAGAAACAGTAGGTTATTAGGTTTTTTTCATAACCATCCAAAAACACTGCTGTGGCAGAACCGAGATGGAGAGACAGTAGGTTATTAGGTTTTTTTTTATAACTATCCAAAAACACTGCTGTGGCAGAACCGAGATGGAGAGACAGTAGGTTATTAGGTTTTTTTTATAACCATCCAAAAACACTGCTGTGGCAGAACCGACATGGAGAGACAGTAGGTCATTAGGTTTTTTTTTATAACCATCCAAAAACACCAAAAAAAAACATACTTTATCTCCATAGCCATGGGGCTCCGCGGGGTGGGGATGTTACAGGGGGGTAGCCCCTCCCCCCTTCCCCGTCTCCGCTCCCTTTCCACCCCTAAATCCATAATGGAAATAGTTATTCTAACCTAAAAACTTTGACCATGGATATCTCCATAACCATGGGTTTGCTCGGGGGGGGGGGGTGGTACATGGGGGTATCCCCTCCCCCCCCTCCTCCCCCCCCCTCCCCCCGAAATCGCCAGTCGGCTTTGGAAATTATTACCTATTTTATTTTATAATGTTATAATATGAAGGCACTTACCTTATACTATTTATATGCACGTTATACTCGTGAGTTTGGTGAACCCATTCAGACATCTCCCGCTGGCATCTCAAATCGTGCACAAACGCCACCCATCCATCCGCCCTTCATGTCTCCCAATAATCCACTATAGCGAGGGTGCATGCTCTGAAAACAAGCCTTGCTTATTGCATATTCTCACAATGTTTATAAGTAGGTTTAGAGGGTCAAAATGATCATCTTACCTTAAGGGCTTTGCACGACAGACTTGCCTAGTGGACCACTTTTTTAGTATCATATTTTCTTGATTTCTTTCTTGTGTTTCCCGGTCTCGCTTTTTAACAATAATAAATCACTTGCACACTGTAGGTAGCCCAAGACATTTATGTTCATATAAAAGTTAAAATATGTTCATGCATTTCAGCCCAGGCGCGGCTAGCTGACAAATAGACATAATCCTGGTGTTGCCTGTCTGGCAGCTTTTTAAGCGTGATAGATTTTCTTTTCATTTTGTTTTTAAGTATTATTATTAATTATTATTAAGTATTATTATTATTCAGTTTTATTTGTGTTTTGTGTTCTTTGTTTAAATTTGTAATTTTATTTTATTGTGTGTATTGTTACTGTTGTATTGTATTGTGCGTGTGGTAAATAAATGTTTTTTTTTTCTTCTTAGATTACAGTCCAATGGGACTGAGAGAAAATATCATGAAGAAAAATCTTTTTTACTCTATAAAGTCCGTGTCTGGCCGTGTCTAGTAGTGATTTGGTTAATGGGGGGTTGAGCCGTTCTCACCCAACAACTCAACTCAAGATTTTTATTATTGCAAGGCATTAATAAAAATCTTGAGTTTGAAGTATATAATTATCTTAATTCAATCTCAAGTTTATATCTTAATTCAACATAATAGCTTAGAATACTATGAATAATTTATCAATAAATAAATAAGAGGGGTTGTTACCATGCTCGCCATGCTTGTCAGGTGGGTTAACGAGCTCAGTACAGGATTGTTAACACACGGAAAGACGCCTACCTGTAAATGTCCCTTGGCAGATTCTTACTGCATCCTCGGGCAAGAGAGGGCAACATTCTACTGCCAGCAGTATTTTATTTATATATTTTAAGGTTGTGGCTTAAGTCCTTAACGTTTTCAGTATTCATGGCATGTACACTCTTTGCGCACAATTTTAAAGCAACAATGCATTTCATAAAATTCGCCATAAAAACACGCTTTCCGTGACATAGAAAGGAAACTTCCGTTTAAAGACTTGGGCTTTCTCATCACGTTGTACCGATATGCGTTCTGGGTTTTGATTGAGCTTTCTGTGCCCTCCCTTTGGTATAAGATTTTGACTTGAACAGAAGAAAAATAAAAATAGATTTATGTGGTTGGCATAAAAGGTTCAAATATCACTGTTAAATTCACTGCAAAAATGCAGTGAAACCGTACAAAAAATAAGTACACTTCAAATTGGAAGTTTGGCAATCTCCAATTACCAGTAGGCATCCTTATAACAAATATGTAATTAGGTTTTCATTTGTGGTTTCCACGATCTTTCCTCCATGGGCTTTTGGCTGTGGGCCTTTATCCTATACATACGTAATTTAATGTTGTGAGGGTATGACGAATAAATGAATAAATGAAAATTCTATAATGTTCACCAAATATAAACAAGAAATATTAAAACAAAGATTAAATCTTTGATTAAAGCTACAATAACTTCATTGTCAAATCATTGTCAAAATACATTTAATTTTTTTTTTTATTTATAACATGCTTTATATAAATATATTATATATATACATTATTATACACATATATAATTATGTATTATGTATATTCTATATGGTATTTTTTATATATACTTTTCTTTTTAATCTCCATTTTACCCCATCTCATTACCACAATACAATCCATCGAAAGGTTGTCTGGTAGAGATCGCTCTTTAGCGATAAGACCGCCGATTGTCACTTTATATTTAGTGTTTCTCTTTTTTTTGTTAATTTGTTTAGTTTAAGGTGTGCAATAAAGCATTTTCTATCTATCTATCTAACTTAGGCCAGGTGTCGGGCCACGTGCTATGCAGGGTTTTACGAACTGTTGTTAGAAGTTGGACTATATATTTTAGGTTTACCAAAACAAACAAACAGGTATAAATCTCACTAATATTATTAATTAAATCAGGCATTTGCGAAAATTCATGACAATAAAATGCAATGAAAATATCTAGTTTTAATTCCGCTAATGCTGAGATGCATGAGCACCGCCCTCCCGCCCGCTAATTATGCACATGCAGGGAGAACTAGGTTGTTAGTGCAACATGCATACCCAAACCCACACGACGACACGTGTTTCGCCTCTCCGCGAGGCATCATCAGGTGAAACGCCGAGGTGTTGACCGGTCGGCGGCTGGAACGAAAGGGCGTGAAGAGGTAACAAACATCCATACATCTATACAAATAAACTAATAAAATAAGGCCTTTGCATCTATTATAGATAATTTATACAGCGTAAGCAACTGGTAATCATGATGTACGGGACGCTGCAGTGCCTGGGATATTGTTAGATGGATTAGGCTTGCCCAGCACCTATACCATCCTCTCAGCTTAGTCAGCTATTATTAAGAGGAAAGAACCGGTCAATACGTCTGAAGCTAACTAATCCGCGGGTTTACTCACGATGTTAAAGCACGTGTTTGGTGTGCGTATACATTTTTCAAGAAATAAAAATCCATTGGTGCATGGCCTGTATCGAACCTACGACATTCTGATGAAAGTCGGGGGTACATACCACTCGGCCAACACGGCTTTTTTAAAGTGTAGAGTATAACTAAAGATCGAGCTTAGTACAACACTAGCTATTACGCTCACTCTGTACAAAACAATAATCAAATACGAGTATATTATAAGCAGTCTAAATTATTTCCTGCAACATTAACTCACTGTTAAATTAACAAACTTTTAGTCCTATTTATAACTAAAATGTTAAGGCTCAGCAAACCTGGTCCACGTGCTAATAAAGCGCTCTGAGCTAAATATTTGTATACTAGCTGGCCCGCGCGGTTTCATCCGAGTTAAGACAACGTTATTTGGGAAAGGTAATGATTATAATAGCAGTCTACGTATGTATGTAGGTAATTATAACAGGGAACCGAATTTTATGAACAAAGTGTCAAATAGATTCGTTAATATTAGGTATATACGCGGAAAGAAGCTGCTGCCTATCTTCCAGAAGTATCCCTTAGCAGATCCTTACTGCATCCGCGGGCAAAAGAGGAGAGACATTCTACGTTCTACTGCCGGCAGCGCACGGCAGTGAGTCAAAAAAGTAGAAACATAATATATTTTATTTAAACTTTAAACTCTTTAACTTAGGGGATGATTGTAGAAAAATCGACCATTTGCAAGTTAAACTCGCGCACAAAGGGTTCCGTACCATTGTGTGTAAATATTCTGTGAATATTTCAAGCGTCTACTTGTTGCTGTTATTAATATCGAGCAAAAAACCGCAAAAAAAAATCACGTTTGTTGTATGGGAGCTCCCCTTAAATATTTATTTTATTATATCTTAATAAAGCGGCAAGAGAAATACATCATCAATTTTAACTGTCTAGCTATCCCTGGTGACATACAGACGGCCAGACAGACAGACAGACAGCAGAGTCTTTGTAACAGGGTCCCGTTATTACCCTTTGCGTACGGAATCATAATTATGCTGAAAGAAATGTTTTATATTTTTTTATGAATGTAAGCACAAATTTTCAAGTATATCAAGTAAACAACAGTAATTTTATACACAAAGTTTCTTCCCCTATATTCAACTTAGATAATGGTTTAAGAAAAATGCGGAAACACATGTTTAAATTTTTATTTGATTTGTTACTATTATTTTTTTTAAAGGATCTCAAGTAAAAAATAATGTTTCCCACACAAAGTTTCAGTCCCTATATTATAAGTATTATAACTCAATAAAAGGGCTGTTTTAAAAAAAATTAAAAACGTTGGATTATTTTATGCAAAATTTCTTGTGAATCAAGTACAACTTTTATCCCCTACTTTGCCACTCAGGGGGGTGCTTTTTGAGAAACCTTGAAACACGAGTGCGAAATTTTAAGTAAATCGCGTGAAAAATAAGTACCCAATCTAATATTCTATTCTGACTAAATTGTTTTAAGAGTATGTTTTTGATTGTTCATATTACATAGTAGTTATGTAACTTTATATCATAAGAACTCAATAGCATGCGGACAAAACGTTTACAGTTTTGCATGCTTATAAATAAACTATGAAACTTTATTTTCTGTAAGTTATAAATAAATTTAAAAAATACTTCAAGCTAAAAATAAAGTACTTCAAGTAAAAAAATAAAGATTTTGCCATACAAACATGCATCCTTAATCACTTTTTGGTGCCCGTCCGTCCTAACCTATGTCCGTTTTTTTTTTTTTCGAAATGACAATATATGTTGTTGACCGCAGATGGCCATGACAACGTTACCGGACTATGGCGAGCGCAGAAGGCGCCCAGCCGCAAAAGTTAGGTTGGGGCAACAAGCTCAAGGGCACCACTTAGGTTCGAACCACGGCTTGGACTGTTGCCAGAATTTTTGAATCTACTGAAGGATAGCGTCTAGGTGCAAAACTGCACCTTTAGACGGAAGAATGTATTCTTCGGCCCCGCCGGCGGGACCGGTTTTTGAATATGTGTCTAACAGCTAGTGTGGGACGGGTTGACGTCACCTCCGGGTTAGCGGCGGTGAGCTCGTCAACGGGCAAGCCGAGAACGTGTCTCGGTCGACGGAGGAAAGAACTCGTGGGCAATGGCTCTATCGGGTAGTCGGAGGGTAATCCCGAGATTAACGGATTGGAGTGTTCCGCCGCCACTTCATAAAAACGCTTTGAAGCAGTTTTAATAAAGTGTTCGATGGACTCGAGTTTGAGATCTCGGTGGAGGTCTACATTGCGCATGTACCATGGGCAACCCGTGGCCCTGCGCAAGAAGTTGTTTTGGACTACCTGAAGGCATCTAACATGACGGGACTGGCCAAAGACGACAGAGGAATATGTCATTATTGGCCGTACAACTGTCTTGTAAAGTGTCACTTTATTTCTAAAGGACATTTTACTTTTCGAGTTGAGAAGGCTGTTTAACCGGCTAAGCACGAACTTCGCACGATTAGTGACAGACCTTATGTGGGGATAGAAGGAGAGACGTCTATCTAGGATTACTCCTAGGTAGCGAGCTGACCTAACCCAAGGGATGGGTTTATCGAAGAGGAGGAGAGGCTGGGGCAAGAAGGGACTCCGAGTGAAGTACACTGCTGCACTTTTCGTCGGGTTCACCTCTATGCGCCACTTTCTGAACCAGGCACCTAGGGTGTCTAGTGCAGCCTGCAGCCTTATGCGTACGCGATTCCTGTTCTTATCGGACGCGTACAGAGCCGTGTCATCGGCGAAGAGGGCAAGTTCGACTTGCGGGTGTCGGGGAATATCGCTGGTGTACAGCGTGAAAAGAAGGGGAGCAAGGACTGAGCCTTGAGGAACTCCAGCTCGGACGGGTTTGGGGTCTGAGAGCGTGCCTTCCACGCGGTAGCGAAAACAGCGGTTCGACAAGTAGTCTCGTAAGATGAGTACGAGCCTGTCTGGCACTCCAAGCAGGAAAAGCTTGTAAACCAAGCCATTGTGCCAGACTTTGTCGAAGGCTTTAGCTACATCGAGGAAGACAGCGCCCGTATCTGCTGGCCAAGTGTGATGCCACTTGGACAGGATGTGCTCCGTGATGCGGAGCACCTGCTGGGGACAGGAGTGATTGGCTCGGAAGCCAAACTGTTCGTCAGGCAGCCCAGGCTGCCCGCCGAACATTTATAGAATGTTGACGAGCTACTTCTGCAATCGCAGGGTGGCCATGATCGCAGGGGACCGGGCTGTCTGGAAGACGTCCACTATGGGGTGCCCGCAGGGATCTGTGCTCGGCCCGACGTTGTGGAACGTTCTACTCGACGATCTTCTCTGTTTGCCGGTGCCAGTTGGGGTGTCTTTTATGGCATACGCGGACGACGTGACGGTGTTGGTAGCGGGGGATGCTCGGAGAGAGTTGGAGGAGAAAGGAGCGGCTGTCTTGGGACTGGTAGCGGAGTGGGGTGCCCGTAACAGGCTCACATTCGCCCCGGCTAAGTCCCAGACCATGACCCTGAAAGGGAAATTGCAAAGGCCACCTCTGCTAAAGACCAATGCGTCTGGCACGTCGATCCGCACAGTCTCTGAGGCCAAGGTGTTGGGAGTCATTCTGGACCCCACCCAATCATTCGCACCCCACGCGGCGACGATCGGTGACAGAGCGTCCAATTGTTTCGGCAAGGTCTCGAGGGTTTCCGCAAACCGATGGGGAGTGCGGTACAGGGCGCTCCGGGTACTCTATGGCGGCACATACGAGGCGACGCTCACGTACGCGGCCAGAATATGGTATCACCGGGCTACGGTACATGTCGTTCGCAGCGTGCTGCTCAGGACGCAAAGATCCTCGTTAGTTCTACTAACGAAGGCTTACAGGTCGAGCAGTACTGCAGCGCTACCGGTTCTGGCGGGGGTCCTGCCGGCGGACTTACTGCTGACAAGAGCGGGTCGTAGGTTAGCTGAGACGGAGGGTGAACCGAACGAGACGCACAGACGTATCCGAGCGAGCATCGACGCAGAGACCGTAGAGTCCTGGCAGGCTCGATGGGAGGCCGAGACTAAGGGTCGCGAATTGTTCGCGTTCTTCCCAGACGTAGGCGAGCGCATGAAGGCGCACTGGGTTGAACCTGATTACGAACTTTCGCAGATCCTTATGGGCCATGGCTGCTTTAGGAAACGTCTGAGCGATCTGGGGTTGAGCGACACTACAGGGTGCAGCTGTGGGGAGAAGTGGGAGACGCGGGACCATATCCTGTGGGATTGCCCGTTGTACGCGGAAGCAAGAGGCACCATGTTAGGGGGGATTACGAGGCAAGGAGGGCTTGAGGGACCGATATACCACGCAGATCTAGTAAGTAGTGAGGCGAACTTCGGACAGCTTAGGAGGTTCGCCAGGACCTGGCATAGATCGAGGCGGGCCGAGGAAAGTACATTTTTGAACGGGGACGTGGGGGGGCACAGAGGTACCGAGCTGGAGGGGAGCAGCCCAGCAATGAAGTCTGTTCTGTGATGAGCATGCCCCAGAAGGGGGAGAGTGCCGGGACACGCGTGCGTAGGTTTTTGTAGAGTCTTGAGCCACCCGAGTGGATCATAACTCACAGATTCGGTCCGTATAACCGCAAGGTTGGTAGGACCATGGGAAGGTGGAGGGAGTGTTCGTCAGGCAAGAGACTATGCTCATTGACGTGACGCCAGAGACGTCTCAGAAGGAGACGCTCATAGATCTTCCCCAGGGAGCTGAGGAGACTGATGGGACGGTAGGAGGAAGGCTCGTTTGCCTTTTTGCCCGGTTTGTGGATGCCAATTACATTGGCTTCCTTCCAGACATCAGGGAAAGAGCAGTTAGCCATGGCAGCATTGAAGATGCTGACCAGGAGATGTATGAGGGCAACAGAGAACTTCTTGAGTACTCTGTTGCTGATGCCGTCCGAGCCAGGGGACTTCTTAGGTCGAAGATCTTTAATGATCTCGGCGACCTCTGCTGCTCTAATGAGGTCCAAAGGAGGAGCAGAGGGGGGAAGGGAAACTAGGCGGTCGACTTCACTGTTCACCATGTTAAGGTGATCAGGGTCGACGGGTTCAAGACTAGGAGAGCATTGGGATTCAAGACTCTCAGCTAGCGCGTCTGCTTTTTCCTTGTCATCAAACGCAGGCGTTTGGTGATTCGGGCGAAGCAGAGGGGGCAGGATTGAGATACCATCTGATTTCATAGATCTAGCCAGGCTCCAGTAAGCTAGATGCCCGGGTTCGATATTAGAAAGCAGATTGTCCCAAGAAGTGTTACGGTGCTCCTGAATGGCCCTCTTCACCTTGCGGCGAAGCGAGTTCATTCGGAAGCGATTTAGTTCGGAGGGCCAAGAACTAAAGCGACGAGTTGCTGCGTTCTTCTCTGTGATCAGTCGTCTTATCTCATCAGGCAGGACACAGTTACGATCAGGCGTAGCTGGGACCTGTCTGGACAAGTCGCGAACGGCGGATTGGACATGACTGGTCAGAGAGTCGACCGCAATAGCAATGTCGTCAGGGGACCTAATGTCGTCGGGGATTTTATCCAAGTCGGGAGAATGGATAACCTTGAGGGCTTTCTCAAGTTTATACCATTGCACCACAGTCTTGGTCGGGGGAGTAGGGTCCGGCAGAGGGCCAAGTCTTAATATGACGGGACGGTGGTCAGAGTCTAGTTCCTGCATCACTACTATGGAGCTCATCCGAAGGGATACGTTCCGCAGCAGTGCGAGGTCTAGAGTTTGGTTGGAAAAACCAATACGTGGGGAATATCGAGTGTGACACATGGGGGCAATAAGATCTAGATTTAAAGAATCTAGATAGCCTGAGAGGAGGGCGCCGTTTCTATTACGTATCGAGCAATTCCACATAGGGCTTTTGCTATTGAAGTCGCCAGCCAGAATGACTGAGCTTCCAAGACTGAGAAGGGATTCTAGGTCGCTTTTAAGAAGCTTCCTATTGGGGCTAAGATAGCAGGATGCAATGATAACCGGTTGATGACCGGTCATTGCAAGTCTGCAGACAGAGACTTCTAAGTCTGTTAAGGGCGGGGGATCAATGGGGATGCAGTGCAGCGACCTCTTGAAATAAATGGCAGTACCGCCTTTAGGGGCGTTCGTTCTGTCATTTCGTACCATTTGGTAGTTAGCGATCCTAGGATCGCGATGGCACTGTTTCAAGAAGGTCTCCTGCACTAGCAGAATATCTATTTGGTGATTGACAAGGAATTGCTTCACGAGTTCTTTCTGAGGAGATAGGCCGTTAGCATTTTTTAATGCTAGTGAGAGGGAGCGGGGTTTCAGTCTTTCTTTCTGCACTGCCATACTAAAAAGACTTGAAAGTGAGGGCGTCGAGAGACGCCATGACATCCTGATGATTAGAGATAATCATCAGTTTCTCTATGGGCGACTTCGCCAGGCTAAGCTTGCGCAGGAGCGCATTCACCGATCCGAAATCGATGTTCGGTAGCCCCAGGCTAGGGTTCTCAGCAGCGGGAGCTGGCTGAGAGGGCCTAGTGGGGCGGGGTAGGGGTGCGGGGGCAGGGGCGGAGTGAAGCTCCTGGGAACGCGGGGGAGAGGATACACCAGTTGTTGCCTGAAGGGCGCGGCTGGTGTAGCCCAAAGGTCTCGCCCAAGCTGACACAGCAGGAGGGGCGGGGGGCAACAAGGACACCTTCGGAGATGTCCTCGCGTGTTGGGGTGGGGCGGGGCGGAAGCGCTCCGGAGCCCTAGCATGCGCTCTCCTAGCGCTTGCCTTTGGGGCTCTGGGGCAGCCGCGATAGTTCGCGGTGTGCCCCTCGGTCCCGCAGAGCACGCAACTAGGCGGCATGGGGTCATTGGGGACGCGCTTGCAGTTAGCGGTGCCGTGGTCACCCAGACACTTGACGCAGCGGGGGCGGGCAAAACAGTTGCGCGCAGAGTGGCCATATAACTGGCACCTGTGGCACTGTCCGGGGGGGCCCTTCCTGAAGGGAGCCTCTACGTAGAGGCCGGAAAGGCGACACACGGTTTTGACGCCGAATATCGCCTTTCCTTCGGGCGAAAGGTCAAGGATGACTAGTACAAGATCGAACGGGGTCTTGTCCCGTCCGCTGTACATGCGGTGGACTTCCCTGACGGGGAAGCCCTGATCGCAGAGGTCGGACTTAATTACATCAGAGTCGAATTCCGCGGGGAGGCCGCGGATGACTACGCGCAGAAGGCGCTCGCTCTCGAGAGCATAGGTATGAAAACCTATGTTCTCAGCGCGGAGGACAGACGTCAGACGTCGGTGATCGTCCGATGTCTGGACGTGGATCTTAATAGAGTCCTTGATGGACTGGGCCTTGGTGAAATTAACCTTTTTCAAGGTTAGAAGCCTCTCCACGCTGGCCCATTTGGCCTTTTCGCGGAGGAAAACAGGCGGGGGGGGTCTCTCCTTGCGGAGGGTGGCGGGTTCGGCGGGGGTCGCGGGGGGAGTAGGCGGGCGGGTAGCCGTAGCCTCTACGGGGACTGCAATCTTAGCCGGAGGGGCTAAGGCCGATTTGTGCGACGACTTCTTCCTGCGCCGTTTGCCGCCTTCGACGACAGTGTAACTGTCGTCGGAGGACTGCTCCGACGAGGAAGAGTTGTCGCTCGGGGAGGGTTCGAGCTCCATCGCCGAAGCGTCGGAGTCCGAATCGGAGGAGGAGGACGTGGCGGGGGAGACCGGAGTCTCCGGGGTGGCCGGAAGGGCGGGGGCGGGGGTAAGAGGGGCCGCGGTGGCCACCTCCATCGGATGGGACTTGGACTTTTTGTCCAACTTGTTCGCCTCTTGGTACGAAGCGAGCAACTTGGACAACAAGTCCCCGTGCTGCTGGGCTAACATCCTGAGTACCCCCAGGAGGGTCTCAGGATCAAGCCCACCCAGCAAGTCCGGGCTTGACATCGCGCGGGGGTGAGGGGAGGTCCCTATTCCCGGGGGGGACACCCGGGAAATAACTAAGTGTCCCTCCTTGTCGGGTATAGACAAGGAGGGGTGTGTGCCTATGTGTCCTACCTAAATGTGTGTGTCCCTTTCGCCTCTCTTATGGGGCAAAAGGGGTGTGTGCCTCACGCTATCTGGGGTCGGCGAGGGTTCCACCCCAAGGCCGGTGGTTCCAGACCCAGCCGGATTCTGTGTTGCCTTGAAGAGGCAAAACAGGCGCTCCGGGTCCACGCCCAGCTAAGTTCGTTGTCACCGTAGGGTATCCCTTAGCTGACCACTGAAGTCGTGGCTTTCGACAGTTTATAGAGCAAAGAAACTAGCTCGAGAAATCGTTCTGAAAAGAACGATTTTCTCTTGCACTGGAGCAATTCGAGTTATTCGCTCTGAAAAGAGCAAACAACTCGAAAAGAAACAGGATAGTAATCCAGTAGCGCACTAAAAAGTGCGAACTACCGGTATTCGCTCGCGCAAGTGATTATTCAGACTAGCAAGCTAGTAAGAATAACACCGCAACGAAGCGAAGCTAGCACTGGACGCTAGCGGGCGACGGCAGGGGCCTGGTGCGGGGACCAAGGCGGCAGCGGGCGGCGGGCGTCTGGAACGACGTCCGAGCGGCGACTGAGCGAGCGCAGTGGAGGGGCCTGGTGCGGGGACCAGGCGAGCGGGCGGCTAGAGCGGCGTGCGTCTAGCACGACGTCCGAGCGGCGAGTCGATAAAAAAACGAGCACATGAGTTGGCCTATGTCCGTCAGACCAGTTAGTAGCCTATGTCCGTCTTCAAGACGGACTAGGGTACTTTTCGGCTAACCTATTCCTATTCACCTAAATCGGTTCAGCTGGTTTGACTTAAAAAAGGAACATATGTACATCCAAACTTTCACTTTTATAAATTAGTAGAATAGTAGGGATGGTACACTCTATAATAATATAAAGGCGCAACTGTGACTGCGAAACACTCAAAGGGAAATTGTTTAAGTGATGTAAAAGTACGGCTGCGATACAGTCAAAGCTAAATTATGAAAGTAAAGTAAGGCTCCGCCCACATGAACAACTTTCCTGAATGGTTAGAAAGTTTTTCTCTAGAATCGAAATAAAAGGGCCATCTGTTATAAGATGAATTGTGCAGTTTTAGCTACTGGTATTTATGCTGTACCTGACGGGCGGTGCTTGAGACTCTCCAACGATGCAGTTTTGACTAACGGTACATTGAAGTGTTGAAGCGTTTGTATGAAAATGCCAGTCCGAGTACAGGAACAGAGTTCGAATAAATGTACATGTCGTGGCTGCCCCGCTTATAATAATAATTTCAGGTAACAAACTTAGTTTAGTACAAGATGTTGTAATACTTAAACTACGGCCCATATAAATATATACCTTTTAGATATATATACCTTATACATAAAAATAAATCTTAATTACTAGACACTCGTTGGGAATGCGGCGACGAGTGACGCAGACACAGTGTCTCATTCCGTCGCTGCGCGGGATCGCGTCGCAGCGGTCGAGCCAATCGACTAAACTTGACGCCCTTCGGCCACAATTCCGGATTTAAAATATAGTTCATAAATATAGTTCTTATAGTTGAGAACTCGGCTCTAAGTTGTCGGCGCGTGCGTAGAGATTAATCGTCGAATGTAAGTCGGATAGGCAGCGTTTGGGAAACTTCGCAAGGTCTTTTCGTCCATAACACCTCAACGTATATTTAAGAAATGTTAGCTCCAATTATAAAAAAGTAACTTTTCAGTTGTGGAAAACAGCTGAATTAAACCGTGAGCTTCAATTGATCCTAAGCTATCAGCAATATTCTATTAAATAAGTTTCAGTATTATGTACAGAACTTGGCGTCAATTAGATCTCAATTCTTTTGTGGACGAAGTCAACAACCATGACATTCTTAATATTGAACTTGGCTTTCATTTTCACATTTATGTTTATGATAGGATATCATTACTTTTTAGAAAGAAACTAGCAAGCGGTTGTCAAGCGTGGTAACAACACCTCATGATCAGTTCTTAAAGATCCATAGGTCTATGTCCAGCAGTGGACGTGCTAGGGCTGAGTTGATGATGATGGTGATAATGATAATTATTTATTCATGACATATCTACTGTATTCTACAAGTCAAGCTCTTTTATTCGATACCCATATTAAAGGTAAAACATATAATAATATTCGCCATTTTGTCGTGGCGGCCATCTTAAATTTGATTTTTCATGGTGTACAGCATTGACTAGTCAAGCTCTTTTATTTGATACCCACATTAAGGGTAAAAGATATATGATACCGCCATTTTGTGGTAGCTATATTGAAATAGATGAAGAATATATAGAAATAGATACTTTCATTTCTTAAACCGAAAAATATCTGTTTTTTTATTATTTTAGTTATATCGGACGACCTTAATAAAATATCGTTTTTCATACCCTATCAAGTAGCTTTCATCTACATCATCTAATTTAAGTCTAGCGGGACAGGGCACTGGTGACCCGTATACACCTATCTGGTCTTTATAAAGCTTTCAAAAGCACAACTCTTTTTCAAAACAGATCTTTCATTTAATTTACATGTTGTTATTTCCATACCAAGTTTCCATACAAGTATACATTTCCAAGTTGACGTATTTTTAAAAAACAAACCAACTTATTTTAATCATTAAATGAATTAACTGATCAAAATGTATCAATGATCGTACGAGAATATTACCTACTCCCTCATCTTAATTTATTTTAGCTTATCAATGTATTTTCAAACGACAAGTTGGATTGTTATCTAACTAACCCACTTGAATTATTTCAAGACACTCGAGTTAACTGTTGAATAATTAAAACAAACCACTTAGTCGATAGGCACTTCAAACCCTGACTATTACGGAAACTTGTTAATAAAAATACCTATGCCAATTTACTAATTACGATATTAAAGCATTCACTTGGACAACTTGGGTAACGTTAAAGCATTTGCAAATAACTTTAAAACTTTACAGCCAAAAAAAAATAATTTTAACCGATCTTAAATTAGAGGTGGAGGTTCTGGAAATTCAGTTTGAGTTTGAATAGTTAACTTTCAATTAAGTTTTTTTTTAACTAAGTATATTTTGATGATGATATCCATGAGGAATTAAATAATGTTACTAGTGACCACTGGAGTCCCTCGAAGCAAAGTTGGATGCTCACGTGCAGTTGGGTTTTTGTTTCACTTAATAATGTTTGCTTGTTTTTACACCCAGACCTGATGATGGGATTCATGATTAATCTAGGGTAATAATCAAATGCAATAGGCATACATTATAGCGGTTTGGTTATTTTCAGCAACAAGTCATTAATTTTACAAGCTTTTATTAAGATTGCCCTGTATCTCTAACATGTATGTATGTATGTGTACGTATGCATGTTTGTATGTACATATGTATGAAACTATGTTTGTTCGCGGAATATTGCAACTCAATTTTGAAGCAGATATCTTCAACCAATTGAGCTGAAATTTTGTAGACATGTTAACTTTGGATCACAATGCATGTTTCAACCGATCTGACGTCACTCTGAATCCAACATGGCGGAACACCCAAGATGGCGGACTACTTATTTTTAATGTACCCCTTTAATGTGGGTATCAAATGAAAGGCCTTGCTAAGAGTTACTCGAAAAATTAAATGACATCACTCTAAATCCAACATGGCGGTATACTCAAGATGGCGGACTAGTTATTCTTAATGTACTCTTACAATATGGGTATCAAATGAAAGGCCTTGCTGAGAGTTATTTGAAAATTTAAATGACTTCACTCTAAATCCAACATGGCGGTATACTCAAGATAACGGACTAATTCAAAAAAATTAAATAAAGTGACTCTATAACAATTTTAAAATAATGAAAAAAAAAAGAGTTACCCATTTTATACCCTCCAAAACTTCACCAAACAACTGGTTTTCTGGTAGGCCGAAGGAACGAACCCTTTTTGTATCATATAAAAACTACAATAATTATGTAGAATAGGATTAAACAATATCATATAGGAAGGGGCCAGATATAATTATATCAGGCTACCTAACGACATAAAAACATAAAATAATTTGCATTATATAAGAAAAAAATGAGATTCTTTGTGCTCCTAAAATTATTAGTATAAATCAAAAAAATATATAAATATTTTATATGAAAAAAAAAGAATTACCCATATTCTCCCCTCCACAACTTCACCAAACAACTGGTTTACTGGTAGGCCGAAGGAACGAACCGTTTTTGTACCATATAAAAATGACAATAATTATGTACAATAGGATAAAACAATATCATATACGAAGGGGCTCAGACATTATATCAGGCTACCTAACGACATAAAAACATAGAATCATTTGCATTTTTTAAGAAACATTGAGATTCTTTGTGCTCCTAAAATTATTAGTATAAATGAAAAAAAAAGAAAAAATATTTTATGGTGAGGCAATTGCATTGGAAATTATTCAAGAATAGTTCCCTCGAACTGCGCTATTTTTCTTTTACTGGACGGAAGCGCTGCTTGAAAATGACAGCACAAACTTGCTTTCTCCGCTTGTTAGCTCCATCTGTTGGGTTTGGTCTAAAACGCTTTTATCTCTTTTACTGAAAACGGCTTACTATGACAAGTTTTATACATATTTTACAATACAGGTACCTACAAGTAGTCAATCGTATTAACAACCTACTTAACCAATATTATATGCCTATGTTTATTACTTTTAACTTGTTGTTTAATATTCACGGGTGATTTAGTCCATTACTAGGCTAAATAAGTCTATATTTACACAAAATTGTATTTTTCAAGTGAGTAAATGTGATCAATTCTTTATGAAAAATAAATTTCTTAAACCAAAAGCTACCACCAAAAGGCAAAATTTTGTTAAGTGAAATTAAAATATAATTGGTTTTCCACGCGGCTTACTCAAATTTAATTTCCAATAATCTGTTTGCTCGTATAAAGAACCAAATGGAGTATTTAAAAAAATCACCTCTCCATTTAAATTCTTTAGTTCTACTGCGTTTTTGATTTATTAAAACGGAGTCTTTGAATGATTTAAATAATGCTAGATACTACGTAGTACACACAATAACTAGCTAGTACATTAGTCTCATACTAGGCAGAGCTTGGACCATAAAACCAGATGATTGATAAAACACTGAAATTCCTTTTATACACGATTTTATTAGCTTCACTTGTCTATGTATCTTTATTATATTCGGAACTTTATAACAACTTTTGTCATATAATCAAATCCGTATCAAATTATAGGTAGAATACTTTTAAAGTTTTTAACAAAAGTTAAAATATTTATGTAAGTAATGCGAGCAGAATAACATTTTAGCAATTAATAATCATTAGCAAGCAAAATTTCTTTTGGTGTTTTTTCAAATTTATTACTAGGGTCGCTGATGTCCAAATAATTGTCTTTTGTTATAGCAGTACATTTACTACAGTGTCTTGGGATAAAGGCGTTCTTGCTCCGCTTAGTTCTTTAATAGTAAGGAAGTGAAAAAATATTGGATAGGAGCATTTACCCGTAGTTTATTATTGAGCTCTTTGCAGTCTAGTTTGTTAGTGAATTTATTATGAGCAAGTCTTTTATGGTAGCTATTTAGTTTTCTCGCCAAATGGTCCCCGTATGAGATATAATACTCGTACAAGAATATTTTTTGTATAGCTTCTAGACGTTTGTTATATATTTCAAAATGATGGTTCCAAATCACTAAACAATATTTCAATATGGGTCGGACAAGGGATATGTAAAGCTTTAATGTTGTGAAAGATGGTATAAGATCCCTACTATTACGATTAATAAATCCAAGTGTTTTGAAACCTCTAGAGACTGTGTTAAGAATGTTGGCGTTAAAAGTAAGTTTGAGTCTATTATGACTTCTGATCGCGTATTTTATTAACCGTATTTAGCAGATTTCCACTGAAATATAATTATTGGCAAGAGGTTGTTGTTGTTTTACTATTATTGAACTAAATCTTAGAAAATTTATCAAAATTTAGGGTCATTTTGTTTTTAGAGCGCCGTGATGTTATCTAGGTATTTTTGAAGAAGTTGGCTATCTGAGGGTTTATTGTATAACACTTTTGTTTCTTTAAGATTATCAGCTAAAATGTAACTATATCTTAGAATTTGTAAAATAGTCTGTTATGTCGTTTATAAACATTTAAAACAATATAAGACCCAAAATTGTTTCATTAATTATTGTGAAGCTGACAGAGCCGCGGCTCCTTACAATGTTTTCACCGTTAAAGCAGCTAAATGTGTGCAAACATATATCACGCATGACCGGTATCGAGCTTACGACCTTCATATCAAAAAGCGAAGTACATACCACTTGGCCAGCACGGCTTTTTTGATGACTTTGTAAGCAGCGAGTAAACTTGCCAGTCAGTTTCCGTCGACAATTCCGTTCTATACTTTTGCAAGATAAATGATGATGAGGCATAATCGTAAGTTTAGAGTGGGTTACTGGCAGTAGAATATTGCCTCTCATGCTTGTGGATGCAGAAAGAATCTAACTAAGGATACCTACGGAAAATGGGCAGCAGCGTTTTTCCGCGTATCGCAATGTATCCCGTATGGCAACTTCCGCTTTACGATCAGTACTTGAATACATAATATCGATATAAATGTGATTTGTTTATAAAAACGTCAAACAAACCTTGTTTATTTAATTGTAAACAACGGGCATAATTGCGTTTCATCAGATTTGTAAATTTTATAAGCAATGTTTTTTTATTTAAAGTGTAAACCCACACTAAGGTATCATTATAGAAATGAAAAATGCAATCAAAATTTTGTCTCCGACGGGACTCGAACCCGTAACGTTCAGACGAACACCTTCAACGCAGGCTGCCTTTAACCGTTTCGGCTACGGAGCAATTAACCGCCGGGTCGAAAATCTTGACTGCCTTTATCGGTTTCAAACCGAGTGGCGACATCTAGCTGAAATTCTTAGAATTATTCTAGCCCACTGTCCGACAACCAGTAGTCAGTAGCAGTGAAGAGATGTCGCTTTAGTTAATTTTATAAGCAATGTTTTTTTATTTAAAGTATTATTGCTCCGTAGCCGAAACGGTTAAAGGCAGCCTGCGTTGAAGGTGTTCGTCTGAACGTTACGGGTTCGAGTCCCGTCGGAGACAAAATTTTGATTGCATTTTTCATTTCTATAATGATACCTTAGTGTGGGTTTACACTTTAAATAAAAAAACATTGCTTATAAAATTAACTAAAGCGACATCTCTTCACTGCTACTGACTACTGGTTGTCGGACAGTGGGCTAGAATAATTCTAAGAATTTCAGCTAGATGTCGCCACTCGGTTTGAAACCGATAAAGGCAGTCAAGATTTTCGACCCGGCGGTTAATTGCTCCGTAGCCGAAACGGTTAAAGGCAGCCTGCGTTGAAGGTGTTCGTCTGAACGTTACGGGTTCGAGTCCCGTCGGAGACAAAATTTTGATTGCATTTTTCATTTCTATAGATTTGTAAATGTTTAGTGTTCTTCTAAATCAGACCGAGCCCGTGTTGTTAGTGTTTCACTAGTGTTGTCTATAACGAATTCAGAGCAGTCGAACTATTATCAAACCATTACCAAACACTATTAATATATGAAGTGGTATTTAATTTTACTAAATCGGAACAGTGCGAGCTGGTCTCGCCCACCGAGGTATATAATATGAACATAATCTATATATACATATAAAATTCAAAGTCCTGACTGACTGACTGACTGAGATATCAACGCACAGCCTAAACCGCTGATCGTACAGACTTGAAATTTGGAGGGTATGTTTGTCTTGGTATGTAGGCGCTCACTAAGAAAGGAATTTTGAAAAATCGCATGCCAAGGGCTTCAAAATTGGGTTCAAAGTTCAGAGTAAAATATGACATATCTACGTGACCGTTCACGATAGACATTTGAAAATTCGTATGTAGATTTCTGCAATGAAATAAGCAATGACGTGTTTCAGTTTTTTTTTTGAATTTTCAAAATTAAAGGGTAGGGTGTCCGTTGTATATGAAAAAAACCTTTAAAGAGCTACATCTTTTGAACTGTAACCAGTAGCAGGTTGAAATTTACAGAGAAAATAAAATATTCAAAGAATTAAAACAAAAGGGGGGTCTCTATACAAGAAGCGTTTTATAAACTGTTATTTGAGCTATATACCAACCATGAATTATAAAAACTGGCCAAGTACTAACCATGTTAAGTGTACAAGTAAAAAACGTGTTTGTTTCTGTTTAAAATATAAACTTTATAGTATATACTTAGTTACACTACCTAACCATTCTTTATTAAACTGATTGAGCTTATACCTATTATAGTAATTTATGCACTAACATCTACATAAACTTTAATTTAAACATAAAAAAGTAAAATATCCAGCGCCGCGGTGCGGTCGCGGCAGCCGGGAGTATAAATAGAACTGGCTAAGTCCACGCGCGCTCATGCACTAGACACCCTAGATGCTTGGTTCAGAAAGTGGCGCATAGAGGTGAACCCGACGAAAAGTGCAGCAGTGCACTTTACTTGGAGTCACCTCTTGCTTGCCCCAGCCTCTCCTCCTCTTCGATCAACCCATCACTTGGGTTAGGTCAGCTCGCTACCTAGGAGTTATCCTAGATAGATGTATCACCTTCTATCCCCACATAAGGTCTGTCACTAATCGCCCCTAAAGATCCCTGTTCCACTCCCGTCATCTAAAGTTTTAGAGATTCGTAATAAAAAACCTACCGCTACCGCAGCATCTGCCAAAGTACCGTATTCAGCTCCCGTTAGGTAAAATTTGAGAGCTGCGTCATAAAAATGTCCAGCTACCGCAGCTTCTGCCAAAGTACCTTTTTATACGACTTATCGGCGAGACAAGCCGATGGCCCATCTTATGTAAAGCGGTAACCTCTATTACAACTGCAATACCGCGGTGATCATGGTCACGAAGCCTGTGACTAGGTGACCAATGCTGCATTGTATTGCGCCTGTCACCCTGAGATAGAGTTCTAAGGTCTCATGTGCCCGTAATTTTACTGGCCCCCTTACCCTTTAAAACGGAACAAAGTAATGCAGACATTACTGCTTGGTTGTAGAAATTACGAAGTACGATTGTAGTATTTCCAAGGATGAACTCTTCACAAAAAGTTCTACAACTACAACTATTTGGCTTCCATCAACAAAAGTTCGCGAGATGGATCATAAAAAAATTCCAGCTACCAAAGCGTCTGCCAAGGCACCGTTTTCAGTTCCCATTAGGTAAAATTTGCAAGATGAGTCATAAAAATTTCCTGCTACCGCAGCTTCTGCCAAAGTACCTTATTCAGCTTCCGGCTAGAAAAGTTTGTAATCTATACATATAAAATTCAAAGTCCTGACTGACTGACTAAGATATCAACGCACAGCCTGAACCGCTGATCGCACAGACTTGAAATTTGGAGGGTATGTTTATCTTGGTATGTAGACGCTCACTAAGAAAGAATTTTGAAAATTCGCACACCAAGGGGTTCAAAATTGGGTTCAAAGTTCAGAGTAAAATATGACATATCTACGTTACCGTTCACGATAGAAAGTTGAAAATTCGTATGTAGATTTCTGCAATGAAATAAGCAATGGCATGTTTAAGTTTTTTTTAATTTTGAAAATTAAAGGGTAGGGTGTCTTTTGAACTGTAACCGGTAGCACGTTGAAATTTACAGAGAAAATAAAATATTCAAAAGATTAAAACAAAAGTGGGTCTTTATACAAGAAGCGTTTTATAAACTGTTATTTTAGCTCTGTCGTACAAACGGTTAGGCCTTCCTATTTCAAACTTGGTGTGAAAATAGTACTTACTTTAAAGATATACCAACCATGAATTATAAAAACTGGCCAAGTACTAAACATGTTAAGTGTACAAGTAAAAAACGTGTTTGTTTCTGTTTAAAATATAAACTTTATATAAACTTAGGTACACTACCTAACCATTCTTTATTAAACTGATTGAGCTTATACCTATTATAGTAATTTATGCACTAACATCTACATAAACTGTGCGGTCGCGGCAGCCGGGAGTATAAATAGAACTGGCTAAGTCCACGCGCGCTCATGCACTAGACACCCTAGGTGCTTGGTTCAGAAAGTGGCGCATAGAGGTGAACCCGACGAAAAGTGCAGCAGTGCACTTTACTTGGAATCCCCTCTTGCTCCAGCCTCTCCTCCTCTTCGATAAACCCATCCCTTGGGTTAGGTCAGCTCGCTACCTAGGAGTTATCCTAGATAGATGTATCACCTTCTATCCCCACATAAGGTCTGTAACTAACCGCGCCAAGTTCGTGCTTAGCCGGTTAAACAGCCTTCTTAACTCGAAGAGTAAAATGTTATTTAGAAATAAAGTGACACTTTACAAAACAGTTGTACAGCCAATAATGACATAATCCTCTGTCGTCTTTGGCCAGTCCCGTCATTTTAGATGCCTTCAGGAAATCCAAAATATTTTCTTGTGCAGGGCCACGGGCTGCCCATGGTACATGCGCAATGAAGACCTCCACCGAGATCTCAAACTCGAGTCCATCGAACACTATAATAAAACTGCTTCAAAGCGTTTTTATGAAGTGGTGGCGGAACACCCTAATCCGTTAATCTCGGGATTACCCTCCAACTACCCGATAGAGTCATTGCCCACGAGTTCTTTTCTCCGTCGACCGAGACACGTTCTCGGCTTGTCCGTTGACGAGATTACTGCCGCTATACTTGAGGTCAACCCGTCGTACTTTAGCTGCTAGGCACACATTTAATAACCGGTCTCGCCGGCGAGGCCGAAGAATACGCTCTTCCGTCTTAAGGTGCACTTTTGCACCTGGACGTTAACTATCATCTATACATATAAAATGCAAAGTCCTGACTGACTGACTGACTGAGATATCAACGCACATCCTAAACCGCTGATCGCACAGACTTGAAATTTAGAGGATATGTTTGTCTTGGTATGTAGACACTCACTTAGAAAGGAATTTTGAAAATTCGCACGCCAAGGGGTTCAAAAATGGGTTCAAAGTTCAGAGTAAAATATGACATATCTACGTAACCGTACACGATAGACATTTGAAAATTCGTATGTAGATTTCAGCAATGAAATTAGCAATGGCATGTTTAAGTTTTTTTTAATTTTGAAAATTAAAGGGTAGGGGGAAAATAAATTATTCAAAAAATTAAAACAAAAGTGGGTCTTTATACAAGAAGCGTGTTATAAACTGTTATTTTAGCTCTGTCGTACAAACGGTAAGACCTTCCTATTTTAAACTTGGTGTAAAAATAGTACTTAGGTACCTTAAAGATATACCAACCATGAATTATAAAAACTGGCCAAGTACTAAACATGTTAAGTGTACAAGTAAAAAACGTGTTTATTTCTGTTTAAAATATAAACTTTATATATACTTAGGTACACTACCTAACCATTCTTTATTAAACTGATTGAGCTTATACCTATTATAGTAATTTATGCACTAACATCTGCATAAACTTTAATTTAAACATAAAAGAGTAAAATATCCAGCGCCGCCGCTATTGTAAATAAAGCTATATAAGCAGGTATATAAGCTATTTTTGGTTGTGGCATCACGCGGGCAAAGCCGTGGGCAGAGGCTCTCATGTCAGGAGGTTAGGTGTAGGACTCTCAAGTTTTTTTGTGAGACTAAGTTTAGTCACTGATGGCCACAAATAAGGCCGCGAAATCACACACGCTTTGACTTCATATAGAAGATAATGTAACTTATTTCCCAGTAGGTAGTACCGGTTGTGTAAACTTTCAGAACTTTGCGGCTGAGGCAACCCTTAGCGTAGGTAGTAGGTTTTGTCCTTCTAATGTTAAGTTAATACAGACTCTTATATAGTGACCAGACACATATTATAGATTTTATCTACTTAGTACCTTAACCACTTTGCATATGAGTCCCAAAAAAAATTCTGATTTACATCCTTTAAAAACGCGGGCGAAGCCGCGGGCAGCAGCTAGTAATTATTATAAATTAGCTGATCTGATTTAGAAAAAGTTTTATAAATTCACAAAGTGATTGAACGAATCACATCCAATTTATGACCGCGCGTATGGTTACTTAACCTCTATGATTGATTTTGAACTTTTTTTAAGACGATAATTATATTTAATGATTCTATTGCAAATGTTTCTGCATTTTTCTCTGTATCTACAGTATAAGACGATGTAACTTGGTAATTTTTTGCTCTAACGGCAACGAATCTTTCCTTTCATTCTCTTCAACTTCTTCCATCTATCCTACTAATTATTAGAGGAAGTAGTATCCTCCAATATTGATTAATCGCTCCTTTTGGTCCGACCTTTCAACATTACCAACTGAATAATTGTTTATCAATACGTCGCCCTTATTAACATTTTTGCCGCTGATTCCAAAAACGTTAATGGGTAGGCTTAATTATGTGGTAAACCTAAACATGTTATGAAACATCAATCACCGTTTAATTCACAACGAAGCATGATGTCAGTTAATTAATAAATTAATTATTTATTGGTCACCTAGTTTGCGTTTCCGGTGTCAATAAGCATTATGTTGTTGTTGCTGGTACCAAGTCAATATTATGATAAACAAAGTTAGGTTCATCATTTCAGCTTTAAATAGTGTAACTAACATAACTCTCCGTAGGGTGCCGGTAGTAGAATGTTACCCCTCCTCTCATGCCTGAACAGGCCTCATGAAACTCCCCACATGGAGTTGCATGAAGCCTGTTCAGGTAGTTGCCAAACACACCACGCATGGCAGGCGGGTTGGCGAGCGCAGTACAGGATGTTAATACAAGAAGAGACGATGCTGCCCATCATCCGGAGATATCCCTTAGCAGGCTCTCACTGCACCCACAGGCATGAGAGGAGGGGTAACATTCTACTACCGGCACCCCACGGAGAGTTATGTTAGTTACACTATTTATACATCGAGAACAAAAGGCTTACATACTGGCTACATATTAAGACATCGTAAAAGTTCACACAGAAAAAATTGTTATAACGTAATTTTTCTTTTTAGACATTTTGGTGATGACATTTATTGGTTGTCAAATATTTAAAGCCGTGATGTGCCGGTCGTAGAATACCTCTTCTCTCTCGGATGCAGTAAGAACCTGCTAATGGATACCTCCGGGAATACTTAGGTAACAAAGTTAAAAAATAACAGACGATTTGAACCTTCTTATTTCTTTAAATTCGGCTAAAAGGTTAAATTATCTCTATCAAGTTTATTTATCACGTCTCCGAAATTGATATAATAACCCTAAGTTTCAACGATAAGTTACCTGTCCAATTTTATTAAAGGTGAAAGGAAATCAATGCCTGACTAAGCGTGTGATAGGCGCCTTATCCACCTATTCAAATCGTCGCTGAGAGCTTCCATTCTTTTGAGAAGGGCACGAGAGCGTGATTTTGCTTTCTACCTTAACGGAAGCTTTTACTTTTCAATTTTTCCGAGTGCCAACAATTTTATACCGGAAAACGTCTCAGTGTTTTCTTTGCATATCTGAAAGTCTATTGTATCGCAGTTACTAGTTTCTAATACTGGTGGTGAGTGAAATAAAGACTAAGAGAGAAAGGTTGAGAATATTGAACTAATCCTTTACTATTATTTTACTCACAGTAGATTTTTTATTTATTTATCGGGAGGAAGGAAGGGAAAAGAGGGGTTTGTTGCTAAGCGACCATTATCGCCGTAGTCGTAGAAAAAAGACGAATCTGATATTTCCTAACTGAACAGTAATAGTTAACTCTTAACCTCATGGCTGAACGACGCTCATTACGACTGCAGTCTCCCGATGATGCTAAGTCACATAGGCAGCTCAATAGACAAGTTTGGAAATCCTTGCGGCACGATATTCGTACCTTTAATACAGCTCGTATTAAAGATACGATAGAGCGGAACAAAGGCTCCAAAGTGTTCGCGAGAGATATGTCTATTGGGCAAAGCCAGATGACGAAGCTGAAGATGGAAGATGGCAGCATAGCGTCAAGTAAAGCCGATGTGTTAAGGGAAGTCGAAAGGTTCTATGGACAGCTCTACGATTCGGTCACTAAACCTGTTTGCAATGTGGCAGAAGACCCTAGAGCCAAGCTGACCCGACATTATACCGAAGATATCCCGGACATCAGCCTGTACGAGATCAGGATGGCCCTAAAACAGCTTAAGAACGACAAGGCGCCGGGGGAGGACGGAATCACGTCAGAGATTCTGAAAGCGGGTGGATCACCGACACTTAAAGTCCTTCAGAAGCTCTTCAACTCCGTCTTGCTCGAAGGTATTACGCCAAAAACATGGAACAAAAGCGTCGTGGTATTGTTCTTTAAGAAAGGTGACAACACCTTGCTTAAGAACTACAGACCGATCTCGCTTTTGAGCCATGTTTATAAGCTGTTCTCAAGGATCATCGCAAATCGTCTCGATCGCAGGTTTGATGACTTCCAGCGTCCCGAACAAGCCGGGTTTCGAAAAGGCTACAGTACCATAGACCACATTCATACGCTGCGGCAAGTGATACAGAAGACCGAAGAGTATAACTTGCCGCTATGTCTCGCGTTTGTGGACTATGAGAAAGCCTTCGATTCGATCGAAACATGGGCGGTGCTCGAGTCTCTCCAACGATGCCGAATTGACTATCGGTATATCGAAGTGTTGAAGTCTTTGTATAGAAACGCCACTATGTCAGTCCGAGTACAGGAACAGAGTTCGAAGGATATTCCCTTAAAAAGAGGCGTAAGACAGGGAGACGTTATTTCTCCGAAACTGTTTACGACCGCTTTGGAAGATGCCTTCAAGCTCTTGGAATGGAAAGGACTAGGCATCAACATTAACGGCGAATACATGACTCACCTTCGGTTTGCCGACGATATTGTGGTCATGGCAAAGTCGATGGAGGAACTCGGCACGATGCTCGAAGGCCTCAATCGAGTCTCTCAACGGGTAGGCCTTAAAATGAACATGGACAAGACGAAGGTTATGTCGAATGTCCATGTGGTGCCTGCCCCAGTTATGGTTGAAAACTCGGCTCTCGAAGTTGTCGACGCGTATGTATACCTAGGACAAACTGTCCAGTTAGGTAGGTCCAACTTTGAGAAAGAGGTCAATCGACGAATCCAACTCGGATGGGCAGCGTTTGGGAAACTACGCAACGTTTTTTCGTCCAAAATTCCTCAGTGCCTTAAGACGAAAGTCTACGATCAATGTGTGTTACCAGTGATGACATATGGAACCGAGACGTGGTCACTCACGATTGGCCTCATGAATAAGCTCAGAGTCGCTCAACGAGCTATGGAGAGGGCTATGCTCGGGGTTTCTTTACGCGATCGAATCAGAAATGAGGAGATACGTAGAAGAACTCGGGTCACCGACATAGCCAAACGGATTAGCACGTTGAAGTGGCAATGGGCAGGCCATGTAGCTCGCAGAACAGATGGCCGATGGGGCCGAAAAGTTCTCGAGTGGAGGCCACGGACCGGCAAGCGCAGCGTAGGACGTCCACCAACAAGATGGGATGATGACCTGGTGAAGACCGCAGGTCGACGGTGGATGCAGATCGCTTCCAACCGCAACAACTGGAAATCCATGAGGGAGGCCTATGTCCAGCAGTGGACGTCCTACGGCTGAAATGATGATGATGATGATGATGATGATGAACAGTAATAGGGCTACTTGGTTATAAAACTAGCTTTTACCCGCCGCTTCGCCCGCGTAAATTCCGTTGGGTGGTTTTTGCATGAAGATGACACATAATAGACAAATTATCTATTTATTAGGAACTAACTTTTAAAAAGGCACAAAAAGTAGTCTATAAATCAACAGTTATGAACATCTATACAGTATGTACAATTGTAATAGGTGGAACATCCGATGGGCCTTCGGCTTGTCTCGTCACTTAGTCGTAAAAAAAAGAAACATTTCAATTCATGCCGTTTGGTTGCTTTTGCGTGAAGGTATAACAAAGACAATAAATCATCATACTATCGAAATTTTATTACGTTGTATTTATCATTATTTAAAAAACTTACCTGTGTATTATCTTGGTCCACATCTATACGTGTGCCCAATAAAAGCTCATTTGGCCTTTTGTTAAAAGTAGTTTTACGTGAAGAGGTGTAAATCTAGCAAAAAGTGGAAGACCGTCAACATACCTACTACGAACGGCAAGATCATTGAAAACTCCGAAAGGAAAAAAGAGAGCTTTCGTAATGTTCGAGCCAACCTCTCTCAGTGTAAGAAAGATTGCACCCGATTATGAGAGCATTGCTAGGAAAGCGGCAACTTAGGTTTGTCTGTACGCAAGACTGCACAGGTGTGAACTTAGGGTTGATATCTTTTTGATTAGTTTGGTTTTATTATTTATAGATATATTAATTCAACAGATTATGGATGTTCCTAGTGTGCCTATTCTATGAGATTTAAAGAAATACCAAACCATAGCTGTTTATTCATATTACCTACCTGTTTCATAATTATTTGTAATATAGCCTTATCTTGTTAATAACTGATCTCATCGCTGCCCTAATGACATATAATAAGTAACAAATCATGTTTAATTTATATTAGCGTCTAGTTTTATTGATATCACTCTTAAAATACTCAAAATGGTTTAATGTCGCGGTTGTGAAAATTATTATCTGTTAAAAACCACCACGGTATTAGACCATTTTAGTATTTTTATTTTGTACCTAAGACAACACTAAACTTTATGCAAGGATCCTATAAGACATACCTACCTACCTACATAACTTCTTTGGTCAAGTAAAATTTAGCTTGATACGCAATTTTCGTAAGACGAATTCAAGTAGGTACGAGTATTTGTGTTACAAAACGTGAATTGAAAATTTTATTACTCATATGTTTTTTTCAGTATTTTATTTTTTTGATTATTGCTTTGTTTAAGTGTACATGCCAACTATATTTTATCTTTTGTATACGCACCGTAGCAGTCTTTATAGCTTATTACATAATATATATATATATAATATAAATATTGCCGTAGGGTTCCGGCAGTAGAATGTTACCCCTCCTTTCATGCCCGTGGATGCAGTAAGAGCCTGCTAAGGGATACCTCCGGAAGATGGGCAGCAGCGTCTTCCCGTGTATCAACATCCGTACTGCGCTCGCCAACCCGCCTGCCAAGCGTGGTGAGTATGGCATCTACCCCTCATGGAGATCCATGAGCGAGGCCTGTGTTCAGTAGTGGACGTATTTCGGCCGAAATGACATAATAATAATGTTAGTCTGTAAGGTATGTATCACATCTCTGTATGGTATTTTTATTTGCGTGCGTGATTGGAGAGACTTTACCTTGCCGTAACAAATTTTTTAACTAGCACGGGGGGTAAGGTCTTGAAAACTGCGCTTAATATGCAATACTATCATATATATTTAAATAATAAATATTTGATTTGATTGATTATAACAATTCCTTTTATATTGATTATGCTGTCCCGGCGAACTTCGTATCGCACCTACTACAACCACTTCTTACAACTTACCTCCCAACTACCCCACAACTTTATTTTTTATTATTATTTTTTATTTTTTTATTATTTTTTAACTTTACCCTTTTTTTTTGTTAACGAGGATGGAAATCTGCTTAAAATTCAGATACCGTACTGCATTTAGGGTGCAGCACGGTTATGTGGGGTTGTCACTTGACGACCCACTATAACCATCCCCGATGGCCTACCTCAATGCATGTTGAGGGGCTCCGGTTCCTTACAGACCTGTCCGGTGCCCTTCTCACATCTTGCCCCTAACGGAACATCCCAGGGGCGATTAAAATAACCGCCCCCCACATCTCGCGGTTTTCGATGGCGCAAGGGTATATGCGCCATTGCTCTCCCAGGATCCGTTAACAGGGGCAGCTAGAGCCCTAACTCCAGACTGCCCACGGATCCAGTAGTCCCTTTACAGGGATTCCGCTTCAGGCGGTGCGGATGGCTACTGCCTTCGCCCCATCGCCACCATCTCTTATAAATATAATACCCGATTATCATTGACTGTCACTTTCGAATCAATGTAAAAAATTACAATCTTACGCCCGCCAAAGTAGACAGACCCGCATTTAGGTATAAAAATTGACTTGCCTTTATTGACGGAAAACTTCCACGTATATTAAGTATCAATCATGTGATCCTAGTATACAAAACTAAAATAAGCCCTAATACGTCCACGTCAGGTAAGTGGAAACTTGAATGAGTGCGTCTCATGCTGTTTGCTTGTAGACGCAACGTCTTTTTTGTCTATACGAACGTGTTTACCTCTTCAGATACTCTTAAGACTTCCACTTTTTTTTCTGAAAGGCCGTGAGTAGGAAGTAACTTAGTGCGCTTTTGATTTGTATTTCAGTTCTGCGGGATTTTCTGTTAGGCTCCGTTGATTGGATAGCTTGGATGCTTGCATTTGCATGAATGGGCAGATGATTAATTATACAATAACTCCTGTAGATGTTAAATTGTCTGATTTGGTTTGAACATCAAATAGCTATTAGAAATTTCAGTTCTGAGAGCTGCTGATGTCTTTTGCGGTATTGCTATTGATTTGCAGTTTATATTTTCCAGGATGAAAATACAAAAAAGTTTTGAATTAGATGCATACAATTTCTAACTGCACGATATAAAACTTATGGGTCTACCAGAAAATAAAGCAATCACTCACAATCAATGTGGATACTCGATACTCAAAATGAAGGGGGGTACATGCAGACAATTATATGTATATCGCTCAAGTTTGACATACGACGGTTCTCTCTAGAGATAGTTTTGCAATATCCTTACGTTCCTTACATTTTTTACTATTTCTAACTAGAGGTATAATTAAAGAGCCACCACGTATTGCGGTATTTCTTTTGAAATAACTTTGGAATGTAAAGTTACTAAAGGGAGGGAGTAATTAATTTTTTGCAATCAATGTTCTGTTATTCGAATTACATCTACATTGAAATAATTTAAAAATAATTCTAATTCTAAGACTTTGCTGGGAAGGTCTTGTATATTCTGATCTACTGCATGTAATGACTGCGCTTTACCCATTGTCGATGAAATCAGTTAAAATTATGGTCAACTGGAGCTAGAGGGTTTGCTTTGTCATTAGTCCAACAAATACTAACAACAGGCTTGTCGGGAAACTGCGTTATACTGCTTATAACGGGATCAAAAATGGTATACGCTAACAATTTAGCAATCAACTTTTTCTTTTGTCTACTAAAATAAATAGCAACTGTCCGATAGAGCCTTAACTTATAACATAATAATATTATATACATATATGGAATTAAAACCATATACTTTAATCTACAGCCTCCTTTAGCTACGAAAAAACTAATATTCTAATTAACCTAAAAAAGGAAATGACAGTTTATGCCGCAAAAAACGCATGTTTCGACATTCTCTAAGAAATTAAAATTCATAGGGTACTGTGACCTAACCCGTAGACCTAGAACTATAAAATTTAGCAAGGTATATCGTTTTATACTGTAGAATACAGATAAAATTCCAAATTGCATATTGCACTTTACATATAGTTAACTAGCTTGTACCCGCCGCTTCGCATGCGTTGTACCCGGATAAAAAGTAACCGACGTGTTTCGACACAGTCAGTGATCAAAAGACATGCTCTGACGTCACGAGTCCCTTCTCCTGAACTTCAATGCGTTCTATCCAAGTTTTTTTATATTCATTTGTAAGCAAACGTTTTCATTATTTTTGTGTTTATTTCGCAACCGTTTGAGTTTAAGATAAAGCACAAAATCATATGATCGATTGGTCATTGGATTATTCGTCGACAGGAACTTCCATTTATGTCCGTTTCCCGAAGCGTTTTTTATTTAATTTTATCTGACGGATTAAACAAATTCTGAATTTTCATGCCTGCGGATTATAAAATCCATTCGTAGTAATATAAAATTATTAAAACATAAATAGGCTATCTAAACATTGTATAAGTTGTCAGAAAAAATAACTTTAACGTAAGTTAATTTTTTTATACATTTTGAAATAATGATATTTTTTGATAATCAATTGATTATTGGTGCGTTCAGAAACTTATTTTGTGCCATAAACTCAAACTGTTCTGTTCCATTTTTGAACACCCGGCAAAAAAGAGGGGGGGGGGGGGTCTGTGAGTCTGTTACACCATAGCTCTTACAATAATCTATCTATTCATGGAATAACCGATTTTTTCCATGTATACCCGAGTTTGGTATCTAATGAAAAAAAATATATGTAGAATGCAAAACTAAAAGTTATAAAGAAATAAGTCGTGTTATTCATGAGATATGAGGGTTGAAAGTAGGGGTGAACAATCGAATGTTTTCAAATATAACCAAGTGCGGTATAAAATGAAAGGGCAGGGTGTGTAGATCGCAAAACTGAGGGTACACATTAGGTACAAAAAAAAATTGGTAACTTCCGAGACTTGGTAATGCGGGTATAGGGGGTTACTTACAATTTTTATATTTATAAACTTGTAATTGTAACCGTGGGGTGCCGGCAGTAGAATGTCACCCCTCCTCTCCTGCCCGTGGATGCAGTAAGAATCTGCTAAGGGATATCTCCGGAAGATGGGCAGCAGCAGCTTTCCGTGTAAGAGTATCCCGAACTGCGCTCACCAACCCGCCTGCCAAGCGTGGTGAGTATGGCAACAACCCCTCATGCACTTGGATCTCTAGGTCAATGAGGGAGGCCTATGTCCAGCAGTGGATGTCTTACGGCTGTAATGATGATGATGATGAAACTTGTAATTTATACCTAATATTTCAAATCATAATTCAACCAACGACGCCCTACTGCCGCGTGACGCCAAGCTCGCGTCACTCCATAGATAATATGTCCACCAATTGTACCCTTATTTAAGTTTGTGTGAAATAAAGTATTAAAAAAAAACATAGTCGTAACATGAGGATCTCTGTGGCACAGCCGGCGAAGGTCTGCCAGCTACGCAAGATGTTTTGGGTTCGATTCTCGCCTCGGGACAAATGTCTATACGATCTGCCGATGTTTGTTTAGGGTGTTCTGGATCTTTTACTATATAATATCTATATACATATATATCTATGTAGTATAATGTACTAAGTATATCAGTCATCTAATACCCATATCGTTAGCTCTCCGTAGCTTGTGGTTAGATGATGCTATATGAATTGTCCAGCATCATTTATTTATTTACAAAGCTTTTAAAAGTCATCTTTACCTTTGCAGGTTTGATCGTGATAAAATGTTAGAATCTCCACAAAACTGTCGGCAATTTTCGCAGCTCGTTCCTCATTCATATTCTTTCCGATGCCTTAATTCGCCATTACACTGTCTCATTTCAAAGTATGACAGTCAATTTGCACTTCATAAGCGTTAAAATTGATCATTAGGCCTCCTTCGTCGCGAAATAAGATGAGAATAAACGTGAAATAAACTTATATACACAGAGCAAGAGTGATAATATTTCTTAGGCTCCCGCTGGGTACAAGATGAGAGATGGCTGTGATAAGCTGGCTAAGAATACGGCTCGCCTCATTCGTATTCAAGTTCCTATTCAGGTAGGTACTTGCGAACTTATTTCTTATGCTTTTTAAGACTTCAATGGCTCAGTTAGTCGAATAGCCAGCTGATACGCGGGTTTTATTTCGCCGTGGGACAAATTTGCTTTGAAATTTTTCTCAGGTTTGGGTACTTTTTATGTACGCGTATGAGACCCATAAAACTGTTTACTTTGGGACTATAAAACTCCAGCCAAATTCGATGTAGAATGTTTTCAAAAAACTGTCACACTTAAAATTAAATTGCCTGGTGCGGGCTGGGCTGGGGCTGGTTTTTTGACCGAGTTAATAGTAATTTACATTGGAGTGAGTGGTTACAAATCTACAATAATTAACAAATATAATATACTAGCTGCTGCCCGCGGCTTCGCCCGCGTTTTAAAAGGATGTAAATCAGCATTTTTTTTTGGGACTCATATGCAAAGTGGGTAATAGGTACTAAGTAGATGAAATCTATAATATGTGTCTGGTCACTATAGAAGAGTCTGTATTAACTTAACATTAGAAGGACAAAACCTACTACCTACGCTAAGGGTTGCCTCAGCCTCAAAGGTCTGAAAGTTTACACAACCGGTACTACCTACCGGGAAATAAGTTACATTATCTATATATATAAAATTCAAAGTCCTGACTGACTGACTGACTGACTGACTGAGATATCAACGCACAGCCTAAACCGCTGATCGCACAGACTTGAAATTTGGAGGGTATGTTTGTCTTGGTATGTAGGCGCTCACTAAGAAAGGAATTTTGAAAAATCGCACGCCAAGGGGTTCAAAATTGGGTTCAAAGTTCAGAGTAAAATATGACATATCTACGTGACCGTTCACGATAGACATTTGAAAATTCGTATGTAGATTTCTGCAATGAAATAAGCAATGACGTGTTTAAGTTTTTTTTGAATTTTCAAAATTAAAGGGTAGGGGGTCCATTGTTTATGAAAAAAACCTTTAAAGAGCTACATCTTTTGAACTGTAACTGCTAGCAGGTTGAAATTTACAGAGAAAATAAAATATTCAAAAAATCATCTATATATATAAAATTCAAAGTCCTAACTGACTGACTGACTGACTGACTGATATATCAACGCACAGCCTAAACCGCACAGACTTGAAATTTAGAGGGTATGTTTGTCTTGGTATGTAGGCGCTCACTAAGAAAGGAATTTTGAAAAATCGCACGCCAAGGGGTTCAAAATTGGGTTCAAAGTTCAGAGTAAAATATGACATATCTACGTGACCGTTCACGATAGACATTTGAAAATTCATATGTAGATTTCTGCAATAAAATAAGCAATGACGTGATTAAGTTTTTTTTTTAATTTTCAAAATTAAAGGGTAGGGGGTCCATTGTTTATGAAAAAAACCTTTAAAGAGCTACATCTTTTGAACTGTAACCGCCAGCAGGTTGAAATTTACAGAGAAAATAAAATATTCAAAAAATTAAAACAAAAGGGGGGTCTTTATACAAGAAGCGTTTTATAAACTGTTATTTGAGCTCTGTCGTACAAACGGTAAGGCCTTCCTATTTCAAACTTGGTGTGAAAATAGTACTTACTTTAAAGATATACCAACCATGAATTATAAAAACCGGCCAAGTACTAAACATGTTAAGTGTACAAGTAAAAAACGTGTTTGTTTCTGTTTTAAATATAAGCTTTATATATACTAAGGTACACTACCTAACCATTCATTATTAAACTGATTGAGCTTATACCTATTATAGTAATTTATGCACTAACATCTACATAAACTTTAATTTAAACATAAAAAAGTAAAATATCCAGCGCCGCGGTGCGGTCGCGGCAGCCGGGAGTATAAAAAGAACCGGCTAAGTCCACGAGCGCTCATGCACTAGACACCCTAGGTGCTTGGTTCAGAAAGTGGCGCATAGAGATGAACCCGACGAAAAGTGTAGCAGTGCACTTTACTTGGAGTCCCCTCTTGCCCCTGCCTCTCCTCCTCTTCGATCAATCCATCCCTTGGGTTAGGTCAGCTCGCTACCTAGGAGTTACCCTAGAAAGATGTATCACCTTCTATCCCCACATAAGGTCTGTCACTAATCGCCCCTAAAGTTCCCTGTTTCACTCCCGTCATCTAAAGTTTTAGAGATTCGTAATAAAAAACCTACCGCTACCGCAGCATCTGCCAAAGCACCGTTTTCAGCTCGCATTACGTGAATTTTGCAAGATGAGTCATACAAATTTCCTGCTACCGCAGCTTTTGCCAAAGAACCTTATTCAACTTCCATCTAGAAAAGTTTGAGAGATACGTCATAAAAAAAACAAGCTACCGCAGCGTCTGTCAAAGTACCGTATTCAGCTCCCGATAGGTAAAATTTGAGAGCTGCGTCATAAAAATGTCCAGCTACCGCAGCTTCTGCCAAAGTACCTTTTTATACGACTTATCGGCAGGACAAGCCGATGGCCCATCTTATCTAAAGCGGTAACCTCTATTACAACTGCAATACCGCGGTAATCATGGTCACGAAGCCTGTGACTAGGTGACCAATGCTGCATTGTATTGCGCCTGTCACCCTGAGATAGAGTTCTAAGGTCTCATGTGCCCGTAATTTTACTGGCCCCCTTACCCTTTCAAACGGAACAAAGGAATGCAGACATTACTGCTTGGTTGTAGAAATTACGAAGTACGATTGTAGTATTTCCCCGGATGAACTCTTCACAAAAAGTTCTACAACTACAACTATTTGGCTTCCATCAACAAAAGTTCGCGAGATGGGTCATAAAAAATTTCCAGCTACCGCAGCGTCTGCCAAAGCACCGTTTTCAGTTCCCATTAGGTAAAATTTGCAAGATGAGTCATAAAAATTTCCAGCTACCGCAGCTTCTGCCAAAGTACCTTATTCAGCTTCCGGCTAGAAAAGTAAGCCGTAACCGGTAGCAGGTTGAAATTTACAGAGAAAATAAAATATTCAAAAAATTAAAACAAAAGTGGGTCTTATACAAGAAGCGTTTTATAAACTGTTATTTTAGCTCTGTCGAACAAAAGGTTATGCCTTCCTATTTCAAACTTGGTGTGAAAATAGTACTTACTTTAAAGATATACCAACCATGAATTATAAAAACTGGCCAAGTACTAAACATGTTAAGTGTACAAGTAAAAACGTGTTTGTTTCTGTTTAAAATATAAACTTTATATATACTAAAGTACACTACCTAACCATTCATTATTAAACTGATTGAGCTTATACCTATTATAGTAATTTATGCACTAACATCTACATAAACTTTAATTTAAACATAAAAAAGTAAAATATCCAGCGCCGCGGTGCGGTCGCGGCAGCCGGGAGTATAAATAGAACCGGCTAAGTCAACGCGCGCTCATGCACTAGACACCCTAGGTGCTTGGTTCGGAAAGTGGCGCATAGAGGTGAACCCGACGAAAAGTGCAGCAGTGCACTTTACTTGGAGTCCCCTCTTACTTCAGCCTCTTCTCCTCTTCGATAAACCCATCCCTTGGGTTAGGTCAGCTCGCTACCTAGGAGTTATCCTAGATAGATGTATCACCTTCTATCCCCACATAAGGTCTGTCACTAATCGCGCCAAGTTCGTGCTTAGCCGGTTCAACAGCCTTCTTAACTCGAAGAGTAAAATGTTCTTTAGAAATAAAGTGACACTTTACAAAACAGTTGTACAGCCAATAATGACATATTCCTCTGTCGTCTTTGGCCAGTCCCGTCATTTTAGATGCCTTCAGGTAATCCAAAATATTTTCTTGCGCAGGGCCACGGGCTGCCCATGGTACATGCGCAATGAAGACCTCCACCGAGATCTCAAACTCGAGTCCATCGAACACATTATTAAAACTGCTTCAAAGCGTTTTTATGAAGTGGCGGCGGAACACCCCAATCCGTTAATCTCGGGATTACCCTCCGACTACCCGATAGAGCCATTGCCCACGAGTTATTTTCTCCGTCGACCGAGACACGTTCTCGGCTTGCCCGTTGACGAGATCACTGCCGCTATACTACTTGAGGTCAACCCGTCCTACTTTAGCTGCTAGGCACACATTTAATAACCGGTCTCGCCGGCGAGGCTGAAGAATACACTCTTCCGTCTTAAGGTGCACTTTTGCACCTGGAGGTTAACTATCATTAGATATAAAAATCTGGCAACAATCCAAGCCGTGGTTCGAACCTAAGTGGTGCCCTTGAGCTATTGTAAATAAAGCTATATAAGCAGGTATATAAGCTATTTTTGGTTGTGGCATCACGCGGGCAAAGCCGTGGGCAGAGGCTCTCATGTCAGGAGGTTAGGTGTAGGACTCTCAAGTTTTTTTGTAAGACTAAGTTTAGTCACTGATGGCCACAAATAAGGCCGCGAAATCACACACGCTTTGACTTCATATAGTAGATAATGTAACTTATTTCCCAGTAGGTAGTACCGGTTGTGTAAACTTTCAGAACTTTGCGGCTGAGGCAACCCTTAGCGTAGGTAGTAGGTTTTGTCCTTCTAATGCTAAGTTAATACAGACTCTTCTATAGTGACCAGACACATATTATAGATTTCATCTACTTAGTACCTCCACTTTGCATATGAGTCCCAAAAAAAATGCTGATTTACATACTTTAAAAACGCGGGCGAAGCCGCGGGCAGCAGCTAGTCTACTATATGAAGTCAAAGCGTGTGTGATTTCGCGGCCTTATGTGTGGCCATCAGTGGCTAAACTTATTCTTACAAAAAAACTTGAGAGTCCTACACCTAACCTCCTAACATGAGAGCCTCTGCCCACGGCTTTGCCCGCGTGATGCCACAACCAAAAATAGCTTATACACCTGCTTATATAGCTTTATTTACAATAGCTCAAGGGCACCACTTAGGTTCGAACCACGGCTTGGATTGTTGCCAGATTTTTATATCTAATGATAGTTAACGTCCAGGTGCAAAAGTGCACCTTAAGACGGAAGAGTGTATTCTTCGGCCTCGCCGGTGAGACCGGTTATTAAATGTGTGCGTAGCAGCTAAAGTAGGACGGGTTGACCTCAAGTATAGCGGCGGTGATCTCGTCAACGGGCAAGCCGAGAACGTGTCTCGGTCGACGGAGGAAAGAACTCGTGGGTAATGGCTCTATCGGGTATTCGGAGGGTAATCCCGAGATTAACGGTGGAGGTCTTCATTGCGCATGTACCATGGGCAGCCCGTGGCCCTGCGCAAGAAGTTATTTTGGATTACCTGAAGGCATCTAAAATGACGGGACTGGCCAAAGACGACAGAGGAATATGTCATTATTGGCCGTACAACTGTTTTGTAAAGTGTCACTTTATTTCTAAAGGACATTTTACTCTTCGAGTTAAGAAGGCTGTTTAACCGGCTAAGCACGAACTTGGCGCGATTAGTGACAGACCGTATGTGGGGATAGAAGGTGATACATCTATCTAGGATTACACCAAGGTAGCGAGCTGACCTAACCCAAGGGATGGGTTTATCGAAGAGGAGGAGAGGCTGGAGCAAGAGGGGACTACAAGTAAAGTGCACTGATGCACTTTTCGTCGGGTTCACCTCTATGCGCCACTTTCTGAACCAAGCACCTAGGGTGTCTAGTGCATGAGCGCGCGTGGACTTAGCCGGTCCTATTTATGCTCCCGGCTGCCGCGACCGCACCGCGGCGCTGGATATTTTACTTTTTTATGTTTAAATTAAAGTTTATGTAGATGTTAGTGCATAAATTACTATAATAGGTATAAGCTCAATCAGTTTAATAAAGAATGGTTAGGTAGTGTACCTAAGTATATATAAAGTTTATATTTTAAACAGAAACAAACACGTTTTTTACTTGTACACTTAACATGTTTAGTACTTGGCCAGTTTTTATAATTCGTGGTTGGTATATCTTTAAAGTAAGTACTATTTTCACACCAAGTTTGAAATAGGAAGGCCTTACCGTTTGTACGACAGAGCTCAAATAACAGTTTATAAAACGCTTCTTGTATAAAGACCCCCCTTTTGTTTTAATTTTTTGAATATTTTATTTTCTCTGTAAATTTCAACCTGCTAGCGGTTACAGTTCAAAAAATGTAGCTCTTTTTTAAGGTTTTTTTCATAAACAATGGACCCCTACCCTTTAATTTTGAAAATTAAAAAAAAAAACTTAAACATGCCATTGCTTATTTCATTGCAGAAATCTACATACGAATTTTCAAATGTCTATCGTGAACGGTCTCGTATATATGTCATATTTTACTCTGAACTTTGAACCCAATTTTGAACCCCTTGGTGTGCGATTTTTCAAAATTCCTTTCTTAGTGAGCGTCTACATACCAAGACAAACATATCCTCCAAATTTCAAGTCTGTGTGATCAGCAGTTTAGGCTGTGCGTTGATATCTCAGTCAGTCAGTCAGTCAGTCAGGACTTTGAATTTTATATATATAGATTACAAACTTTTCTAGCCGGAAGCTGAATCAGGTACTTTGGCAGAAGCTGCGATAGCTGGAAATTTTTATGACTCATCTTGCAAATTTTAGCTAATAGGAATTGAAAACGTTGCTTTGGCAGACGCTGCGGTAGCGGGAAATTTTTTATGACCCATCTCGCGAACTTTTGTTGATGGAAGCCAAATAGTTGTAGTTGTAGAACTTTTTGTGAAGAGTTCATCCGGGGAAATACTACAATCGTACTTCGTAATTTCTACAACCAAGCAGTAATGTCTGCATTACTTTGTTCCATTTGAAAGGGCAAGGGGGCCAGTAAAATTACGGGCATATGAGACCTTAGAACTCTATCTCAGGGTGACAGGCGCAATACAATGCAGCATTGGTCACCTAGTCACAGGCTTCGTGACCATGATCACCGCGGTATTGCAGTTGTAATAGAGGTTACCGCTTTAGATAAGATGGGCCATCGGCTTGTCTCGCCGATAAGTCGTATAAAAAGGTACTTTGGCAGAAGCTGCGGTAGCTGGACATTTTTATGACGCAGCTCTCAAATTTTACCTAAAGGGAGCTGAATACGGTACTTTGACAGACGCTGCGGTAGCTGGTTTTTTTATGACGCATTTCTCAAACTTTTCTAGATGGAAGCTGAATAAGGTTTTTTGGCAGATGCTGCGGTAGCGGTAGGTTTTTTATTACGAATCTCTAAAACTTTAGATGACGGGAGTCGAACAGGGAACTTTAGGGGCGATTAGTGACAGACCTTATGTGGGGATAGAAGGTGATACATCTTTCTAGGATAACTCCTAGGTAGCGAGCTGACCTAACCCAAGGGATGGGTTGATCGAAGAGGAGGAGAGGCAGGGGCAAGAGGGGACTCCAAGTAAAGTGCACTGCTACACTTTTCGTCGGGTTCACCTCTATGCGCCACTTTCTGAACCAAGCACCTAGGGTGTCTAGTGCATGAGCGCTCGTGGACTTAGCCGGTTCTATTTATACTCCCGGCTGCCGCGACCGCACCGCGGCGCTGGATATTTTACTTTTTTATGTTTAAATTAAAGTTTATGTAGATGTTAGTGCATAAATTACTATAATAGGTATAAGCTCAATCAGTTTAATAATGAATGGTTAGGTAGTGTACCTTAGTATATTATAAAGTTTATATTTTAAACAGAAACAAACACGTTTTTTACTTGTACACATAACATGTTTAGTACTTGGCCGGTTTTTATAATTCGTGGTTAGTATATCTTTAAAGTAAGTACTATTTTCACACCAAGTTTGAAATAGGAAGGCCTTACCGTTTGTACGACAGAGCTCAAATAACAGTTTATAAAACGCTTCTTGTATAAAGACCCCCATTTTATTTTAATTTTTTGAATATTTTATTTTCTCTGTAAATTTTAACCTGCTAGCGGTTACAGTTCAAAAGATGTAGCTCTTTAAAGGTTTTTTTCATAAACAATGGACCCCCTACCCTTTAATTTTGAAAATTCAAAAAAAAACTTAAACACGTCATTGCTTATTTCATTGCAGAAATCTACATACGAATTTTCAAATGTCTATCGTGAACGGTCACGTAGATATGTCATATTTTACTCTGAACTTTGAACCAAATTTTGAACCCCTTGGCGTGCGATTTTTCAAAATTCCTTTCTTAGTGAGCGCCTACATACCAAGACAAACATACCCTCCAAATTTCAAGTCTGTGCGGTTTAGGCTGTGCGTTGATATATCAGTCAGTCAGTCAGTCAGTCAGTCAGGGATTTGAATTTTATATATATAGATGACTTTTTGAATATTTTATTTTCTCTGTAAATTTCAACCTGCTAGCGGTTACAGTTCAAAAGATGTAGCTCTTTAAAGGTTTTTTTCATAAACAATGGACCCCCTACCCTTTAATTTTGAAAATTCAAAAAAAAACTTAAACACGTCATTGCTTATTTCATTGCAGAAATCTACATACGAATTTTCAAATGTCTATCGTGAACGGTCACGTAGATATGTCATATTTTACTCTGAACTTTGAACCCAATTTTGAACCCTTTGGCGTGCGATTTTTCAAAATTCCTTTCTTAGTGAGCGCTTACATACCAAGACAAACATACCCTTCAAATTTCAAGTCTGTGCGATCAGCGGTTTAGGCTGTGCGTTGATATCTCAGTCAGTCAGTCAGTCAGTCAGTCAGTCAGTCAGGACTTTGAATTTTATATATATAGATTTTATTTTAATTTTTTGAATATTTTATTTTCTCTGTAAATTTCAACCTGCTAGCGGTTACAGTTCAAAAGATGTAGCTCTTTAAAGGTTTTTTTCATAAACAATGGACCCCCTACCCTTTAATTTTGAAAATTCAAAAAAAAACTTAAACACGTCATTGCTTATTTCATTGCAGAAATCTACATACGAATTTTCAAATGTCTATCGTGAACGGTCACGTAGATATGTCATATTTTACTCTGAACTTTGAACCCAATTTTGAACCCCTTGGCGTGCGATTTTTCAAAATTCCTTTCTTAGTGAGCGCCTACATACCAAGACAAACATACCCTCTAAATTTCAAGTCTGTGCGGTTTAGGCTGTGCGTTGATATATCAGTCAGTCAGTCAGTCAGTCAGTCAGGGATTTGAATTTTATATATATAGATGACTTTTTGAATATTTTATTTTCTCTGTAAATTTCAACCTGCTAGCGGTTACAGTTCAAAAGATGTAGCTCTTTAAAGGTTTTTTTCATAAACAATGGACCCCCTACCCTTTAATTTTGAAAATTCAAAAAAAAACTTAAACACGTCATTGCTTATTTCATTGCAGAAATCTACATACGAATTTTCAAATGTCTATCGTGAACGGTCACGTAGATATGTCATATTTTACTCTGAACTTTGAACCCAATTTTGAACCCTTTGGCGTGCGATTTTTCAAAATTCCTTTCTTAGTGAGCGCCTACATACCAAGACAAACATACCCTTTAAATTTCAAGTCTGTGCGATCAGCGGTTTAGGCTGTGCGTTGATATCTCAGTCAGTCAGTCAGTCAGTCAGTCAGTCAGTCAGTCAGGACTTTGAATTTTATTTATATAGATTACAAACTTTTCTAGCCGGAAGCTGAAAAAGCTACTTTGGCAGAAGCTGCGGTAGCTGGAAATTTTTATGACTCATCTTGCAAATTTTACCTAATGGGAACTGAAAACGGTGCTTTGGCAGACGCTGCGGTAGCTGAAAATTTTTTATGACCCATCTCGCGAACTTTTGTGGATGGAAGCCAAATAGTTGTAGCTGTAGAACTTTTTGTGAAGAGTTCATCCGGGGAAATACTACAATCGTACTTCGTAATTTCTACAACCAAGCAGTAATGTCTGCATTACTTTGTTCCGTTTTAAAGGGTAAGGGGGCCAGTAAAATTACAGGCACATGCGACCTTAGAACTCTATCTCAGGGTGACAGGCGCAATACAACGCAGCATTGGTCACCTAGTCACAGGCTTCGTGACCATGATCACCGCGGTATTGCAGTTGTAATAGAAGTTACCGCTTCACATAAGATGAGCCATCGGCTTGTCTCGCCGATAAATCGTATAAAAAGGTACTTTGGCAGAAGCTGCGGTAGCTGGAAATTTTTATGACTCATCTTGCAAATTTTACCTAATGGGAACTGAAAACGGTGCTTTGGCAGACGCTGCGGTAGCTGGAATTTATTTATGACCCATCTCGCGAACTTTTGTTGATGGAAGCCAAATAGTTGTAGTTGTAGAACTTTTTGTGAAGAGTTGATCCGGGGAAATACTACAATCGTACTTCGTAATTTCTACAACCAAGTAGTAATGTCTGCATTACTTTGTTCCGTTTGAAAGGGTAAGGGGGCCCGTAAAATTACGGGCACATGAGACCTTAGAACTCTATCTCAGGGTGACAGGCGCAATACAATGCAGCATTGTTCACCTAGTCACAGGCTTCGTGACCATACTCATCGCGGTATTGCAGTTGTAAAAGAGGTTACCGCTTTAGATAAGATGGGCCATCGGCTTGTCTCGCCGATAAGTCGTATAAAAAGGTACTTTGGCAGAAGCTGCGGTAGCTGGAAATTTTTATGACTCATCTTGCAAATTTTACCTAATGGGAGCTGAATACGGTACTTTGACAGACGCTGCGGTAGCTGTTTTTTTTTATGACGTATCTCTCAAACTTTTCTAGATGATTTTTTGAATATTTTATTTTCTCTGTAAATTTCAACCTGCTAGCGGTAACAGTTCAAAAGATGTAGCTCTTTAAATGTTTTTTTCATAAACAATAGACCCCCTACCCTTTAATTTTGAAAATTCAAAAAAAAACTTAAACACATCATTGCTTATTTCATTGCAGAAATCTACATACGAAGTTTCAAATGTCTATCGTGAACGGTCACGTAGATATGTCATATTTTACTCTGAACAATGAACCCAATTTTGAACCCCTTGGCGTGCGATTTTTCAAAATTCCTTTCTTAGTGAGCGCCTACATACCAAGACAAACATACCCTATAAATTTCAAGTCTGTGCGGTTTAGGCTGTGCGTTGATATATCAGTCAGTCAGTCAGTCAGTCAGTCAGGACTTTGCATTTTATATATATAAATGATTTTTTGAATATTTTATTTTCTCTGTAAATTTCAACCTGCTAGCGGTTACAGTTCAAAAGATGTAGCTCTTTAAAGGTTTTTTCATAAACAATGGACCCCCTACCCTTTAATTTTGAAAATTCAAAAAAAAACTTAAACACGTCATTGCTTATTTCATTGCAGAAATCTACATACGAATTTTCAAATGTCTATCGTAAACGGTCACGTAGATATGTCATATTTTACTCTGAACTTTGAACCCAATTTTGAACCCCTTGGCGTGCGATTTTTCAAAATCCTTTCTTAGTGAGCGCCTACATACCAAGACGAACATACCCTCCAAATTTCAAGTCTAAGCGATCAGCGGTTTAGGCTGTGCGTTGATATCTCAGTCAGTCAGTCAGTCAGGACTTTGAATTTTATATATATAGAAGATTTTTTGAATATTTTATTTTCTCTGTAAACTTCAACCTGCTAGCGGTTACAGTCCAAAAGATGTAGCTCTTTAAAGGTTTTTTCATAAACAATGGACCCCCTACCCTTTAATTTTGAAAATTAAAAAAAAAACTTAAACACGTCATTGTTTATTTCATTGCAGAAATCTACATACGAATTTTGAAATGTCTATCGTGAACGGTCACGTAGATATGTCATATTTTACTCTGAACTTTGAACCCAATTTTGAACCCCTTGGCGTACGATTTTTCAAAATTCCTTTCTTAGTGAGCGCCTACATACCAAGACAAACATACCCTCCAAATTTCAAGTCTGTGCGATCAGCGGTTTAGGCTGTGCGTTGATATCTCAGTCAGTCAGTCAGTCAGTCAGGACTTTGAATTTTATATATATAGATTAAAACCAACGGAAAGTAGGCTATTTTTTGGTAAGCCATTGAAGGTTTGTTTCCAAATTATATTAAATTTGGCTAAATTTATTTTACATTAACTAGAATTATAGATTTACTAATTATACTTATTAAATATTACAGACGGTGATAATGTGTAATCTGTCTAGCATTATTTATATGTATATTATAATTTGCGATTTTTACTATTTAGTGGGTAAACAGAAATTACTTTTTGTGACATCTTTATGTATGCCTCCATAAAATAAACGGGTAATTTCTCGTCTCTGTCTTTTTAAGATCGAACGTGTTTTTGAGTTCAAATCATTACTTTCGTGAACTGTATAGGTAGCCTATTCGACCTTTTATACGAAGACGTACATATTTAATACGGGACCTTCTTTCCAGGAAAGGATCTTAGAAAATGTGTGTTCAAAGAAGCAAATAACACAACTACTATGTTGAACCTTAGTCAAGATCAAAGGTTACTATTGACCTGTTTTAGCTTTTGAATGTTTTAGTGAATACTAGATATCTAATAATACCCGTGCTGAAGCACTTATACCATCCTCTCAGCTTAGTCAGCTATTAGTCACAAGAAAGAACGTTTAAACCTTACCAAGCCGCGGGTTTCCCCGCGATGTTTTTATTTCATCGTTATAACACGTATTAATTGTCTTCCCGCGACCACGTTCAGGTGCAATCGGGATAATAATGAAGGTAATGGCGCGATAAATTCCCGTTAATCCAATATAGTAATAACGTATTAATTGTGCACAAAATTTGTTCAAGAAAGAAAAATCTATTGTCAATCCTCAGTCGGTATCGATCGAACCCACGACCTTCCGATCGAAAGTTATAACATTTACATAAAACTTAATATACTTATAACTAAGCAAAACTAGAAACATGTTCCGGATAATCATCTTGTTCCGCATCTGAAACATGGGTTACAAAGTTGCCAATTCATCTCAAATTAACATTACCAAACAAGGACACTGTTTACTTAGGATTTCACTGAAAATAAGGTCGTATGTGATGATCCAACTTTATATTAAATGTTGACTTTTTAATTTTAATCGAAGAGTGAAGCTTTTGAGACTTATTTAACGGACTTCAAAAAAAGAAGGAGGATCTGAAGTCGTCTGAGTTTTTTTTTTGTTACCTAAGAACTTATGAATACATTTGGATTTTTTCGAGTTCTAAGTTACACTACAATTAGGTCAAAACTCTATTCTGATGATGGGATCATTGAGAAATTAAATAATTGTAATATTGTCTACTGGATTCCCTGAAGGCTTAGTTAGATGCCGTTAGTTTAAACTTGCGGTTAGGTTTTTTGTTTTACTTAATTATGTAAGAGGGGCCTAATGCAAGACATTGCGACCCTATTATATAGGTTTTATATGTAGTATGGAATAAGGCTACAAAGGAGACTGTTTTGTAATACATATATCGTATTGCCTATCCAATCTATTAAAGAAATTATATCCCGTAAAATATTAAAGCAGGTAGCTGTCCCGCGTATTTTAGTCTGCGTCAGTTAAGAGAGAGTGGGACGTTGGCACCTAAAGTTAAAATGCCCGCGCGGTAAAATTGTAATATCTTTTAAGATATTCCTTGATTTTTTTTTTTGTTAAAGGCAAGGTGTTCAAAATGTTTTGAAGATTAACGTTACGATTAAAATTATTTAATTCGAAAAGGGTTCATACCATGTTTATAAAAGCACCTTCGCAAATAATGCATTAGTTTATTAAACACCGAAATATTTTTTTAATTCTGACCAGTTCCTTAAATTAACGCGTTCAACCAAACAAACTCACATAATAATATTAGAAAAGATTAACAAACTCAAAACATTCGATTATGACGAGCTCTGTGGCGCAGCGGGCGAAGGTCCGCCTGCGACGCAAGGGGTTGCGGGTTCGATTCCCGCCTCAGGACAAATGTCTGTACGATCTGCAGATATTTGTTTAGGGTGTTCTGGGTGTTTTTCTAGAGGTATATAAAAAATAAAAAAAAATATCTATCTATGTAGTATCATGTATTAAGTATATCAGTCATCTAGTACCCATAACACAAGCTCTGCTTACCTTGGGGCTAGATGATGCTGTGTGATTTGTCCAGCATTATTTATTTATTTATTCTGCTTTCTAACATAACTTTGTAATGTAAGAAAGGAACAATCTATACGGTTTATACAAATGTTGGCTCCAGCGCGTTTATGCAAAGAAGTTGTGTGCTGTAACTTCATCCTTCGGAAGTCCGGCTCCAGTCCACGGAAATGAGATCCTCGCTCCTTTATCAGGCTAATCGCAAACTTGTTTCAGTTGGGGTCTAATGGCATGCAAAATAAACTCATTTATTTGATTAAATAAGTTCTTTATTTCTTTGATTACTTTTGTGGTGCTGTGTGTATAGCCGCATCATCATCATCCTTAGCACGACTTCACCCACTGCCGGGTCCAATAATAGGCCTCCTTATGTTTGTGCCACATTTCTCCTGCACACATGGTCCTGTGCCGATCTTATCCAGATCAGCCCTGCAACGCTTGTGATCTCGTCTGCCCATTTTGTTCCAAGAACTTGATACAAGAACGTCGGTTGTCTTACAACGAGCTCTGTGGCGCAGCGGGCGAAGGTCCGCCTGCAGCGCAAGAGGTTGCGGGTTTCCCGCCGCGAGACAAATGTTTGTACTCATCATTTCAGCCGTAAAACTTCCACTGATGAACACAGGCCTCCCCCATGGATCTCCATGAGGGGTAGTTGCCATTCTCACCACGCTTGGCAGGCGGGTTGGTGAGCGCAGTATGGGATGTTGATATACGGATAGACGCTGCTGCCCATCTGTCGGAGGTATCCCTTAGCAGGCTCTTACTGCATCCACGGGCATGAGAGGAGGGGTATCAATGTCTGTACTATTTGCAGATAATTTGTTCAGGGTGTTCTGGCTGTTTTTCTATGAGATATACCGCCATATTTAAAGTCGAAGAGTTAGCAGAAGGCATTATCCTCATTAACTCTGATCTTAAGAGTATAGATTCTTGGGCTAAGGCTTTCGGCCTTCTGGTTAATCCTTCGAAATCTCAGGCTTCATTATTTTATTCTTAAAAGTCCATATATGCTAAATCTCGTAGGTCAGTATTTTTTTCCCCCGATTATATATGCTGACACACCGGTTGAGTTTACTGCGAACGCCGTTAATCTGGGTGTCATTTTCGATAGTCAGTTATCGTGGGTGAGTCACGTTAACGCAATCAGCAAGCGAGTTAACTACTCATTTCAAGCACTCAAGCGTCTCCAGAAGTTTCTGCCTTTTGAAACTAAAATCACTCTTGCCCAAACTCTTTTTTTCCTATCCTTGACTACGCCGATGTCTGTTTCCTTGACGACACGGAGGAATTCTTAAACAAACTGGAGCAACTTTAGAACTTGTGCATCCGATTTATTTATGGTTTGCGCAAGTTTGATCACGTTTCCAGTTTCAGATCTCAATTAAAATGGCTCCCCATTCGACGTCGACGTGATCTCCATGTTCTCTCTTTCCTATACAACATTCTTTCACATTCCTCTTTCTCCTTCTTACCTTCGTGAGCGTTTTGAGTTCCTTGTCCCACGTGGTGTGACCTGCAGGACTGCTACGTTCTTCCTCGTTAAATCTCCATCTCACTCTTCTAGTAGTTACGGTGACTCCTTTACAGTTGGCGCAGTCCAGTTATGGAATAGTCTTCCCCACTCCATTTGCGACAATCAGTCCATAAAAACTTTTAAAATAAAAGTAAAAGAGCATTATCTCTCTTTGTAAGGATGTAATATATATGTTTATACATATATATATATATATATATAGGTATTTATTATAGTTATTTTAGGTATGAAATGTAGTTAGTTTAGGTAAATATTTTGGTTTTATTATTATGTATATTTTGTTTATGTAAGCTCTTATAGGTTGTATTATTTGAGCAGTTAAGAAGTATAATTATCTTTTTATGTAACATCTATATCGTTCCTATTGTTTTGAGTACACGTAATCACTACTATTATCAGCTTTCCCTATCCTCAAAGGTTTGCTGGAAGAAAACTCTTTTTAGGGTAAGCTCGCCTTTGTACATGCTATTAGTTAAGTTTAATGTATAAATTTACTGTGTGTACATTAAAGAATAAAAAAATATAATATTTATTTATTAATAATTTTTAGAAAACCAACAGCTCTAGTTTAAGTCTTAAAGATAACTAGAGGTATTAGTAATTAGAGGCTAATTACAGGTTTCCACAGATATTACACTAATTGTCCAGCACTATTTTGTTTATTTCTTAATAAGACGACCTCAAACGACGACGAAACTCAAAAAGAAAGCTTAGCCTCAAAACACGATTCTGATGATGGGATTCATGAGCAATTGAATAATTTTAATACTGTTTATTGGAGTCCCTTATGGCATTGTGGTTAGGTTTTTTTATTTTATTTAATGTTTCCTTACTTTTACACCTAGACCTGATGATGGGATCCATGATAACGGGGGAAATACTCAAATGTTATAGGCGCACATAGCGGTTTGGGTTTTTCCGTAACAAGTCCAGGATTAGAACATTAAAAGCGGTGTTTTTTTGATGCAATAACCGTTTGCATTCCCCGGCATTACTAAGCTAGCGAAATCATCATTAACTCCGCATTTTCACGTAACGAGAAAAAAATTGGCGTGTAATATCTGCCGCTAAGTCGCGTAGTGACAAAGTAAGGTTAATTGAAGACGTTGGAGCTCGTGTCAGGGAACAGATTACATGCAGTAATCGGCTTAGTAGGCGAGCAGCCAGTTTTACGAGGGCGACCTCGGCTGTTCAGTCAACAGAAGTGGCTTTACAACTTAATTTGACCGTGTTAATTGAAATTGACCGCTTTCTAAGCATAGATGCTATGTGACAGATAAAAGATCTGGGGCTGGAAGTTTGAGTGTTGGTTAACATGTTTAATGACTTATTACTATTAAGACTAATGTTATAAATATTACAATCCTGCATTATTAGATAGAACGTCAGATTGTTTTTGTGATTTACAGAGAACAAGCCCGCCTCTGTACGTTGTTTTTTTGTGCACAAAGTAATAAATAACATTACCGTGGGGTGTCACTGGCAGTGGAATGTTTCCTCTCCTCTCTTGCCCGTGGATGCAGATGAAGATGGGCAGCAGCGTCGTTTCCGTATATCAACATCCCGTACGGCGCTCGCCAACGTGCCTGCCAAGCGTGGTGAGTATGGCAACTACCCCTCATGGAGATCCATGAGAGTGGCCTGTATTCAGTAGTGGACGTTTTACGACTGAAATGATGATACAGTTTATGGGCTATAAATTGGATGCAAGTGGCCGAAGATTGTTCTCAGTGGCGCTTAATAGTTCCAGCAGTGAACTAACGCGGGCTAATGATGATGATGTTGATGATGGCGATCATATAGGGGGTTTTATACCAAAATTAATAATTCAATCTATTAAGACAACGTTAATTTGGGAGTATCATGATTGTAACAGTCTACGTATGTAGGTTTTTGTAGGGTTGGCGAGCGCAGTACGGGATGTTGATATACGGAAAGACGCTGCTGCCTATTTTCTGGAGGTATTCCTTAGCAAGCTCTTGCTGTATCCACGGGCATGAAAGGAGGGGTAGCATTCTACTGCTGGCACTTCATATGCTGTGTGTAGAGTCCAGCATTATTTGTTTAAAACCTTCTTCATAACTATAAAAAACTAGCACCACTAGAATGCTTCTAAAGTTGTTCGCCACAGCGCAATCTTTGCTAACGCAGACCGTCGCTACCCTCTGCGAATATTCGAGACTTTTTCGCAACATTCGTTGGAGTGGAAACGGGACAAAAGACCGAGAGTTCAATTCAAAGGATAATCAAATAGTTCACGGTTGAGAAGCATTCACGTTTACACACAGGTCGCAGGTTTATTTATACCCACAAATAGCTTTAGGTGGGTTTTTTTTCTCTTTGACAGATCATTTGTGGCAAATGAAATAGAGTATGGCTAGGGTTTTATGGCCCAAAGTACCTTCGTTCGTTTTTACATAGAGATTTTTGCCCGTAAATACCAAGGGGTTTATGTTTTTTTATTGGCTTTTTTAGCTGCTGGCACTGATTGAATGTGAGTGGTTTTTAGAGTTCCGTATTTCGAAAGAAATAAAACGGAACCCTTGTAGGACCACTCTGTCTGTCTGTCTATCAAGACCCTTTATTTGGAGAACGTGTAAAGGTATCGACTTGATATTATACCTTTATAATCAAATTTACACCTTCTTTAAGCTGAAAAAAACAATATTCTGTGTGAACCTGAAAAAAAACGACCGTTTATGCCGCAAAAAACGCATGTTTCGACATTCTCAATGGAATCAAAATTCATAAGATATCTACTTCCCGTTGACCAAGAACTATGGAATTTGGCAAGTTATATCGTCCTATACTATAGATACAGTGAAAAATCCAATAAAATACATTTGCAATAGAAAAAAATGGAACGCAAGAAGTTGCGGGTAGGATTGCCGCTTCGGGACAAAAGTCTGTACAATTTGCAGATCAGGGTGTTCTGGATGTTTATAAGGTTCCGTACCAAATGGTAAAAAGTAACGCATAAGGTATCACTTTGTCTGTCCGTCTGTCACAAATGGATATCTCGAGAACTACTGATGCTTGAAACTTGAAATTGACTTGAAATTTGAAATGGTATAAGATAACGCTTTTTCACTAATATGGAATGTATAAAAATGTTAAAAAATATTCTTATTATGATTGCAAGGGGGCGGAGTGTCTCAACAAATTTAAGTTTAGTTACTAGGTCATGAGGGTATTATGGAATTAAATTGCTAATAAAGGTATTTATTAGCACATTAAAAAACAATTTTCAGTTTTCCTTTAAGCCGTATCGTTTTCGAGTTATTCAGAAAAATGTTTCAACATTTTTGTAAATAACTTGAAATATTGGTTCCCCCCTTTATCTCTAATGTTTGCAGAGATAAAAACCTGAAACTTTTAGAATTAATAGAAGAGATGTAAAGATTACGAATGAGTTCAATTATGTACCTACATTATTAAATTTTAAGTGTTTTTTGTTTCTCTTTTGTAAATTGACTATTTTATTAAGTTCTTAAATATAATGAATAAACACTTATTGACTTTGAATGATTCAATTATTGCACTTATTACTGCAACCGTGGGGTGCCAGCAGTAGAATGTTACCCCGCCTCTCATACCCGTGGATGCAGTAAAATCCTGCTAAGGGATCCCTCCTGAAGATGGGCAGCAGCGTCTTTTCGTGTATCAACATCCCGTACTGCGCTCGCCAACCCGCCTGCCAAGCGTGGTGAGTATGGTAACTACCTCTCATGGAGATCCATGAGGGCGGCTTGTATTCTGTACTGGAAGTTTTACAGCTGAAATGATGATGATACTGCAACACTTACAATTTGCTTTATTACGTGGCATAAGTTTTTGGACAGAATTGATTACAATTTTCATTAATGTGGTTGTCCAAAAGCTTACAATTAATATAAACTCAGCTTTATACATCAACTAGCGACCCGACCCTGCTTCGCTCGTATGAAGAGTTAAAAAAAACTATCTTTTTTTTGCAAAAATTGGCCCTTGACCTCTCCTCTCTTGCCCGTCGATGCAGTAACAATATGCTAAGGGAAACCCCTGAAAGATGGGCAGCGGAAAGACACTCCGTATATTTACAACCAGTACAGCGTTAGCCAACCCGCCTGCCAAGCGTGACGAGTATGGCAAGAACCCCCTCATTATCTTAAATACCCATGTGAGATGCCTATGTCCAGCAGTGGACGTGAACAGCAGTCCTACGGCTGAGGTAATGATACGTGGAGACCAGACATGACACAATATTACATCATTGCTTCATAAACTAAGATTAGAGCTGTTTTTCATTACAATATGTTTAGATATTACACGGTGTTTGCAGAGTGGTATGTACCCCCGACTTTCAATCCGAAGGTACCGGCCGTGCACCAATGGATTTTTCTTTCTTGAAAAATGTATGTGCACACTTACCACGTGCTTTAACGGTGAAGGAAACATCGTGAGGAAACCCGCGGCTTTGTTAATTTCAGACGTATTGACCTGTTCTTTTCTCTGACTAATAGTTGACTAAGCTGAGAGAGATGGTATAGGTGCTGGGAAAGCCTAATCCATCTAACAATGTCCCAGGCACTGCAGCGTCCCGTACAGCATAATTACCAGTTGCTGACGCTGTATAAATCATCTATAATAGATGCAAGTTAGCCGTGGGGTGCCGGCAGTAGAATGTTACCCCTCCTCTCCTACCCGAGGATGCAGTAAGAGCCTGCTAAGGGACACCTCCGGAAGATGGGCAGCAGCGTCTTACCGTATATCAACATCCCATACTGCGCTCACCAACCCGCCTGCCAAGCGTGGTGAGTATGGCAACTACCCCTCATGGAGATCCATGAGGGAGGCCTTAGTTCAGTAGTGGACGTTTTACGGCTGAAATGATGATGAATGATGAATAGATGCAAAGGCCTTACAAAAGTAAGGCCTTTTGCCTTTTTTTACTCACACGTACGACAGCTTCCGCCACCGTAAATATTTTGTGGCGCGAGTGTTTTAGTTTTGCTATAGCTCGTAAGATATTGATTCAAATTATATAGTTTTCTAGCTTGTGCCCGCCGCTTCGCGTGCGTGTACCAGGATAAAATGTTGCCTGTGTGTTAATCCTAGTCAACATTATATGCGTTTACAAAATTTCAGCTCGATACATACGCTAGTTTTCCGTGCTATTTACCTTTATTATTGCCCGTCGTTTCGACAGGATTGCACCCATCGTGGTCCCGGGAAGACTTCCCGGAAGGGAAGACGTCGGGCAATAATAAAGGTAAATAGCGCGATAAATACCCGGTTAAATATGTGTTAATAATGTGTCGTGATCGCGAAAGTTTAAAAAAGAAACAGTTATTTAATCATTTGCACATGACTATAATGGTTTACGCAGCGCACGCCAAAACCTCGACAATCATCATCATAGTGCAGCGAACATACACCAAACCTCAATGAATTTTACTGCTAAAGCTTCCTTTTAAAACCGCATCAAAATCCGTTGCGTGGTTTAGGGGAAGAAGAAATCTAACCAGATAGACAGACAGACAGGCGCGGGCAGCGACTTGAATTTATACTATGTAGAGAAGAGATAAAGATAGGAAAACGTTAAGTAAAGTTCTAGAACTTTGTTGACATTAGGCATCACTACTTTTTGGTCGTATTTTATGTCCCGTGTATTTAGTTATGTTGACCGTGGGGGGTGCCGGCAGTAGGATTTTGCCTCTATTTTCTTAACCGTGGATCAGTAAAAAAGTATTATAATACCTAAGGATTATCTCCGAAAGATGTCCAGCAGCGTCTTTCCGTGTATCAACAGGGTAGGCCATGTGCTCTCGCCAACCGCCTGCCAAGCGTGGCGAGTATGGTAATAACCCCTTCATGATCTATGAGGGAGGTCTATGTCCAGCAGTGGACGAGAATAGCCAGTCCTACTGCTGAGATGATGATTCAGTTATAAAATGTTTAGGTACAGTCGGCCTAAAATGTGGTCTACCACCATAAAGCTAAAGTTCATTTGAACGTCTTGAAACAACAAGGTCGATTTTCCATTGCATCTCTTACACTCAGTTAGAAATTACAACCTTAGCGATAATTAGATCTCACATAAACTTTTGTCGAAACTGGTAAAACAATTTCTTGGGCCACCGTACCAAATCTAATTTGCTTTCATGCTCTTCAACTCTCTCTCTATTTTACGGTATTACGAACCTGAGATGAAACGTACACAATAACTAATAATTAATGCTCATACATGAATTCAGAGAACGTTGCTAAGGCAGGGATACACAGTGTTAGCCACTATCCTGACATTGGTTAAACAGATACTGCTACTAACTAACTTGATGTTGCGTTCTCGACCAGCTCTGTCCGGTAATATTAAAAATGTTATCTAACTGTATGGTTATATTAATAATTGGCTTGCTAGTATGACCATGGGGTGCGGCAGTAGAATTTTGTCCGTTTCTTACCTACGGATGCAGTAAGATCTGCCAAGAGATACCTCTGGAAGATAAGCTGCAGCGTCTTGCCGTGTATCAACATCCCGTACTGTGCTCGCCTACCAGCGCAAGCGTAGTGAGTAGGTATAGCAACAACTCGCTCATGATCTTGGAGCTCTACGAGGAAGACCTGTGTCCAGTAGTGGACATCAGTCCTACATGTGAGATGATGATTCAGTTTATTATTATTATTATAGTTCTAGATTTTGATCTACCCGGTATTTAAACCGGGAGTATCTGAAACGCACGGGCCTAGGCCAAGTGCGCTTCAGATTTTTTTGTAGCCCTTTGCTTTGAGATAATAGGTCGGTTTTCCGGATTTGTGTTTATAAAGAAATTTATGTCTTTTATAAACATATGGTCTCTTTCTTGATTGGTAAGTGAGTCTAGGGTGTCATTTAGCAGGATGCGTTTATTAGCAGAATCATACCAGATGGTTGTGTTTAAATCTCCTAGTACAGGTTCGTTTGTGTTTTGATACGTGTAATGTGTAAGATGACCTAGTTTACTAGCAATTTCAACTTTGATAGCGGCAATTCGATCCTCATTTATGAGTTTGTTAGTAATTATAACCCGTCTCTGGTCTGCTACTCTTTGTTCACTGATGTGCCCTAAGTGTGGAAAAGATTCTATAAAATGTCAGTGCAAGGTTTTTTTGTAGGCTGTTTTATTTGTTTCTAAACGTGTTATTTTTAAGTAATATCTAATAATAGCTTCGTTTAGTTCAGTTGTCCAGTGCATCCGCTGTGTTGATGGTGTAAGGTTCGAGGATATTTGGGTCTTATGATGGTGGTTCTGTTATTTGTTTCTTCTCTTATCTGTGTTATACAGGTATTTGATAATAGTTTTTGCTCGTCGCTGGTCTCCAACTCTTTGTCTGCTGACATCCATATGAGGGAATTTTTCTTTAAACGTTTTATGTAATTCGTTGAGGTATGATCTTGCGTCTGTTTCCAATTTAGTAAGTGAAAAATATGTGCGCAGGATAAAGGTCATCAGGGTTCATCTCTTCTGTCCATTTTTTGCGCGCACGGGGCTTATCTTTGTCGGGTACAAGATCATCGACTGTTATCGCCTGTACAGCGCCCTTACCTAGTGGAGACAAAGACCTCAGTAAAGGGTAGGATAGATAAGAAGGTTCAATATCTGAAGGAGGAGAAGCAGGAATAGAAGTAAAAAGAGATTTTGGCGAGGATGTATTGGATTGGGCTTTCTGGTCCATTTCAGCCCAATAGTTTTATCGTGAGACTCGTTTTTCAGTCGAGACCGGTCGCGATGCTCCCACTGAAGCTACACGAGTGCTGCTGACACCTTCTGTGCCGGCTTTAGATGTGCTCCGGCTTAAAGTTCTCCTGGGTCGTAGGTTGGACTCACCTTTTTCGAGTTCCCCGGCCCATTACCCTCGCCATCGATCACTTGCACGCTGTGACGTTCAGCATCAGCTCCAGACGTGCCCCGGCGATCACCCCCGGGAAGCACATTACTTTTATTACTCTCCATCATCATGGGTTTGCCATTACCCTTTTAGACACCCGCTAAGTCATTTCGTTGCGAGTGTCCGCCTCTCACGTGGCATAGATGGTCAGCGCGGACGTGGGGTTGGGATTTGAGGGGCTTATTATCATTATAAGCCTCGTTTATTTCCAATCTCTTATAAAAATACATTTTAACTTTAATTACAAACTACCTAATTCTACTATAATTATTTCTAATTATATTTAGAATTCATGTAAATTAATTTACAAAATTAAATTATAATAAATATTTTTTTTTTATTTTCTATCTTTATTTTTATTATTAACATTATTAAATTTTGAATGGAACCCCTATTTGGGTATAGGCCTCCTCCAGCGTATTCCATTCTTCTCTCATCTTTGCTTTGTTTATCCACTGTTTTCCTGCTGTTGCTATAATGTCGTCTGACCATCGTTTTCTTGGTTGCCTACTTTTCTTGTACATCTGGATTCTGACCATTTAGAAGTTTATATTGTCCATCTCCGGTCCGTTATTTGTGCTAGGTGGCCTGCCCATTTCCACTTTAGTCTAAGGGCGTGATAGATGATTCAGTTACAAAATGTTTATGTAGCATTTAATTTAGTTTCATGTTCTTCTAACGTACTCTCTATTTTACGGTCTTTACGAACCTAAGATGAAACCTACACAATACTTAATAATTCAAGCTCATACATAAATTCAGAGACCGTAGGTAAGGCCTATGCACACTGCTTGCCTAAAATTGGTTTAACAGATACTGCTACTAAGTAATCTAATGTTACGTGCTCCACTGCCTCTGTCCGGTTTCATGGTTATATGAATAATTGCCTTGCTAGTACGACCAAGCTGCTTCTAATACAAGAGGATCTTGTTTTGTTTCATACAAGATTTGGAAGTAGCCAGTTCAGAATGCAAAAAAAAGAAAAAAAATAATGTAAGTATATAATAGATTTTCATAAAATTTTGCAATAACAATTCATTTTAAATAACAAACACACGGGAATTTATCGCGTAACATCCTTGAAACGGGATTTAAAATAAATATTATACAATTTTTTACCCCCTATAATCTCGAACTATATAATTTTAAACGAATCTCGAAATACACAAAAATAACTCAGAAGCTATTTTTGTGTATTTCGAGATTCGTTCAAAATGATTCAAGAAAACGTATAAGCGGCGCGCCGCATCTACATATGTTTTCCTATGGAATAAAACGCCGCGACCTCACCTCGACTTACCAGTGAGCGACGCGCCATACGGGAACAAAAGTTTTTTAGTTTTAATTTAGGTCTTTGCCTAAACAGCCCATCGCTGTTTAGATTAGATTGGCATTCATTATTTTTTTACAAAGTGAGATTATTGAGGTTTTAATGCCATTAAAATGCTTTAAAATATCCCTAAAAGATATAAATAATCCAAAATTGCAGTAGGCGCATAATAGGTTAATTAAGGACCCACCCGCAAGCACTTTGTGTCCAGGCCTTTACTAAGTACTGTGTACACGTACGGCCAACTACAAAATTGTTTGCTCCTGTATTACCATCTTTATTAGTCTACTGTCAGCATAATTTGTCCGGCTCTCATATTTCCAGTCTGGCTTTATTTAGGCGCTATTAGCATAATACTGCATTACGTACCGTGTTTTACGTCTCTAGAATTCATTTTGTTATTATTAACGGGGCGTTAAGGAGTTGTTCAGCGAAACTTTAGCACAAAAGAAGAGTTCTATTCTTGCTTACAATTGATTGGAAACATATCGGTGTTTCTTAGATATAAAGTTTATCTTTGGATATAGAGTATGAACCTTATATTGTATTTTGATAATAGAAGACTTTATATAATGGTATATTATAATAAGATAGTTTGTTTTTTTTATATTTTTTTTTATTTTATCTTTTTTTTTTTTTTTTTAAATGGCTGCCAACATGGCTTAGGCAAATAACTTACGAATTTATAAATTAACTTGACACTGGCGGAACTGTGTTAAACCAAACACAAAAACCCATAAAATAAAAAGACAAGACAAGACATAATAAGATACCATACTATCAATAACAATTATTGTCAGTATTGTATGCCGTGGGGTGCTGGCAGTAGAATGTTGGTCCTTTCTTACCCGAAGATAAAGAATAATAATAATGATGCTAGACACTTCACACAGCATCATCTATTAACATATTATTTGATATTTATTGGTTGTCTGGAAGAAATCACTTTTAGTGATAAGACCGCCCATTGTATGTTATATTTGTCTGTGTTTCTCTTTGTGAAATTTATGTTATATGGTGAATGTACAATAAAGAGTTTATCTATCTATCTATCTATCTATATATATTATTGTATCATCTATTATTTGCTTTAACAGTCTGCTTTTTTTTTCTTATATATAATGTAAATCCATTATTGGTCGTAGGATATATATGTAATTTAGGATAATGTAGATTAAGGACTGTGAATTTGAACCCGCAACCTCGTGCGTCGCAGGCGGACCTCGCCCGCTACGCCACAGAGGTCGTCATGAAGATGCGGTAAGAAAGCCAATACCTCCGAAAAATAGGCAGCAGCATCTTTTCGTGTATCAAAATCCCGCCCTGTGCTCACCAACCCGCCTGTCAAGCGTATGGTAACAATTAGTTCATGATCTTTGAGATTTTTATAGTTTAGGCGGCCCATGACTGCCAAAACTATAGCATATGAGAATTGCTGAATTTAATTATATTATAATATCTACCGTATAGCCGTGGGGTGCCGGCAGTAGAATGTTGCCCCTCTTTTCGTGATAATAGTTGCAGTAAGAGCCTGCTAAGGGATCCCTCCTGAAGATGGGCAGCAGCGCCTTTCCGTGTGTTAACATCCCGTACTGCGCTCGCCAACCCGCCTGCCAAGCGTGGTGAGAATAGCAACTACCCCTCATGGAGATCCATGAGGTAGGCCTGTTCGGTAGTTACGGTTGGAATGATGATAATATCAACGTCAAAATTGATTTTTAAAGGAGTTTTCATTTACTTTGTGTTCAAAAGTTTTGTAATTTTTATATTTTTATTTACCTAACTTTGCATTACAAAGCTATTTAACTCATACCTTTAAAATGCTACTTTTAATTTAAATAAGTGTCTCAGAAAGTATTATGTATTTAGAGGTATAGTAGTATTTTCGATGTGTTGGGCGCTTTGGTTAATCTGTTAGCCGAACTACTGAGTTTTTAACACAACATAGTTCACGACTAACTTTCCTTTAACAGACAAACGTAGGCCACACGAGTAACGATGTACGTAACCTCTGGCGCTCCTGATTTTAGCTTGGCCAATTAGGTATTTAATTTTCTATTTGCTCATGCTAATGAAATGGCAGTGTGAGCAGGGGATAAGCATGTTTCCACTTTCAAATGTATTTTGTTCAACTTGTTTGAAGCTTACTTTTTATATTAAATTATTTTGGAACTGTTGTTTTGTTTTTCTTGTTTTCTTAACACAGCATTACCTTCAGCTAACTTCTCGGGCAATGTTTCTTATTGTATGGAAGGCAATATAGCTGTTGTGAATTTAAAATTTTGTTATTTTCGCTTGCATCTGGTGAAAAAAATATACACATTTATATTTTTTTTTGCCTGCTGCCCCCACTGCCATGGGGCGTAATTTTTTTGAGTTATTTACAAAAACGTTGTAAAAATACCGTTCACCCCCCTTATCTCCGAAGTTTGCAGAGATACAGACCACTGGAACTAATATTGCTAATATGAGTGAATGTAAAGATTACAGGAAAATTATAACGAACTCTCTAATTTGCATATATTTTTAGAAATAATCTAAAGTGTAAGAAATCTACATAAGTTCCGCTATTAGACAATAGATAGCGCTGTCAAGGTTCTACAACAAATATAAGCCGCCTTTATCAGTATGTATGTATATATTATAATTTATGCCTCGGTGCGCGAGTCCGACTCGCTATTGCCCGACTTTATTTATTGTATAATCTCATTGTAAAGGTGCGTTATCGCATCCTTGATAAGATCTTAACATATCGCATATATTTTCAATGCATACAGTAAATACCTGTTACATAGAAATTATAAACATACACTTTTACTATGTTCATTTGTAGTACCTATGCATGATGCCTGTCAACATAACATAAAGGCTTTGAGGAGCCTCTTATTCAGATTCACTACATACTGATTTTGAATAATATATCAACCGAGTTTATCAAAAGTTCCGAAACTTCTCGAGAGTTTCACTGATATTGTCAATGGCGAAATCACACTGCTACTGTCTGACATATTTAATAACGCCAGCAATTAATTCACGAACATGGAATATTCATTACTGCTTAAAACCATCGATAAACGAGATAATAGAGAATTGAATAATCTGCCAAGTTTATCTCTTTGTCGCGGGCTTCTGAATCTCCCGTCTCCTTTGGAGCCGGGGCTAATTCACCGTTCCGCGGCAAAATAGCCATGGAATTTTATCAGGGACTATTTCATAGTGTCCTCTTAACTTGGTTTACATTGCTAAACATACATGTATAACTTTTCACGTGTGTGAAAAGGCGTAAAAAATTCCCAAGAAATATCGGTCACATCTCCCCAGTCATTCGATAGAGCGCCGTGGGGTGCCGGCAGTAGAATGATACCCCTCCTCTCATGCCCATGGATGCATTAAGAGCCTGCTAAGGGATACCTCCGGAAGATGGGCAGCAGCGTCTATCCGTGTATCAACATCCCATACTGCGCTCACCAACCCGCCTGCCAAGCGTGGTGAGAATGGCAACTACCCCTCATGGAGATCCATGAGGGAGGCCTGTGTTCATCAGTGGACGTTTTATGGCTGAAATGATGATTCGATAGAAACAAACTAACAACCTGTTTATCTGAAGCAATACTTATCACAAAAAGTTATGAGTACGAGAACGCAATAAATGTGGTAAAATAATCCGCTTTCAACTTTCGCAATATCGGCTTCAGCGGGATTATTACTAAGAGTTGGATTATGAATATGGCAGATACCTACGGAGCAGACCAGCCTCAAAAATATGAGTATTTAGAAAATTATGTAGCCGAAGAGTGTGGACGAAGAGCCGTGGGGTGCCGGCGGAAGAATGTTGCCTCCCCTATTTTTATCTTTGTTTATTGTTAATGGCTTTTGCTCAATGTATGATAACGAATTGTAAATTAAAAAAATAAATTATATTATGTACATCTTTAGATAAGTCGGCGTGACAAAAATTATGACAGGTGTGACAGGTATAATATCCTTATTATCTTTCCATAATACTACCCCTCATGGATATCCATAAGGGAGGCCTGTGTTTAGTAGTGGACTTTTACGGCTGAAATGATTAATGATGATTATGATGAACACCACCATCCGACATACATGACCCTCTGTGGTCATTTTAATCAGCTCCAATTCGGGAAACGCGTATTTTGAAGTCGGTTTAAACTTAACTACTAAACTGTTTAGCTGAATCTACATAAGCAAAGATCGTACAATCAATACAAGGATAGGAAACGTCCAGAAATAAAAAAAATAAGCTAATTAAGCGCTAAATCCCCTTTAATCAGTTTTAAAACTAAGGATGGTCCAGTCATTTATTCTAAAACTACATACACATGATAACACGAACATCATACAAATGAAACAAGGATATAATAATTATACACAATCAAAATAAGGCCAGTTAGTTCATCTAAACTTTCACATGAGTATTTGTACTTACCAACTTGGCGGGAGATATTGTTCAATTTCAGCCTCGACCAATGAAGTCTGCTCACATCTCTATTTAAACCTACGGGCTAATTATCATAATGCAACATTGCGATGTTGGCTACGGTTTTGATTACATTGCTGGCTGACGTTTTGAATGCTAATACATGAGCAAACAGAACGAGAATGTTATTTAGAATAGTACGACGTTACCGCTAGAATCCACTAAACTCTTAGGCTAAACTAGCACGTCCTTATAATGTATAGTCATTTTGATATTTTTTTTAGTTAAACATAATAATTGAGAAAGTTATAGACTGTGGTGATGTTGTAGGTGTTACAGTTACGTAATACTAAATGCAAGGCTATTTTTGTATTATTTGTAGCACCGTTTTAAAGGAAATTTTAGTAGATATTAGTAGTTTCTATTTAGAAAATAATACGTGTCTATGAGAGACCATATATTTTTTGATTTCTCAAATGAATAAAAAAATACTGGAACAAAGCACATAAAGGTTAAGGAGTTTGACGTTTGGTGTCACTTTTGACAGTAAATGTCAAAAGTGACAGCAAACGTCAAAAATAAGCTGTAAAACTTTAAACGTTGATACTACTACGTTATACATTCCGTTGTGGTGCAACTGCAAAACTGGGTGCAGAAGCTAAAACCTTCCTGAATGGCTGATTATGTGCGATTACACGACTTGTATTATCATGTTACTACCTCATGTTACTACTTTTTGTTATTTATTTAATAACGAACGCACAAGAGAATAAACATAATGACAATTTGACTTGGCAATACCAAACAAACTTATGGCGATGCATATTGGCGTCAGGGATTTTAACTTTTATAAGCAATTACAAAACATTCATTGATCATTGACAGCTGTAAAACTGACAGCGTCGATATCTCGAGTACTATTCAACCTAGACTTACCGTTGTTAGCTTATATCATCATCATCATTTCAGCCGTAAAACGTCCACTACTGAACACTGGCCTCCCTCATGGATCTCCATGAGGGGTAATTGCCATACTCACCTCGCTTAGCAGGCGGGTTGGCGAGCGCAGTTTGGGATGTTGATACACGGAAAGTCGCTGCTGCCCATCTTCCGGAGGTACCCCTTAGCAGGCTCTTACTGCATCCACGGGCATGAGAGGAGGGGTAACATTCTACTGCCGGCACCCCACTGCAGGTAACATTCTACTGCCGGCACCCCACGGCACTATATGAAAGAACTTAATACGATCTACTTTTCTATGACAGCTGTCAAACTTCAAAGGGCCATATCTCGAGATCTGCTCACCTTAGACTCTCAGCGGAGGGCTCAAATCAAAGGCATTAACGAGATCGACAGCTGTCAAACTTTGGGAAATACTCATCTTATACTGTCAGCGGTAGGCTCAAATGAAAAGCATTTGTTGGATTTACATCGGTTCATTTAATTTAGAGGTATGGTGTCACAGACAGACACAGACACGCGCACATAGCAGTCGAATTCAGAACACAGCTCTCTGTTTATTTTATTTTATTTTAGTCGGAAATCAAACGGTCTTACATACAAGTTAACTTATTAAATATACACGAACCAATTATACGTCTTCGCATAAAAAAATCCATAGCTTGCTAAAGATTACTATCGAACTATTACTAACAAACAAAATATAAATTTAGAAAACGAAAACTAAAAAAAACAAGATAAATAGGAAGTAATTAAAAAAACAATTGAGATGTTAACACATCGAACCAGCGATCCGATAGGATGCTTTTGATCTTTTGTGCACTTGAATTAAAATCATCTAAGTCGGGGAGTTCCACCAAACTGTTGTACGTAGTTACAGCTCTACTAAAGGAAGCATTTTGTTTGTAGTTATTTGCGCTAAAAGGCATTTCTAAAGGAATGGGTTGTCTGTCCGATCTATTTGGAACTTTGATATTTATTTTTTCTAGAAGCTGTGTAGACAACCATACCTTGGGCAATCTTACAAAGTAGTGCAACATCAGCAATTTTACGTCGTTCCTTTAAAGGGAGCTTATGATACCTTTTACACCTGGCTGTATACTCGGTATCAAAACAGCCACATTTAAATTATGTCGATCTCATCAATGTCGTTCATTTGAACCCAACGCTAACAGTTTAAGCTGAGCAGTTTCCGAGATTATAGTAAATTTATGACCGCGTTAGGCTTGCTTAATTTACCTTGGTCATTGATTTTGTACTTTTTAACGAAGATTTGTTTAATGATTCCCTTGCAAAAGTATAGTTTTTGGATTTTTCTCTGTATCTACAGACATATTATACCTCTATAAGCCGTTACACGACCTTTCCAAATATCATAGTTCTAGGTCAACGGAAAGTACCCTATGAATTTTGAGTCCTTGGAGAATGTCGAAACATGCGTTTTCGGCGGCATAAACAGTCGTATCTTTTTTCAGGTAAACTAAGAATATTGATTTTTTCACAGCTTAAAGAGGTTGAAGATTTGAGTACCTACATATATGATTTAAATTTCAACTCGATACTTTTACACGTTCTCGAGATAAAGAGTCTTAACAGACCGAAAGACGGACAACAAAGTGATTCTATAAGGATTCCGTTTTTTATTTTTGAGGTACGGAACACTAAAAAATATTTACCAAGAACACTTTATTTCCTTTTCGCAAAACTTTATAAGTGTCCCACGTTCTTATGTCTAATAGTTTTTGTTAGTTGACGAACTAAAATTCTTATTTAGCCATATAATATAGCCTGTAAATTATGTGAATTTGGCTTTGCTTGTGTCGCCATATTAGTCCATGAACCGAAACAAATTCGTAAGATTTTATAAACTAATTTTCGAATACAATTTCGAACAAGCTGTTCTGAGTGACTGATCGAATCGTGGCGGAATTTGTTGTTCCCCTTAAAAAGTTCTACAAAAAAGTCAGCGATAGCATATTATATCAATCTTTCCAGGTGGTCTTACTAAAACTTTTTTTTTTTTATTTATTTTAAAAGGGACTTTGTCGCTTTGCGACCACACCGTCCCATATAACCTCTTTAAACAAACAAATCTCAATACACACTAAGATAACATAAACTATAATATAACACAAATAAACAAAAATAATTAAATAACTTGAAAACTAATAACTTAAACCTAAAACTGCTAACTTACTTCACGAATTGAATCCCATTAATGTTATTGTCCTTAAATAAATTGGTCAACGCAAATTGTTTGGACATTGCGGACATAGATGACACGTATAGTTGGGTATTTCCTTCTTCTCCATGCTTCGATATGATGGGAGCCTCAGTAGATCTAACTCGAACTATTTTACATATGTACCCGGCTACCAATAGTACTCCAGCCTTCATCCGAAGAATTCTCCCTTGCACGTTTCCTATTTAATTCTTAAATATCCATATTAACTCCTTCATTGCATTCCAATCTTTGTGTCTCAATGTCTACCAAAGCTACACTGGGTACATCACTATGTGCCACGCTAACTTCGACTGTATCTGCTACACAATATGGATCATCGGCTATTGCGCCGGTACAACCTAAGCGGGACCTTCGCTTATTGCAAAATTAAAATATTAGCTGTTAACTATTTCCTACGCGCAAAACGACTTAACTGCTCGAGGTGACAGTAACAACTGCCTTAATTCTTAATTCTTAATTCTTTATTGTACACAAAGTAAATACATATACAAAAGCTTATATATAGGACATGTACAAAGGCGAGCTTAACCCTACCAAGAGTTTTCTTCCAGCAAACCTTTGAGGATAGGAAAACTGATTTTAAAGTGGGTACGTGTACACAAAACAAAAGGTAATAATTATATAAATACACGTTGCTACGAAAATAAATATACCTAAACAATTAACCGACTGCCTTAAACCTTTTATGGTTAATAAATTTATACGCGAAGGAGTTTTTATAAACATTATTTACCGTTATCCAAAAAATTACGTTTTTCATCATTCTTATTAAATTTTGAACAGAATTGCCGTTTACACCATTTAACTTCAATGAATATCTAAGAAGGTATCACAGTTTACCGCGCGCGCATTTTAATTATAGGTGCCTACGACCCACTCTCTCTCTCTCTCTCTCTTATGTGACGCAGACGAAGTTGCGTGGAACAGCTAGTAACTATATAATAAGTTTACAATCAGAAAAAGTTTACCAATTATCCCTTTATCCGATAAAACCACTTTACTGTGATGTGGGGATAACCAAGTCAGTATGTGTAATCAAATTACCTGCGCTGGGAACTCCTAACTTCATTTCCTACCGGAACATCGCAGTTGCGATTCCAGTGGCAGATTCCACTGACGATAAATTCAAATGTATGAAACCTCTCAACATCATCATTTCAGCCGTACGATGTCCACTGCTGGACCAGGCTTTGATCATAGGCCTCCCTCATGGACCTTTAAGTATTGCGGCTAGACGGGCTTCCACCGCCGACCTGCAGACCTTAACAGGTCGTCCGCCCATTTAGTTAGTGGACGTCCTACGCTACGCTCGTCGGTCCGTGACCTCCATCCGAGAACTTTTCAGCCCCATCGGCTTTCTGTTCTTCGAGCGGCTGGGCGCCCTCTTTTGCGGCTGGACGCCCTCTGCGCTCGCCATAGTCCGGTAACTTTGTCATGGCCATCTGCGGTCAACAACATTAAAATACAATTCGAAAAATAAAGTAACATGGCTTGCTCATTGCAACTTCAACGAGCTAATTACGTTTGTAGATGAACTTAGGTGGTTGAAACGCTCGTATTAGATTATTTTTTAACATCGCCGCGGCTAAATTCCTACAACGGGAAAAAAAAATTTTTTTGCAGATAATTGTACCGGATCTGGGTATTCCTAATGATACATTACGTATTTCAAGATAAAAAGATAACCAGATAAAAAGGAGCCTTAACCCTGCTAGCTGATTCTGTTTAGCAGATCGACAGATTAACGATTTTCGTACGAGCATCATAGACAAAAATAACAAGGCAATAAACAAATAAAAACTTACAATGAAGTCAATGTTATTATTTGTTTATATTGGTTAAAGAGGTAAAAAGCATACAGCCTCCAAAACAGGCTTCTCAGGGCTATGCCTGGTGCAATTCAATCTTAACGTAGGGAAATAATAAAGGTAACTTACCCGATAAATACTCGGTTATATGTACCTATATTAAAAATTAATTACTCACGTGGTATTTAAAACTTCAAAGCTTATTGCAACAAGTTTTGGATAATGAATGGATATGTAGCTTTGCGCAATCAGTTTTGTTGTGGTTTAAAACAACGTGCCAATACAGTTTGATTAAACATTTCCTAACATTATATAATGCTGTTTAAAAACCAGGATCTACTAAGAGTTAAAACGATTATTAGATCCTGCCTGTATCTGTATACAGGAACTGTAGAAAGCGAATCACATGTTAATTTCTTAATGATACCTTACCTAAGTTAACATTAAAAAAATTAAATAGCTCACAATATTGTGTGTTGTAATGTTAAATGGTTTTCTACTTACGTTAATTTTATGTTAAAAATAGGTTTGCACAATGCAATGCCATTCGCGTGAGAGGAAAGTTAAAGATGCCGCCTAAAATTTTATTAAATTTTATTTAATAACTAGCTGCTGCCCGCGGCTTCGCCCGCGTTTTTAAAGGATGTAAATCAGCATTTTTTTTGGGACTCATATGCAAAGTGGTTAAGGTACTAAGTAGATGAAATCTATAATATGTGTCTGGTCACTATAGAAGAGTCTGTATTAACTTAACATTAGAAGGACAAAACCTACTACCTACGCTAAGGGTTGCCTCAGCCTCAAAGTTCTGAAAGTTTACACAACCGGTACTACCTACTGGGAAATAAGTTACATTATCTACTATATGAAGTCAAAGCGTGTGTGATTTCGCGGCCTTATTTGTGGCCATCAGTGACTAAACTTAGTCTTACAAAAAAACTTGAGAGTCCTACACCTAACCTCCTAACATGAGAGCCTCTGCCCATGGCTTTGCCCGCATGATGCCACAACCAAAAATAGCTTATATACCTGCTTATATAGCTTTATTTACAATAGCTCAAGGGCACCACTTAGGTTCGAACCACGGCTTGGATTGTTGCCAGATTTTTATATCTAATGATAGTTAACGTCCAGGTGCAACAGTGCACCTTAAGACGGAAGAGTGTATTCTTCGGCCTCGTTGGAGAGACCGGTTATTAAATGTGTGCCTAGCAGCTAAAGTAGGACGGGTTGACCTCAAGTATAGCGGCAGTGATCTCGTCAACGGGCAAGCCGAGAACGTGTCTCGGTCGACGGAGATAAGAACTCGTGGGCAATGGCTCTATCGGGTAGTCGGAGGGTAATCCGGAGATAAACGGATTGGGGTGTTCCGCCGCCACTTCATAAAAACGCTTTGAAGCAGTTTTAATAAAGTGTTCGATGGACTCGAGTTTGAGATCTCGGTGGAGGTCTTCATTGCGCATGTACCATGGGCAGCCCGTGGCCCTGCGCAAGAAAATATTTTGGATTACCTGAAGGCATCTAAAATGACGGGACTGGCCAAAGACGACAGAGGAATATGTCATTATTGGCCGTACAACTGTTTTGTAAAGTGTCACTTTATTTCTAAAGAACATTTTACTCTTCGAGTTAAGGAGGCTGTTTAACCGGCTAAGCACGAACTTGGCGCGATTAGTGACAGACCTTATGTGGGGATGATGGTATAGGTGCTGGGCAAGCCTAATCCATCTTACAATGTCCCAGGCACTGCAGCGTCCCGTACAGCATGATTACCAGTTGCTGACGCTGTATAAATCATCTATAATAGATGCAAAGGCCTTTCATTTTTTTTATGTGGGGATAGAAGGTAATACATCTATCTAGGATAACTCCTAGGTAGCGAGCTGACCTAACCCAAGGGATGGGTTTATCGAAGAGGAGGAGAGGCTGGAGCAAGAGGGGACTCTAAGTAAAGTGCAATGCTGCACTTTTCGTCGGGTTCACCTCTATGCGCCACTTTCTGAACCAAGCACCTAGGGTGGCTAGTGCATGAGCGCGCGTGGACTTAGCCGGTTCTATTTATACTCCCGGCTGCCGCGACCGCATCGCGGCGCTGGATATTTTACTTTTTTATGTTTAAATTAAAGTTTATGTAGATGTTAGTGCATAAATTACTATAAAAGGTATAAGCTCAATTAGTTTATTAAAGAATGGTTAGGTACCTAAGTATATATAAAGATTATATTTTAAACAGAAATAAACACGTTTTTTACTTGTACACTTAACATGTTTAGTACTTGGCCAGTTTTTATAATTCATAGTTGGTATATCTTTAAAGTAAGGACTATTTTCACACCAAGTTTGAAATAGGAAGGCCTAACCGTTTGTACGAGCTAAAATAACAGTTTATAAAACGACCACCTTTGTTTTAATTTTTTGAATATTTTATTTTCTCTGTAAATTTCAACCTGCTACCGGTTACAGTTCAAAAGATGTAGCTCTTTAAAGGTTTTTTTCCATAAACAATTGACCCCCTACCCTTTAATTTTGAAAATTCAAGAAAAACTTAAACATGCCATTGCTTATTTCATTGCAGAAATCTACATACGAATTTTCAAATGTCTATCGTGAACGGTCACGTAGATATGTCATATTTTACTCTGAACTTTAAACCCAATTTTAAACCCTTTGAAGTGCGATTTTTCGAAATTCCTTTCTTAGTGAGCGCCTACATACCAAGACAAACATACCCTCCAAATTTCAAGTCTGTGCGATCAGCAGTTTAGGCTGTGCGTTGATATCTCAGTCAGTTAGTCAGTCAGTCAGTCAGACAGGACTGTGAATTTTATATGTATAGATTACAAACTTTTCTAGCCGGAAGCTGAATCAGGTACTTTGGCAGTAGCTGCGGTAGCTGGAAATTTTTATGACTCATCTTGCAAATTTTACCTAATGGGAACTGAAAACGGTGCTTTGGCAGACGCTGCGGTATCTGGAATTTTTTTATGACCCATCTCGCGAACTTTTGTTGATGAAAGCCAAATAGTTGTAGTTGTAGAACTTTTTGTGAAGAGTTCATCCGGGGAAATATTACAATCGTACTTCGTAATTTCTACAACCAAGCAGTAATGTCTGCATTACTTTGTTCCGTTTTAAAGGGTAAGGGGGCCAGTAAAATTACAGGCACATGAGACCTTAGAACTCTATCTCAGGGTGACAGGCGCAATACAATGCAGCATTGGTCACCTAGTCACAGGCTTCGTGACCATGATCACCGCGGTATTGCAGTTGTAATAGAAGTTACCGCTTAACATAAGATGGGCCATCGGCTTGTCTCGCCGATAAGTCGTAAAAAAGGTACTTTGGCAGAAGCTGCGGTAGCTGGAAATTTTTATGACTCATCTTGCAAATTTTACCTAATGGGAACTGAAAACGGTGCTTTGGCAGACGCTGCGGTAGCTGGAATTTTTTTATGACCCATCTCGCGAACTTTTGTTGATGGAAGCCAAATAGTTGTAGTTGTAGAACTTTTTGTGAAGAGTTCATCCGGGGAAATACTACAATCGTACTTCGTAATTTCTACAACCAAGCAGTAATGCCTGCATTACTTTGTTCCATTTTAAAGGGTTAGGGGGCCAGTAAAATTACAGGCACATGAGACCTTAGAACTCTATCTCAGGGTGACAGGCGCAATACAGTGCAGCATTGGTCACCTAGTCACAGGCTTCGTGACCATGATCACCGCGGTATTGCAGTTGTAATAGAAGTTACCGCTTTTTATAAGATGGGCCATCGGCTTGTCTCGCCGATAAGTCGTATAAAAAGGTACTTTGGCAGAAGCTGCGGTAGCTGGAAATTTTTATGACTCATCTTGCAAATTTTACCTAATGGGAACTGAAAACGGTGCTTTGGCAGACGCTGCGGTAGCTGGAATTTTTTTATGACCCATCTCGTGAACTTTTGTTGATGGAAGCCAAATAGTTGTAGTTGTAGAACTTTTTGTGAAGAGTTCATCCGGGGAAATACTACAATCGTACTTCGTAATTTCTACAACCAAGCAGTGATGTCTGCATTACTTTGTTCTGTTTTAAAGGGTTAGGGGGCCAGTAAAATTACAGGCACATGAGACCTTAGAACTCTATCTCAGGGTGACAGGCGCAATACAGTGCAGCATTAGTCACGTAGTCACAGGCTTCGTGACCATGATCACCGCGGTATTGCAGTTATAATAGAGGTTACCGCTTTAGATAAGATGGGCCATCGGCTTGTCTCGCCGATAAGTCGTATAAAAAGGTACTTTGGCAGAAGCTGCGGTAGCTGGACATTTTTATGACGCAGCTTTCAAATTTTACCTTACGGGAGCTGAATACGGTACTTTGACAGACGCTGCGGTAGCTGGACATTTTTATGACGCAGCTCTCAAATTTTACCTTACGGGAACTGAATACGGTACTTTGACAGACGCTGCGGTAGCTGTTTTTTTTTATGACGTATCTCTCAAACTTTTCTAGATGATTTTTTGAATATTTTATTTTCTCTGTAAATTTCAACCTGCTAGCGGTTACAGTTCAAAAGATGTAGCTCTTTAAAGGTTTTTTTCATAAACAATGGACCCCCCACTCTTTAATTTTGAAAATTAAAAAAAAAACTTAAACACGTCAGTGCTTATTTAATTGCAGAAATCTACATACGAATATTCAAATGTCTATCGTGAACGGTCACGTAGATATGTCATATTTTACTTTGAACTTTGAACCCAATTTTGAACCCCTTGGCGTGCGATTTTTCAAAATTCCTTTTTTAGAGAGCGCCTACATACCAAGACAAATATACCCTCTAAATTTCAAGTCTGTGCGGTTTAGGCTGTGCGTTGATATATCAGTCAGTCAGTCAGTCAGTCAGGACTTTGAATTTTATATATATAGATGATTTTTTGAATATTTTATTTTCTCTGTAAATTTCAACCTGCTAGCCGTTACAGTTCAAAAGATGTAGCTCTTTAAAGGTTTTTTTCATAAAAAATGGACCCCCTACCCTTTAATTTTGAAAATTCAAAAAAAAAACTTAAACACGTCAGTGCTTATTTCATTGCAGAAAATCTACATACGAATTTTCAAATGTCTATCGTGAACGGTCACGTAGATATGTCATATTTTACTCTGAACTTTGAACCCAATTTTGAACCCCTTGGCGTGCGATTTTTCAAAATTCCTTTCTTAGTGAGCGCTTACATACCAAGACAAACATACCCTCTAAATTTCAAGTCTGTGCGGTTTAGGCTGTGCGTTGATATATCAGGCAGTCAGTCAGTCAGTCAGTCGGGACTTTGAATTTTATATATATAGATGATTTTTTGAATATTTTATTTTCTCTGTAAATTACAACCTGCTAGCGGTTACAGTTCAAAAGATGTAGCTCTTTAAAAGTTTTTTCATAAACAATGGACCCCCTACCCTATAATTTTGAAAATTCAAAAAAAAACTTAAATACGTCATTGCTTATTTCATTGCAGAAATCTACATACGAATTTTCAAAGTTCTATCGTGAACGGTCACGTAGATATGTCATATTTTACTCTGAACTTTGAACCCAATTTTGAACCCCTTGGCGTGCGATTTTTCAAAATTCCTTTCTGAGTGAGCGCCTACATACCAAGACAAACATACCCTCCAAATTTCAAGTCTGTGCGATCAGCGGTTTAGGCTGTGCGTTGATATCTCAGTCAGTCAGTCAGTCAGGACTTTGAATTTTATATATATAGATAGGTGTTTTCCGTATTTGCGTACTATTGGAACTTGTAGCACAAAGGTTTCCTCGATACAGGCCCAGCTTAGCGAGGAAACCATGAGAAATTACCTATCACTGAGATATGTTTCGCCAACAACCAAATGTAGGTACAAACTACACAATCTACTAGATACTAAAAATAAGAAGTTAATTGTTTTAGTATCATGAGTTTGTTTTTGCTGTAATGTCTATTGTTTTTATCTTTTTATATTTGCCTTTAAACACTCCATTCCCTGATGAATTTTCCCCTGAGAGGAACTGAACATGTGAGGAACCAATTTTCAATTAATAATTAACGGGAGTAAAAAACCTGTTTAAGATTACAACGAGTAGTTTAACTCACGAGTGTTTTGAAAGTAAAATTAATGTGTGTGTGTGTGTGGGTTAAAACTAGTTATCCCTTTAACATAAAAAAGAAAGCCTTTACTTCCATCATAGAATATTTATATAGCGTCAGTAACTGGTATTGCTGTACGCTGCAGCGCCTGAAATGTTTGATGCATTAAGCTTGCTTAAAACCTATACAATCCTCCCGCTTAATCGACTATTAGCACAGATTACAGAATGCTATTAGTCAGAGAACTGGTTAATCTGTCTGACACTGACTAAGCCGCGGATTTCCTCACAATGTTTTACTTCACCGTAAGCACATGTTAAATTTATCAAGAAAGAAAACTCCATTGGTTTACTTCCGGACAAGACCTTCGGAAAGTCGGGGGTACATACCACTCGGCCAACAAGGCTTCACATTATTGTTAAATTTTCATTGTTTAACGAAGTACTGTAATCGAGTTGACCGAGTTAGGTTCTTCTGTTCGCTTCATTTCTTAACTCGTGTGGCATCTAAAGTAAATAGATTAAATTATATTGTGCTTTATTCCATTAATTTATGTGGATTTATTTATAAACGACTTCATAAAAAAGAAGGAAGTTCAGTCTGTGTATTTTATTAATCTTTGTTACATCAGCAATAATTTGTCCTACAAAAAACCTGAAAGGTTATTTTGGGTTCTAATGGATACACCTCCAGATTGGTCCCATTTTTTTTTTAACTCAGTTCTCATAAAGAGATCCATGTTAATCCGAGGGCACTCTTAAAAACTATAAAGTGATTGTGGTATCTGTAGCAATAAGTCAAGCATTTGCATTCATTAAGTGTGATTTACTGAACCGAAACTGACGAAGAACACTACAGACGAGCATCGAAACTTTTCAATGATAAAAAAACCATGGGTGATATCAATTCAACATCATACCGTCATTAAGGACACTGCAGACGGTTTTTATGCAAAAATTATAAAGCTTTAAGTCTACTAGGAATGTCGATCCCATCGATCATCTCGTTTTCGTTTAATTTCTCCCCGAGCAAGTATTTGTTATCATAAATGTCCCATCAATAAGGATACTGTCCAACCAAAATTCATAAATAAACAAGACGGTAATTTCAAAACAAGTATTTTTCAGACACGCGATTAACATTTTGTTTCGAAAATTCCTGATAGCTAAACAGATTGCTTGAAATTTTGATTGTGTGTTTTATATATTTTGATTGTACAAATAATGACGCCATAGCAAAAAACATAAAAAGTATGTTCTTTATTTATTTTTAGCTTTCAACGTGTTTTGTGTATGACATTAAGTTCTAGCCTATTATCTCTACGTCTATACTACTATTATTACATAGTTAATAATATAATACTTATATTGTATAAATTCGTTTTAAAACCATTTGTTTACCGAATTCATTTTCGTCGAATCTACACAATATCATCATCATCATCAGGTTAATTAAAGCCGGTTTTTTTTTGTAAAAAATTAAATAAATATTTTTGGACGACCTCTGTGGCGCACTTACTTGGTGAGCGGACTGGTTTCCGCAACTAGGCCACTGATGGGCCCTTTTTGCGTGTCGGACGGCGTTTGTTCAGTCCAGCCATCCGATGTCTTCCAGGAAAGCCAGCAGCTTTGCAGTGTCGGCGCAGGCCTCCCTGGGCGTCCCCGGCTGCCCGAGGTATTGATTCCTCTGAGACGCCACGCTGCTGCACTCCAGGAGTACGTGCGCGGCTGTCTCCTCTGCTGTCATGCAACCCCTACAGAGGGGGCTATCAGTTATACCTAGTGTATAAAGGTGCTTGTTTAGTGAACAATGGCCAGTGACAATACCGACGATTCGTCGGAGTTTGTCACGGTTTAGATTTAGTAGTTTACGGGAGTACCTTCGGTTAAGAACCGGGAAGGCCTCCTTCGACTGTCTACAATCTTTTATACCTGTCCAGTAGTTTTGATGTAGTTCTTCAGTTCGATGTCGGATCCAGGATCGAAGTTGACTAGTGGGTAGGGGAAAAATTGGCTCTGGTCCTGCTGGTTGCATTTCCGAGCCTCTCCTAGCCAGGGCGTCCGCTTCGTCATTTCCCCTGGATCCGCTGTGTCCCTTTATCCATTGGAGAGTGACTCTGTTAGTCTTACTTACTTCTTCCAACAGATGGTGACACTGTATAGTGAGTCCTGAGTTGTGCTCTCTTCTGTTCAGGGCTTGTAGTACGGCAGCGCTATCTGTGAGGACCTCTGTGGCGCAGCGGGCGGATGTCCGCCTGCGACGCAAGAGGTTGCGGGTTCGATTCCCGCCTCGGAACCAATGTTAGTACTATCTGCAGATATTTGTTCAGGGTATTTCTATATATAAATGTTTTTCTATATGTAATAAAAAATATCTATCTATGTTGTATATTAATACATTATTAAGTATATCAGTCATCTAGTACCCCATAACACAAGCTCTGCTTAGCTTGGGGCTAGAAGATGCGGTTTGAATTTTCCAACATTATTATTTTTTTTTTATTTATAGACGTAGGTATTAGTCAGATAGTCAGCGTGTGGGTCCCACATGCGGTACAATGTCCACGCAGGCGGCCTAGAGGCAGATGGCGCGATGAGCTGGATATGTGCTGTGCTGACTGGTCGACTAACGCCTTGGCCCAGGAAGTATGAAGAGAGGGAAGGGAGGCCTTTGCCCAGCAGTGGGATCCTACAGGCTGACTAGATTAGATTAGATAGACGAAAGTTCACCTTATATACAATACCTACCCTTTAGCAACACGCTTATTAACTTCGCCCTGTCCACAATCAGCGCGCTGAAAATTATAAAAAAATATGTACCTAACTACCTATTAAGTGTCTCTCATCTCTATACCGTATATATTGCCTATATTGTTATGTTTACAGCATAGATTATTTTAGCTTATGAATAAAAATAACAATCAAAGCATTTTTATTGAAGATCTAGCAGTTTTAAACTTAAATTCTCAGCTCCGATACACTTTAGGGCCAAATTCACAAATGTTTGTACTAGGAAAGCACTATAAAGAAGTAGTAATCATTGCCCGCGATAAACAAATACCATTTAGTTCTGCTTTTTGGTATTAGAACGGAATAGATAATTTTTTTTCCCAAAGGCACAAACGAGTTCTGTTCAAAATGTTTCTCAAGATATTTATCATGGGTTGAAGTTTATAAATATCTATATATATAAAATTCAAAGTCCTGACTGACTGACTGACTGACTGACTGACTGACTGACTGAGATATCAACGCACAGCCTAAACCGCTGATCGCACAGACTTGAAATTTGGAGGGTATGTTTGTTTTGGTATGTAGGCGCTCACTAAGAAAGGAATTTTGAAAAATCGCACGCCAAGGGGTTCAAAATTGGGTTCAAAGTTCAGAGTAAAATATGACATATCTACGTGACCGTTCACGATAGACATTTGAAAATTCGTATGTAGATTTCTGCAATGAAATAAGGAATGACGTGTTTAAGTTTTTTTTTGAATTTTCAAAATTAAAGGGTAGGGGGTCCATTGTTTATGAAAAAAACCTTTAAAGAGCTACATCTTTTGAACTGTAACCGCTAGCAGGTTGAAATTTACAGAGATAATAAAATATTCTAAAAACCATCTATCTATATAAAATTCAAAGTCCTGACTCACTGACTGACTGACTGACTGATATATCAACGCACAGCCTAAACCGCACAGACTTGAAATTTGAAAGGTATGTTTGTCTCGATATGTAGGCGCTCACTAGGAAAGGAATTTTGGAAATTCGCACGCCAAGGGGTTCAAAATTCGGTTCAAAGTTCAGAGTAAAATATGACATATCTACGTGACCGTTCACGATAGACATTTGAAAATTCGTATGTAGATTTCTGCAATGAAATAAGCAATTGCGTGTTTAAGTTTTTTTTTTAATTTTCAAAATTAAAGGGTAGGGGGTTTATTGTTTATGGAAAAAACCTTTAAAGAGCTACATTTTTTGAACTATAACCGGTAGCAATTTGAAATTTACAGAGAAAATAAAATTATTAAAAAAATTAAAACAAAAGGGGGGTCTTTATACAAGAAGCGTTTTATAAACTGTTATTTGAGCTCTGTCGTACAAACGGTAAGGCCTTCCTATTTCAAACTTGGTGTGAAAATAGTACTTACTTTAAAGATATACCAACCACGAATTATAAAAACCGGCCAAGTACTAAACATGTTTAGTGTACAAGTAAAAAACGTGTTTGTTTCTGTTTAAAATATATACTTTATATATACTAAGGTACACTACATAACCATTCATTATTAAACTGCTTGAGCGTATACCTATTATAGTAATTTATGCACTTACATCTACATAAACTTTAATTTAAACATAAAAAAGTAAAATATCCAGCGCCGCGGTGCGGTCGCGGCAGCCGGGAGTATAAATAGAACCGGCTAAGTCCACGAGCGCTCATGCACTAGACACCCTAGGTGCTTGGTTCAGAAAGTGGCGCATAGAGGTGAATCCGACGAAAAGTGTAGCAGTGCACTTTACTTGGAGTCCCCTCTTGCCCCTGCCTCTCCTCCTCTTCGATCAACCCATCCCTTGGGTTAGGTCAGCTCGCTACCTAGGAGTTATTCTAGAAAGATGTATCACCTTCTATCCCCACATCAGGTCTGTCACTAATCGCTTCTAAAGTTCCCTGTTCCACTCCCGTCATCTAAAGTTTTAGAGATTCGTAATAAAAAACCTACCGCTACCGCAGCATCTGCCAAAGCACCGTTTTCAGCTTGCATTACGTTAATTTTGCAAGATGAGTCATACAAATTTCCTGGTACCGCAGCTTTTGCCAAAGAACCTTATTCAGCTTCCATCTAGAAAAGTTTGAGAGATACGTCATAAAAAAACCAGCTACCGCAGCGTCTGTCAAAGCACCGTTTTCAGTTCCCACTAGGTAAAATTTGCAAGATGAGTCATAAAAATTTCCAGCTACCGCAGCTTCTGCCAAAGTACCTTATTATATGACTTATCGGCGAGACAAGCCGATGGCCCATCTTATGTAAAGCGGTAACCTCTATTACAACTGCAATACCGCGGTGAACATGGTCACGAAGCCTGTGACTAGGTGACCAATGCTGCATTGTATTGCACCTGTTACCCTGAGATAGAGTTCGTAGGTCTCATGTGCCTGTAATTTTACTGGCCCCCTTACCCTTTAAAACGGAACAAAGTAATGCAGACATTACTGCTTGGTTGTAGAAATTACGAAGTACGATTGTAGTATTTCCCCGGATGAACTCTTCATAAAAAGTTCTACAACTATTTGGCTTCCATCAACAAAAGTTCGCGAGATGGGTCATAAAAAAATCCCAGCTACCGCAGCGTCTGTCAAAGCACCGTTTTCAGTTCCCACTAGGTAAAATTTGCAAGATGAGTCATAAAAATTTCCAGCTACCGCAGCTTCTGCCAAAGTACCTTATTATATGACTTATCGGCGAGACAAGCCGATGGCCCATCTTATGTAAAGCGGTAACCTCTATTACAACTGCAATACCGCGGTGATCATGGTCACGAAGCCTGTGACTAGGTGACCAATGCTGCATTGTATTGCACCTGTTACCCTGAGATAGAGTTCGTAGGTCTCATGTGCCTGTAATTTTACTGGCCCCCTTACCCTTTAAAACGGAACAAAGTAATGCAGACATTACTGCTTGGTTGTAGAAATTACGAAGTACGATTGTAGTATTTCCCCGGATGAACTCTTCATAAAAAGTTCTACAACTATTTGGCTTCCATCAACAAAAGTTCGCGAGATGGGTCATAAAAAAAATCCAGCTACCGCAGCGTCTGTCAAAGCACCATTTTCAGTTCCCATTAGGTAAAATTTGCAAGATGAGTCATAAAAATTTCCAGCTACCGCAGCTTCTGCCAAAGTTCCTTATTCAGCTTCCGGCTAGAAAAGTTTGTAATCTATACATATAAAATGCAAAGTCCTGACTGACTGACTGACTGACTGACTGAGATATCAACGCACATCCTAAACCACTGATCGCACAGACTTGAAATTTAGAGGATATGTTTGTCTTGGTATGTAGACACTCACTTAGAATTAGACCTTTGAAAATTCGTATGTAGATTTCAGCAATGAAATTAGCAATGGCATGTTTAAGTTTTTTTTAATTTTGAAAATTAAAGGGTAGGGGGAAAATAAAATATTCAAAAAATTAAAACAAAAGTGGGTCTTTATACAAGAAGCGTGTTATAAACTGTTATTTTAGCTCTGTCGTACAAACGGTAAGGCCTTCCTATTTTAAACTTGGTGTAAAAATAGTACTTAGGTACTTTAAAGATATACCAACCATGAATTATAAAAACTGGCCAAGTACTAAACATGTTAAGTGTACAAGTAAAAAACGTGTTTATTTCTATAATTAATAGAATCAGGCGTTACTTTGCGGAAATCCATATTATTATGATAAACAAAGAAAAATATCTATGCAGATGCATTATATGCATCTCAGCATTAGCGGAATTAAAACTAGATATTTTTCTTTGTTTATCATAATAATATGGATTTCCGCAAAGTAACGCCTGATTCTATTAATTATATTAAGTCAGCAGGTATAGCTGAGCAGGCAAACCTGTATATAAGGAGTAGCCGCTGCGTTGTGGCTTCACTTTCGTTCCAGCCGCCGACCAGTCAACATCTCGGCGTTTAACCTGAAGATGCCTCGCGGAGAGGCGAAACACGTGTCGTCGTGTGGGTTTGGGTATGCATGTTGCACTAACAGCCTGGTTCCCCCTGCATGTGCATAATTAGCGGGCGGGAGGGCGGTGCATATGCATCTCAGCATTAGCGGAATTAAAACTAGATATTTTTCTTTGTTTATCATAGTGTTTATTTCTGTTTAAAATATAAACTTTATATATACTTAGGTACACTACCTAACTATTCTTTATTAAACTGATTGAGCTTATACCTATTATAGTAATTTATGCACTAACATCTACATAAACTTTAATTTAAACATAAATGAGTAAAATATCCAGCGCCGCCGCTATTGTAAATAAAGCTATATAAGCAGGTATATAAGCTATTTTTGGTTGTGGCATCACGCGGGCAAAGCCGTGGGCAGAGGCTCTCATGTCAGGAGGTTAGGTGTAGGACTCTCAAGTTTTTTTGTAAGACTAAGTTTAGTCACTGATGGCCACAAATAAGGCCGCGAAATCACACACGCTTTGACTTCATATAGTAGATAATGTAACTTATTTCCCAGTAGGTAGTACCGGTTGTGTAAACTTTCAGAACTTTGAGGCTGAGGCAACCCTTAGCGTAGGTAGTAGGTTTTGTCCTTCTAATGTTAAGTTAATACATACTCTTATATAGTGACCAGACACATATTATAGATTTCATCTACTTAGTACCTTAACCACTTTGCATATGAGTCCCAAAAAAAATGCTGATTTACATCCTTTAAAAACGCGGGCGAAGCCGCGGGCAGCAGCTAGTCATTCATATATCACCAAAGATGTCTTTTCCGGAGCCACTGGTTGGCGGTAGTTCCGATTATATCAAGATCCATTAGCTACTTCATCAACAAATATAGAGGTCATCATCATCATATCAGCCCGTTGACACCCACTGCTGGGTATAGGCCTCCTCTTCAGCACGCCAACGTAAACGGTCCTGTGCAAGTCTCATCCACTGTCGTCCGGCAACCCTGGCTAGATCGTCCGCCCATCTGGCAAGTGGTCTGTCTCGAGGCCGTCTCGCTTCCATCGGAAACCACTCTGTTACCGCCTTGGTCCATCGGCTGTCGTCTCGCCTGGCAACATGCCCTGCCCATCCCCATTTCAAGCTTGCGATCCGCATACCTACCTCTATAAATATAGAGATACTTTCCTTTTTTTTGTAGATTTGCTTTTTGTAAGCATATCGAATTAAATGTATGGCTCCAGATTAAGAAGATAAAATGGGTAATTTGATTTATTGATTTCTCAATAAATTGGTTCTCACATTGGTTAGTGGTAGGTAGTACTGTAGAAGTTGTAGATTCAGTAGCCGAAGTTAAACTCAAAATATGTTCACTCTTTGTGAAGGTATGTAACAATTCTTCATAATCATCATCATTTCAACCGTAAAACGTCTAATACTAAACACAGGCCTCCCTCATGGATCCCAATGAGGGGTAGGTGCCATATTCACAACACTTGTTAGGCGGGTTAGCGAGCGCAGTGCGGTTGATTTACGGAATGACGCTGCTGCCCGATTTCCGTAAATATTAGCAGGCTCTTACTGCATCCACGGGCAAGAGAGGAGGGGCAACAATCTACTGCCGGCACCCCACGGCAACTTCTTCATAGGGTACTGCATTCTTGAGCAAATCAAGACTATTATAGATTTACTGAAAACGTAACTATTTATGTTTGAAAAATTTACTGTAGAAATCACAAATTTCTTGCCCCTTTTGTGTTAAGTTGTTAAGCCTATTACGTTTCTTGCTTATATTAGGGAATTATCAACACGCCAACTTGGGTATTTCTCACCGCGTTTCGCGAGTCTTCACGCCATATTCCACATTGTTTGAAAAAAAATTAAATCAATTAGATCAAGTTACAGGCACACAGGATAATCTCGCGACAAGCTTTTTTATTACATATATTGTGTAAAGACGTTTAAAGTTGACATTAAACTTTAATGGAAAATGTTTTTCTTATTATTTTTAGTGGGTACGTTTAAATAAAAGCTTGTTTGTTAAAAAGTTTTTTTTACTTTAAATTTAGCTAGCTCAATCATTTATATGATGTTATCACCGACCTTGTTTTGACAATACACTTCAAATCACAAAGTTACCAATCGAAGCTGTATTTTGTAAAAACCGGTTTTTATAGTAGATATATGCAGTCAAATTTGTATGACCAATGAATGATAATTACTTTATTGCATACAGGAGAAATAAAAAAAAATATTTTCTTAAAAACGAGATTTTTCAAGAATTCTTTCTGTTAGACCATGTACATATGGGCGAAAAAACGAATAATTTCGGGTTACCACAAAATACTATCTAGATATCTTATAGTGTTTTGTTTTGCCATGGCATACTAAACGCAAAATAATAACACACAATAAATCAAGCCAACTCTATATATTATAACTATATGTATACCTAAAACCTCATTGATGTCAATTTCATTAAATTTATTACTTCATTATCAATATTTCAAGTGACAAAAATAAATTTTTAATTAAGTAAATTGGTGCGAGCAACTTATTTATAACCCCTTTTTTTTACAAAAAGGGGGTGTTATTAGTTTGACCGCTATGTGTGAGTGTCTGTATGTCTATCTGTTGCACCGTAGCTCTTAAACGAGTAGACCGATTTGCATGTAGTTTTTTTTTTTATTTGAAAGCAGGTTTTCTGGCGGTTGTTTTTAAACATGTTTATTTATTCAAAATCGGTTTAGAAGATTACAAAGAAAGAGGGGATGGATAATCATATGTTTCCAAAGATACCCGAGTTTGGTATCAAATGAAAGGAAATTATATACTTATTGCATGCAAATCTAAAAGTAATATAGAAATCGGTTAAGCCACTCATGAGATATGGGCGTTGAAAGTAGGGGGTTAACAATCCAATGTTTTCAAATATGCCCAAGTGTTTCCAATGAAAAGGCATGGATGTGTAGATTGCAAAACTAAGGGAACACAAGAAAAATCATTCAGTGTGTCTACCTTGAGTTGTCACTGGTAGATCGCCTGCCGTTACTACAGTAGTAATAGTACGTTACTATGGCATCTGTCAGATTTGTAACTCATGGTACCAAATTCTAAGCAAATGAAGCCTTCAACTACAGTCGCTGTAGATAGTTTACTGCTTATTTTAGTACCAAACTATCCGCTAGAGGCGCTGTACAAGTTTTCATTCATTTTTTAACTACAATCGCTGGCGAGTATAGATTGTGAAAACTTATGGTAGACCTACTTGTAACATCCGAGACTAGGTAAAGTGTCCAGGGTTTCTTAAAATTTTTATTTTATAAACTAGTTTAATACTTCGTCGGTATCTACTTAAGTTTGTAAATACCGAGGAAGGCAAATACCGCCGGGTAATTTGTGAATCAACTTGTTAGGTAAGAGCTTGAATAATAATGTAAACAGTTAGTAAGTGTATTTGCAGACTCAGGTAGGTAATAAGACGAAACAAGAAATTGCTCGTTTGTTTGTTTATGAGGTTTCTAAATTAAGATAGATTTTGACACTTTAGAATCTTTATATTGACCTCAAATTAATTACTTATAGTGAGAAGTTTTTCATTCGACAGCATTTTGTGGATTTCATGTAAAATAACAACAAAATTAGGCGTTTTTTGTGCTGCATATTGTGATTTTATAGCTAAACAAGAGACCAGATTTAGACATTAATACTGGTCTCTTATTGCTTTTGACTCTTTCCAAGTAATATTTCTTGTTTTACAACAGAATATATTATGTTTTCTTCACCCACAGTCTTATAATACCGTCTACTTCGAAGTTTGACGTCTCCCTCTCTAACAGTTGCATAGTTCTGTTGAACTGTGCATAGCTTCATTCTACAGCAAAGTTATGCTATAGCTTGGAAAATGTGTGCGGTTAAGTAGGTGCAAAACATATTAGTTAAGTACAGTTACCAACTGATACATTATGCCCAAAAAAATTTGGTTTATGTCTTCAAACATGTAGTAACGACCAGTTGGTTAGATTCCGCCTGAGACACATATATTACTTGTGGGTTGCCGATTAGACGCTTAAAGCGGTTGGCGAGCGCAGTACAGGATTTAGATACACGGAAAGACGCTGCTGCTCATCTTCCAAAGGTATCTCTTGGCAGAATCCTTCGGTATCCAAGGGTAAGAAAGGAGGGGCGACCTTCTACTCCCGGCACCTCACGGCAAAAAGCTTGGCTTGGCTAAAAGTCCTTAAATCTACCTCAGAATGTGTGAACATACCTCGTACGATTTCTCCAACTAACAGATACATTTTGACAAAAAAAACATCTGATAACAATTTGCTTATTGAATGCAAAAGGGCTACAAGTCAAAAATGAAAAAAAACGTGTTTTTAACAAAAATGAGATCTACATCAATATTATATTTTGTGATTAATTGAAGACACCCGTAATTTTAGCTTTATTTTACACTAATCTATGCAACCGTCCGTTTTGCATTAGAAGGGATTGCTTGCAAACTTCAGAGCAAAGCCGCCATATTGTTAGTTGCGACCGAGATTCAGAAATGCGTCAGATTGTAAAGATGTTGTTGTAGTGCAAAAGGGCTACATTTTGGAATATGTCTGCTTTGAATTCAAAAACAAGGTACATGTTTGTTCTATTTTATGCAAAAGTGCCCCGTTTAGAAATGTTTCACATTATTGTAAGGATGTAGTTGTAGTGCAAAAGGGCCACATTTTGGAATATGTCTGCTTTGAATTCAATAACAAGGTACGTTTTTGTTTTATTTTATGCAAAAGTCCCGCATTAAGAAATGTGTCTAAATTGTACTGAAATATTTGATTAGAGTCATAATTTTGTAATTCAATAGAGTCACATACAGGAAAGTGTCCCTTTTGCAATCATACAATCGAAGTTCACTCAATATTATTCTGTGCAAAAAATGCGTTTTATGAAATAGTCTCCCATTTTGCATGTTAAAAAAAAACATTTTATTTAAGTTTATATATTAGGTATGTTTATACATTAGGTAGGTAGGTTACAAACATATTTTATCTCCTTCAAAATGCATTTTTTTAATTTTAATTTTAAATTTTAGTTTTGATATATATGTACTTAATATAATTTAGTGTATGTTTGTATCTATGATTTTTAATTTTTCTATATCCGCTCGCTTGCCCGTGTTAACCAGTAGTTAACAATACGCACAACGCTAAAATGTCCATGTTAACTGGTAGTTAACATCGCGATTCAGTCTACTATTGCCCTTGTCAACTAGTAGTTGACATGACGCCGCCATGCCAAAATGCCCGTGTCAACCTGTAGGTAACATGACCCCGCGGTCGAAAATGTAAAATATACTCATCCTTGTCGCTCTAGGGCTTAGTTGGTATTATTTATCTCGTTATTCCGTTAAATTTCCCGTCATAATTAATCCCAGACGAATATCCAAGCCATAGACAAAAGAAAAGAAAGTAAGAAAAAACGTTCCCTGTCACTCTTGTGATTGAGTGTTGATTCGGTGCGGGATGTGTTAGATGTGTGCGATATTTCTGCTGATTTTCTTGTTAAGTTTGGTTTTGTTCTTCAAGATCGATTTTGTTTATCAAGTTATGTAAATAACTAACACGTAAATATAAAAATTCCAGCATGAAACATAAGATTTGACTTTTTTCGAGTGAAAGGGGAACTGTTGCAGAAATGTTCATATTTCTCAGAAGTGGTGAACGCTATCCCTATGGTTTCTGTTTGTTTTAAAAGAATATAAGACTACTTATTTAGTGTTATTACTTTCATGATATGTCTAAAAGTTATATTGGTGCATGATATGCCTTGTCAAGTTTAACATAAATTACGCCGCGCGGCGCCAGATAATGGTGTGGAATCAGAGGCATGTAAATTTATAAATATGTATGTATAAGTGTACGTTTTTATTTCTTATCCTATTATCTATTCTGTAAGTAACGTAATGAAAGGTTAAAAACTGTATATCATCGCTTTAATTATTAAGGTATGAGCTTTTTAATACAAGACGAGCTTTTAAACGCGCTATCTCAAGTTCAGCACAGCATAACTCTGCACCAGTCGTAATCTGAGGAACAAAAGATAAAATTGTATGGCTAGTTTCATAGTTAACATAAAACACTTGACAATCTTTTAAAACAAATTGAGTCACAAGGAACGATTGCGTGAAAGCCGAACCGCGCGCCGCAGGCGTAAAAACGGCGGGGCACGGCGAGGTGTGCTAAGTACTTGTCGTCGGGCGTTTGAGTTAGCAATGCTACAGGGGGCCGGGCACGGGGTGTCGCGCGGTGTGCCGCGCGGGGCACGCGAGCGGATATATAAGTAATTACAGGAATTGTTTATATGTGTATTTTAATTACAGGATGTCTAACAGAACATGCTCTTCAAGACAGCCCATCACCCATTCAATCTAATATTACATTCAACGATGACGATGCAAACTCCATTCCTGACAGTCAATTAGATCTCATTCTTTCAATCCTAGATGATGAAGATGTACAATCTGATATAGGATTTCGAGATATTAACTTGCCCCCAAAAGTCGTCGAGCCCAGCGAATCCAGCAATTGAAGCAGTGACGACAGCGATTTTTCCCCAGACAGTGTCAAAGATCCAGATTATCAACAATACTCCGAGAAAAACCTTAGGTCAAAACGGATCAATGTATTTTCTACTTCACCGCATCCTGGACCTTCTTGGGCTAAATTACCCTTAGAAAATGACGACCTGGCCTACAATTTAGATACTTAGCCGCTTAATATGTTAGATGACGATATTATGCATTTACCCAGCATTGAGACGGAAACACTCAATACTCCTCAAACAATCATATCGGATCAGTCACCTAGCATTGACTGCTAACCCGCTAGTATGCAGTCTCAAGTTCGCTCTTGAAAAAGGAAGGCCAATCCAGAAACATGGCAGAGGAACATAACAAAGGCTCTTAAAAACAGTGGAAAGTGGCACAAAAGTACACCTAAATCTAAAAAAAGTTATTGCTGTCAAAAAAATGAGGCCTGCATGTTCAAATAAATGCAAGCTGAAATACGCAGAGGCTTTTTCCTCAGGAAAAGATCAACAACTTTTGAGACTTTTTGGAAAACGGGCGATTTAAAAATCCAAAGACAATTTATATAGAGTAACATAACAGCCTAACATAACATAACCTAAATACCGATATGTCCGTGTTGGGAGCTCACGACAAAACTTCAATCATACGTATTATTTAAAAAATAACAAGCGCCACCGAGTATGTAAAGTATTTTTCATGTATACTCTTGCAATTTCTGACAAAACAATAAAAACTCTGGACTCATACAAATCGCAATGGAAGATAATCGCGGCAAACATGATAAACAGCATAAACTAGATGCTGCTTTGATTTGAGATGAGATTATATATCAATTACAAGAATTACATTAAAACGTAAGAGTAAGACAAGAGAAGATAAATTTATGAAAAAATATTGGTTTTATCTGTTATTCAGTTCAAGTTTTTATATTTTGTTATAACGTTTTGTAATATTTTTTATACGTTTTTATAAATTATTTTAGTAAAGAGCATATTATAAGAACTTCCTAGTTAAAACAGAGAATTTTTTTGTGAAATAAAAAAGTAAAGTCCTTCAGAAGCTCTTTAATTCCGTCTTGCTCGAAGGTGTAACGCCAAAAGCATGGAACGAAAGCAAGGTGGTACTGTTCTATAAGAAAGGTGACAGCACCTTGCTTAAGAACTACAGACCGATCAGAAAGTCATACAGAAGACCGAAGAGTATAACTTGCCACTATGTTATTAAAATATGGGATTATCGGGTATTTATCGCGTAATTATCTTTATTTTATTCCCGACGTTATTCCCGTAGAGTCTCCCCGCGACCACGACCAGGTGCAATCCGGTCGAAACGTCGGGAATAAAATAAAGGTAATTACGCGATAAATACCCGATAATCCCATATTTTAATAATGTGTTGTGATCGTGAAAGTTTAAAAAAGACTATTGCCACTATGTCTCGCGTTTGTGGACTATGAGAAAGCCTTAGATTTGGTCGGGACATGGGCGGTGCTTACGGCTCTCCAGCGATGCCGTATTGTTCATCGGTATATCGAAGTGTTGAAGTCTTTGTATAGAAACGCCTCTATGTCAGTTCGCGTTCAGGAACAGAGTTCGAAGGCAATTCCCTTAAAAAGAGGCGTAAGACAGGGACATGTAATCTTTCCGAAACTGTTTACGACCGCTTTGGAAGATGCCTTCAAGTTTTTGTTTTGTTATGGCCAAAATGACTTTTTATTCATGTTTATGTCAATCTTTTATTATATTCAAGTGCTTTAATGTGAAGAAGACGAATTAAATAGTCTTTGATTTAATTAATTAGTATTTTTTTGAGATAATTCTAAGTATAGGTCGAAATTTGGAATACAAAAGGGACGTTTGGGTTTTTTGTGTACCTAGGCTAACAACATACCAAAACCTAATATTATAAAGCCGAAAGTTTGTTTGTATTGAGGTTTGTTACCTCTTCACGTAAAAACTAGCGTACGTATCGAGCTGAAATTTTGCAAACGTATAGATGTTGACTAAAATTAACACAAAGGCTACTTTTTATTCTGATAAAACGCATGCGAAGCGGTGGGCACAAGCTAGTTAACTATAAGACAGTGCATGAAAATACGAATCGAATGATATTTTTTTTCGCAATTTGAGTCATAAATAATGGTCATTATAATTAAAAACCTATTTCATAATAATGATTAGGCCTTCCTGTAATAAGGTCTTTTTTAAAAATATGGCCCTTTTGCATTTAATGAGCGAATTATTAGATAGATAGATAGAAAACTCACACCACATTAAAAGAACATAAATAATTTAGAATTAAGGTAAAAAACAACACAGGAGTACAAAGGGCGGCCTTATCGCTATGAGAGATCTCTTCCAGGCAATCTTGGGATGGACAGGAAAATGAAGGAGGCTATATTGTGAGGCTATATCTATCTATCTATCTAAATAAATAAAACTAACATGAATAAATAAGTAAATAATCTTAGATTAGGTACAAAGGTATTTTATCCGAAAATATAACACATAAACATAAAATATTATTAGTTACTGATCCTGACGCAAATCGGTGTGTGCCTAAGCAGATTGTGTAATGACATCAATTTCCGTTTACTCGTGCGTGTTTTTCATTTCATACCTGTAATGTTCATTCCATCCTTTCTTAATTATTAATTATGACCCCTGTCAATCATGTCCCTTATGATGATTATGGTAACCCTTGTCTCCAAATTGCAGGTATTTATAAAGGTTCCCGCCATACTAAATCTGACAAATGTTTCCCCAGTGAACGAATGAAAATTAAATGACGGCGTTCACAATCCCGGCGCGGGACAAATCGCTCTTAATAATTTACACATTCAACTCGCTGCTGTTTGTTCTGTTGCACTGATTTAGGTGAACGTGAAAATTGCACTGAAATATGACACTACTCCGAGTTTTATTTAGTTATAAGCTAAAAACTATTTGTACGGAAATACCAGGGATATTCCCCTTGGCCATGTATGTAATAAATTATCTTTTCCCGTGTGTACAAATTCGTAAAAGCAGATCTAGTTTCCTTGATTCAGGCTTATCCTAGTGAGAAAACTGACAAGTTTTTGTCATTTCTATCAATTTTGTCTGCGAAATGTTGTTTTCATTAAGATTGTTGTTGAGGTAAACCCTTATGTTGTATGTATTCCTCGACCATTATTCCCATTTAATTGGGGTTGACCTTCCTTGTCTGTCTTCTCTATTGTGCACGATTTTGTGCGGTTTCCCCCATCGAGCTGACTTTCCTTTAGGTTTTTTGACAGTCGTCAACCGAGTGGAGGGTGGCTTTCTTAATAAATATATTTTTATTTTCAGTTAGGATGGGCTCAACTGAAGATTTCAACATAGTCCATAATATATTAAGCATAAAGTCAAATTTAAAGTCAATAAGTATTTATTCAATAGAGCAAAACGCTAAATCCTGCCGGGAACAGAACATCACCTGACCAGTGACAAACTTCGCTAATGTTCGTTATCGCTCGGTGGTCGGTCGGGCCGGCGCGAGCTCGCTTCGAGCCGCCTGATGACGAAAACTGCTGATATCGGGACTAGCATGCTTCGCTTTGTTTCAAAGTTGGTAGGTTCTATGCAAATTCATATTGCACTAATATTTTTACCAATTAGATTATACTACATACCCAAATATGTTTAGTATAGGTACTGTTATCGATATATTTTGTCTACTTATAACTTTGTTGCTATTATTTTATTTTAAGTATTCTACATATTAACTTTATTGTAAACTTGCCCTATTAGAAAAGAAGTGGGTATAGTACATGCCTTTTTTAGCAACTGGATATGTATGTACGTACCTGCATTTACCTACGCATTTATTTTATACCTCAGTAAGCTATTTGTTGTATGTTAACGAGGAATGTACTTAGCACTCGAAACAAACCCACTAGGGTTTACAGAGTGTTTAAATTAGTAAACTGTATCTTGTTTTTTTGGAATAATAAAGTAATAATAAAAATAGTCAATTTACAAAAGAAGAACAACACACATGTTAATTGAATAAAATACATAATTAAAATTTTAATACACGAAAGTCGCTGCTGCTCATCTCCTGGGAGTAACCAAATTACTTGACAGATTCGTACTGCATTCGTGGGCAAAAGTGGAGTGGTAACTTTCTACTGCCCGCACCCCACGGCCCTTTCGGTTTAGTACACACATCTTTGCTTTGCTTCTGAGTTCGAAGTCCAAACCTTTTAACCCATTCGACTCCACCACGCCGAGTGTTCCGTAGGTATGTAGGAACATAATAATTGGCTTTGGATTTGAGTATATGGTTTTAATTTCACCTCGATACCTATATACATTCTCGAAAAAAAAGGTCTTGACAGACAGATAGACATACAGACAGAGACAGACAGAGACAGACAGAGACAGACAGAGACAGACAGAGACAGACAGAGACAGACAGAGACAGACAGAGACAGACAGAGACAGACAGAGACAGACAGAGACAGACAGAGACAGACAGAGACAGACAGAGACAGACAGAGACAGACAGAGACAGACAGAGACAGACAGAGACAGACAGATACAGACAGAGACAGACAGAGACAGACAGAGACAGACAGAGACAGACAGAGACAGACAGAGACAGACAGAGACAGACAGAGACAGACAGAGACAGACAGAGACAGACAGAGACAGACAGAGACAGACAGAGACAGACAGAGACAGACAGAGACAGACAGAGACAGACAGAGACAGACAGAGACAGACAGAGACAGACAGAGACAGACAGAGACAGACAGAGACAGACAGAGACAGACAGAGACAGACAGAGACAGACAGAGACATACAGAGACAGACAGAGACAGACAGAGACAGACAGAGACAGACAGAGACAGACAGAGACAGACAGAGACAGACAGAGACAGACAGATACAGACAGAGACAGACAGAGACAGACAGAGACAGACAGAGACAGACAGACAGATCGACAACAAAGTAATTTATATATTTTTTTTCTTTTTGAGCTACGGAACACTATAAAGTATCTCAACATTGATATACTACCAAGGCAAATACTTCAATGTAATAAATAGTTCTAAGAAAGCAGTCCCGCTGGATTAACAACGCAACAAAAGATTGACTTTAATTACTGATGGCAATCGGTGAACAGAAATTGAGTTTCCGAGAATTCCAGGCCCTGGCACCTTCCATGTTGAATAAGTAACACTGGTTACTGGAAGTAACAGTTTTATGGTGAAAATATAGGATATAATCAAATAGAAATGAGCGTGAAACACTTATTAAAAGCAATTTTACATGGATGGATGATTTATTTATAAAAAATTCTAACTCTCTTCATTTTCTCGCGTCATATTGTGCTTATTATCTCGTGCCATCAGTCCAACCGGGGTCAATTTGCGAGGGCACAAAAGATGTTTCAACTCAAATAAATTAAGTATTTTATCCATTGACTAATCATAACACAAGGCTAACTTGAGGCTAGATGGTAATAAACTAGTCGCACTCCGCAGTTTCACCCACGTAGTTCCCGTTTCCGTGGGAATACGGGAATAAAATAGCCTTTGTTACTTAGGAATAATGTAACATTATGTCAAATATTTATTTTGACTTGCTTTCATTTATTTAAATACAAAATAAACTTTAAAAAGCAGAGCTAAATACGGATTGCTTAATTATGAAAGGCCCATGAGATTTTCGCGTTGGGACGAAGTAGTTTTAATACACTCACTGGTACACTGGAGTGCTTTTGCATGTTGCGCAGAGTAGGTTTTAACGGGATAGATGCTGGGAGGTCGTAAATCTTCATACGGTGACGGCTGTACCCTGGACGCTTCACCACGGCGCACAAAAGAGAAATTATGTTAATGATATTTGTAGTTGTAAGTTTGGCTTGTTTTAGATTTTATGTGTATTTTGTTGCAACCATTTTTTAGTAATAATTAGGATTGTTCTGCAGACAGTGGCCAACATATTGGGTGCCCATTTTGTCTCCGAAAAACGGTTGTCCGAAAATCACAATCAATAGTGTCTCCGAAACATCACCATCCATAATTTTATGGTCCCATAAATATAATTTGCAATAAGATATTATTTATTCTCACGCTCCTTACGCATATTTTTTTTACCTAATATAATAATTTCTATTATTTTCATCGTTATAAACATATTTATGTGTCACAATAATAACGAATCATAAAACTAATTATCCCGAATATTTTCGAAAGAAGAAAACCTTCCAGTGGCAGAATCGAGACGGAAGGACACTAGGTTATTAGGTTTTTTTACAACTATCTGAAAACACTGCCTGGGACAGAACCGAGATGGACGGACAGTAGGTTATTAGGTTCTTTTATATAACCATCCGAAAACTCTGCCTGTGACAGAACCGAGATGGAAAGACAGTAAGGTTATTAGGTTTTTTTACTTATTTTTATGAAAATCTAAAGGCAAATGACAAGAAGTGCTAATATATAAGTAAGATTAGTAAAAACCTACGCGACAGCTGCAGTGGCCGCCAACAAAATATAATAGAACATTAAGATTATTTAATTATGAGAATATTTAATTATGAGAATAATGTTTATGAGTTAATAATGTTAAGGATTTCCGTTCTTTTTGCGAATCACTTTAAGGATTGTTATCGTTATGGATACCGATATTAGAGGAAACTATATTAGGGATCCTTATATTACAGATGGTGATTATTCCCGAATAATCACAATCTATTGTATAACGATCCATAATATAGTTGCCCGCAATGGATGATTATGAAAATAAATTTTATGGATTATTATATTGGGGAAATCAAATTTCGGAGACAAAATAGAGAACCCAAAATATTACTACCCATAATTTGATAATACTTTAATACTTCCAGTACTTTGTTTTTTTTATTTCTTTATCATTATCCGTCCGTCTAGCTATGACGGACGCTACTACGGACAGCCTGTATAGACATAGACATAGACATTGTTTTTATTCACACAGCGACATAGAAAATACATAATTAAGTAAGTACTTGCAACAAAGGTTTAAATAAAAACACGAAACACATACTAATTAAGAAACATACACAAAGTAAAGTACCTAAACTGAAAAAAAGCATGTGCAGTGCCCGCCATGTGCTGTGTGAAAAGCCACGAGCTCAGCTTAATGCTGCGGTAAATCCACAGCGCTGATTTTCAGCTCAAGGATTTGTTGACGAAGGAACCGGAAACTGATGCACCACATTCTAAATTGTCAAATAATAGAAAATGAATTAATAAAATAAAATTTAAAAAAAAAATCTTACTTGTGCCGGCTATACACAAAATAAAAGCTTACGTTATATAAACAAACACAGAAACCAATATTTTTATATATGATGTAATTGCATAATCCTACCACAGTCGTATAATAATGAAAAAGTATGAAATTGTTTAATTATAGGCACATAAACAGTAAAAACAATCTAAAACAGGAATGAGTTAGTGTCAACTCTGATCATGCACCTGTCGGTCTATTAAAAGTTTTTTGTACTGAATTTTAAAATTTTGTATACTTTGAAGCGTAAGTAATGGAGGCGGTAACGAGTTCCAGTACTTCGTAGCAGAAAAACGAAAACTACCTCGGAAAGCTGCAGTACCATGGAGAGGTGTACGGAGCAGAAGGGAGGACGTGGCGGCGGCGTATCTGTTATAGTCTCGTGCCCAAACAAATTTAGAGTACAGATACTGAGGGTTCTTCGATGTTAATACCCCAAACATTAAAACTGCGAGATGGAGATTCTAGACCATATGATGAGTATGACCATAGGATAGCTAGACGGAGGCCTACCTCATGGATCTTCAAGATCACAGGGGTTGTTGCCATACTCGGCACGCTTGAAAAGCACAGAAGAGTAGATTATTCCAGAAGAAAAGAGGAACTTCCGGAGGTATCCCTTAGCAGATTTTTACTACATGTGGATGTAGTAAAAATCTGGCAAGATCGGGAATCGGGCAAGGGAGCGGGAGGAACATTCTACTGCCGGTCCCGTGGCGATTTGAGAGACAACGGCTGTCAATCACTTTTAAGAGGATGACACAAGTATTTAAGTGATGGCTAAAATGGGTTTTTCATTCCAACAAAAACGACTGAAATGGTAAGACTGACGGAAAAGGGTCAAATCGAATCGACGTAAACAAGTTGTTGTCGGGACAAATTTTAATGTGATTGATTTATTTTTCGAAAGGGTACAACTTTTCAAGGGTTCGACATTCACGGAATACTTTGAAAAGAGCAGGTTCATTTCGAAATTGCGATTTGTGAATCATTCATTAGCGCGTTATGTATACGCTTCTACAACAATCGCCCAAGTGAGTTGCAGAAGTGATAATTGAATAAATTCAAAAGCGTTATCAAACGCAATCTTTGCAATAAAGCTCTATAATAATATCAGACTGCCCATAAAGTATCTGCTACAACTCCATCAAACGTAACATACGACAAAATAAAATTGTTAAATGATGACTATTGATGGGTTCAGAGGTTCTTCTGTTCTCTTTTTTCCTGACTCGCGTGTTATCTGAAGTGAACAGGTTTAATTATGTGCTTTATTCTATTTATTGTGTTGTTTTATTTTATAATTTGTGACGCGTCAAAAAATATATTTATTATGTCGGGGAAGCCTGCAGTAGTGGATGCAGTAAGAATATACCAAGGAAAGATAAACATCAGTGTCTTTCCGTGTATCAACATTCCGTACCTTATATTCCTAACTACAAAAACCCCCACATGATCTAAGAGATCCATGAGGGAGGCCTATGTCCAGCAATGAACGAAGAAAGACCGACACAATATAATAATAGTCCCTGTGGTTGGCAAAACTCATTAACTGACAAAACCGAAATCGCGAGAAAAACGCGATAACTGTTTTTTTGCGACAAAAACGGCGATAACATTTTTTTGGCTAAATATTTTACAGTCCACTTTTTGATATTTAATCTAACGATGCATATATTTGGGTCAGTGGTATACGAGAAAAAAATAAAAAACTAATATTTATTTTTCCCTCGCCAAAGTTTTGAATGTTTATGTCAGCTGCTTACTTTTATGTGCTAGTTGTTTATTTTTCCTTCTACAATATTCTCCGCTACAGCTTAAGCATACGATTACAGCCCTTGTTTATCTTCATTTCATTTGAAATCATACATAAACATGTTTATGTTTATGCCCATACCATTCCAGTCCAACGTCTTGAACAGGTCCTCCAGCGCTTGTAAGCGTAAGTATCAGAAATATAACAACCGCAACCGGATTTACTGAGACGGAGTCATATAGGAATCTCAGCATTTTAAAATAGCGACTTGGCATTGCTATATCGATTCCAGGGCGGAAAACGTTTCAACATAGTCAAATGCCTTCTGATAGTCTACAAAAACCAGACACAGGGGCTGATTATACTCTTCGGAATTCTGTGTAATCTGCCTCATTGTATGAATGTGATATATGGTGCCATACCCTCCACGAAACCGGACCTGCTCCGGTGGCTAAAACTAGTCGAGTCTTCTTGCTACACGATTTGTTATAATAGCATATAGGCGTGGCTCAAAAGGGAGATGGGTCCGTGGTTTTTAAGTAGATTCTTATGCCCTTCTAAAAAAACAATGCTCCAAACTCCCGCTTCACGCATTTGTTGTTCTCCCGGAGTGACGGACGGAAGTGAAGAGGCGCCGTACCTCTTGAATAATGGGCAATAATGAGCTCCTCCTGCATTCAGAAGTTCTGAAGTAATTCATCTTTTCTCAGGGATTTGCATTTTAAGCTGTCTCAGAGCCAGCACGATCATCGTCTCGGTCGATTTCCCGTAGTTTGTCGGTGTAGTGGCGTTTAGAGTGGTTCGCTCTATCGCCTATAGAATGAGAGCTCTGAAAGTCGCGCCGTGTCATCTACGCAATACGCTTGTTTGGGTCTTACATTTCTGACGAAGTAACTGAGGTGCGTTCTCTACTCGTTGCCATAAGCCGTAGAGTTTGGACTTCTTGCATTTGCATCGCGTTTGGCAGAACTTGATACTCTCGCAGTCAGTGTTCTAACCAGATTGTGTAGGGTCTCCTGTCGTCTTCGGTGGCTTCCGATACAACAAAACTTTCTCCGAGTAACCTGTGGAACTCCTTGGAGCCCGCAATGATAAGAAGTGAATTAGGTCGGAGCGTGGACTTTATCAGACGGTTTCGTTCAAGCTGTAGATCGATATTCAGAGAACCTCGAACATGTCGGTGATCAGATGATTATAATCATCATTCCAGCCGTAAAAAGTCCACTACTGAACACAGGCCTCCCTCATGGATCTCCAAGATCACGAGAGGGGTTGTTGCCATACTCACCACGCTTGGCAGGCGGGTAAGCGAGCGCAGTACGTTATGTTGATTCACGGAAAGACGCTGCTGCCCATCTTTCGGAGGTATCACTTAGCAGGCTCTTACTGCATCCACGGGCATGAGAGGAGGGGTGACATTCTACTGCCGGCACCCCACGGCAGACTGATGATTATAATGATGTTTAATAATAATTTTATTTATTAAAAAAAGAGAGATAATAGTTTAGGAAACGTAACAATAAAAACTTAAAAATAAGAACAGTAGCGACATATATTTATAGCAAACTCGATCATTAAGTCAATAGCAACTATTGAACTTAATAATTTTATAAAGCAGTAGACTTTTTTGTAAAGAGTTTATCCAGGGAAGTATTACCACCATTCCTGTTTCTGCCGCCAAGCAGTAATGTCTCTTTTTGCTGTGTTTCGGTTTGAAGGGTAGGGGGCCGGTGAAATGACGGGCACATGAGACCTTACAACTCTGTCTCAGGGTGACGGGCGCAATGTAACGCAGTGTTGGTAACGTGCTTAGTGAACGTGATCACTGCGGCATTGCAATTGTTATGGGTAGAGTGTACCGCTTAACATCAGGTGGGCCTTTACACACATGACCATTCTAGTCTCAAAATAAGCTCGTTTGCAAACATGAAACTCAGATAACCTTCTTTATAAAGATAAACCACAACTTAGGTCACAAAATGTCGGTTTCTATTATAATGCGGTAATATTTTACCCTAAAACTTGCGTTTTATTTTTTTTCTGTTTGTTTATCTTTCGTTTTGTGATATTTTCAAATCAAAAGATACAGCCGTTTGTGGCGCAAATTTTCTACACTCGCAAGGGAATCAAAATACAGTGTACTTCCTGTGAACTCAGAATCTTGTAATTTGGTACGAAGCAACGTCTTATAGCACAGATACTGGAAAAATTTCGAAAACTGTAAATTTTTAGTTACATAATAATAAAAAATATTTTTAATCATTATACTACCTACTACCCCTTTCCTCATGAACGCGTAGAGGTATTAAATTGAAATTCATATCAAATACTCAGGTCTTATATACCTATAGGTTTGTACGGAACCCTCCATGCGCGAGTCCGCCTCGCACTTGGCCGGTTTTTTTTATATGTACTTGTTTTGACTTCACTTAAATCAATTCTAAGACAACATTCCCCTTTTCGTTTTGAATCATTTCTTTCACTTACAATTAATTTACTATACTTCTAACCTTGTCACAGTATACAAGCTGTGGGGTGCGGGCAGTAGAATGTTGCGCCTTCTTTCTTGCCCTTGCATGCAGTAAAAATCTGCCAAACTATACCTTCGGAAGATAGGCAGCAGGGTTTTTCCTACAGAGCGCATTACAACCTGTACTGCGCTCGCCAAAAGTGTAACCCTAGTACGAGTAATTACTTGTTATTACAGCGCTTCCCCTCCACTGTAATGTTATCTCATTTAGTCCAAACTTCGCAACTGCAAACTGCAGCGTTTGCGAAACATAATCGTGCATGTGTTTTCACCTCAGAAATTCACATTCAGGTTTAACGAACCGCACTGACAGAACAAAAACACAGTGCAGTTTGTCAAAACATAGTGAGATATATCGTTTATTGCGGAACAGATTCGGAATAACTCGACCGTGCTCGGGTCGGGGTATGTGCACAGTAATTGTATATAGTCGTTTTGTTTTGAACTGTGATGTATGTAGAGGTATAATAAGGATAAGTCAGCGTTATATTGATATAGCGGGTAGATATCTTGTGAGCTGTGATTTCCTGAATAAAACGTGAATTGGCTAAATGTCCGTCCTTATTTTATTGCAGCATTCCCATATTTCAACCCCTATCGGGGATATATTTTACTGGCGACGAGTCCTGCGAGTATAAGGCGGGAAATAAAAATCATGCCGGTGGGTAAACTATTAACATTTCAAGTAGATTCCGATGATTGAATGTTGTACTCTAGGTTAGAATAGTACTTCCTTGTGAAAGGTGTGAGGGAGGAACTGAAAGTGCCTACGCTTATGACGATGATGGTCCAGACCACGAGCCACTTATTTCCATGTGCCACCCAGTTAAACCAGCTATTATGAAATTCACGGATCTGGTGCGAATCATGCGGAATCATCTACAAACAAAACCGGACATATTAGCGGAAAGGTACATTTCGTTAAAGGAAGCAGGCGCAGGGGGAATCTATTGCCAATACGTGGCGGAGCTCAGGCGGCTGTCAATTAATTGCGCGCCTGCTTCCTTTGACGAAATGTGTCCCTTACGCTACAATGCTCGCTTTTGGTTGTAGATGTAGGTCCCGTTTTTACCCTTTGGGAGGGCAATCCATTTAAAGAACCCTAAAAATGGATTGCCCAATATAATTTACCCTTATGTAAACATAATCTAGTCATGAGCTATTATTATACTACCGGGGAAACAGTGGAAATTAAGTACTTTGAGTGTTTTTCAAGCTCTCATTAGATAAAGGTAACGGATTTGTTACTTATTTATTTGTGGTTTATTTGGATATTATAATGGCTTTCTGCAAAGTTACGCATTAATCAATTAATTTCTTCCTAAGTAAGTTTGAGTATACATCGTTTTTGTTAAGTTATAGTAAAATACTTTCTACCCCTGCTCAGCAAGTTTTCTCTCTACAGTAAGTGGACGGTGTATAATAAGGGTAGGTCAGCATTATATTGATAAAGAGAGTGGATATCGATGTGAACTGTCATTCCCTGAATAAGGGATGAGTAGGCTAAATGACAATGTACCTGAAGTTTTGCTAAATGGGCAGCCCATTAAAAGGGTTGAACAGTTCAAGTATCTTGGCCACGTTGTGACGGCGAGCGGCAAGGATGATAATGATATTGAGAGGCAGCGTAGGGCCTTATATGTTGTTGGAAATATGATTATCAGAAAATTTACTAAATCGTCTAGAGTCGTAAAACGAACACTGTTCCGTTCATTCTGTCAGACTTTTTATACATGTCAACTCTGGATAAATTATACAAAAAGAGCACATGATGGTATAAGAGTTGCCTATAATAACATCTTTAGGCAACTTATGGGGCTAGAGCGATATTGCAGTGCTTCAGGGATCTTCCTTGAGGCTCGAATAAACTCATTCAATGCCATTCAGAGGAACCGGATTGGCAACTTTATATCCAGAGTTGACAGGTGTAAGAATTATGTTATTGTTAGTTTGGCGGACAGAATAATGCAGACTGAGATGTATAGACGTTGAGTGCAAATCGCAGCCTGAATTTTTATACATTATGTATATTTCGTATATTTCCTATATTTTAATTAACTGCTGACGTGATATATATATTTTATATTCAATGTGTTTGTATTATTATTATTTTGTAATAATGGATCTTGTGTTTGAGTAAATAAATATATTATTATTATTAAATGTGCTTCCGGAAGTTATAAAAAAATCCCATATTTAAACCCCTATCGAAGATATATTTTAGGAACCTTGGTTGTATGCTCATTAAAACTCCTCGCATACGTTAGCAAGGTGAAAAATTTAGTAAAGTAATTGTAATTCAAATATTTATTTATATTTCTGTAGAAAAAAACACATTTAAATTTGAATTTCCCTCGATTTCCCTGGGATTCCAACAACAATCCTGAAATTGAGGAGTTGCCATACTCGCCGCGCTTGGCAGGCGGGTTGGCGAGCGCACGGGATTGAACACGGAAAGCCGCTGTTGCCCATCTTCTGAGGTATCCCTTGGCAAATTCTTACTGACGGGCAAGAGAGATGAGGCAACGTTCCACTGCCGGCATGTAAAATATATTTCCTTCACAACAGCTCTGCGTGCTTATTTCTGTGGTATAGAGTTTCAAACTGCGTCCGTAAAATAATTACGTCACGTCTTCAGTCGAGAATATAATTAATAGCTTTAATAAATCTCGAACTTTTGCCAGTTCGCCTACAGTATTTATAAATTTATTTATGACTGGGATACATTTTTTATCTCCGAGATGGATTTTGCGATAGCAGTTTGGAAGTTCGTTAATTATCCGCCTGCTATCTTTGTAAGTCTCTGGTTTCGTGAAAATTGCAACATTTTTTTTAATGTGAACTCTTTTGTTAAGGTTCATTTATAAACTTTTATCGTACTTGTCCTATCTTTATAGTGTTAGCTGGGCCTGTGATTTTATCTGTGAAAAAACGAATAACAAGAGCTAGTAAGATTTTATTTGAAAACTAGTTTTTTCCCTCGACTGCGTACGCGTGGACTTCATCAATAATTAAGGTGGCAGGACTTCTATCCACGTCCACTGAACATAGGCCTCCCTCGTAGATTTTCAAGACCATGTTGACATAGTCGCCACCCTTGGCAGGCGGGTAGGTGAGCACAATAGTGTATGTTAGTTGATACACGTAATATTACTCCGGAAGATGGGCATGCGTCTTTACGTGTATTAACATCCTCTATTGCGATCATCAATCAGCCTGCCAAGCGTGGCGAGTATGGCAACAACCCCCTAAAAATCCACGAGGAAGGCCTATGTCCAGAAGTAGACGTGGACAGCAGTCATACGGCTGAGATCATGATAATTGATATACATAATAGTACGAAGCATACAACTCGTTCAAGAAGAGTAAGCGCGAAAGCGCAGCGCAGCAAACCGCGAACGCCGCATAAACAGTCGCGCTCAGGGGGCCAATCCTCGTGAATCGTGATTTTACGTGATTCTTCATCATATCTCACTTCTCAGTGGCTACTCGGTTGTCACATCTTTCTAAGAGTCTTCTTAACATCTCGATAGCCGCTCTTTACTAGTCAATGCATCACGAGAATGCAAAAAAATCGTTTCAATTGAGATTTAGATAGTTTTTATGAAATAGATTTTGAGTGTTTATCACTTGGATCACGATTCACGAGAATTGACCCCCAGATTTGGAACGTAAATAACTTTAACCGGGTCCAGATGACCCAGTTAGTAATCTCTCGAACAGCTTAATATTTAGTTTTGTCTTTTAGAAATATTTATTAATGATATAATATTATATTATTTTTTTGACACTTGCTTTATCGGTGAAGGAAAATACTATAAGGAAACCCTCGGCTAAGACAGCTCCTGACGCATTACAATAATATTGTCAATGCGTCTAGAGCTGAAAAGAAAATATTTTGTTATTTTCTCGGACTAAAAGCCGACTAACCTGGAAGAATGGTATAGTAGTCGGGGCAAGCCTAATTCATCCATCAATGTTTCAGGTTCTGCCAGTTTCTGACACTATTTAAATAGTCTCTCACATATAAATATATTATGTGAGGGGCCTTACTAACTTATTATTAGGTACTATTATTTTAGTAACACAAAATATTTAATTCATATTTTTTCCCATTTGGCCGCCATCGTAACAATCATATTATTTTTTATAAATAATACAAATCAACCTTTGAAAATACTAAATATGCTTTAGAACTCCCTATTACCATTACATGGTAACATAAACTATGTAATGGTAACAGGGAGATGATTACAAGTAACACATTATAATAGACATAGACCGCCTATTGTATGTTAATGTTTTGGTTTTGTCTTCTTGAGTTATTTCTGTGTATGGTGTAGGTACGTACAAAAGTTTATCATCTATCTATCTATAAATTGAGGCATGGCAGTTGAAGCAAAAATATTTTTATTAATACAGACCGCCACTCACGCTTGAAGTGAAAGACTTGAAGATTAATGTGACTGGTGTCAAGTTCTCAATAATGTCTATTGCTTCATTACAACATTCTCTAATATAATAATTATATTTTTTAAGAAAAAAGAAGAATTAAAACAAATGGTATAATGATAAAGTCAGAAAAAATACTAGCGATTAGTACCGCTATTAATAATACTATAACAAAATTAAACTCTTATGAGACATAAATTGGTCACCATCTCAGCACACGCCGTGAGAACACGACACTTTTTCACGGTTTTTCAGTGGTGACATAATTATCCCACAGGGCGCAACACAGACCATAGCAAAACATCGATGTGATAATTAGTCCTAAGTATTAATATATAATACTATTAGTATTCATCATAATTATTTCAGACGTACAACGTCCACTGCTGAACACAGGCCTCCCTCGTGGATCTCCATGAGGGGTAGTTGCCATACTCATCACGGTTGGTAGGCGGGTTGGTAAGCGTGGCAAAATTTGCGATTCAAAGCGCGAGTGATTTCAAGTAAAATCAGTTAGTTGGTTATTCTGATGCAAACAAAATGAATACCGTTCTTAAAGCAAGTACTTATTTATACAACTTACAGTAGTACGAGTCTTAAAACGACCGCTTATGGATTGGATTCCTGAAAATTTATCAAATGTATTTTTAGAGTGGTTTTAAATGAAGTCAAATGAATATAAAAACGGTAACGTCGTAAACCCAACAATTTAAATGTCACCAAAGAAAATACTGAGAACCAGGACCGATACACCTGGTAGCGACCTCTAAAGTGTTAAGGCTAAAAGAGTCCCCATTAAAAGGCAACAAGCTTTACATTCCCGTACCTGCTAAAAAGTTGGATAAAGGCAAACAATGTTTAAGTGGAGCAAACATGCAGTGAGTTCCCGATCGCGCCCAAGAGAAGAATGCTTCCAATCTGCGTAAGTGCAGAAGCGAGCCGAACTTCCAATAGCTGCTAAAAGCTGGTTTACACTTTGATTCAAGACCGGTATCTTTTCCAACTTATTTTTAAGTCTAGCTATTGGTGTTTCTTTATTTCTGTGCTCGATCCATCAATGTATTTGGATATTGCAGGTTGCAGATTTCAAGAGGATTCTTTAGGATTATGGGCATGTCGATGTTGATTCAAAATTTGAATCCTGTATAATGTCCGTTTGTTCGTAGATTAAAAACAATGTAACATTTTTACGGGTTCGATTCTCGCTGGGAGATAAATGATTAGAAGTATTCGGCTGATTGCCGTGGGGTGCCGGCAGTAGAATGTTACCCCTCCTCTCATCCCCGTGGATGCAGTAAGAGCCTGCTAAGGGATACCTCCGGAAGATGGGCAGCAGTGTCTTTCCGTGTCAACATCCCAAACTGCGCTCACCAACCTGCCTACCGAGCGTGGTGGCAGGAGGCAGGTTTGGAGTATGGCAACTACCCCTCATGGAGATATGTACATGAGGGAGGCCTGTGTTCAGTAGTAGACGCTTTACAGCTGGAATGATAATTCGGCTGATGTTGGTCCAATGTTTATCTATTTTTTGTTTGTATGATAAGCAAGAAAAATTGTATTTATTATTATTATTAGTAATATATAATTTCTTAAAAAATATAATAATGATGAAAAAAAATTGGTATCATATTGGTAATATAATATAATATTATGTGTGATCAATTGAACCTCTGGTGAGGTTCGATCATTATTATTCGATTCAATTTACTCGAATATTAGACAGTCCTACGCAATAATCTCAAAGATATCAGAAACACAATTTTAAAATAAGAACTCTATCAAACTTTCTGTATTTTATCACTTTACATTTTAACTTGCTCTTTGCCTTAATTCTAATCCTTAAACTTTGGTACCTTACTGCTCACTACCTGTCCTGCCGATATAATGGAATAATCCCTAAAAACAATAGGCCACCATGCTGTCTAATAATAACCGCGTGTTTTTGGCGGAGAATGCGAGCATCATATTGGTCGGACATTCCTTAGCCAATCAAGAGACATCGGAAGTAACAATTGTTTATTAGAACTTATTATATACGAAGGTGGATATAAATCATTGTAACGTTATTAATAGTAATAATTAAATATTCGATTATTACAACAGTTATACACCTTGTTTCCTTTTGAATGAGTGGTAAACGGAAATAAAATATATTTACCTAAAACTTGTCTTAAACATAAGTTCCCAAACATCATACCTTTAACTTTACCTAATAACTTTAATATTCAAATAATGATATAATACAAACTGTAACAGCTCGACCATTTGACTATTAATGAGTCCCATCGTTCATAAATGCCTTCTTGATTATTACACTTTTAATTTACTGAGTAAGTTAAAGTAATAGTTACTTCTTTATGATAATATGATGAATAACATTAAATCTTTATTTTTAACTCGTCTTAGTAATTAAGATTATACTATTAACTTTTCAGAATTTAATCATGGCGACTAACTACTACATTACATTATCTAGGGTCTTGATTATTCTATTATCATTATTATTATTATATTTTCGTATTCGTTACCCGATCCATGACAATGATCGTTGCCGGTTAACCATTATTCGTTACTCGATCCATGACGTTGATCGTTACCAGTTTATTATATTATTTACCCGATCCATGGCATTAATCGTTACCTGTTAATTTATTTTCGATCCGAGATATTGATCGTAACCGGCTCATCTTAACTTTATTGCCCGATCGAAGCCACTGAACGTTACTGTCTAGCACTACCTTAGTATCAACATCAGCTTTTTAAATTTTAAGCTTTATTACTCTACCTTCACCTTGATTATGTACGAAAGGTTCATTGTGGACTTTAGTTTCATTAACTAGGAACTTTACTTTCATCATGAACTTTATCTTCATTGTGATCTTTAGCTTGATTATGCACTTTGGGTTCATTAAGTGGGTACTTAAGTTTCATTATAAGTTTTAGCTTCATTATAAACCTAAACTTCATTACAAGCCTTAGCTTCAATGTAATTTTAAACTTCTTTATATAACATTAGCTTAGAAGCTCGTCCTTCTCCTTTGGCCATCCAGCCTCTGTAGCAAAACGCTTAATCTTATATTAACGAAGAAGTTTGCAGTAACCTCAATCAAATTACCTTCGGCAGGTGACTTCCTGAAGGATATTAAATTCGACTTACAAAACCGACATTACTTGCATGCCGTAATAACTTAGGGCACACGCCTCTTCCGTGTCAGGGCGTCGGTAATAGCCCGACCTAACTCGATTCTTGATCCGGTAAAAATAGGAATTGGTAACAGAATTTGATCAAGCAGTTTGAACCGTCCCTGCGTCGTAGGGTCGTTTAATGTTATGTGTACGTTGGTTTAAAAAATGTTAATTTTTACAAATATTTATTTTATAGATTTAAATATCAAAAACACGAGAATTTATCGCCATATAACAGCCGTGGTCCCGAGTAGACTCGACGGGAATAATCAAAAGTATGCTATAAATTTCCATGTTTTTGATATTTAAAATGTATTGTGACCGCAAAGATTTAGGAAAGAAGATGTCAAAGTTCTTTGACACACAAACATTACACAAGACATTTTAAATATAACAAATAGATATTACCGATATTTTGACTGTGTCAAATAAAACATTATGCAAAGGTAGATAACGCGGTAAATTACAATTGTGTGAGTGTGCGTGTTTGTGTGTATAATATGTTCTATCTTTAAGTTATTGTTATTTATTGTTTAATTTATTATGTTTTTATTTTAAATGTTAGACTTTTAGGCTTCTGTTGCATTATAACTTTAGTTTAATTAAAAAAAAATCTATTTTATTTATACTATTTTATCATATTTTGTCGACACGCACCTTTAGTCCTGCCAGATTGTAGCACCCAATCGGATGGACCGATTTGAAGGTAGCTTTTTTATTTGAAAGGTGACTTGTACAAGTGTTCTTAATTATGTTTTATCATTATTATCTCAGCCGTAGGACATCTCCTGTTGGACATTGGACTCCCTCATGTATCTCTAACAACGAATAATGAGGGAGTCGTCGGCATACTCACCACGCTTGGCGAGCGCAGTACGGGATGTTGATACACGGAAAGACACTGCTGCCCATCTTCCAGTAGTATCACTTGGCAGATTGTTCCTGCATCCACGAGCAAGGGAGGGGAGCGACATTCTACTGCCGTTACCCTACGGCTTAGTTATGTTTATATATTTCTGCAATACAAAATAGAAGCAAAACCATCCAGCAGACCTCCAGGCGTCATCTTAAGATCACCTCAAGGATACCAAAATGTTGTATTGTCAACAAAATACTAAAGTTAAGTTTTCTCATGCTGACAGTGTTAAACGATATTTTCGACGGTATATAATTAACTCTGTTGCATTTATACAATCATAAAATATGAATAATTCGGATTCAAGGTCAAAATACAACTTCACACATAAATAATTTTATAGTACCCACAAACTTTTAGTTATAAACGGTGCCCCGTGGTCCCATACGTATTAATTTTCAAACGGAGCTTGTTTATGCTTATCTAGCTACTGACTTAAGTACCTGCACAGTCATCATTTCAGCTGTAGGACGTCCACTGCTGGACAAAGGCCTCCCTCATTGATCTCCAAGTACTGCGGTTGGAAGCCGTCTGCATCCACCGCCGACCAGCAGTTCTCACCAAGTCGTCTGCCCATCTTGTAGGTGGACGTCCTACGCTGCGCTTGCCGATCCGTGGCCTCCATTCGAGAACTTTGCGGCCCCATCGGCCATCTGTTCTGCGCGCTATATGGCCTGCCCATTGCCACTTCAACGTGCTAATCCGTTTGGCTATGTCGGTGACCCGAGTTCTTCTACGTACACCTGCACAGTACAGCTTATCATTATTATCTACTGGTCAACCACTTTTCAAATCTACAGGGTGTTAAGGTACACCGATACCGTCCGAGCACCAATGGGTTTTTCTTCCTTGAAAAATGTATGTGCACACTTAACACGTGGTTAAACGGTGAAGGACACATCGTGAGGAAACGCGCGGCTTAGTTAGATTCAGACATATTGACTTGTTCTTTCCTCTGACTAATAGTTGACTAAGCTGAGAGGATGGTATAGGTGCTGGGCAAGCCTAATCCATCTAACAATGGCCCAGGCACTGCAGCGTCCCGTGCAGCATGATTACCATTTGCTGACGCTGTATAAAGCATCTATAATAGATGCAAACTTACTTAAGGTACACCTTTTCTACTCAGGGGCACACGTAACTATACATGTTTATGTACATATTTAAACGCAAATAATACGAGGCTAAGATGGCGGGATGAACTGGACGTTTCTTTTGTTGACTGTTCGACTAACGCTTTAGACCGGAAAGTGTAGAAAGAGAGAAGGGAGGCCTTAGTTCAGCAGTGGGCTGATGAGATTAGATTATAACTTGTTAAACTTTCGCGATTTGTTAACATATTTTTAGTTTTAAATTTACAGGATTTTATCGCGTACCTTTTTTATTATTTTCCCGACGTTTCGAACACCTTTCAGCGTTCTTGGTCCTCCCGCGACCAAGAACGCTGAAAGGTGTTCGAAACGTCGGGAAAATAATAGAAAAGGTACGCGATAAAATCCTGTAATTTTAAAACTAAAAAAAGAGATTAGATTATACGAGTGTTAACACACCTACGTAATAACAAATGTTAGTATTAAGAATTTTTATACACATGTTTCTGGCGTATGAGAAAGAAATAAGGCTTAGAAAAATACCGAACAGTTAGTAATACAAATTTGTAAAATTTAAAAAAATTAAGTAATCCCCGATACTAAATAAAACCTGACTTCACATAATTTCGTATATTCATCAGTTCAGCCGTAAAACGTCCACTACTGAACACAGGCCTCCCTCGTGGATCTCCATGAGGGGTAGTTGCCATACTCACCATGCTTGGTAAGCGGGTTGGTGAGCACAGTACGGGATGTTGATACACGGGAAGACGCTGCTGCCCATCTTACGGAGGTATCCCTCAGCAGGCTTTTACTGCATCTACGGGCATGAAAGGTGGGGTAACATTCTACGGCCGCCGTGAACAACTAAATTAATATTAGTTTTACATATTTTCTGTTTGTCATGTCATGCACCGAGTGAACGAACGGGGAAAAAGACGAAGGGTGCCGAATTGATATTAATGTGTACAATAAAGCTTATCTATCTATATATCTCTCATATGTCAAAACTTAGTCGAACACAATGACATTTCACTGAGTACTTACATAGTACAGATCTATCAACATGGCTTCTAAATAAGACCGCAAACCGATCAACGATTTCGTTTGCAAGCGGCTTGTATTTAGTGTAACTGTTTCCCATTACTTGGAATCTAGTTTGGTATGTTTGGTTTTGCCAGGCTCAGCTTTGTGGCAAGCGCAGCTCTCTCATAGAACAACAGAAGGGATATTTTGTGGGATATTTACACAGAATACCGAGAAATGAAGACTAAAGTTGAGGATTCAGGTTTAGGCTATTTTAAAAAATTTTAGGCTATTTTAAAAGGATTTTAATTTCTTTTTACTCGGTCGTATTTGGAATAAGTACTGTCTTATTCGACATATTCTCTCATTTTTGACATCTGTGCAAACATCGGTCATTGTCGGTTTGTAAGTTTATTTTTTTGTTTATTGCGAAACAGGATCAACTGAGAAATAAATCTCTCACTAGATCCATAATTTATTGTTGTTCAAAAACAGGATCAGCAGTCAGGGTAAACAAGTGAGAGTAATTCAAATAGGTTTAATAATGCAGAGTGTATGAAAACTATGAAATCAAGTTGTTTTGGAGGGGAAATAAAACGGAAATTCGTATTTGTATTTATTCAAAACAATAAAATATTTATATTTTTAGTTAAAGAGATGAAACAACGGACAGGCTTAAGAAGGTATGGGAGAACAGGAATATTACCAAATCCGCTAAGACCCGGCTAGTTCATACCCTGGTTTTTCCAATATTTTTGTACGCTGCAGTAATCTGGACGCTTCGAGATATTGAAAAAACGAAAATAGACGCTCTTGAAATGTGGTGCAGGAGAAAACTACATCCACGGGCATGGATGTAGTTTTCTCCACGCTCATGCTCATGCGAGAGGAGGGGTAACATTCTTTTGCCAGCACCCACGTCTGTAATGAAGATGAAATGATAATGTTATTTGGCTTTCATCGTTTTTGCATGCGTTTCGCTGCCCGGTAATTATAGTACCTACACATTGTTCTGAGCTGGTAAACGGAAATGTCATAATTCGGCAAATATTTGAAAAGTTTGGCTCTGGGTATATTCGTCTGGTGAAGCGGTAAATATAAATGTATTTTAACGTAACAACACAATGTTACTTGGAAAATAATAGTATCGTTGTCTTCCATGAAGATTTGTTTATATTTGTTTCTTTCTGTATTAATAAGGGCATTATTATCCCGCTGGATCTTAGTTCCGAAAAGGTTTTGCCTTATTGTAATTCTGAACGCAGAAAGATTGATTTAATTTTTTTTTTTATTCTAAAAATGTCCCGTAATCACATCACAAAACGAAAGTGTCTTATAATGTTACGTTGATAATTTCAGTTTATTGTTATACATAACAGCTGGTTCGAATAAGTGGATCTAGATAGCTGGATCTCCATGAGGGGTAGTTGCCATTCTCACCACGCTTGGCAGGCGGGTTGGCGAGCGTAGTTTACGATGTTGATACACGGAAAGACGCTTCTGCCCATCTTCCGGAGGTATCCCTTAGCAGGCTCTTACTGCATCCACGGGCATGAGAGGTGGAGTAACATTCTACTGCCGGCACCCCACGGCGATATTTTATCCAAAATTTGCACTTATTTTAAAACTTTCTTTAAATAAATAGTGCTGGACATTTCACACATTTTATTATATACTAATCATACTAATAATTTATTTTATATTGGTTGTGGAGTTACTGTTCTATACACAATCTATAGTTACTTGATACGTGAAAAGTTTCTGGCTCAACGAGTTCACGTAGTTCTTTTGGGTAAGTTTAATTTACTTGTTCGGAGATTGTGTCATCAGAAATTCTATTATAATAAAATAAATGAATAATAAATAATGCTGGACAAATCACACAGCGTCATCTAGCCCCAAGCTAAGCAGAGCTTGTGTTAAGGGTACTAGATGACTGATATACTTAATACATTATACTACATAGATAGATATCTTTATTATATATAGAAAAACACCCAGAACACCCTGGACAAATATAAAATAATATAAAATTATATGTATATAGATTATCAATTTATGTCAATTTATGTACATTTATGTCAATTTATGTAGTCTTTGAGGCTTATTAACACGGCATTTACAAATTAATGATCACCATGTAAAATTGGTAAGCAAAAAGATTTTAATCGATTTAAATCTTTAAGCAAATTCGTATTGAAAAGTACCAGGCGACCTTATCTATAGTTTAGGGTGTGAAATAAAGCATTTTTATCTATCTACTAGCTGCTGCCCGCGGCTTCGCCCGCGTTTTTAAAGGATGTAAATCAGCATTTTTTTTGGGACTCATATGCAAAGTGGTTAAGGTACTAAGTAGATAAAATCTATAATATGTGTCTGGTCACTATATAAGAGTCTGTATTAACTTAACATTAGAAGGACAAAACCTACTACCTACGCTAAGGGTTGCCTCAGCCTCAAAGTTCTGAAAGTTTACACAACCGGTACTACCTACTGGGAAATAAGTTACATTATCTACTATATGAAGTCAAAGCGTGTGTGATTTCGCGGCCTTATTTGTGGCCATCAGTGACTAAACTTAGTCTTACAAAAAAACTTGAGAGTCCTACACCTAACCTCCTGACATGAGAGCCTCTGCCCACGGCTTTGCCCGCGTGATGCCACAACCAAAAATAGCTTATATACCTGCTTATATAGCTTTATTTACAATAGCGGCGGCGCTGGATATTTTACTCTTTTATGTTTAAATTAAAGTTTATGCACATGTTAGTGCATAAATTACTATAATAGGTATAAGCTCAATCAGTTTAATAAAGAATGGTTAGGTAGTGTACCTAAGTATATATAAAGTTTATATTTTAAACAGAAATAAACACGTTTTTTACTTGTACACTTAACATGTTTAGTACTTGGCCAGTTTTTATAATTCATGGTTGGTATATCTTTAAAGTACCTAAGTACTATTTTTACACCAAGTTTAAAATAGGAAGGTCTTACCGTTTGTACGACAGAGCTAAAATAACAGTTTATAACACGCTTCTTGTATAAAGACCCACTTTTGTTTTAATTTTTTGAATATTTTATTTTCCCCCTACCCTTTAATTTTGAAAATTCAAAAAAAATTGTCATTGCTTATTTCATTGCAGAAATCTACATACGAATTTTCAAATGTCTATCGTGAACGGTCACGTAGATATGTCATATTTTACTCTGAACTTTGAACCCAATTTTGAACCCCTTGGCGTGCGATTTTTTAAAATTACTTTCTTAGTGAGCGCCTACATACCAAGTTAAACATACCCTCCAAATTTCAAGTCTGTGCGATCAGCGGTTTAGGATGTGCGTTGATATCTCAGTCAGTCAGTCAGTCAGGACTTTGAATTTTATATATATAGATTACAAACTTTTCTAGCCGGAAGCTGAATAAGGTACTTTGGCAGAAGCTGCGGTAGCTGGAAATTTTTATGACTCATCTTGCAAATTTTACGTAATGGGAACTGAAAATGGTGCTTTCGCAGACGCTGCGGTAGCTGGATTTTTTTTATGACCCATCTCGCGAACTTTTGTTGATGGAAGCCAAATAGTTGTAGAACTTTTTGTGAAGAGTTCATCCGGGGAAATACTACAATCGTACTTCGTAATTTCTACAACCAAGCAGTAATGTCTGCATTACTTTGTTCCGTTTTAAAGGGTAAGGGGGCCAGTAAAATTACAGGCACATGAGACCTACGAACTCTATCTCAGGGTAACAGGCGCAATACAATGAAGCATTGGTCACCTAGTCACAGGCTTCGTGACCATGATCACCGCGGTATTGCAGTTGTAATAGAGGTTACCGCTTTACATAAGATGGGCCATCGGCTTGTCTCGCCGATAAGTCATATAATAAGGTACTTTGGCAGAAGCTGCGGTAGCTGGAAATTTTATGACTCATCTTTCAAATTTTACCTAATGGGAACTGAAAACGGTGCTTTGACAGACGATGCGGTAGCTGGGATTTTTTTATGACCCATCTCGCGAACTTTTGTTGATGGAAGCCAAATAGTTGTAGAACTTTTTATGAAGAGTTCATCCGGGGAAATACTACAATCGTACTTCGTAATTTCTACAACCAAGCAGTAATGTCTGCATTACTTTGTTCCGTTTTAAAGGGTAAGGGGGCCAGTAAAATTACAGGTACATGAGACCTACGAACTCTATCTCAGGGTAACAGGCGCAATACAATGCAGCATTGGTCACCTAGTAACACTCTTCGTGACCATGATCACCGCGGTATTGCAGTTGTAATAGAGGTTACCGCTTTACATAAGATGGGCCATCGGCTTGTCTCCCCGATAAGTCATATAATAAGGTACTTTGGCAGAAGCTGCGGTAGCTGGAAATTTTTATGACTCATCTTGCAAATTTTGCCTAATGGGAACTGAAAACGGTGCTTTGACAGACGCTGCGGTAGCTGGTTTTTTTATGACGTATCTCTCAAACTTTTCTAGATGGAAGCTGAATAAGGTTCTTTGGCAAAAGCTGCGGTAGCAGGAAATTTGTATGACTCATCTTGCAAAATTAACGTAATGCAAGCTGAAAACGATGCTTTGGCAGATGCTGCGGTAGCGGTAGGTTTTTTATTACGAATCTCTAAAACTTTAGATGACGGGAGTGAAACAGGGAACTTTAGGGGCGATTAGTGACAGACCTTATGTGGGGATAGAAGGTGATACATCTAGGATAACTCCTAGGTAGCAAGCTGACCTTACCCAAGGGATGGGTTGATCGAAGAGGAGGAGAGGCTGGGGCAAGAGGGGACTCCAAGTAAAGTGCACTGCTGCACTTTTCGTCGGGTTCACCTCTATGCGCCACTTTCTGAACCAAGCACCTAGGGTGTCTCGTGCATGAGCGCGCATGGACTTAGCCGGTTCTATTTATACTCCCGGCTGCCGCGACCGCACCGCGGCGCTGGATATTTTACTTTTTTATTTTTAAATTAAAGTTTATGTAGATGTCAGTGCATAAATTACTATAATAGGTATAAGCTCAATCAGTTTAATAAAGAATGGTTAGGTAGTGTACCTAAGTACATATAAAGTTTATATTTTAAACAGAAACAAACACGTTTTTTACTTGTACACTTAACATGTTTAGTACTTGGCCGGTTTTTATAATTCATGGTTGGTATATCTTTAAAGTAAGTACTATTTTCACACCAAGTTTGAAATAGGAAGGCCTTACCGTTTGTACGACAGAGCTCAAATAACAGTTTATAAAACGCTTCTTGTATAAAGACCCCCCTTTTGTTTTAATTTTTTGAATATTTTATTTTCTCTGTAAATTTCAACCTGCTACCGGTTACGGCTTACTTTTCTAGCCGGAAGCTGAATAAGGTACTTTGGCAGAAGCTGCGGTAGCTGGAAATTTTTATGACTCATCTTGCAAATTTTATCTAATGGGAACTGAAAACGGTGCTTTGGCAGACGCTGCGGTAGCTGGAAATTTTTTATGACCCATCTCGCGAACTTTTGTTGATAGAAGCCAAATAGTTGTAGTTGTAGAACTTTTTGTGAAGAGTTCATCCGGGGAAATATTACAATCCTACTTCGTAATTTCTACAACCAAGCAGTAAATTTAATGTCTGCATTACTTTGTTCCGTTTGAAAGGGTAAGGGGGCCAGTAAAATTACGGGCACATGAGACCTTAGAACTCTATCTCAGGGTGACAGGCGCAATACAATGCAGCATTGGTCACCTAGTCACAGGGTTCGTGACCATGATCACCGCGGTATTGCAGTTGTAATAGAGGTTACCGCTTTAGATAAGATGGGCCATCGGCTTGTCTCGCCGATAAGTCGTATAAAAAGGTACTTTGGCAGAAGCTGCGGTAGCTGGACATTTTTATGACGCAGCTGTCAAATTTTACCTATCGGGAGATGAATACGGTACTTTGACAGACGCTGCGGTAGCTTGTTTTTTTTATGACGTATCTCTCAAACTTTTCTAGATGGAAGTTGAATAAGGTATTTTGGCAAAATCTGCGGTAGCAGGAAATTTGTATGACTCATCTTGCAAAATTAACGTAATGCGAGCTGAAAACGGTGCTTTGGCAGATGCTGCGGTAGCGGTAGGTTTTTATTACGAATCTCTAAAACTTTAGATGACGGGAGTGGAACAGGGAACTTTAGGGGCGATTAGTGACAGACCTTATGTGGGGATAGAAGGTGATACATCTTTCTAGGATAACTCCTAGGTAGCGAGCTGACCTAACCCAAGGGATGGGTTGATCGAAGAGGAGGAGAGGCAGGGGCAAGAGGGGACTCCAAGTAAAGTGCACTGCTACACTTTTCGTCGGATTCACCTCTATGCGCCACTTTCTGAACCAAGCACCTAGGGTGTCTAGTGCATGAGCGCTCGTGGACTTAGCCGGTTCTATTTATACTCCCGGCTGCCGCGACCGCACCGCGGCGCTGGATATTTTACTTTTTTATGTTTAAATTAAAGTTTATGTAGATTTAAGTGCATAAATTACTATAATAGGTATACGCTCAAGCAGTTTAATAATGAATGGTTAGGTAGTTTACCTTAGTATATATAAAGTTTATATTTTAAACAGAAACAAACACGTTTTTTACTTGTACACTTAACATGTTTAGTACTTGGCCGGTTTTTATAATTCGTGGTTGGTATATCTTTAAAGTAAGTACAATCTTCACACCAAGTTTGAATAGGAAGGCCTTACCGTTTGTACGACAGAGCTCAAATAACAGTTTATAAATCGCTTCTTGTATAAAGACCCCCCTTTTGCTTTAATTGTTTTAATAATTTTATTTTCTCTGTAAATTTCAACCTGCTACCGGTTACAGTTCAAAAAAGTAGCTCTTTAAAGGTTTTTTCCATAAACAATGGACCCCCTACCCTTTAATTTTGAAAATTAAAAAAAAAACTTAAACACGCCATTGCTTATTTCATTGCAGAAATCTACATACGAATTTTCAAATGTCTATCGTGAACGGTCACGTAGATATGTCATATTTTACTCTGAACTTTGAACCCAATTTTGAACCCCTTGGCGTGCGAATTTCCAAAATTCCTTTCCTAGTGAGCGCCTACATACCGAGACAAACATGCCCTCCAAATTTCAAGTACGTGCGGTTTAGGCTGTGCGTTGATATATCAGTCAGTCAGTCAGGACTTTGAATTTTATATATATAGATGTTTTTTTGAATATTTTATTTTCTCTGTAAATTTCAACCTGCTAGCGGTTACAGTTCAAAAGATGTAGCTCTTTAATTTAAAGGTTTTTTTCATAAACAATGGACCCCCTACCCTTTAATTTTGAAAATTCAAAAAAAAACTTAAACACGTCATTGCTTATTTCATTGCAGAAATCTACATATGAATTTTCAAATGTCTATCGTGAACGGTCACGTAGATATGTCATATTTTACTCTGAACTTTGAACCCAATTTTGAACCCCTTGGCGTGCGATTTTTCAAAATTCCTTTCTTAGTGAGCGCCTACATACCAAAACAAACATACCCTTCAAATTTCAAGTCTGTGCGATCAGCGGTTTAGGCTGTGCGTTGATATCTCAGTCAGTCAGTCAGTCAGTCAGGACTTTGAATTTTATATATATAGATATATATGATATATACATATACAACGAGTTACAAAATACCCGGTAAAAATAAAATCAATTATCTGAGCCAAAAATATTGTCAACTCTAGTAAGCTGTCATGTCAGGCAGATTATTTAACAGAAAGGCCTACTACATACCTGTTTTACCTAATAATTGTCTACTTTAATAGTTTTTCTATTTTTCATTCATAAATGTTTGCTACCTCAATAGAAGGACTCAAGTACTGGCTTCAAAATATGTCAAGTTGGAAAAACCAAATATGTTGTCAATTTCAAATCTTCTAATCGATATCCTACAACTTGTTAGACAACAGCGAGCGTATTAGATCGGTTTTCGCGTCAATAACACCGACGATGGTGCGAAATGCCACACAAGCCATATCCCGACGAGCGAGGTTGTGTATTGAGCAAGGCGGAGCAAACTTTGAGTCGTTTCTGTAAATTTGACTTTTATTATGAAAAAGTAAGTGTTCGATAAGGATGTTTCTTTAGGTTAGGTCGTTTAATTTTTTTGTTTTTGTTCCGCGAATTAGGTAGAAATGTAGGTACATTCTACGTTGTTTACTCTTTGATTTTACTGAAATAGAGTTTGCACATCAGTGAAAATATTTTTTACTATTTATTTTTTTGGTGTTTGTTATAAAGCGTTACTACGGTTCTTAAATATTGTGAATGGACTCGTTATAAGTCCTCATTTAACCTCCTTTCGGCTTTACGGGTAGTTTTGTAACACCCTGTATATATAGAAGGAAATATATAGGAGATTAAAATTTTTCTTCGATGAAAACACAATAATAATAATACCTCTAGCGTCTTTAATATAGATGATAATATCTACGTACGTAAGTTCTTTAGTGTTTCGGTATTTAAAACATTTTTTTATATCATTTTTTCAACGTAATATTTAATAATTATTTGACGGAACTTAATCACGTATTCTTATATTTGGATGTTGTACACTTACACTTACATTTCCGTTGCCGTGGAGTACCGGCTGTAGAATGTTGTCCGTCCTCTAGTGCCCGTGGATGCCGTAAGAAACTGCCAAGGGATACATCGGGTAGACGGCACACTGCACACGCTATCCCAAGCGTGGTGAGTATGACAACATGATCAAAGTATTCGGAGATCCATGAGGGAGGCCTATGACCAGCAGTTGACGTCGTACGGCTGATATGATTATGATGATATTTTCGTTCAGAAGGAAAAGCTCAATTCACAAGGAAAGTGCCGTTTTCATTTGTAACATTCTGTCCATGCATTATGTGCTTGAGAATGCTGCTTTCCGCTCCAACAGCCTTAAACGGTGCTTTAATATAAAACTGTCTCCATTCATAATGGCATCTTATAAGTCATTTGTTTTTAGTTTTCTAATGGATCTAAAGTTTCATGCATAATAATTTAAAACTTTTATGCTAGTTGTTCGTCGCGAACATAGAACGAGCAAGCGACTTCTTTTAATGAGGTCCCATTGCATTTGAACCTGATTTTACGTAGCGATCTGGATAATCTACCGCGTAAAATTAATCTTACCAGTAGAACACAAAACAAATTATACTCTAACAATCTATCTTTTATTGGCACTAGAGAAGGCGGAGTTGGGTGTGCACGTCATTTACAGCTTTACGTTTTTTTTAGAGTAACCATAGACAAAACTTTTGAAACTATCATGGTTGTGACCACGATATTCAATTTTAACAGAATATTTACCATTAATTGATACTGTTTCCCGATATTTCTGCGCAGTTCCACATGCCATCATCATCATCATTTCAGTCGTAAAACGTCCACTACTGAACACATGCCTCCCTCATGAATCTCCATGAGAATCCATGAAAATTGAAATTCCATGAGAATTAAACTAACTCAAAAGTACTACGTGAACCCGTTGAGCCAGAAACTTTTCACTTACATTGAGTAACCATAGATTGTATATAGAACAGTTACTCCATTACCAATTTAAACTAAACTATTAGTATGATTATTATACAGTAAAATGTATTTACCCAAGTAAATTATAACAATAATCTGGTACCCATAACACAAAAAAAGGCCTTTGCATCTATTATAGATGATTTATACAGCGACAGCAACTGTTAATCATGCTGTACGGGACGCTGCAGTGCCTGGGACATTGTTAGATTGATTAGGCTTGCCCAGCACCTATAACCATCCTCTCAGCTTAGTCAGCTATTATTCAGAGGAAAGAAAAGGTCAATACGTCTGAAGCAAACTAAGCCGCGGGTTTCCTCACGATGTTTCCTTCACCGATAAAGCACGTGTTAAGTGTGCACATACATTTTTCAAGAAAGAAAAATCCATTGGTGCACGGCCGGTATCGAACCCACGACCTTCGGATTGAAAGTATAACACAAGCTCTGTTTAATTTGAGGCTAGATGGTGCTGTGTGAAATGTCCAGCACTATATTTCGAAAGAAAGTTTGAAAATAAGTGTCTTTTAGAATAAAATAAATATTATATTTGGGATATTACACAATAGAGAAGATAGTATTAAAATATGTTACCCGAAAGACAACTTGAGTTGTACGAGTTTCCAGGATTCGGAGATTTTCATCAAGAAAGACCACGAAAGTTTTAACCTAGACAGGTAATATTATGCGATAATGAAAATCTAACGCCACCTGATAATTGACAGGGTCATTGACCTCATAAAGTTGCCGGAGAGGTACTGATATTAATACCTAAAACCAGAGAGAGGTATGCATGATTTCAACTTTCGCGATCCGTAAACATAATTTTAAACAGATTAACGGGACTTTATCGCGTCCACCCGTGACCACGAGGGCAGCAGGGCACTCGAAACGTCGGGAAATAATAAAATAAGGTAATTACGCGATAAAGCCCAGTTAATCAGTTTAAAATTATATATTTTTAAATTGTAGTGTTTACACATAACATAACATGGAATAATAATTTTATTTAAGAAAAGATCAATAGGCAGCTGGGGTTGTGGTGTGATTTCCACCGCAGGACAAATGTTTGTACATTTTCTGTGGACATATTTCTTAAGCTAGTATTATTAAATAGTTTAAGATTCAATTGCGCTTATTTTTTTTACAACTGTCATTTAAATCGGTTGCTTATCCATACTATGAAAGGAGCCGCGGGGTGCCGGCAATTGAATGTTACCCCTCCTATCATACCCGTGGATGCAATAAGAGCCTACTAAGGGATACCTCCAGAAGATGAGCAGCAGCGTATTTCCGTGTATCAACATCCCTTGTTGCGCTCAACAACCTGCCTGCCAAGCGTGGTAAGTATGGCAACTACCCCTCATGGAAATTTATGATGTTTTACGGCTTAAATTAATGATGACTAAGAAAGGAATATCTTAGATCTCCATAAGGGGTAGTTGCTATACTCACCACGCTTGGCAGGCGGGTTGACGAGCGCAGTATGGGATGTTGACATAACGGAAGACGCTGCTACCATCTTCTACACGCCATGATTACGGATAAACCGAAGTCTTTTGCGAGTGAGTAGTCATGGGCAGACAAAACGATCTACCCTCTTTCGAAGTCTCTGACTGCGAAACATCCTACTACCGGTTTCTCTTTCGAACGCAACTCGATCACGGCAAGCAACACTAACGGTATCACTATCTATAACAGACATCTGGGTATCGGATATTTATTGAATGCGGATACCCAGAAATCTGATATAGCAGAACATAATTATTTTGGAGTAAGGCTCAAATCACTGGATCGAGCTACAAAAGCCACAAATGATCTGCCAATAACTACCCGCTCGCAAAAGACTTCAGTTTATCCGTGATCAGTGTGGAACTGCGCCGAAATATCAACTTATAAGAAACTTTATAAAAGTATATTATATTATACTTTTATAAAGTAGGTAAGTATCTATTAGAAATACTGCGAACCGATTCGCAGAACAGCTCAAGGCTAGTCTGAAATTCAAGCTAGCCTTCCAAAAAGCTTATTGTTAACCGAAGATATTTTACAGTTAACACAAGTATGCATTACCCACTTCAGATGAAATTGAAGCTAGAATTCGTGTTCCTTGAGTCGCTATTGGAAAAACACTTTTATTTTATATTCTGCATGCTAGGAATACAATATACTTGCAAATTTTTCGATATTGTCGTCGACTGTTGAAAACTTTTGAATAAAAGATTGCATAATAAGATTTACATAGAGGAGAAGATGTGATTTTCATCTAAAAACTCTTTTTTTACTGAATAGTTTTAGGGTGACGTGAGTTTTACATAACACACTTGACATTACATGGGTACTAGGCACTGAACTGATTATTTTTCAGTTTTGTGGTACTAGATCATTGACATGTCTATAATTTTGTAAATACTGCAGACTGCAGCCTATCTACGTCCATGGCTAGACGGAAGCCTCACTAATAAAATAATACACTGAGCGGTTTGCTCCAGTAATAAAGGGTGTTATGCCATTTACCACGAATCATCATCATTTCAGCCATAAAACGTCCACTGATGAACACAGGCCTCCCTCATGGATCTTCATGAGGGGTAGTTGCCATTCTCACCACGCTTGGCAGGCGGGTTGGTGAGCGCAGTATGGGATGTTGATACACGGATAGACGCTGCTGCCCATCTTCCGGAGGTGTCCCTTAGCAGGCTCTTACTGCATCCACGGGTAGGAGAGGAGGAGTAACATTCTACTGCCGGCACCCCACGGCATTACCACAAATAAAATTTCATATATTAAAAAAAACGACTTCAATGTAAAAATCTGAAATGAAAAATACTTAAACAGTATATGTATGTATATGCTTATTACATTTGAGTATATCCCTCGATTTATCATGGATCCCATCATCAAAACTGGGTTTAAAAGGAAGCAAACGCTTGACTTTGAGATTAAAATGTCAAAATCGCCATAATATATTTAACTACAATATTTGAGGAGTTCCTTCAATTCCTCAAGGATTCCATGATCAGAACTGAGTTTTGAAAAAAGGGATCTTGTTGATAGTGTATCTATTCGGACTCAAAAATAAAATTCCAAATCGGTTCATAAACGACTGACGGAGTTTTTAACAAAGACTTTAAAAAATGCAGACGTCTTGAGTACCTCCTACATTTTTTTTAAGTCGGTTATTCATACCCATATTTGAGATAAAACATTTGCCCTGTAGCGGGAATCGAATCCGTAAACTTTTGCGTCTCAGCTGATGTTCATTATCTCAGCAGTAGGACTGCTGTGTCCACGTCCACTGCTGGACATAGGTCCAGCTGTGGACGTGGACACACTCTGCATCTCTTTCATCTTGCATCAATGCATATTAAATAAATAATAAATAAATAAATAAATGCTGGACAATTCACACATCATCACCTAGCCCCAAGCTAAGCAGAGCTTGTGTTATGGGTACTAGATGACTGATATACTTAATACATTATACTACATAGATAGATATTTTTATTATATATAGAAAAACACCCAGAACACCCTGAACAAATATCTGCAGATCGTACAGACATTTGTTCCGAGGCGGGAATCGAACCCGCAACACCTTGCGTCGCAGGCGGACCTTCGCCCGCTGCGCCACAGAGCTCGTCAATATTCCTCTAATACATTTGTTTTGTGCCACAAACATGGACCAATCATGAGGGGGTTGTTGCCATACTCACCACGCTTGGCAGGCGGGTTGGAGAGCGCAGTACAGGATGATGATACACGGAAAGAGGCTGCTGCCCATCGTCCGGAGGTATCCCTTGGCAGATTTTTACTGGATCCACAGATAAAAGAGGAGGGGCAACATTCTACTGCTGGCAACCCACGGCAGTCGGCCCTACTTCCAACTATTCCAAGGAGGTCTTGTAAACTCTTCCTCAATTTTCTTTCATAACTTATTTAGACTTCGTCAAATAGTACGTGTAAAGGAGTTAGGATTTTTCAAGTAGCCTCAGATGATAGGTATGAAGGATAAAATTATGTAATAAGTTAGTTCAATACATACATGATAATTAAATACAAGAAAATCAAACCAAAAAATCCATGTTCTTACATTAAATTATATTGATGTTTCCTAGACGCAAAATCTAATTGAGTATACTCATAAGTGTAGGTATATAAATCACCGTGTGATTTAGTCGAACGAGTATTTTGATAAAAATAAATAAATAAATTATGGTGGACAATTTTTACACATCTTCAAAGATTCAAAGACATTATTGCTTCAAACGTGGTATAAATAAGGTTTTATTAATAAATATTGTGCTCATGTTTCACTATTATCTAGCACGCAATTTAATAGGTGCATATATGTACTTTAGGCTTAAGTTTGATTAATTAATTTATGTACGTCATAAAAATTTTGTTCAACTTATCCATTGATACATTTTTTATCAAATAAAAAGTTATTTTGTAGTTTAATGTCATTTCGGATCTTGTTAAAATATTTACACACATTGTTATGAAGTTTTTTAAAAATTTAGCTGATTTTGGGGTTTCCTTTATAAATATTCAATTGGAATCTCTGCATAGCTTTGGATATTTCGGAACAAGTATACGCGATTCCTTACAAAATATGCAATTTCATAGATATTACACATCAAGATCTCAAAACAATGGTTTGCATGACTCATCAGGCGGGATCCCACATATTTATTGCTCTAATACATTATTTTTGTGCCACAAATGCTCGGTTTCTATCTGTGCTAATTGCCCTACATCACAATTCCATAGGGAAGAACCGATTCAATGTACGCATGGTAAGATGTTACTGCAGTTTTAACATTGGTAACGTTTTTAATTTGACTCAACGCATAAACAATTTTTTTTCTTTATTACCACGTCTTTATGTGGTTTCGAATCCAGGGTCTCGTCAATAATTACACCTAAAAATTTTATTTGCGAAACCTCCGCTAGCCTAGATCTTCCTCTAGCCTCCTCTAACCTAGATAACTGATATACTAAATACATAATTAAATATTTTTTATTTTTATATAGAAAAATGTCCAGAACACTCTGAACAAATATCTGCAGATCAAACAGACATTTGTCCCGAGGCAGGAATCTAACCCCAAAACCTCTTGCGTGCCTTCGCCCGCTGCGCTGCGCCACAGAAGTCGTCAGTTTAGGTGGAACAAATCGATAAATTGGACATCCAAGGGTAGACCCGAGCAATGTTCGTTATGTAGTTGTTATTTCACTAGATCGACGACAGTGAATATAATCATCTTATCTTGCTTTTATCCGATTCTAGGACAGATTGGATTTAAGTATATTAATCTAGAGATTTGATAGCGATCAGCTGAAATGCTAAGAATAATACGATAATTGTGGTTACCTAATATCTTTTGAATATTTTTTAAATATTGTAATAACATTTCCTTTGTGTAATGATTTGTTATCTTTTTTAAAAACTAAGATACGGATCGAGTTGAGTGATACAAAAGTCTATTTTTAGCAACTTCTGCCAATATATCATAATCAGCTCCCAACAGGTAAATTATGATGGATGATTCATGAAAATAAAAATTTTCGATCGGCCCTTCCCAATTAAATATACCAGCTTTACAATTCTGAAAAAATCATGAACTTAGTTTTAGCTATAAACTTTCTTAGAAAACTAAAAGATTTTTTATTTTCGGATAAATAGTCACTCAATTAAGTCATGGTAATATGGTCTGGTAAATGTATAAAAACATACACCAACTTCTAACAAAATGTCGGAAATACGACGGAAGGTACTTGATACTCTTGACTAGTGACAATAAATAAATAGGTATGATTGTTAACTAAATATAACTTTTTATAATGTTTACAAAAACCCTGATCCAACAGTCAAACTATAAAAAATAGTTTTGTGGGACTATGTCTAACTTTAAGTGTTTTTTGTTATGTTTAGTAAATAAATAAAATAACTGCGAAATCCTACATAGTGCGTCAAATATGAAAATCAAATGATCCATTCCGTAGTTATCATGGTATCAACACATCCTCGTTCACATCAACGCCAACTCAAACTCCCGAAAACGAGAAAGCCTCTTATAATAAAATTGTTGCAGGAATTCTTTTCGATTCACCGAAGTGCTCGCTACGACTGTTTTATCTTTTGTTTACGACCACAAGCATTATATGTGGCAGTTGAGCAAAATTTAAGTCCCGTTCATACTTACTTTACATTTAGCTGGAGTTTGCCGCGATACTATATTGTTTCGGGGAACGGAAATGTTGTGACACCGCTGCGTAATTAGTCGACCCTATTATTTATGTAGGCTTGAGTGCAGATTTGGCGGCTGACAACGGATCCACACTTTGCTCTTGAAAATTGTAACATTTACAGGAATGGCAATTTGCACAATACTTTAGGTTGAACACGGTTTTATTTTCAAGGATTTTTATTTTTTATGTGATAAGCAGGAAGACTCGCATAATTTATTTTTGTGTTCCTAATTTAATTTCGGCGAAAATGCATGGCATTATTATGTTGTTTATGCAAAATCATAGTTCTGGTATAGTTACAATTTTGTTTGTCATTCCTAATATTATTTTTATTTTCTATAGTTTTAGAGCATATATTTTTATGGCTTATATTTTACGGTACGTACATATTTTTTGTCACTTAAGTTTAGATTTTTCACTGATCTGCAATTATTATATTTTAATTATGTTCCTAAAATGATTAATCTGTCATTTAAATCACCAATTATTATCAAAACTAGACCTTGACCTCAGAACAGAACCGAGACGGGAAGACAGGTAGGTTATTAGGTTTTTTTTAACCATTCAAAAACACTGCCAGTGACAGAACCGATACGGACAGAGTTATAATTATTATTTATAAGATTTTGGCCGTGGGGTGCCGGCAGTAGAATGTTACCCCTCGTCTCATGCCCGTGGATGCTGTAAGAGCCTGCTAAGGCATAACTTAGGATGATGGGCAGCAGCGTCTTTCCGTGTATCAATAGCCGTACTGCCAAGCGTGGTGAGTATGGCAACCCCTTCACGAGGGAGGCCTGTGTTCAGTAATGGAAGATTAACGGTTGAAATGATGATGATGATGATGACTGCCGATGGCAGAACCGAGACAGACTGTAGGTTATTAGATACATGCTCCCTTCTCATTTCTTGATCCCCTTTCTATCTTCAAATTAAAAACATCTTCCTTCTTCGCTTCTATAGCTTCGCCCCCTAAAACTACATGAAAATTTTAATTAACTCTCTTATATTATTAACTATTAACATAGTTTTTTTAGAAATCATCAAAAGTTTAGTAAATCTACATAAGCTCCGCTATCAGACAAGAGATGGCGCTGTCAAGGTTTTCAAACAAATATAAACCGCCTCTAACACAAATTATATTGGTGGCACGGAACCCTCGGTGCGGGAGTGGACTCGCACTTGGCCGGTTTATTTACGCTATGATACTCAAAATAAACAAGGGGTAACCTCGCGCAAAAGTTAATAGCTCCTTTATATATTTTTATGTACAGCCTACCATCAGAATATTCTAGTAAAACATTCTTCAATCATTTTGTTACAGGGAAAAAATAAATAAGATAACGCATAAATTTAGCCTTCAGAAGAATATGACATTATGACGAAAAGGAGCAGCACAAGCCCAATATAGGTGAGGGTTGAGCCGCAAAAGTGATCTATCACTTTTATGAGCCAACTATAAGAACACTAAGCCGGCAAGCCAAGTGTGTGTAACAGCCTATATAAAACTATTCTGGCGCGAAATTCAGTAAACTTTTGTAATATTCTCTATGTTTGGAATGCTTATACTCTGCAATATATTTCGTGTCTCAGACACTTACGGGAATAGATTTGGAATGGTTTCCAGGGCATATTGGTTCCGATTGTTAAGACGCGTTGTATTTTGTGAAGGGGCCACGATAACGTCTTGCAAATATGTCATCATCATCACCATATCAGACGTAGAAAGTCCACTGCTGGACAAAGGCCTCTCATGTAGATCTTCAGAAACATTAGAAGTTGTTCAGTTGCTGTATACCAACAATCCGCGTGGTGAATACTCACCATGCTTATTACGCGGATTGGCGAGCGCAGTACGGTATTTTGACACACAGAAAGACGCTGCTGCCCATCTTCCAGAGGTAACCCTTAGCAGGTTCTTGCTGCATCCACGGACAAGAGAGGAAGGCCAACATTCTACTGCTGGCATCCCACAGCATTATATTCTTCATGACTGAAGGTGGTGCGCTTCCTGAAATGCCTTCACGAGATGCATTCCACTTGTTTGACTTGTCTCAGCAAGCAGGTTTTTTTTTTATAATCATACTACCCACCCTTTCTTCGCATAGGTATACGGATAAACCAATCATCGGTCATCTTGTATGTAATGTACAGTGGTGGTCATCTTATTAGAAACATCTAGTCACTTGACATTTATATAAAATAACTAACATTATTATAGCATTTAATAGGAGGTAAATTTTTTTTTCACTACTTCACAATGTACATAAACATCTCTAGTTTAATAGTGGTAGAACTTCCCCGGATGAACCTTTCACAAAAAGTTCTACTACTACTATAATTGTTAGGAAGGATCGCTAGAAAAGTACCACTACTAACCAGGCAACATAGAGAAAATCGTCTAGCATTCGCTCGCAAATATGGCAGTTGGACTATTCATCAATGAAAAAAGTTTTGTTTTCAGATTAAACTAAAATTAATTTGATTAATTCCGAGAGAAAACGATATCTAAGACGACCAATAAACGAGGCTTTAAATAAAAAGTACACTAAAACTACACCTAAGCACGGTGTTGGAAATGTTATGGTGTGGAGATGTTTCTCAGGGTATTGGTCCCGTGAGAAAGATTGAAGGGCAGATGGATCCATATATCAGTACAAAAATATCTTAGGGGAGACAATGATTCCATATTTCGAGGATATTTCAGCACGACAACGACCCGAAGCACACATCACGCAGCGTTAAAGCGTTTCTTACAGAACAATCGGTGAGAGTGTTAGAATGGCCTGCCAATCATCATAATTTCAGCCGTAACACGTCCACTACTGAACACAGACCTCCCTGGTGAGCGCAGTATGGGATGTTGATATACGGAAAGACGCTGCTGCCCATCTTTCGGAGGTGTCCCTTAGCAGGCTCCTACTGCATCCACAGGTAGGAGAGGAGGGGTAACATTCTACTGCCGGCACCCCACGGCTATGTCATTATTATATTACTCTAATAATCGGATTAAAACATCGAAAAAGAAAATCAGCCTGCGTGCAAGTAAGTTTCTTGCTTAATTAAGTTTCTACGAATAACACGTGTTGGCAGATTGGCATGTTCCTCCGAGTTAGTAGGTTGTGGTTCGATACTGGTCTTGTGCTAATTTATTTCTTGCTTGAAAAATGTATGGCTGAGTTGATGATGATGAACGCATATTCTTTAACCCACATCTGGCGAAACAGAAATGATTTATAGAAAGTACAACAAGTTAAGCTAAAATCTAAAATTGGAACTAGATAGCGCCCCGTTGTGACAGTTATAGATTTAAAAGCTAAAGCCCAGTTTAGCCCGCGAGCAGGCTGGATCCATTCATAACTCCTTTTCATCATTTCAGCCGTAAAACGTTCACTACCTGAACCCAGGCCCTCATGGATCTCCATGAAAGGAGTTGCCATACGCACCACGCTTGGCAGGCGGGTTGGCGACAGTACGGAATGTTGATACACGGAAAGACGCTGCTGCCCATCTTCCGATGGTATCACTTAGCAGGCTCTTAATTCTTACTGCATCTACGGGTATGAGAGGAGGGGTAACATTCTACTGCCGGCACCCCACGGCAATAACTACTTTTACCTTTTTTGGTGAAAATTATGCCATTATGCGTGTTGTTCATATTTGAAGCCATATATGTATGTACGTGTTGTGAAACATCAGATAATCAATAAAATACTGGACATTTCAAACAGCACTATCTTACCCCAATGTAAACGAATCTTGTGTTATGGATTGGTTAAAAGAATACTTGCCAGTTGAGCACGATGCGAAGGCCTCAGTCGAGTCTCCCAACGGTTAGGCTTTAAAATGAACATTTACTTGACAAGACATCATGTCGAGTGTCCATGTTGTACCTGTCACAGTTATGGTTGACAACTCGGCTCTCGAAATTCCCGATACGTATTAACAATCCACTTAGGTAGATCCAACTACGAGAAGGAGGCTAACTCAGATGAGCAGCGCCTGGCAAACTTCACAACGTCCTTTCATCCACCTCAGTGCCGTGAGACTAAAGTCCTTAATCATTGTGTGTTGCCGCAGTGATGACAGTCATATAATGAAACTGAGACGTGGTCCTTCACTACTGGCTTTATTAAGTTGCTAAGTTGGCGCTCTGTAGCTAAATGCTGCAGCAGAAGAGGGATGTTCGTGCTTTGACGAGCTCTGTGGCGCAGCGGGCGAAGGTCCGCCTGCGACGCAAGGGGTGGCGGGTTCGATTCCCGCCTCGGGACAAATGTCTGTACGATCTGCAGACATTTGTTCAGGGTTTTCTGGGTGTTTTTCTATATAAAATAAAAATATCCAAAATATAAAAATATCAAAATATATACTTGATTTTATTTAAATTAAATTCTTACTTTGTATAAGTAGGTAAAAACTTGAAATAAAATATATATATAAATAATTTCCTAATAAACAGTGAATATTGTGGTATCATCGTGATATACTCTTACAAGAGATTAGCCACCTAAAAACATCTCTGTCGAGTTGTAGGCATGAGACACTGGAAGACAAAAAAACTGCCATCGGAGAAACAACCTTATGGTGTGCGAAATAAGATACAGTACGGATCTACATATTTCACGTGTCTTTTTCATGCGTCGCATCGAGTCTCAGTTAACGTAGCGAATAATCGAGATAAACAAGGGTGGAGGTGGTTGGATACAAAATGGTTTACTCATACGTGTTTCCAGCACTTCTTTGTGAATGTTTTATGAAGTGAGTCAATTTTTCGTTAGAACATAATGTTAGCGTTTCACATAATACTTTCACAATTTCAGATAATAAATAGTAATAAGATTTATTGTTGACGGATTGTTAGGATTTCATAGTACAGTTACATAAAAAAAGAAAAAAAAATAGATAAAAATAGATAAATGATATTTAGAAACGTCATCATCATCATAATATCAGCCCGTTGACACCCACGCCTGGGTATAGGCCTCCTCTTCAGCACGGTCCTGTGCAAGTCTCATCCACTGTCGTCCGGCAACCCTGGCTAGATCGTCCGCCCATCTGGCAGGTGGTTTGTCTCGAGGCCGTCTCGCTTCCATCGGAAACCACTCTGTTACCGCCTTTGTCCATCGGCTGTCGTCTCGCCTGGCAACATGCCCTGCCCATTTCCATTTCAAGCTTGCGATCCGCATATCTACGTCTACGACTTTCGTACGCTGGCGTATCTCCACGTTGCCAAGCATGGCGCGCTTGATGAGGCTTTAGAAACGTAAAAATATATATTTAATAAAGAAATATTTGAATTCGATTTTTTACTGAAGTACTTATCCTAGATGACTTACGGATCCTCCGTTATGATTTATAATTACTTTAGATTTAATTATAGTGTAGTGTAGAGTAATGTGTTGGAGAAGAAAAGCTGAAGATCTTTATTCTAGTAGAATTAAGAACTAAATTGTACTTGTGATGTTTGTGGTAAAAATAAATTATCTTTATCCTTATCGAGCTCAGTGGCGTGCCATGGGAGAGGCCTATGTCCAGCAGTGGACTGACACGGGCTGATGGTGATGATGATGATGATGTATGTTGAAGGCCGTTGGGTGCTGGCTAAAGAATGTTGCCCTTCCTCTCTTGCCCGTGGATGCAGTAAGAATCTGCCAAAGGATACCTCCGGAAGATGGGCAGCAGCGTCTTTCCGTGTACCAACATCCCATATGGTGCTCGCCAACCGGCCTGCCAAGCGTGGTTAGTATGATAACAAACCCTTATGATCAGTACCTTCTTGGATCTCCAAGTCCGTGAGGGAGGTCCTTGTCCAGCAGTGAATGTCCTACGGCTGTGATGATGATGATGATAATGACGATGACGACACAATCTGTGTTGTAAAAATTGAATAAAGATTTTATGAATTCAATGTCTACCTAAATAATCAATTTTCATTTTATGTCATCCGAACGACTTCTCGTGTTTCCTTTTTAGAGTATTGGCCACGTTGCTTTTGGCGGGAAAATATAGTTTGTGAAGAAGAAACAAACACGAGGAGTTTCTTGGCCTCGAAGAGAGAACACCTTTTATATTACAGTGTCTATATTGTATGTGTGCAAAAGTTGTTAGGCAAGCCAGCCATGTACAAAACCTATCATGATAATATGTCTTTAATTTATAAAGTGAATATAAATTTCACCATTTTGTAGCTAAAGTAACACCACTTCAACTAATAATATCGTTGTGTTTTTTGTGGAAAGACGCGACGTGTTTTTGCCTAGGTAGTTTGTTTTATTTATGCGGGATCACGCTGGGATGGTTCAATAACAGATTCAAAATATGTTTTGTCGCAAATGTTGTGCTGTGGAATGTCCAGTAATATTTATTTTGCAAAAAGTTTTCCTCCTTTTCCTTGGCATTGTTTATTACCATCTAATGGTTGGGTCTTCCTTCTGGTCCTTTGTCTACACTTCGCTCCATCTAACGCGCCGTCTTTGGAAGCATATTATAGTCTGGTAGGTCTTCCTTCGACGACATTATAAAGATCGCTGGGCGCACCTGGATGCCAAGGGCACATGACAGAGGAGGCTAGAAAAAATTAAGAAAGACCTATGTATACCCAGCAGTATGTGATTCCGGGCTGAGAGAAAAAGAAGAAGAACGGTCTTCCTTAAGCCACCGTGAAGTTATAGTAGTAGAATGATACCTCTCCTCTCTTGCCCTTGGATCTACCTCTGAAGATTGACAGCAGCGTCTTTCCGTGTATCAACATCCTTATTTTTACCGTTATCTCGGCATGATTATTTTATGCGTCCTTGAAAATTACAGCTTATACTTGTAGTCTTATCGTAAAGCGGACGACAAACAGACAAAACGAAACTTTAAGGGTTCCTTGTTGTACTACAGAACCCTAAAAAAATAAATGAAAAGAGTCCACTACAAATCGTTATGACCACAGCCTTTCAATCCAGTGCCAAAATCACAGTCTTACGTAATAAATCCCAGAACTTTTCAGTAAACAAACGTTTTTCATTTCTATTCAATGTTGATGAAAATGAGGCTTCTGCTTATGAAATTCGTAAAACCCATCAGCTCATTACGCGACCCGACTTTTTTACAGCGCAGCAGGTTTCACTTTATTAAAAGTTCTGCTACTACTTTTTTTACACGAACTCTGCAGCACGTACAACGCCAACATAGTTGTTTAACATTAAATTAGGGAAGTTTCATGTTGATAACCATTGCTTTCCTCGTGGCCGTTATGGCAGTTCTATGGGAAAACTTTTCGCATTACATCACCTAAGGTATTTTGGTTGTGCTAAATGTGTACCGCAGTCTATAAAGCGGTTCAGGTTGTTGTAGTTTAATTTGCAAGCTCAAGTTAGAAATTATGAGTTAGATAATGGAGGTAAATTAAATTAGTTTGATCATTACGGACTTACGTTTAATAAATTTGTAAATAAATTATCTTGGCATTTCACACAGCAATTTAGGCTTAATAGTTTGGGTCTAAATGGACGTTTTAATGTTGTCCAATTTCAACGATATACATTTTAGTGTTCTTGCATGGTTTCGTTTTTAACCGACTTCAAAAAGAATGAGGTTTTAGATTCGTTTATTTTTTATGTTTGTTAAGCGGTTACTCCGCCAATTATGAATGTATTTTGATGTTAATTTGATGTACATTGTATTTTTTTTATTTTCTACTTCTTTCTGGTGTCAAGTCGTCATGTTAGGTATAAATATATAAATTGTGTAGTTCTTGCTGGACATAGTAAGTTATAAATATAAATAATGAATATATGTCATTAATATTTGATAATACATAATTTAAGTTATATAAGATAAAAATGAATATGTTAATAATTAGTGTTTGAGGAACCCAAAAGATAATTTAACGCAATTAAAATTAATTGAACAAGTTTACGGAAAACTAATTTAACATACTGCGAGCTGATACATTACATTGGTAAAATAATAAAAGGTATATTTACTACCACTCTAGAAAAACCGATCAACAAATACATTCATAAACCACAATACACTTTTCTTGGTAACATTACTTTTCGTAATTAATAGCAAAAAACTTGTAATCAAACTTGACCGGACGGAAATAATGTTTTAATTACATTCTTATTGGTATTTTATAATATATAAGTACTAAGTTCATATTATTAAGTTTATATTTTATTATGTTAGGAGTTAAATATTTATCTTTCATATCTAATTTGTATTTTTATTTTGCATAGCTGTAATTTAATTGGCCTGATTTGATAATTATTGTTTTAATTGCCTATGTTAACCTAGACTGTTCTTTTGTTATTATTACCATGCTATAATCGTATGTACACGGGGCGAAAATCCTTACCTTGCTGTAACACAGTTCTTAACTAGCACGGGAGGTAAGGGCTTTCTTATTCTGTATGCTTACCTACCGCCAATGTTTATTATGTCATTGAGGTATTTCCAAAACTAGCGCAAATGGTTTAGTCTTCCTGGCATAAATGGCTATAGTACCTAGTTAAGTCTCTTTTTTAGTTAAGTATACTGTGTTGTATTTAAAAGTTTAATAAAGTTATTCTTATTCTTATTCTAATTTTTTGTGCCAACTCGTCCAGTGCGGCCAAGATAACAGAGTTGGAACACTACTCATTTTTATGTACAATCACTGGTAGTACAATATTAGAGATGTTACTTTAAGCGATTTGGAGCAAGGCCGACATAAGCAACGCCAAACCGGTTTCCAATTAAAACTTATAGTGAATGGACGATTAGCAAAAACTAAGTTGTACACCAGAAACGACAGAATCCAAGGTAGAAGCATAAAGTAGGTGCAAAATAATAAAGGTTTGGAGCATATAAAATGCTTTACAGCCTTTTTATTTTGCATCTACTAAACCAAATTATGCCGTGGGGTGCCGGCAGTAGAATGTTACCCCTCCTCTCATGCCCATGATGCAGTAAGAGCCTGCTAAGGGATACCTCCGAAAGATAGGCAGCAGCGTCTTCATATATATCAACATCCAGAACTGCGCTCGCCAACTCGCCTGCCAAGCTTGGTGAGTATGGCAACTACCCCTCATGAAGATCCATGATGTGTTCAGTAGTGGACGTATAACGGCTGAAATGATGAAACCAAATTATTTAAAAGTTATATTTTAAACCCTCGGAGTAAAAGGTGTTATAAATTGAACTACAAGTGACTGACTGTATACATGGCGTGTTGAACTAATGCCCCCTGGATGAAAATAACTATCGATTTTGAAAATGTTACTTTTACAACATTTTTAACAATAAAAAACTGCTTTCAAAAATTCCTTCAAAGTCACATAACTGTAATGAACATGATCACCGGGAGAGATTGCCTCTTAACATCAGGTAGGCCTTCCGCTTGTCTCGTAATAAATTAGTAGTATAAACATATAATTATGATATAATTATATTTAATAAAATATAATTATATTTTTTTTATATATATCATACTAATTACGAGACAAGCCGAAGGCCAACCTGATGTTCTTATAAATTTCGTATCTTGGCAACCTATATAATAGGTTACCAAGATACGAAATTTATATGTATACAGAAGGTACTACAGTGACTTATTGTTCAATATTAGAGATGTTTCCTAAAGCGATCCGGAACAAGAGCGAAATAAAATACGCCAAACCGGTTTCCAATTAAAACTTTTATTGAATGGACGATTAGCAAAAACTAAGTTTTGCATCACAATACAGACAGAATACAAGGTAAATTTGAATTTATAATAAATTTTCTTTCTGAGCTAAAATTCATCCAAAACTAAAAAAGCTAGTTTAAACCTTCATCCGTGATCTGAATCCATGATTTTTATAGACTTGTTATGCTACAAGTAAGAGTCAAAATTTAAAACAATATTTCGCAAGGAAACTCTGATTATGTAATAAGAAATAATGGGTTTGACGACTTTGGTCTAAAGTTAAATATGACAAGGTTTAATAATGCCTACTTGTTCAAAAATTTCGATGTGTAAAAATGCTAACAATACCACGTAGTGTTTATATACTCTTTGAACAATACATTTTGTCATTGTAGAAAAGTGTCAAAGTATATTTTGGTCTTTGTGTAAAAATGTCGAAGTATAATAAATAATGTCCCTTCTAAATAAACTAATAATGTGACCCGTCTGCTGACTGATGTGTAGCGATCTCTTTACAGGTAAGCGAGTGGGGTGCGGTGCGGCGGGGACGGGACGCATTCCTCGCAGTGTATCCCTCAAAACACATTCCTTGCAGCACATCCCTCGCAACACATTGTAAATTATGCGATTCTATTGGTTGTTCAGAAATACATTCTTCATTTCACGTCCTCGCACGGCTCTGGTGACAACGCCTATATGAACCCCTCACTGCCGTAATCTACCAAAGCTTTCGTATTTTTTTCACAGATTTTGAAAATTCACATAGGAAGAGAAAACTAGATAAGTAATCTACACATCATGCCTTTTTTTTGATACCACACTTGGGCAATACCACACTTAAGAACATTATATTGGTCACCCCTAACCCCTGTGTCTTATGAATAGCTCGGCCGATTTATATATAACTTACATTCTACAACTTCGGCCCAGGCGCAGATGGCGGGATGAGCTGGACATGTACTGTGCTGACTGGTCGACCAACGCCTTGGACCGGGAAGTATGGAGAGAGGGAAGGGAGGCCTTTGCCCAGCAGTGGGATCCTACAGGCTGATTAGATTAGATTAGATTACATTCTACACATCATAATTTTTCATTTGATACCAAACTCGGTTATATTTAGAAACATTAGATTATTCATCCCCTCTTTCACCCCCCATATCTTGTTAACTTCCTAACCGATTTTGGGAAAACATATTTAAGAACCAACGCCGGAAAACATGCTTTTAAATAAAATAACTGCATGCAAATCGGTTCACTTGTTTAAGAGCTACGGTGCCACAGACAGACACACAGACAAAATGAAATACAGACACACAGACACAACTTACAACATCCTTTTTGTCTGTCAGGGGTTAAAAAAGAACATCATAACCATCTTGAAGTGAAAAACCAATTTACTAACCTTGAATCACAAAAGTATGAACCGTACCTTCTGCTTGGTACTCCGTGCTAATACTATCGACAGGGGGAGATAAATGAGAATAAGTTTTAATTACTTTCTCCATTTCCTAAAGGGAGTGCGGCTTCTGTTAATTAGTTCCACATATGTGGGACGTAACTTTTTGTACAAGGACTTTTATTCGACAATTATTTAATTAGCTTTTTCTCGCCGCTTCAGATAAGATGATTATTATTTAATTGATTTAGAATTATAAAAATCTTAAGCCTATGCCAATTATGATTTGTTTAGTAATAGTATTGTTTGTTTAAGCTATTCATAACCTTCGTAATATAGTACATTTTCTACCAAAACAAGTCCGCTTCTATATTTACAACTGTCTCGTCAAACCACATCTCGACTACCTAATAGAGGTATGGGGTAATGCTGCAATGACCAACCTGAAAGACCTTCAAATTGCTCAGAACAAAGTTATCAAAGTACTATTCCACTACGATTATTTAACACCAACAAAAAATCTTTACAAGGAAACAAAATTTATGAACTTAAAGCAATTATATAATTTTAAAACTTACATATTAATACGAAAAATAATAAATGGCGATTTACATACAGAAATATCATTTACTAGAAATTACCAACTTGAAAAGATAAAATTAAGAAATGCTGAAAATATTTGCTTACCTTTTCCACGTACCCAATATGGAACGAAGAATGTAATGCACGAAGGAGCAAAATTATTTAATAAATTACCTAAACTAATTAAGGACATTGAGTCTATTAATTTGTTTAAAAAGGCTTGTAAAAATTATGTCATCAATAATTTCATATAAGTTTGTATCACTTATTAAAATCTCCGCCTGAATGAGGCCCTGGACCGTTGTGTGCACCTACCCCCAAGCTGCCGCAAATCGGCCGTGCCAACCGTACTGAGCATGCAGGCGGCTCCGTTCGACATCTTATCATTTTTATTTTATATTTCACAACTTGTCATTCGTATTTCTAGTTTAAATGTTATGGATTTTTTTTTGTAACTATTGCTTGCTCGCTGTATCTTACTTGTTAAATAGCATAATATTAGTAATAAGTTTCTTTTATAAGTGAAATGTTAATTTCTTAAGGGAAATAAATATTCTTTAAACCGATAACATACTGGACGACCTAAAATAAAATGCAACCAAAGCTTTTAGTACTTTTTTTTGCCACCAGCAGAACCGCACGTACTGCAATTTATTCCAAATGACAACGCACCAAAACTACAAGGTATAATTTAATTCTGCTTCAAGTTTTTTTTTATTTAAGGTACACTCTTTTGTAAAAAAAACTAAGTTGTTATTTTAACTTACGCTAATTTAGCACCATATTACTATATTGGTTAAGCCGATTTTTATCGCGTCATTACCATTATTTTTTTCCCGACTATGTGTGTTCTCACAATCACGATATTAATATTGGATTATATTTATAATGTTGTTAGATATTGTTTTATTTTTTTAGGTAAATTAAGCAATAAAACGTTTGAGACTATGATCGATGGGTTGTGAACCATACATGCAATATTGACAATACAGAAATACTGGGGTGGGGTGCCAGCAGTAGAATGTTACCCCTCCTCTCATGCCCATGGATGCAGTAAGAGCCTGCTAAGGGATACCTCCGGAAGATGGGCAGCAGCGTCTATCCGTGTATCAACATCCCATACTGCGCTCAACAACCCGCCTGCCAAGCGTGGTGAGAATGGCAACTACCCCTCATAGAGATCCATGAGGGAGGCCTGTGTTCATCAGTGGACGTTTTATGGCTAAAATGATGAAAATGATGAACAACGGGAAACTCAAATCATATATCCCGTAAATATTGCATAAAAACTATGTTTTAATAATAATTTCACACATTGCAAGTTACTTGAAATGCTTATAAAGTGCAAACGCCATATCCATAAATATCAATTACTACCGACTTTTTCAATAACCCTGTTGTATACATTTTTGAATAAATAAGACCAGCGGGCTTACCCTTGAATCCAATCCCAATCTCAATCCAATTCTAATCCGAATCAGTTCCAATCTCACCAAACGTAAAATTGGCACTCTTGAACAAAATCGAGATTGAAATTAGAATCGAGTATGAGATCGACTTCACATTGTAAACAACAGTGGCAGAATGAAATATCACGATGCGTACCGGCTTAAAAAAAAAAAAACGGCGGGAAATTACAAACAAGGGTCCCACTTTTTCAAGACCTTCTTGGTGTTTACACAAGCTTTTCAGCCTAATTTTGCTTCGAGACATGAAGAGTGCAGCAAAGTTGAAAGTAATTTTATACATTCAGTTTTTTATCAATTATCAAGGTAAGCTGTAATCTTTTTTATTGTACGAGAATCCAAGTAAAATGATAAATTACTAAGTACTCTAACAAATTTCGTCCATTCCAATAGGGAACAATGAGTAGTAGGCCTACCTACCATCAAGTTGAGGCTCTTGCAGATTTCCTGGGGGAAAACCCAGGAACTGCTAAGGGTCTCCTCCGCTCAGCGCATGGGAAATTTGATACAAAGAGGAAGTGAAGGAATCCAGGATGTGCCAAGCCAGTATGTGGAGATAGAGGTGTTAAGACAAGGGGACATGGTGCCCCTTGCTTCTCCTATTCAGGTTGCAGAGACTGCTACATGTGCGTGCATGAAATAGATAGGTATTGAATGATTACTTTATTTTTCAGTTTAAATATTTATTCTTTATAATTTTTTCATCAGTTGTCACACATCCTCCATCACCGCAACGACAGAGAAGTCCATTGCGGAGGTCTCCTCGCAGCAACCAGAGACAGCATACTAAGGCTGGGAGGACCGTGCTGGACCAAGACAGGGAGAAATTTGCAGAGATAGAAGCAAAGAGGGTTGAAACTGAGACCCTCACGGCGAGAGCTTTACCTCAAGCTGTGGAGCAGCTGACAAATGTCTCAACAGCCATAGAGGGTTTATCTGCAGCAACAAGAGAAGGTTGCCAGGCTGTAGCTGATGCTCTAAATAGGATTGCTGCTGCTCTTCAGCCAGAGTAGTACTATTATTATTATTAATATTGTATATTAAATTTACTTTTATCTCATAAGACTGATTATAACATTAAAATAAACATTATAATTTAAAAATTTATTATTGGTTAAAAAATGATGTTAGATGGGATGAAGATGCCGAGCTGCCCACAGTTCTTGAGCTAGGCGTGCACGAGCTTCAACTCCCCTCCTCAGCTCAGCAGAGGCAGGCCCTTGTGGGTTTTCTATCAGTGTCTCCTGTGGATCTTGTACTCCTCCCATGGATGCTACAGGTATAACTATGTCATCCTGACACAAACGTGCTTTGTTGCATGACTGAAACAAGACTGAAACATTTAGGCCTGCAGAGTAAAATGGGAAGTCCCACTACAAAATACCACACATGAGAGTTCAACTTTGTGTTTACAAACCTTGTATCTTGAGGTTATATCACTACGACGCGAAGGCTTAGGCATCAAAGGCACTAAATCGTTACTTATAACGTTAAAAAGGCTTTTGCTGACCCTGTAGCACTTTTTGAATGTGTCGTCGGTCATGGCAAAAGCATTTTCTGAATACCGGGCTATTCTTCTTGTATTTCGCCTTTGCCTTATGTCTTCTCGATGAGCATTGGTTAAAATATCACTTATAAGAGCCAAATGTGCCATTTTCTCGTTTAAAATCAATCTGTAAATCACTTATATCCTCGCACAATCGCTAAAAAGATAACTTTTGGCAACTGTGAAATTTCTATCGCAATCTCGATTCCGTTCTCAATACGAAACGTCAAAATCGCGTCAAGAGTGCCAAAGAAGTTGACAGTTTCGAGAAGAGTCGATTTCAGTTAGTTCCATAAAATTCCACCAATTTCGATTCCAATCGTGCGCTAGTTGCGCGGTCAAGAGTACCAAATGGCACGATTTCGATCCCAATTTCAAATTACGATTGGAATCGAGTCTCAAGAGTTAGCCTGCTGGTGCTTATCGATATCGAGGCACACGCTATGTAGGATTTCGTAGTCAACCGAAGACCTGCAGGCTAACTCTTGAGACTCGATTCCAATCGTAATTTGAAATTGGGATCGAAATCGTGCCATTTGGTACTCTTGACCGCGCAACTAGCGCACGATTGGAATCGAAATTGGTGGAATTTTATGGAACTAACTGAAATCGACTCTTCTCGAAACTGTCAACTTCTTTGGCACTCTTGACGCGATTTTGACGTTTCGTATTGAGAACGGAATCGAGATTGCGATAGAAATTTCACAGTTGCCAAAAGTTATCTTTTTAGCGATTGTGCGAGGATATAAGTGATTTACAGATTGATTTTAAACGAGAAAATGGCACATTTGGCTCTTATAAGTGATATTTTAACCAATGCTCATCGAGAAGACATAAGGCAAAGGCGAAATACAAGAAGAATAGCCCGGTATTCAGAAAATGCTTTTGCCATGACCGACGACACATTCAAAAAGTGCTACAGGGTCAGCAAAAGCCTTTTTAACGTTATAAGTAACGATTTAGTGCCTTTGATGCCTAAGCCTTCGCGTCGTAGTGATATAACCTCAAGATACAAGGTTTGTAAACACAAAGTTGAACTCTCATGTGTGGTATTTTGTAGTGGGACTTCCCATTTTACTCTGCAGGCCTAAATGTTTCAGTCTTGTTTCAGTCATGCAACAAAGCACGTTTGTGTCAGGATGACATAGTTATACCTGTAGCATCCATGGGAGGAGTACAAGATCCACAGGAGACACTGATAGAAAACCCACAAGGGCCTGCCTCTGCTGAGCTGAGGAGGGGAGTTGAAGCTCGTGCACGCCTAGCTCAAGAACTGTGGGCAGCTCGGCATCTTCATCCCATCTAACATCATTTTTTAACCAATAATAAATTTTTAAATTATAATGTTTATTTTAATGTTATAATCAGTCTTATGAGATAAAAGTAAATTTAATATACAATATTAATAATAATAATAGTACTACTCTGGCTGAAGAGCAGCAGCAATCCTATTTAGAGCATCAGCTACAGCCTGGCAACCTTCTCTTGTTGCTGCAGATAAACCCTCTATGGCTGTTGAGACATTTGTCAGCTGCTCCACAGCTTGAGGTAAAGCTCTCGCCGTGAGGGTCTCAGTTTCAACCCTCTTTGCTTCTATCTCTGCAAATTTCTCCCTGTCTTGGTCCAGCACGGTCCTCCCAGCCTTAGTATGCTGTCTCTGGTTGCTGCGAGGAGACCTCCGCAATGGACTTCTCTGTCGTTGCGGTGATGGAGGATGTGTGACAACTGATGAAAAAATTATAAAGAATAAATATTTAAACTGAAAAATAAAGTAATCATTCAATACCTATCTATTTCATGCACGCACATGTAGCAGTCTCTGCAACCTGAATAGGAGAAGCAAGGGGCACCATGTCCCCTTGTCTTAACACCTCTATCTCCACATACTGGCTTGGCACATCCTGGATTCCTTCACTTCCTCTTTGTATCAAATTTCCCATGCGCTGAGCGGAGGAGACCCTTAGCAGTTCCTGGGTTTTCCCCCAGGAAATCTGCAAGAGCCTCAACTTGATGGTAGGTAGGCCTACTACTCATTGTTCCCTATTGGAATGGACGAAATTTGTTAGAGTACTTAGTAATTTATCATTTTACTTGGATTCTCGTACAATAAAAAAGATTACAGCTTACCTTGATAATTGATAAAAAACTGAATGTATAAAATTACTTTCAACTTTGCTGCACTCTTCATGTCTCGAAGCAAAATTAGGCTGAAAAGCTTGTGTAAACACCAAGAAGGTCTTGAAAAAGTGGGACCCTTGTTTGTAATTTCCCGCCGTTTTTTTTTTTTTAAGCCGGTACGCATCGTGATATTTCATTCTGCCACTGTTGTTTACAATGTGAAGTCGATCTCATACTCGATTCTAATTTCAATCTCGATTTTGTTCAAGAGTGCCAATTTTACGTTTGGTGAGATTGGAACTGATTCGGATTAGAATTGGATTGAGATTGGGATTGGATTCAAGGGTAAGCCCGCTGTTGTTAGATGATAGTGTAGGTTTTTTGCGTTTACCAAAATATATTATCAGGAAATAATTGAGACTTCCCGGCATGTTCGTTAAACCACATCACTTTTTTTCTAAACCGTTCTCAACCGTTATTTTTCTCCAATAAAGTTTATGGTTAAACCTCTAAGGAGGTACCCCAAATTAATTACCTAGTTTTTTAAGCTTTCCCACAGAACATTTCGTGTTTTTAGAAAAATGGGATCCCAGAGGCTCAGTAACATAAAGTTTCCACAGAATTATTTAATGCTTGATTAAAACAAACACAAAGTATGCTTGTACTCCTTAATTATAAACTAACTTTTGGTAATAATATAAAGTATTGATATTAAGTGAAGTAATGTATAATTATTTTTAAGGCCTTTGCATCTTCTATATACATAAAATTCAAGTCAGTCCTGACTGACTGACTGATATATCAACGCACAGCTTGAGGTGGGCGTTGGTAACTGCGTCACAGTTTAATATAATATTAAACTATTGCAGGAATCATCGCTTCCAATGTATTTCTTTGTTTAATATGATTTGTTCTGAAAATAAAGTTTTTATTTTATTTTTTTATTTTATTTTAGCTAGTTAAACTACTGGACCTAAAGACTTGAAAGGAGATGTTTCACGAATGTATGGAATCCAGGCTAACTAGGTGTACACGTGCACAAAAATGGCTAAATATTTATTAAACATTTTCCCATTATCAGTTTTTTATTATGTTGCTTCGTTTGATGCATTTTCCTAAAAATAACTAGCCTAAGTCGAGCAACACAAAACTGTAGAACAATATGGCGGATCAATACAGTTGGTGACGTCATTTTGACAGCTGTTGACATAATAGTGAAATGAATGATTTATGATAGAAGCTAAATCAAGTCAACCTGAGGTATTTCAATTTTCGAGTACCTAAGTACCTCAGGCTACCTACGTAAACTACATTAAGAGCCTAGCTACTGTTAAAAAACTTCAAAATCTTCAACTCAAACACGTAAAACCATCTGTCAAAATCATTAGGCAGTGACAGTTACAAGAATTTATTAGAAACTGTCTTGGCTGCCTAGTAAAAATGTTACCAGTGATAATTATGCCTCGTATTTAAAACATTAATAAAACAATCATTTTAGTTTAAATTAAATAAAGAGTATTTTTTCCGAAATCACCGATTTTTGCGCAATTTTTCAGTCTGGGTACATAGACCTAGCCCATTTTGAAACATCTCCTTTGGCACACATATGTATACCTTGAGTATCCTAGAGGTGCATTAAGAAGGGACTTTTCGAAGTTTCTCAGGATAGGGAATAAATGGGATTTATATTTTCGAATCAAAGTTGCTCTGCGTGCAAAAGGGGATTTTACGTTTTATGACTTCCACGCGGACGAAGTCGCGGGCAAAAGGTAGTCTTTTATAGATGATTAATACAGCGTCAGCAACTGGTAATCATGCAGTATAGGTCACTGCAGTGCGACATTGTAAAATGGATTAGGCTTGCCCAGTACCTATATCATCCTCTCAGCTTAGTCAACTATTAGTCAGAGGAATAACAGGTCAATACGTCTGAAGCTAACTAGACCGCTAGTTCCCTCACCGTTTAAGCAGGTATTAAGTGTGCACATACATTTTTCAAGAAAGAAATATCCATTGGTGCACGTCCGGTATCGAACCCACGACCCTCGGAATGAAAGTCCATACCACTCGGCCAACACAGCTGTTCACTACTGATTAATTGTAAAGCCCTATGTAAATCAAGAAATAAAATTGTCACAACAAGATGGTCAGTCACATTGTAAACTTTTGTTAAATTATCGACAGTCGAAAAAGTTTGCGAACAACGCATACATTTTCGGTGATTTTTAAGTGTAAGCTAAGAAGGTACTCATATTAAAAAGTATTCAAATATTTTATGAACCCAAAACATAACTTGATTGTGACTATGAACTCTGTAAGTTGTACTTTATTACTTTTTCCTGTTTTTTTTTACTTAATAAATAATACACTTATTAATAAATAAATAAGCTCTTCTTAATTTGTAGCGTGCTGTGTAAAATTGTCCAGCATTATTTAATTAATATTGTTATTACATGGCTATGACTAAAAATGTCTTCACTAACAGTACGTAATTTTTTAAAAACATCACATCATCACCTGGACATAAGTCTCCCATCTACAAAAAATCGGACAAGTGCGAGCTGGACACGCCCACCACAGGGGGGTTTCCGTAGGTATGTAGAAACATAATAAATATTAGCAAAAGTTTTTAAAATGCACAGAAAGATTCGGTCACCCATCCAATTTATGACCGCGTGTAGGGTTGCTTAACCTTGATAATTGATTTCGTAGTTTTTTAATATATTTTTTTATGATTCCATTGCGAATGGTATAGATTTTAGTTTACGCATAAAATAGAAGAACGAAGAACTTAGCTTTTCTATATGTTAAGCATATGTATGTATGTATGTCCCGTGGCGGGAATCAAAACCGCTACCTACTGCGCATCAGTCGTATTACAAGACATTGAATGTAGCGGATTGACCAATCAACTGAGCCACGGAGGCAGTCAACATATATTTATCACGAGACATATATTATAGACGAGCTCTGTGGCGCAGCGGGCGAAGGTCCGCCTGCGACGCAAGGGGTTGCGGGTTCGATTCCCGCCTCGGGACAAATGTCTGTACGATCTGCAGATATTTGTTCAGGGTGTTCTGGGTGTTTTTCTATATATAATAAAAATATCTATCTATGTAGTATAATATATTAAGTATATCAGTCATCTAGTACCCATAACACAAGCTCTGCTTAGCTTGGGGCTAGATGATGCTGTGTGATTTGTCCAGCATTATTTATTATTTATTTATTATTATTTATATCTATACTAATCTCTCAATATTATAAGGAGCAAAGATTTGTATGTTGTATCTTGTATTTTTGTAACGAATTAATTCAAAACTACTGCATCGATTTTCAAAATTCTTCCACCATTAGAATGTTACATTATCTTTGAGTAGCATAGTTTATATTTTATTACTGTATTCCCAAGGAAACGGAAACTATGCGGTTATAACTGCGAAGCGCTATTAGTATATAATACAGGGTGTATTATAGTATGTGAACTAAGCCGAAAGGGGGTGATTCTAGCCATCCCAATATTTGTTCTACGACTTTTCAGGTTTCAAGAGTTTTACATTCAAGACAAGACCACGAAAGTTTTTACTTCGACAGCTGATTATACGATAATGACAATTTAAAGGCCAGCTGATCCTTGACAGGGTCATTAATCCGCAAAGAGTTGCCGTACAAGTACAAATAAAAATACCTTTAACCACAAATAGGTTTTTTTTTTATTTTATAAAAATTAAAGAAAATAATAATCCGATCACGATCGTTTTCACGATTGATTACAACAATTAGTAAAACTATAAAAAAAATAATAAAAAAATCGAGTTGCCGTTGTCCCTTCCGAGACTATTTGTTTTCTTGGGCTGAAAAACCCCTTTTGGGTTAGTACACTATTATTATACATCCAGTAAGTATAGGAAATCTATATAATATATAAAGGAGAAATCCACTCACTGACCACTCATCACGAAATCTCAGAAACTACTGGACCGAGAGGTCTAAAATTTGACACAAGCACTCTATGGGGTGCAGGCGCGTACTAAGAAAGGATTTTTTTAAATTCGCACCCCAAGGGGTTAATAAGGGGTGTCAAAGTTTGTATGAAAGTCCTATTTTTTAAAGTACATGAATGCGGGTCTGAATGTTTCTTTCCGCTTCTATGTGCTAACTAAAAAAGGGTTTTACGAAATTCGGCCCTTATATAAATAAGGGTGTTTAATGTTTGTATGAAAAAAGTTAAAGATCCAAACTGAATCTTACGGCAACGCGTTAATGCATATCTTACATTGAAATAAGAATTTGGAAGTTCTTTGAGTTTTATCTTCAGTTTTATGCGAATTTCTAGGTGGCCAGTATATTTCAGTAATATGCTGAAAGGTAATGAAATGAGGTTCTATAACGTTCTTAAGTTTTTATGCCAATTTCTAGGTGTAAATATGTGTAATAATCCTTACATTAACCAGACAGCAGCCGCATAATATTACGCAAATAATATTCTGGATACCCAGAAAAGACATACATATATCCACTATTATATTATATTATAATATAATAGTGGATATATGTCTTTTCTGGGTATCCAGAAAAGACATAATATATCCACTACTTACGTAACTGTAGTAAATCTACCATATTACGAGTCTCGCAAGGTTGCTAGTAAAATAGGCACGTGTTGTACAATATTGTGCCGGAAATATCATCATTGCTGATAAATTTGGAAGGCTTCCAAGATCGTGTTCTGCGTCAAAACGGTGTTTCTAAACAACATTCAGAATAACAGCTTGAAAGTCCAAAGACGGATATGCAATAAATAGGTATATAGGCAAATTTAATCATAGTTATCATTATCATCATCACCAGCAGTAGGATTACATAATTACGAGGGACTGCAATACTGATTATGAAAGGTTCTTTGCCATACTCACCACGCTTAGCAGGCGGGTTGGCGAACGCAGTGCGGGATGCTGATACACGGAAAGTCGCTTCTACCCATCTTCCGGAGTATCCCTTAGTAGGCTATTACTGCATCCACAATCAGTGTGTGTTACCAGTTATGACATATAAATCCGAGACGTGGTCCTTCACTATTGGCCTTATGAATAAGCTCAGAGTCGCTCAACGAGCTATGGAGAGGGCTATGCTCGGGGTTTCTCTGCGGGATCGAATCAGAAATGAGGCGATACTTAGAAGGACTCGGGTCACCGACATAGCCAAACGGATTAGCACGTTGAAGTGGCAATGGGTAGGCCATATAGCGCGCAGAACAGATGGCCGATGGGGCCGCAAAGTTCTCGAGTGGGGGCCACGGACCGGCAAGCGCAGCGTAGGACGTCCACCTACAAGATGGGCAGACGACTTAATGAGAACCGCTGGACGGCGGTGGATGCAGACGGCTTCCAACCGCAGTACTTGGAGATCAATAAGGGAGGCCTTTGTCCAGCAGTGCACGTCCTACGGCTGATATGATGATGATGACTGCATCCACGGGCATGAGAGGAGGGGTAATATTCTACTGCCGGCACCTCACGGTATTATTTTCCATATTATTGCATATAATATGCAATATGCATAGCGCTGTCTGTCTGTCTATCGTTCTGTGCTTGAGACGATTACAACCGAACGCGTTGACCGATTTAGATTAAACCTTTTTAGTTAACACCTTTTTTGTCTTATTGAGAGAAGGTTACTGATTGATTTTGGTTACCCTAGGGTCACAGGGACCGGAGTTATAAAAAAAATAATTTTTTAAATGGCCGAAAACGACCAAAAACCTAAAAATGCTATTTTTGACCTTTGGTGACCTTTTGAGGCATTCACTGCCTTTTCTGGTAACCCCGTACCAATGCTTGTATTTAGGAAAGATGTGGTAAAAAATCGAGATAGTAACACGTAGTGTTTAAAGTTAGGTACTTAAAAACTCTAACGGTGTTCTTTCTTTAAACCCGCTTATTATTCTGCGTTGAAAATGGAATACACGTGTGTACGAAGTTCCTAATCTACCCATAAAAGAGGGAGCAACGAAATGGAAAACATTCTATGAGAAACTTTCAGTTCAAAGGGTTTTGCACTTTTCAACGAGTAGGTAGGTACGCAGGTAATAATGATACTTTTGGGGTATATTTATCATGTTAGCATTGTCATTGTCATTTTAGTGTATGATAATGTAGGTCTGCTAGTAATTTTTTTCGTTGACTAATTGACTGTTTTGATTAGAGTCTTTACAATATGGGTAGTAATACGCGCCCGATAAACATATCATCATTCATCATTTCAGCCGTAAGACGTCCACTACTGAACACAGGCCTCCCTCATGGATCTCCATGAGGGGTAGTTGCCATACTCACCACGCTTGGCAGGCGGGTTGGCGAGCGCAGTGCGGGATGTTGATACACGATAAGACGCTGCTGCCCATCTTCCAGAGGCATCCCTTAGCAGACTCTTACTGCATCCACGGGTAGGAGAGGAGGGGTAACATTCTACTGCTGGCACCCCACGGCCAACGGGATAAACATAATATATATGTCGGCGGCCGATCGTAGAATTGGGCACATCATGATGTGCCTCGGCATATCATGATATGGCGGCATTTCTTGATCTGCCATGCAAAACCCGCCATATCGTTTCAAGACCAACGTTTGACGATCTGCCAGCCTATTACTCGGCATATTGAATAAAAGGGTGACCATACATTTTGCTTGGTGAAGGGAATGGTACTCATGGTCAACATTTACATTGCTACATCGAGCTATGATATAGTAGTTATTAAAATGTTGTTTCTATTTAAACTGACTAAAAACCTACTTAACTGTTAGAAAAACATCACAAGTAACAAAAATCAATACGGGAACTAATGATAATTTTAAGGGTTTTTGTCAGAAGATAAGTCTTGTCAACCACTCATCAGTGGGTCCTTAAAAGCTTGGTAATAAAGTTTAAAACCTATGTTAAGAGAGAGATTGGACATTGCCTAGTTATCAAATAATAATGCTATATATTTATCATTGAAAGTCGTTTATTTAAAGTCTTTTTTACGTGTTATATGTATTATTGGTAAATCACAGATATGTTATGTATTAATTATTCTTTATGACAATATTAGGCTTTGCAGAGTTCTTATCTCTTTGCAGAGATTTACAAACTATTACCGTAAATCAAACTAAACAATAAATATATTTATTCGTCGGAGACAAAATTTTGATTGCATTTTTCATTTCTATAATAAATATACTTTTAGCAAAACTTTTATTATTATTACTTTATTACTTTTATGTTTATTACTTTATAACAATATTAGACTTAGCAAAGTATTTTTTTCTTTATATGAGATCACACCATTTTTAGGAATGTACATCTTGTTTTTTTATATTATACATATTTTTTTCTATACCACCATTTCCTACAGCTTTGTGAACTTCAGTCAGGATATCGAAGTCTTTCTCGAGTGGTACAATGCGCACCGTGGGATCGCTAATAGTTTTCTTTTTGAAAATCAAAAAATCTCTAAAATATCGTACGAGCCAATATTAGTCCGCCGACTCCCGTGTTGTGGCCACCCTACTTTTCTTGATTTGTTTTATAACCTAAAAACAAATGGCATGGGATATTATTCTGAAAACTATACAGATATAGGCATTTAGCATACATGTAACAATAAAGTAATCGTTGTAAAAATGGAATAGATTTGTTTATTCGTTACTAAATGAACCAACTTAATAAGTACTAACCTCTTTAATTCGTTATTTTGTCCACGGCTTTTTTACGTTGCGGTTGGTGTTGACGTGGCTCGCATAAAAGTCTTTCAGTTGCTCTTTATACATAGTTTAACTGAAACGCACTTCTTTCACCAATTTCATTTTCGTTACCAAACTCCTCGTTATTAGTTGTTGTCAATGCCATGTTGCCGCAATTATTATTAAGAAAACCCGTAAGCAGCGCCTCTAGCGGTTTACGTTTGAACTATTTGACGATGTGACGTTTAATCCTTTGGGCAGTTCGTAATGTGGCGAAGCGTTTACTTGGAATATCGACAAACGTTTGGTTTTTATCGATCTGCCCGAATTCGGTTTGGGCACATCATGATGTGCCCTCTAGACAGTGGCGTATTTCAAGAAATGCCGCCATATCATGATATGCCGAGGCACATCATGATGTGCCCAATTCTACGATCGGCCGCCGACATATATATAATGCTGCGAATTGATAGCGCACGGGTGTAGGTGCGTGATGGATGTCTCTGCAAGTGTAGTGCGGGGGCGACGGGCAGTACGGGCAGCATTCTGGCGCACTAGAGTTGCGCCGGAACACATATAAAAAGGGAAAAAAAATCCATGAAAAATATAGTTATTAAGTTCCGTTTTTCTATTACTATCTGCTCGCGTTTTTTATTTCACTACTCCCCATAAAAACAGCTCCCAGTGTAAGTCCCGTCCAAATCGACTGAGCCGTTTCGGAGATTAGCGTAAACAAACACACAGACTGATAAAAATGTAAATATTGTATTATGGATAATTTATAGATATAGAAGGATGGTAAATTATATTCTTTTATGCAGTAAAAACAAGACTAAATAAATAAATAACAACGTAAAAACCTTTTATTTTGATATTACAATCAGACACTTAAATTTTATTTATTTTTATAGATAAAAGCCGTGGAGTGCCTGAAGTAAAACGTTCCTCTCCTCTCTTGCCCGTGAATGCAATAAGAATCTGCCAAAGTATGCCTTCGGAAGATGGGCAGCAGCGTCTTTCCGTGTATCAACCTGTCGTACTAGGCGACAACCCCCTCATTATCATGGAAGTCCATGAGTGAGGCCGTGAGGTGCCGGTATTAGATTGTTGTCGCTCCTTTCTTGCCCGTGGATGCAGTAAGAGTCTTCTAAGGTCTGCTCTGCTCCGGAAGATGGGCAGCAGCGTCTTTCCGTGTATCAACATCCCACACTGCGCTCGCCAACCCAGCTGCTAAGCGTGACGAGTATGGCAACAAGCCCCTCATGACCTTGGAGATGTATGAGGGAGGCCTTTGTCGTGACTGACATGACTTTGTTTGACGTGGACTGCAGTACTACAGCTGTAATGAAAAAAAAATATGAGTGAGGCCTATATCTAGCAGTGTACGTGAACAGCAGTCCTACCGCTGAGATTTTCATAAAGATAGATAGAAGTAAGTCATCAATATAAGGTATGTTTGTATCGAATAAATAGCACCCAGCCACTAGTTTATGGAACAAACCAAACAAACAATGTCCAAATAAACAGAGATTCCGAACTGGTTCGTTAGCGCGTCGAATCACGAACCGAGGAGCAAGCTAAAAATGAAGTCGTTCTTTTAAATTATTCTCAATATTTTTACGGGAAAATCGCGAGGTTAGCAGTATTTTCAACCTCAGGTAAAAATAACGTACACATTTTCTGAGAAGAGTTTATCGTATTTAAAATCATGTTTTTTGTAACGTCTCCTTTTGAGTGCCTACTTGACTGTTTATTTGATTTTAATCATTTTGGCGTTATTAAAGTCATCTCTAAATAGTATAAACTGAAGTCGCTGCCCGCGTCTGTCTGTCTGTCTGTTTGGCTTTCTTCTCCTAAAGCATGCAACATATTTTGATGCGGTTTTCACTAATGGATAGAATATTTCAAGAGGAAGGTTTAGAGGTAAAATTAATTCAGGTTTTGTGTAAGTTCGCTGAACTACGATAAATATTGTATAAGTTGTCAGAAAATTTTATGCCAACTGGGTGCCTAGTTATGAGCAATTAGTGATGTATTCAAGAATTATTGTTCGTCTCTAGGAGGTCTGCAAAAAAGTCCGCGAGAGCTTTTGTCTATATTTTGTGGATAACTTATAATAACCATTTTTAGTGTTCTGGACCAGGTAAAGAAGAACCCTTATGGTGTAACTTTGTCTGTCTGTCTGTAACAGATGGATATCTAGAGACTACTAATGAAATTTTTAGTTGTATAAGATATAAAGCTTTTTCACAAAAAAATTGCATATTCTTATTATGATTGCAAGAAGGGCGGAAATGAGGTCTCAAAAATTTCTACTGAAGTTACTAAGTCATGTGGAATACTATATGAAAGGTCTTCATTTGCACATAAATACGTTATAGTTTTCCTTTAACGATTTAAATTTTTGTTATGTCATTTGTTATATAGGCAACTAGTGCATAACTAATCAAATTATATAGATAAAGTGAATTTGATATGTTGCAGGTATATAATTTATAAATAAACGAATAGAATTCAATTGAAGTTGTCAAAAATTTAATGGCGATTGGGAGTTGTTTTGGCGTGCGTCGCGTAAACCACTGAATTTATGTGCAGAAGAATTGATTATTTTATAAAGGTCTACAAAAAAGTCAGCGAAAGCATATATCTATCTTTTATAAATAACTAGCTTTTGCCCGCCGCTTCGCATGCAATGTACCCGGTTAAATAGTAGCCTATTTGTTAATGCTAGTCAACATCTACACGTTTGCAAAATTGCAGCTTGATACGTACGCTAGTTTTTGCGTGAAGAGGTAACAAACCTCTATACAAACAAACTTTCGGCTGTATAATATTAGTAAGACTCGCAGTAATTTTTTTTTATTAAAAATCTGATTAAAAATATGCATTATTTGCGAGGCCGCTTTAATCCAATACGTTGTTTAAATACATCTTTAAAAAAATTACAAATAAGTACTAATCATTATATTTGTTTACTAATAATTTTTTAAACATTTTAGGTACCTAGTTTACATAGAACATTTCCCTTCAAACTATATCAATAACTTCGAAGTTATAGCGAAATAGAAATAAAACCGATGATTGGTTCATTCGTACACCTGTGCGAAATAGGGTCAGCTCGCTAGTTTATTATATATGAAAGTGAAATAAATCCAAAGTCCAGTCCGATTTTTATCCTAGTTTTGATAACGACCTGTGTGGGGTTGAGGGATATCCTCCAATATTCATCTTCATCATCTCGTCATCACGTCCACAGCTGGACAAAGGCCTTCCTCATGGATCTTTAAGTATTGATTATGAAGCGGTTATTTCCATTGGCACTTGCCTACACTTGGCAGGTGGATTGGCGAGCGCAGAACGGAATGTTGATACACAGAGTCGACGGGACGCTGCAGTGCTTGGGACATTAGTAGATGGGTTAGGCTCCTATACTATTCTCCCAGCTAAGTCGGCTATTATTCAGAAAAAAGAACAGGTCAATGCGTCTGAAGTCAGCTTCAGACGCATTGACCTGTTAGACCTGAAAGAAAACATCGTGAGGAAACCCGCGGCTTAGTCAGCTAAGCCGCGGGTTTCCTTACGATGTTTTCTTTCACCGTTAAAGTACGTGTTAAATGTGCACTTATTATTAACACTTTGACACATGACAATTGTAAGAAAGACTTAATGCTAAAGCATTCTCTGCCAGTCATCCTGGGCGTGCAGAAATATGGACTTATATATTTCAAGAAAGAAAATTTCACTAGTGCACGGCCGGTACCGAACCTACGGCCTTCGGATCGAAAATCAACGTGTTTTTGGAATCCAACACGGCTATGGATCACAAAAACACGTTGCAAATTCTCCGTCTGAAGTGGTAAATTGCATGATCGCCTCGGGCGGCGATTTTGCGCCGTTCATGCGTTCTTAATAAATGTAGCGTCTGACGTCCGAAACGTTACGCCCGACTCTCCCGAACACGATTTATACATGTCGCGTTATTAATTATTGTAGACTGATCTTTTAGCGTTGGACATCTGTTGTTTGTAATTTTCATTTAAATACTAGCTTCTGTCCGTCGCTTCGCATGCGTTGTACCCAGATGTAATGTAGCCTATGTGTTTATCCTGGCCAACATCTATACGTATGCGAAATTTTAACTCGATCCCTATGGTTGTATACATCTATACAAAGCCGTGGGGTGCCGGAAGTAGAACGTTACCCCTCCTCTCATACCCGTGGATGCAGTAAGAGCCTGCTAAGGGACACCTCCGGAAGATGGGCAGCAGCGTCTTTCCGTATATTAACATCCTATACTGCGCTCACCAACCCGAATGCCAAGCGTGGTGAGTTTGACAACTACCCCTCATGGAGATCCATGAGGGAGGCCTTAGTTCAGTAGTGGACGTTTTACGGCTGAAACGCGCCGTAGCACCTTCTCATTGGAAATCATCTGCGTCCAGCTAAATTAAATTAAATTAAATAAATGTTTATTTTGAGACACATCAAGTCCATAGGTACAAAAAAAATAAAATACAGCACTAGTTAGCAAAGGTTACACAAATTAAATTATTATCCGATAGCAACACATCTCAAAAGCTTCAAGACGTTTCTGGCTTCAAACTCTTCTTATTCACTAAACTCGCTACACCCTTAAAAACATCGTCTTTATTTTTGTCAAAGCACTAAAACGGTAGAAATACCTAGCACGTTCTACTTTACGATAATCATAACCGTAAAGTGTAATCCTAGCTTTAGTGCCTATAAAACGAGAGCAACATTCTTATTTAGTCGACTAACCCAGTAGGTATCTTTACCATCGTAAAGACCGTGTCAAAACAACAAAAGCCGAAAAGTAACTGCGATCATTAAGTTAAACTGCTTTTAAATGTGATATTCGCAACGGTTACAATAACACCCAGCGATTACGGCTAGCACGTGACAGCGCTTATCGTCACGTAGAATATAACCTTGCCTACCTACAGTTAGCATCCCACTAATGGACCTGCGATGAAGAGTTCCAGGGAAAACATCGCTTTTCGAAAAATACACGAAGTTTTGTGCTTTTACCACGTAGTTTTAACATCTTGATAAATATATTATTATATTTATTCACCGTGGGGTGCCGACTGTAAAATATCGCCATTCCTCTCTTGCCATGGATGTAGGCAGCATCGTCTTTTATGTAACAACATCCCACACTAGGAGCTGCCTCCGAAAGATGGGCAGCAGCGTTATTCCGTGTATCAACATCCAATACTGCGCTCGCCATCCCGCCTGCCAAGCGTGGTGAGTATGGCAACTGTCCCTTATGCCCCTCTGACTTGTTTCTTTGACAACGAGTAAATTCCAGCCAAACTGGGAGTTTGGTATAGGTGCTGGACAAGCAAAACTTATCTAACGATGTCACAGGCAATGCTGCGTCTCAAACAGCATGAATAGCAGTTGCTGACGCTGCATAAATCATCTATCACTGATGTTAAATCGTGTATCACAGATGTTAAGTGAACTATTAAACAATTAATTAATAGAAATTTTGAAATTACAGGTTAAATTACGTCTGAAGCTAAATAAGCCTAATGACCTGTACATATGTACATATTTGCCTTTTATTTAGGTATTGACCTGTTCTTTCCTATGACTATTAGTTGACTAAATTGAGAGGATGGTATAGGTGCTGGGCAAGCCTAATCCATCTAACAATATCCCAGGCTTTGCATCGTCCCGTGCAGCATAATTACCAGTTGCTGACGCTGTATAAATCATCTATAATATAAACAAAGACCTTCCTTTTTTTTTAAATTGCAACGGTAAAACATGGATTAAGGGGAGCCGCCTGCATACAAACTGACGCGTCAAGCTAGCTTGAAGTTAAAAGTCGTGAGCGCTAAGACGGTAATTCTCGATTAAAATAAAAACGATAGGTAAGTTGTGTAAAATCAATATGTGATGTAAAATCCAGCTACCATTTTGAAAAAGACATGAAAATTTTGAGTCATATTTCCTTAATTTTTCAACAGAAAAAACCGAATTCAATGATAAAATATGAAAATTAAATGTTGCTGGAAATACCAAAACCGCTATAATTATGTATGCTTATAAGATTTAAATATTTCCCTTGATTCATCATGGGATTCCATCATCAGAACTCATCTTCTGGAGGTAAAAGAAGTATAAACATGAGAACTCAAAACAAAGAAGATCATTTCCGATTGTTTTATAATTATAACTGCAAAAAGTTTAAAAATCCATAGCGCCCATATCACTAATGCGTCGTTGTCTTCTACGTCCGTCGTCGTCCAAGTCCACTACTGGACACAGACCTTCCTCAGGGATCTCCATGAGGGGTAAATAGCCATACTCACCACGCTTGGCAGGCGGGTTGGCGAGCGCAATTCAGGATGTTGATACACGGAAAGACGCTGCTGCCCATTTTCCAGAGGCCTTAGCAGGTTACTGCATCCTCGGGTCTAAGAGGAGGAATAAGATTCTACTGCTACCCCACGGCGTCGTCGACTTAAATAGGCCTTACGTATACGTAAATAACAATTATAACTCGACTTAGAAATCATAATGAAATTGCTCTATTACTGGTGAAATGGCATGCGACCTTCTAAGCTCCACTTTCCAAGTTTCGTATAACACTGGTGTATGTTACTTTATAGGCACTCGACATAAATCACATTTAATGGCGGAATATAATTTCATACTGCTGGTGTCATGTAAAATGCTTGATTTAGCGAACCTAAATCCACGAAACCTAACTTCTGGTATCGTTATGATCGAATCGAAACAATTTATTTCTACGATAAGGTTAAGTGGTTGCATTTTTTTATATAGCAAATGTTTAAGAAATTCAGAAAGTTTATTAACTCTTGTTTGCAACTGATTAGGTTTTTAATAGTTCGTATTTTTAGTTAAAAAATGAGTTGAGCTGAACCAGCAGCTTCGCGCTCTTTGCCACCAGATAACAAGGGGTATGTTGTATTTATCGTGCTTGAAACGATAATGCCATGGGGTTATGCCCCTTCTCTCTTGCCCGTGGATTAATTAAGAATTTGCCAAGGATACATCCGGAAGATGGCCCACAGCGTTTTTCCGTGTTTCAACATCCCGTATAGCGCTCGCCAACCCGCCTGCCAAGTGTGTTGAGGATGGCAACATCCCCTCAGGAACAGTACATCATCAATGATGAAAGCCTTTCTTCAGCAGTGGACAAAATACTGCTGGGAGAGTATTAAATACATGATGGCTGTGCAAAGTTCCAACTTTATCTTTTTGACCGTTTTTGTTTGAAAAGTACGCAAATATTCATCCAAACTTTCGGATCCATAATATAAAAGCAATGGGGCAAATCCATAATCAATAATCAATAAGCAAATCCATAATATAAAGCAAAGGGGGTGGTAAAATAACTAAGGAAACTTTTAAAAAAATCGTAGACTCATTGTCTTTATTTAATTTGGACTTGTAATTTCTAAATGATTCAACTACTACGTTTGATAAAGAATAAATTAAAAGTAAAAAAACGTTTTAACAAATAAGCTTTTATTTAACGTGCCTAGTAAAAATAATAAAATAAATATTTTCCAATAATGTTTAATGTCAACTTAAAACGTCTTAACGCAATATATATGTATATGTTTATAAAAAATCTGTCGCGAGCTGTGTACCTGTAACTTGATCTAATTGATTATATTTTTTTTTCTCGTATGTAAATACGAGTACCTACCTGCTTCAATCTCGCGACAAGCTTTTTTATTACATAATTATATTCTGTAAAGACGTTTAAATTTAACATTAAACTTTAATGAAAAATGTTTATTTTATTAATTTTAGTGGGTACGTATAAGCTTGTTTGTTTAAAAGTTTTTTTTTTACTTTTAATTTATTTTTTACTTTTAATCAATCACCTAGACAGTTGATTCTTGTCTGTTCATCTCATGACCGCCATGTTGGATTTAGAGTGATGTCATATATTTTTTCGCCTGCCAAGCGTGGTGAGTATGGCAACTACCCCACTTGGAGATGAAGAGGCCTTTATTCAGTAGTGGACGTTTTACAGCTGAAATGGTGATGATGAAATGATGAATCCCACTTACTTACAAATAAGTGGTCTTTTTAAACTTTCGCGATTACAAAACATTACTAAAACACATTCATCCGGGTATTTGTCGCGTAAATTAAGTCTTCCCGGGACCATGCTTGGTGCAATCCAAGCGAAACGTTGGGAAGTAATACAGGCAATTTACGCGATAAATACCCGTATATACATATGTGTTTTAATAATTACAAGAAGTGTTTCAGTACAGTCAACATAAGCAAGGCTTCTGCTCAGTCGCGCTGTCAACAGTTACTTGCATGCATGTAGAGGCAAAAACTTAATTAGGAATTACTAACCTCACGTTAGATTGGGCCAGTAATTTCACATAGCATAATAAATATGTGGGGATTTATTACTTAGATTATGAAATAAATCACCATTTCTCTGCAGTGATAAATTCAAATTCAAATTCAAAAAATACCTTATTCAGTGCGGCCTCATAGACCGTATTGACTCTATTGAATAACGTACTTATTGGAAAACACCTTCGCAAATGCGGTACCTGCATTATTTTATAAAAAAATTAGTTAGCATAAAAAAAAATATGGTAAGCCCACCTTAAAAGGTAGATATACGCTGTTGCTGACTTTTTTTAGATCATTTAAGTAGGAACATTTCTGTTATACATGATTTTTTCGTAACTTTAATTTTTTACGCAGCGCACGCAGCGGAAGCTCTCAAAAGGAAAAAAAATCCTGATTTTGAAACATTAATCATTGGCGCTCCGTCCTAGCCTTTCTCCGTAAATGGGTTAACACTGAAAAAAAATCAAATCGGACCAGTAGTCCCTGAGATTAGCGCGTTTAAGCAAACAAACAAACCCTTCAGCTTTATAATATTAATATAGAGGTATATAGTATTTAGATGATAAAGGCGGTTGGGGAACCTTGACAGCGCCATCTTTTTCTGATAGCGAAACTTCTGATTTTTTACACATTCGATGATTTCTAGAAAACTATACAACTTAGAGAGTTCGTTATACAGTACACGCCAAACGACTCTCAATTGGCATGAAACATCAATCATTGGTACGGGGGTACCAGAAAAGGGGGCGAAGGCCTCAAAAGGTAACCAAAGGTCAAAAATGGCATTTTTGGGTTTTTCGACGTTTTCGGACATTTGAAGACTTATTTTTTGGAGACCTTTTAAGATCATTATAACTCCGGTCCCTGTGACCCTAGGATCACCAAGTTAATCAGGCACTTTCTCTCATTAATACGGTGTTAACAAAAAAGGTTTCATGTAAATCGGTCAAAGCATTCCGTTGTAATCGTCAAATACACAGACAGACAGACAGCGCTATGCATATTAGGGGGCTTCACCCCCATATATTCCGGCAACCTCAACAATCTTTACATAGTTCAGTGAACTTACACTAAACCTCAAATAATTATACTGCTTAATCTTCCTCATGAAACACTCTACCCAACTACATCAAAATCCGTCGCGTGGTTAGTGAAAGGAGTAGAAGAAAGCAAAACAGACAAACTGACATATAGTCAGACGCAGCAAGAAACGACTTAAATGTTTACTACGTAGAGTGTAGACATAGAGATAAAATATCATATTACCTAGAGGACAAAACTATTGGCACGGAATCTGCTCCAACTCCGTCAAACATAACATAAGTAAAAAAAAAATTATCAACCCGCCCGCCAAGCGTGGTGAGTATGGCAACTACCCCTCATGGAGATCTATGAGGGAGGCCTGTGTTCAGTAGTGGACGTTTAACGGCTGAAATGATGATGATGATAACGGCCGAGTAAGGTGGTTCTGTTCGCTTCTTTTCCTATTTCGCGTGTCATCTGAACAGAACAGATTAAATTATGTGCTTTCTTCAATTTGTGTTGTTTTATTTTGTAAATTGACGCATCAAAAAGATCCCTGCGGTCGCACTGAATAAAGTAATAATCGAGTTTGAGTTCGAAAAAACAGATAAAATCGATTGAGCCCTGTAAAGGCAAATACTGTAGCATAAGTGTACAGTGTAAATACACTGTACACTTGTCTTATACTACCGTGTCTTTTAAAGTATATAAATAAGTAGAATAGTATTTTAAAAGAAGAAGGTTTATCAATTTGTATTTTTAAATTTTTTAAATTGACCCATTAAAAAGGTCACTGCGGCCGCACTGAGTTATTTGAGGTTGAGTTTGAAAAAACAGATAAAAAAACAGTCGATCCCTGTAAAGGCAAAAAACACTGTAAGATAAACAAATAAATAAAAATCGTTTATTTCAGGCAACATTAGTCAAGTTCCAAAATGTGATATACTTAAAACATTAAATACCGTGTATTGGCTTAACACGGTAATAACAATATAAAAGACATTACTTTGTTAAGACAACGCATTGGCGATAACGTCAATGTTTTCTACATTTAACAAAACATTTCGAATGAACATGTCTTGAACTTCATTCTAATTGTTATTTTTTCTTTAAATTTAACTTTTTTTTATTTAAATTAGTTGTAGGCCTACACAATTGGTTAACAATTAAAACAAAAAAAACGGCTCCATAAAATATAATAAATAGAGCTTTATTTTACCAAAACACTATAAATTTAGGTACTTATTAAAAAAAAAGCTACTAAACAATTAAGTACACAAAAAAAATAGTTGAAAATATATTGTTAATTTAGGTTGATAGTGTTGAACCGTCTGCGGCGGTAAAAGCCTTCTCCAAGGTATGCCAATTTTCTCTTGCCCTTGCTTTTCCACCCGTGCTTTCCAGTTTCCTACAACGGCCGAATGCCCGTTGTAGGAAGAATTTAAAGGTTTACCCTTGCCCACGGGTAAAATTTTACATAATAATTTATGATAAATTCGATAACAAACATTTTATTCATAAATAAATAATCTTACCCGTTATTGTAAAAAAAACCTTAACTTCAGAAGTTTTTGTTTTTTTTATTGACGTTTATACTACAAATAGAGGTATAACATAAACTGAAGTACAATATTTTAAAGCGGGGACTTTAGACATAAAATGTCGAATATTTTTTATGACCTTTCAGTTATTTTACACTACCTTTATTTATAGAGGATAGCATCTGAAAACAACAGCAAAACTCCGCGATCAGCTCGCTAACGCCCCTTGACCAAGACCTCGCAGCCAGTCAATTTAGTTTCCATCGCAATTACCATCGTGTAATGGTCGTGTTGATTTGATAACGTGATAGAGGGAAGTAATTGAGTTGCGAAGGTAGGTACGTACTCTTATTAATAATGTGTTAGTTAAGTGCATTGAATGGGTATACGATTATATTATTACTAGCTGTCCTGGCGAACTTTGTACCGCTTCAGAATCCACTACCTCATACTACAACTACTACGCCTCTACAACTACGTTACTACTAATACCCACAACTACTCTGGAACTACTCTAGAACTACCTACTCCACAACTATCTCTACGATTTCGCTACTTGTATAGTAGTACGCCGTGGGGTGCCGGCAGTAGAATGATACCCCTCCTCTCATGCCCATGGATGCAGTAAGAGCCTGCTAAGGGATACCTCCGGAAGATGGGCAGCAGCGTCTATCCGTGTATCAACATCCCATACTGCGCTCACCAACCCGCCTGCCAAGCGTGGTGAGTATGGCAACTACCCCTCATGGAGATCCATGAGGGAGGCCTGTGTTCATCAGTGGACGTTTTATGGCTGAAATGATGATGATAGTAGTACTACTCTACTACTTTACTACTTTGTACTACTTCTGCTACTACTCTACTACTAACTGCTTTAGCTTTACTAATACATTATCCGAAATAAAAACAATTTGAATGTAGGTTAAGTCACAAAATAAACTTTTCAAACGCAACTAATAAATAAATATTTGACATGCAATAAAAATAAAAATATTTAGTTTTAATTCCGTTTATGCTGAGATGCAGGAGCACCGCCCTCCCGCCAGCTAATTATGCACATGCAGGGAGAACTAGCTTGTCAGTGCAGCATGCATACCCAAACCTATACGACGACACGTGTTTCGCCTCTCCGCGAGACATCATCAGGTGAGACGCTGAGGTGTTGACTGGTCGGCCGCTGGAACGAAAGAGAGGGCGGGAGGGCGGTGCTCCTGCATCTCAGCATAAGCGGAATTAAAACTAAATATTTTTATTTTTATTGCATTTTATTGTCATGGATTTCCGCAAAGTAACGCCTGATTCCATCAATTAAATATTTGACAACCAAAAAATGTCATCCAGATAAAATGTATGACAAAATGTTTTAATATATGTACGTTATAATATTTTTTTCTATAAATTAATTATAATGTTAATACGGACGCAGACAAATCCGAAAAATCTAAGATCATTGAAATCGGTCCATGCGTTCTCGAGTTACAAATAGTCTGTAACTAACCCGACTTTTTTTATAATAGCTGTCCCGGCGAACTTTGTACCGCCCAGAATCAACTGCCTACTACCACATCTTCTAACTATTATATTACTCTACTACTACTGCTACTCTACTTCTACTACTACTCTAATTCTACCCTACTTCTTCCCTACTTCTACTCTACTATCATCAAATAAACTGAGTAAGTTATCATTAAAGTAAAAACAAATGAGATTTTGTAATTTAATACTATTCTAATTTGCATGCTTTAATTGGATTGTTTATTTATTTTATTTCGATATAATTTTCTGGTTTTAATTTCAAGGTTTAATTAATTTAATTAGTTAATTATATTAGTTTTATTGTTACTAATTTCGAATAATATATTTTTGAATGTTATTAGTGTGTTAAATTTTCTGTCTCTTGTGTTATTCTAGTTGAGATTATTCTGTTTTTTTGCTTATAGCTTTTATTGTTTCTTATATCATTATTGTTCAAACTGCCTTCACCTCCTTCTGAGAAGGTTTACCATTTTGTAAAAATTAAGTTTCTTTGTATCCGTGGGATGGGAGCCTGGTGACTAGTAACACAGGCTATGCGCCTATAACTAGCACAAGTCTCTCATAATACAGGTTAGGATAAGGTTTCTAACACTATCAATGTGCATCTGTTTACTGTGCCTTTATGAAAGTAAATAAATAAATCTTTATTATTATTATTATTTTTACTGTTGTTTTTTGTTAATGTTGATGTCTGCATTTTCGAAACGGTCCTTAAGGAAGACCAGCGCGTACTGGCCTTGCAGCCCGCAATATGCTGAGTAAGGAACCTTTTGCAGCGACAAACCTGTATTATAACTTTATTACAACTGTATGTAATGTTTGTTTTGTAGTTGCAAATAAATTATTATCTATCTATCTATCTATCTATCTATCTATCTACTAATACTCTACTTCTACTGTACCTCTACTACTATTCTACTTCTACCCTACTTCTACTATACTACTACTCTACTTCTACCCTACTTCTACTCAACTACTACACTACAATTACTACCCTAAAACTACTCTACTACTACTACCTAATTAAGCAAAAAATATATTCAGCTTCAGTTTAGTCAAATAATAAACTTTTTGAACGCACCCATAAATATCTGACAACCAATTGACACCGACTGGCCGAACATCAAATGTTTGACGGGTGGGAATAGTTGGTATTGGAAAATTAAATATTATCTATCCTCTTTGACGATATTTTCAGCACGCAATCTGTCAATGTTATGTCAAACGCCATAAGGTTACATGTTACATTAAAACAGTTTAAATTGTCAAAAGCGCTAATGTTACATTATAAATAATTTAATATAGTGGTGAGATATTATTCTAAAATTTTCTGATTTACCGCGCAATTTACTTTTTTTTTCTTTCATAAGAAAGAACCTTCCCCTGACAATAAAAATAAAAATTAGCGAAATCAGTCCAGCCGTTTACGCGTGTTGCTGTGACCAAGGGAAATAGGGATTCATCTATACTAATATTATAAAGAGGTAAAGTTTGTGATTTGTGACTTTGTGAGTTTGTGACGTTGTAGGGGGTAATCCCTGGACCTAATGACCGATTTTAAAAATTATTTTATAGGCTATAAAATTAACCAAAAAATAAAAAGGCTTTTTCGTAGTAGTTGGATTTAAAAAGTAAGTCGAAGAAAAAACGTTTTTTACGAACGCTGTCTTTACGATAAGAGTATATGTTTATGTTCTTGAAAAAAGTTTTAGAGCTCGATAAGGCATACAAAAAAGTCGGCGACAGCGTATGTCTAACATTTATACAAGAGTTACAAAAAGTAGTTTTTTATATTTAATAAATAATTTTAAATCGTTAGGTGATGGTTTTTGGTCATATTATCGACAAATATGAATTCTTATCAGAATAAGTAAATTTATCGTCTCAAGTGTTTAAAACAAAAGACTTATTAGTCGCGGGCGAAGGTCCGCCTGCGACGCAAGAGGTTGTGTGTTCGATTCCCGCCTCGGAACAAATGTCTGTATGATCTGCAGATATTTGTTCAGGGTGTACTGGGTGTTTTTCTATAGGTATATAATAAAAAAAATATCTATCTATGTAGTATAATGTATTAAGTTTGTTAGTCATCTAGTACCCATAATACAAGCTCCGCTTAGCTTGGGGCTAGATGATGCTGTGTGAATTGTCCAGCATAATTTTTTTTATTTTTTTTTATTTACTTAATACATATGATTTGGACAAATAATGGTTAAAGAGATAAATACGACATAAGTATGGAACCGCGAACGTGTCGTAATCTTTTGAGTGATATTTCTATATGACGGCTTTTTTCTTTAACAACACGTCAATCTTTTATTTAAGGCTACAGTATCCTGTCAAGATCTCCTTTGTCCTCACGATTACTAAGACCCAGGATCAAAAATTATCTCTCGTGGGTACTTACGAAAGCAGTATTTTTCCCAAGGGCTGTTATAAATTGACTTATCTCGGGTTGGAACTCCTGAAGGACAATCATCACAAGTAAAAATGTTTTACTTGTGATGATTGTGGGCATGGGTCAGCTAGTTTTTATATATACATTATAGATTTTTCTGCACATTTTACATATAAAACTGTAGCCTATTTTACATACATACATACCAGTGTGTCATGTTTTTATTTTATGCATAGCGCTGCATGTCTATCTGTCTGTGCATGACACGATTACAACCGAACGCGTTGACTAATTTACATGAAAACTTTTTTGTCACTTTTTTGGTCACAGGACCGGAGTAATTGCGACCACCAAATGTCAAAAATGGCATTTTTCGGAAACCTTTGCCCCCTTTTCTGGTCCCCCGTATCAATGCTTGCTTTTGTTTCACACAATACTGTCTAGTTCCAAAGTAAGCAGATCTTCCGTTAGGAATATACTTGGTATTCCACTCCAATCAACTGAACGGACCGACAAGTTGAAAGGAATGAAACTCGATGAAGCCTTTTGTTTTAATCAAATCAACTGATCAAAATCATATTTTGGTTAAATTTTGCTTTACACGCACCAACCGAATGTGAGTGGAATTAACGAGTTCTATTCCGCTCAAATAGTTGTTCTGTTCAGTTGGTCGGAGTCTCAACGAAACTCGGCTAACATGTCCGGATGACACGATTTATTTCGCTTACATACATATTTTTTGTAAACTAGGTATCTAACATACATAGCAAATACCCAGCAAATAACTGCAAAAAGCATTAAATAATTTGTCCCGCGGTGAGAATCGAAACCGCAACTTCATTACATTTTATTAATCATGCCAGTTTACATAATGCTAGATTTTTTATTTTTCTGAATATACTGGACAACTTAATAATGTTTGAGTACCTTCGAGTACTTAAATAAATACTCAAGATAAGAGCGTTCTTTTATTCACCTCATCACCTCGTGTATCTCCAAGTACTGATCAAGAGGAGGCTGTTGCCATACTCACCACGCATAGCAGGCAGGTTGGCGAGCGCAGCACAGAATTTCGGTACAAAGAAAGACGCTGATGCCCATCTCAACGAGCTATCTTTTGACACATTGCTAGTGCATCTACGGGCAACATACTGCAACTTTTACTGCCCGCACCCCACGACACGGTTTTATTATTGTTACCTAAATATTATATACATAGGTACCGAGGATGTTTGAATTAGACAAATGTTTGAGTGGAAACAATAACTCTGCAAAAACACCCATGATACGGATTTGACAGGAAACTCAAATAAACATAAATTCTAGTTTCCGTCAAAGGATAAAATATTCCATAAATTATTCATGTGTCTTCGGGAGAACTGAATAAGATCAATTCGTCCCGTTTTCAGTGCAGAGAAAAGTACAAGATTACCTGTATTTAAGGTAGTAGAACTTTTTGTGAAAAGTTCAGCCGGAGAGTATTACCATCATACCTATTTCTGCCGCTGTCATCATCATAATTTCAGCCGTAAAACGTACACTAATGAACAAAGGTCTCCCTCATGGATCTCCATGAGGGGTCATACTACCACGCTTGGCAGGCGGGTTGGCGAGCGCGTTTCGGGATGTTGATACACGAAAAGACGCTGTTGCCCTCTGGAAGATTCCAGAGGTATCCCTTAGCAGGCTCTTACTGCTTCAATGGGCATGAGAGGCCTCCCGCTGTAATCCTGTTAAATTACAAGAACATTAAACCATACAACTATGTCCTAGGGTGACGGGCGCAATGCAATGCAGTGTTAGTCACGTGCTTTGTGAAAGTGATCACCTCGACATTGTAGTTGTAATAGGTAGAGGTCATCGCTTAAAATCAGGTAGGCCTTCGCCTTGTATCGTCATTTAGTCGTATAAAAATAAAATAAGAAAAACAGAAAAGAGGTATGTGAGTCTTTAGTGATCACAACACATTATTAAAACAAACAGAATCCAGCGATAGCAAAGTGTATTTTGCTCGAAAGATCCCAGTGGAAACTGGCCCTAATCACAAGTTGGCAACTCTATCATAGTAAACACCACTCATAGCAGATTAAATTATTTTTAATACACTCTGATAAAATAAACCTCTCTCAGTGTGTGCATCGTAAACTTCAGCTTACAGGGAGCCACTGGTAACGTTTTCTTACTCCAAATTATACGGAAAATTGCTATAAAACAGAAAAAAACCTGTCTGATTTATCTACCGATAACTTCGGAACCGGCAGAAACCAGTAGTCAAGGTACCTACAAATTCCCATAATTAATACGTCAAAGTCAACTGACAGGGCTTTACTTCAACTTGACGTCGTCAAACTCAACTGACAATACTGATTGACGTTGTCAAGATCATCTGACAAACGGATTCCCTCACTGACAGTTAGCTGAGTGCTACCATCTCTAACATATTTACCCGAACATCGGGAGTTTTGGAATTCTATATTACGCTAGCCACAAAACTCAGTGATAGTCAACCGTAAAGGATCTCGGATAAAGGAATACACTAAATTAATAACAGAAAAATGTTCAAATGTCGTAGTTGTAAGGAAGATCCCAGAGATGGAGCCCGATGCTCTGTGTGTCTTGGCCAGTTTGACTTCGCCTGTGCGTGGGTGACCGAAGCAGGATATCGTCGTCTTGGCGACCGGAAATTCGCTTGGTAATGTGTTTCCTGCAAGAATTCCCGTAGCCCTCTTCCACTTGCATCATCTAAGTCACCAGCACCAGCAGACATGGACGCCGTGCTGGCAGAGTTGAAGCGGCTCTCACTTCAAGTCACTGTTTTCCCAGGACTTATTAAGAGCATTAACAGCATGAAGACGGAATTAGCGGCACTTAAAACCTTAACACCTGAGCTCACGGAATTTAAAAATCTATCGATTTTGTGGACAGTGGGATTAGTGTGTTTTTAAAATAATTATTGGAGATGGATAATGATATCCAATCGTTACAAAATACTAAAAATGCCGTTGAAATTCTTAAACTGCGCCTTGATAAACTTGAAGGGCATCTAAAGGATAGTGAGCAGAGATCGCGATTAAATAATATAGAAATTAAAGATGTTCCGGCCGCTAATGCGGAGAATTTGTTTGAAGTATTCGCGGAGATTTGTTCTCGCATTAACTGTCTGATACCCAAAGAACAAATAAATTATATCGCTAGGATACCTACGCGCAATAACAGAGAAAACAAATCTAATATTTTTGCCGTGCATAGTAGGTATTTAAAAGATAACTTTGTCGCGATGGCAAAGAAGCGTATTACCACCCCTGTGGACCGGGGGGCAACAAAGTATTTGTCAACGACCACCTGACGCTGGAGAACAAAATACTTCTTAATAAAACGAAGATATTAGCAAAGGAACGGGGGTTTCCTTATACTTGGGTGAAGGCATGCAAAATCTGCGTTCGAAAAAATCCAACATCGCCAGTGATTATTATCCGCACGGTATCAGATCTTCAAAAGTTATAGTCTATTTTGTATGCTTACGTTTGCTTCTCTGCCACTCGGTATTGTCAGTATTAACATCTGAACCCCTTGTTTAAAAACATTTCGTTGCCTTGCATTCCGCTTTGTACTTGCGTAGTGCGCCCGCTATGCGTCGTCCTACCATGCACTTATCGCTGCTCGCGTTGGTAGGTCCGATACTCTTTTGTTATCATTTCTTTTATTGTCTTAGAGCCTTCATAACTACTTTGTCAACTTGTTGTCACTTAATTTCTATAGTTAATAATCTTATTGCACTCCTAATAATTTATGAATGCTTAAATATTTCTAACTTTCATAATACTATGCTAATTAACGTACATAAATCATACGTAAAATAATACTATACAACTATGTTATTTTCTGCGTACACTATATTTCTAGTATTGTTTTCTTCCGGCAGAAGTAGATATTATTGATTTTCACCAGAACCAGATCTCGATATGGCAACATAATAATTGCTCGTGCGAAAAAAGCTCTTGTCGTAAACCTATTGCTTAAATGTTTGCCCCTGGGCCTTATTAATATGAGTATATCGTTTGGAGACGTGAATTATGGTGTTACGGGTCAAGATAAAGGGGGTGGAGTTATGGTTGCTGTTCGTCGGCAATTTGCCTCTGGAGGTCGAAGTGTTTGGTCTTCCTCTGCGGAAGACTTATGGGTTACTTTAAATTTTCACAATAATAATCCAAAATCTACTTATAGAATCCACATATGCTTAGTTTACATTTGGAACTAAAATCTAGGTAGGTAATACAATGCAGTCGCAACTCTCTAATTTTTCAGATAACTTAACTAAAATAATTTTGGATAACCCTCTTGACAAGTTTATGGTCCTGGAAGATTTCAACATGCCCTTTGTCTTGTGGACTCGCAGTGAGGATGGGTTATCCTTATATTCTAGTAATATGCAAGGAATTCATTAAATGGACCTTTTTGACAGCGTAAAATACGGGTTTCATTACAACCTCTTTTTAAATGCCAATCATAGCAGTCTGCTAGATCTCATCTTTTCAAATAATGACGTTGCCATCAGTGCCTGCGATACAAAATTGGTTACAATTGATCCCCATCACCCTGCCATTATTATTTCAGCTGAGTATGTTCAATTACACACTGTAACACCACTACCATACACGGTCTACGATATCATTATCGTGATGCTGACTATGTATCGATTTGTGCTGAGTTAAATGCTCTTGACTGATATTCCGTGTTTAGTGTTGGCACTGTTGATAAAGCGGTAAGGTTTCTATATGATAAGCTTTAAAATTTACGCGATACTTTCATCTTCTCTAAGACTGTGACCCCCTAAATACCCCTTGTGGTATAAAAGTCCCCTAGTAAAAGTTTTAAAGGAGAAGGACTAATTCCGTTAAAAAATATAAAACAGACGGTAATGCCTACGACCATGATTTGTTTGTTATTTTACGGAATAGAGTGCGGGTTATGGAAAAGAAAATGTACCGACGTGGAGTACATCAACAAAATTGAGGACTCTAAAAAAAATCCGCGTGCATTTTGGTCTTACGTAAAGAGTAAGAAACAAAGTAATGCCTACCCTTCATTGATGCTGTATGGTACTTGTTCTGCTGATAGTGGAGGTGACATTTGCAATTTACTTGGTGAGTATTTTTATTCCACCTTCCAGCAGTCACATTCTTCCATACATGCATTGTATGCATTCTGCTGTCGACTTTGAGACATGTATGTCCTCGACATATTCCGACATACCTACTGTTGAAATCTGTGAGGAGGTGGTTTTAAACTGTTTAAATCCCTAGACCTCAACAAATCAGCAGGTCCGGATAGCATTCCTGCTATTTTTATACTGAAATGTGCGAAAAGTCTAGCCAAGCCGCTCTTTATTCTTTACCGCCGCTCATTAATAGAAGGCGTTATGCCTAAGCTCTGGAAATCGACCATTATAACCCCTGTCCATAAAAAAGACCCTAAAATATAATTTAAAATTACCGACCTAACCGACCGAGTCTTTTTGCTAAGTACTTGAGAAAATTGTCCATACTCAATTGTATTCGGCAATCAGGCACGAACTTGCACCGCAACAGCATGGTTTTTTGAAAGGAAGGTCTACGATCTCAAACCTTCTGCTATGTACTAAGTACCTTTCCAGCTCTATCTTCATACTTTCATAAGTTGATATTTTATACACCGACTACAGCAAATACATTGATCGTATTGATCACCTTATATTGTTAAAAAAAGGTGCAACTTATAGGTATTAGAGAGAACCTTTATAGATGGTTTGAGTCTTATGTCCAAAACAGATGTCAGACTGTAGTGCTTGGTGGCTATACATCCTCGACCATGTATATCCCGTCTGGTCTCCCACAGGGATCCTTGTTGGGCCTTTGCTTTTCACCATATTTGTAAATGATATTTCTTCTTGCTTTCTTTATTCTATAATTTTATTATACGCAGATGACATGAACATTTTATTCCAAATTAAAAATATAAATGACTCTCTTTTTCTACAGAAAGACCTTGATCGGTTTCAAAATTATTTTATTAAAAACAAGTTGGATTTAAATGTCGCAAAGTGCTTTGTTTTCTCTTTTACTGGAAAACCATCTATCCATACATTTCACCATACGCACCATATAACTCTCCGCTCACTAGAGTTGACACCATAATAAATCTTGGTGTTTCTTTTGCTAATAGACTTTTATTTGATGATCACATCATTTAATTAATTAATAAAGCATCTCGAGCATTAGGGTTTGTTTTTACAATGTGTGCTGAGTTTAGTAGTTTGAAAACGTATAAAATCCTTTACTGCTCGTTCGTTCGCAGCCATTTAGAGTTTGCGTCTCAAGTATGGAATCCCCGTTACGATGTTATACTCTACACGGTTGGAACGTATCCAAAAAAGGTTCCTGCAATACCTAAAATTTATAACCAAAATATTCCTACCTGACTATTGACTGGATGTTGTAGGTTCCATTTCCTTCCCTTATATGAACGGAGAAACATATCTGATCTAGTGTATCTTCTAAGCATTGCAAATGGTACCGTTGACTGCCCGGAGCTTTTGGAGCTGCTAGGACTACGCACATGCAAGGCTTCATAGAGAAGACCTAACTTGTTGCATGTTCCCATTGTCAGAACGAATTAAAGGCAAAATGCGTTTTCTATTCGTGCAAGTATGTTATTTAACACCCTGGTAGGTTGAAATCTTGTTGTTGACATATTTAACACGTCAGTATTAAAATTTAAACATATTCGTTGTAATAGGTTCTTTAAAAATTAGTTAACCCAGTTGTTATTTGTCTATTCTCCATAACCTAGTTTGCATTCCTTTAAATTTTATTTTCATGGTTACATAATTTATGTTCTCACTAAAGTTTTTTTTTGGTTGTTATAAATAGCTTTTCGTTTTTAGTTCACAACTTGTGTGAATAATTTGGTTAAATTTAGTTTATATTGTATAACTTAATGTAGTGGTTATTAAATTTAACTTAAAGATGGAAACTTATAATTGGCCGTCATCATCTATTTCCGTGCAATTATTTGTTTTATACTATTATCTGCACTAGCTGTAAGTTTCCTTAAATCTCAAAATAAAATAAAAAATATATAAAATGAAATAATATTTTTTATGAAGATCATTGAATCTAGTTCAACAAACGCCTTCTCTTTGCTGCGGTACCTCCAACACGTCAGTCTTCCCGGGACCATGCTTGGTGCAATCCAAGCGACGGGAAATAAAGGTAATTTACGCGATAAATACCCGGATATATGTGTTTTAATAATACGTGAGAATTGCTTTTTTTAACGAACCGATAACGTTACCATACATATTATCAACATAATAACAACCAGTACTTGAGGTAAAAGCATGAACGTTACCTGCTTACCGACGCACAGTAATTACATTCGTAATTAAGGTAAAAGCTTCGTATGAAGCGAAGCTAGGGGAAATGTGTGAGCAAAACCGCAAGCCGTTTGGGTCATAATGTGTTTTCTTGCAGTTCATTGTCGGTTTTGAGTTCATGCATAATTGTTTTGTAATTTACTTTCTGAGGTTTGCGATACACCTACCTATGCCAACGTTCGGTGTAATTAAAATTAATGAATAATAAATCATTTAAGCGATTTTATCTGTTTGGCTTCTTGATCATTATATTGTGTGGACTAACCTGAGTTTATTTATAACCAAATCCTTATACACTACGGAAAAGCTGAGTTAGCCAAGAACCCCTGACTTTCAATCCGAAGGTCGTGGCTTAGAATAGAGGTTCTTTAGTTTGTTATTTTTAAATTGTTTAACCACACTTAGGTAGAAAATTTTCAAAAAAATGATTAACCTTATCAACAATTTCCCACCGGAACCGTAAAATTTTTGATAAGGTTATTCATTTCTTTGAAAATATTCTACCTATGTGTGGTTTAACACTATAAAAATAACATACTATAGAATAAGCTATAGCAACATCTCTAGTCATTGCTACTGAATGCAACTTCAGACAATGAACAGGATAACTCTAGTAGTCACCTATAGATGGCGCTCTTCGGTTGCTCAAACCGACATCACCTTATCAAAAATTTCAGCAGGAGCGGCCCAACATGGGTTCTGCAGCTTAGCGGTCAAAGCACTTCCGGTTTAAGGAAGCGTCAAGTATCGATTTGACGGATGTGGGTTCCAATCCCACTGGAACCGTAAAATTTAAATCATTTCTTTGAAAATAGATGTTCTGTTTTGAAAAAATAATATGCACATAGTGTCTAGGTAAGAACCTAACTAATCTTAAGACTTTAAATATTTTTAACAAGGTGCTACAGCATGCTCGAACACCATAGCAGAATAAGAAAGCTATAGTTACTGTTATTAATTATTAATTTTTTATTATTGTTATACACAAGAAAGGGGATATTGCTAAACTCATTAACTACCGACCCATAAGCCTGTCACAAATCTACAAGCTTTTCTATAAAGTTGTTACCAATCGCATCACCCGTGAGTTAGATAAATGTCAACCCATAGGTGGGTTTTATAAGTGGCTTTTCCACTATGGCCCACAAACACTCGGTGAAACAGCTGATGGAAAAGTGTCATGAATACAACCAGCCCTTTGTTATGGCCTTCGCCTTGGGGAGGGTTTATGTTTATGCTTTAGTAGTTGCACTGCCTAGCTTGCTTTTGCTTTCTAGCTTCCCTAGCATAGCCTTGCCTAGCATAAATATAAGCCTACTTTGCCTATCTCTTCAAGACGGGCAAGGTGCGAATGATCTTAGGAGGAGCGCAACAGTCGTCGATCCCTAAGGTAAGCCTGGTGGGGAATCCTTCACGCGGTTGCTCCCTGTTTTTTTGGTCTATTTCCTTCAGAAATAGTCGTAACAGAAACCACCAGACGTTTTTATATACACAATTAATCCCACCCTACCCAAATCCCCAATATACCTATCCGCTACGAAGTAATGTGGTCTGGCTTCGTGGGCCTGTCATCAACAGCGTGATTGGCAGGTGGGGGGTGGACCACCTACGTTTTTGATGCTGAACGTAGGGGCCCGTGAGGGAGGATGAAACTGACCTGGTGGCTGAGCGGACAGATGTCTCTTCCGCAACACTCCACTTTGGTGTGAATTTCTTTCGAAACGGGGGGCCATTGGACTAACCAACCATGGCTAACCAGCATGACGGTCGGCCTTCAGCCATCGTCGGTGAGAAGGGGGGGTTGATGGGGTCTGCAGTCGGCAGTGCACGCCTTACGCTTGGTGTTAGTGGTCCTCGCCAGGTTCGGTGGTGCTGTTTAGGCTCGTAGGCAACGCAATCACCCCTTCTATATCGGACCGGTAGCCCTGGTGCATAGTAATGCATCCCAACGTGGCGGACTCCGTGGTGGGTGGGGAGCCGGAATGATGAACAAACAAACAAACAACATGCCTCAAAACACAAAAAGCGACCACTTTAAAACCCCCTCTGCAGGGGAGGCGGTAAAGGACTTGGTAGCGGCCCTCGCGGTCCCCCAGTCTAATACTGCTACCTGGACGGTTGTTCAACCGAAGGGTAAAAACAAGAGCAAAGGAGCTGGGAAAGAGGACCACAGGCCAACGGCCGGGCCCTCCGGTACCGGCGTTCGTGCTCCTGTGGCGGCAAACGTCCCCGGGAACAAGAACGCAAAAAAGCTCCGACACAGAAAGAGAGACAGCTTAGAAAAGCTGGGACAGAAAGGAGAGCAACAGGCGGTTCCTAGAACTGGCCCCCCTGTTCCGAAAGCCCCTGGTCCTAGTTTTTACTACAAGCAAAGACAGCAGAGTAAAGGTCCCGATCATGTGCCACAAGCCCCGCCGGCGAGATCTACTGGCTTGCCCGTAGTGACCGCCGATGATGGTAGCTTAGGCAGGAAAATGAGATCCAAAAACGGCAACCGATACAATCGCCAAAAACGCGCGGCCATAGCCATCTCACGCATGGCACAGGCCCCGGCCCATAATGAGCCGAGCAAGCGTACGCGGCTGGACGATACTGTGTCACCGAGAGGGGAACGCAAAAGACAAAAAACGGAGAAACAACGTCGTGTCCCAACCATTAGCTACGCGGAAGCTGCCCAAAGCAACCTTTGTGTGGCAGTAGTAAGGACCGACAACCACCCACTGACAGAAGAGCAGGCCATTCTCGTGAAGTACCTGGAACGGCGTATCTTGGAGGACATCAAAGACCCCAATACCACACTATATCCACGCTTCGTAGGAAAACCAGTAGTCACTGAAGGAGCCTTGAAGCTGTGGTGTGAGGACACGCCGACTCTAGAATGGCTAACCAGCAACGTCAAACGACTGCCGGAAACAACAGGCCCTGGTATCAAGGTCGTCAAGCAGAGTGAGCTCACCAGGAAGGTGCGAGCAGCCATCTTCATCCCGGACTGCTCAAACTCACTGGAAGACACGAGTCTTGTCTTGGCGGAACTGAACCAATGGGCGCAGGTAAGCAGCTGGACGATGTACTCCCACAGTATGCAGAACGATGACATCCTCTTCGTGACAATAGGAATCCCAGAGAACCTGGTACCCATTATCATGGAGAGAGGCCGAAGACTGGCGTACAACCTGGGTAGTGTATACGTCAGGTTCTACGGAGCAGATGGAGCACTCCAGGATGAACCCCTGTACCCTGGCTCGAGAGCAGTAGAAGAGGAACCTCAGCCAGGTCCAAGCCAACAGGAACCTCTGATCCAGGACGAGCAGATGTCAGCCCCCCCGCACTCATCTCCCAAACCGTCATGCTCCAAGCCGATGGAGGAGTTACATGCGGAGATTGAAAGAGAGCTGGACATTGACCTGGACTCAGACGAGTCAGAGGAGGAGGTGGGAAACCAAAATGATGGTAACCCAGAATCCCTCCTCCCTTAACATCATCCAATGCAACCTCCAGCACAGCGTCACTGCAACGGCTAACCTACGCAGAGTGCTGGAGCAAAACAACAAGACCATAGCCTTGATCCAGGAGCCGTGGATCAGGGCAGGACGTGTGTGTGGTCTTAACAACCTAGAAGGTAAACTATTATATAACAATACCTGTACTAATCCACGGGCGTGCATCTATGTACCCCGTAATGTAACAGCCGTGCCTCTTACCGAGTTCTGTTTCAGAGATCTGACAACCGTCAGACTCCAGGGCATTATCGGGGGAGAGAACGTAGAGGTGATGCTCGCGTCAGTCTACATGCCCGCTGACGAGGACATCCCTATGAAAGACGTCACGGATCTGGTAAGACAATGTGACCTAAACAACTATAAACTTGTTATTTCAGCAGATACAAATGCGCACCACCCCATTTGGGGCATGCCGACGTCAAACAACAGAGGGGACGAGTTGGTGAACTTTCTTTTCACGACAACCCTCTGTATAGCAAACAAAGGCGCGGAACCAACTTTCGTTACGAAACGATGCCGCACCATAATTGATCTAACCATGGTAACAGGTAACTGCTTCGATCTTGTAAGGAGGTGGAGGGTATCAGACGAATCGTCCTGCTCTGACCATAGGTGGATCAGATATGAACTGACATTAGACAAATCAACCCCAGCACCCTTCCGAAATCCCCGAAAAACAGACAAGGTACGGTATGCAATTTCGTTGCAACATCACCTACGAGATGTTTCGACGGGGCAAATGTTAACAAGCACAACTGACATCGAATGCGCAGTCAAGCAAATAACAGAAAGCATCACCAAAAGCTTTGAAGAAGCCTGTCCTCTCACCGTCGCCACAGAGATCGACAAAGGTAAAAAGGGCTGGTCTAAAAAACTTGAAAGACTTAGGTGTAACGTACGCAGACGTTTTAACAGAGCCATGAACACCTGCGACGACCTGGACTGGGACGAGTACAAGAAGGCTCAAGCAGAGTACAAGAAATGTATTCGTCGCAGTAGTCGTAGTAGGTGGAAAAACTTTTGCACTAATATAGAATCTAACACGAAAGCGAACAGAGTCAGAAAAATCCTCGCGGCCGATCCAAGCCGCGAGATTGGTTCGCTGAAAAAATCAGACAATACATACACTAAGACAACAGCAGAAACAAACGAACTCCTTCTACAAACACACTTCCCGGGGTGTCAGATAGACGTAACAGCCGAGTGGCAATTGATAAGTTCGACTATGCCGTCGGAAACTGACAGGTCATTTGCTTACTCGGTTGTCACCGGGGACAAGGTAAACTGGGCAATACACACTTTCCAACCATTTAAGTCGCCAGGTATAGACGGCATCTTCCCAGGCCTTCTGCGTTGGGGTGAACCACACCTGAACGAGCGGCTAACTGCCGTTTTTAGGGCATGCCTAGCATTTCGCTATGTACCACTGATGTGGAGGGAGGTCAAAGTCCTCTTCATACCTAAACCAGGGAAAAGCGACTACACAGAAGCAAAGTCCTATAGACCGATCAGCTTAACATCCTTCCTATTAAAAACCCTGGAAAGACTCTGTGATCGGTACATTAGAGACAACACCCTGAAAACAACACCCTTGCACCCCCAACAACATGCATATAGTGCTGGTAAATCAACTGAATCCGCGCTGCATGTAGTTGTTAACAGAATTGAACGTGATATAATAAACAAAACACTCTGTCTTGCAGCTTTCATAGACATAGAGGGGGCTTTTGACAAGACAAGGTTTGACATCATTGACACAGCCTTACGAACACATGGGGTTAATCCAACGATGGTGGAGTGGATTATCAACATGCTTAGACTAAGAGCGGTACGTGTCGACTCACAGGGAGGAACCAGGGGAGTGGTGGCAAGAGGATGCCCACAGGGCGGCGTCTTGTCACCACTCCTTTGGAACCTAGTTGCAAATAACTTAATAACCAAGCTCAACGCCCAACGTTTCTTCACGGTGGGCTATGCAGACGACCTAGCCATACTCATATCAGGCCACTTTGCCAGTGTGGCCTGTAACATTATGAGCAATGCACTTAAGGTCGTAGAAGCGTGGTGTACAGAATACGGACTGACTGTAAATCCATCGAAAACTGAACTAGTAATGTTCACTAACAAACGGAATCTAGGGATATATAGGCTTCCTTTCTTATTTGACACTCAGTTGAGTCTATCCAGTGAAGTCAAATACTTAGGCATAACCCTAGATAACAAGTTAAACTGGTCAAAACACTTAGACAACAAAATAAAGAAGGCTACCATCTCTTTCTGGCAATGCCGTAGAATGCTAGGTAGAACGTGGGGACTCAACCCTAAAATAACCTTATGGCTCTACAACACCGTAATTAGGCCGTCACTAGTTTATGGTGCCCTAGTATGGTGGCCCAGAACTAAACAGATAACCACCATAAATCAGATGCAGAAGTTTCAGAGACTGGCATGTGTGGCGACAACAGGGAGTATGAGGACTGCCCCCACGGCAGCACTCGAGGCCCTTATCGGATTAACGCCCCTACACCTTCACGTGCAACAAGAGGCAGCTGCGGCTGCCTACAGACTCTGGGCTCTAAAACTTTGGGAACACAGTACACAGTCACACCACACCACTATCATAGAAGAGTATGCAAGTGGAAACCCACTACTTCTCTCTATGTACGATAGGGTACCCAAAAAACACCTATACTCTAAAAGCTACACTGTACAATTACACGAAGAGCCCAGTGATAGCTCAAATACCAAAGAGATAAGAATTTAAACAGACGGCTCCAAGATGGAAAAAGGAACCGGAGCTGGTACGTTTTCGGAAGACCTTAACATCCACAATACAATAGCCCTGGGTAAATATAACTCCATCTTCCAAGCGGAATGTATTGGCATAATCCAGGCTGCAAATGCAGTGCTACGGAGAAAGGTAAATGATTATAATATCAGAATCCTCTCAGATAGCGCTGCCGTACTACAAGCCCTGAACAGAAGAGAACACAACACAGGACTCACCATACAGTGTCACCATCTGTTGGAAGAAGTAAGTAAGTCCAACAGAGTCACTCTCCAATGGATAAAGGGACACAGCGGATCCAGGGGAAATGACGAAGCGGATGCCCTGGCGAGGAGAGGCTCGGAAATGCAACCAGCAGGACCGGAGCCAATTGTTCCCCTACCTTTTAGTCAACTTCGATCCTGGATCCGACAGAGAACTGGAGAACTACACCAAAGCTATTGGACAGGTACAAAAGACTGTAGACAGTCGAAGGAGGCCTTCCCGGTTCTTAACCAAAGATACTCCCGAAAACTACTAAATCTAAACCGCGACAAACTTCGACGAATCGTCGGTATTGTCACTGGTCACTGCTCACTTAATAAGCACCTTTTTACACTGGATATTACTGATAGCCCCCTTTGTAGGGGGTGCATGATAGCAGAAGAGACGGCCGCGCACGTACTTCTGGAGTGCAGCAGCGTGGCGTCTCAGAGACGACTACACCTCGGGGAGCCGAGGACGCCCAGGGAGGCCTGCGCCGACACTACCAAGCTGCTGGCTTTCCTGGAGGACATCGGATGGCTGGACTAAGCAGACGCCGTCCGTCACGCAAAAAGGGCCCATCAGCGGCCTAGTTGCGGAAACCAGTCCGCTCACCAAGTACCAAGTACCAAGTATGGCCTTCGTCGATTACGAGAAGGCCTTCGACAGTGTCAGACATTGGGCCGTGTTTCACGTTCTTTATCGCTGTAACATCGACTCTCGGTACATCGATGTGCTCAAGGAGTTGTATTCGTCAGCCACATTACAGGTCCGAATGCATGATTTAACCAACCCTGTGTCGATCAAAAGGGAAGATAGGCAGCGAGACATCATTTCACCAAAACTTTTTACTGCTGTCCTAGAGGACATCGTACAAAAAATAGATTGGGAAAACAGTGGTATCAATGTTATCGGTGTCTTCTTGTCTCATTTAAGGTTTGCTAACAATCTGGTTACTTTTGCAAAAAACTTCGACCATCTCTAATAAATGCTTCAACAACTTTATGATGCTTCTTTGCAAGTGGGCCTTAGCATGAATATGTCAAAGACGAAAGTTATGACAAACATCTCTAACATCGCAAGTTCAAATGTCACAGTTCGAAATGAAATTTTAATGTTAGAGATTGTAGACCAATACAAATATCTTAAACATATTCTATCCTGTGGTAAATAACATCAACAGAAAGTGATCGTCAGAAGAATTCAGCTAGGATGGGCTGCGTTTTGTAAATTGGATGACATTCTAAAGTCAGCTGAAATTCCACAATGTCTGAAAACCCGGCAATCAATGTGTTTTGCCCGGTTCTATATTTTGTCTCCGAAATTTTATATCCCTAATATAATAATCCATAAAGTTTATTTTCATAATCATCAAATGCTCCAATAATCATAATCTATAATATATGGAGACAAATACAAAAAAAAATAATACAAATACAAAAAAAAATTAAATGGGGCTTACACTAAGTGGTGCCCTGTTCCTGTGTTAGTTTTCACTGTGTTACAGGATAACAGTACTCTATTCCCTATAATAGATCCATAACATTAGAATAATAGAAAATTTTCCTTTACTAGTTGACTTATTAACTATTAATTATTTTATCTTATACTAATAATTAACAACAACCAACATAATAAAAACTATCTAGAACTTATGCCAACACTATCGGTTTCTCCGATTTCGGATAAATTGTGTGGGTTTAGTTATTTATTTATTATTTTTATTTAACCGTATCTATTTATGAATCTGTTGTTTATATAAGAGTTTATTTATGTTTATCAACACAGTGATGTCACCCAACCAGGAACAGTCTGAAAATTAGCGTTGCCCTGTAGTTGGTGTAGGGCAAGCACCAACGCAGATATCTAGCCCTCTGTCGACGACTTCATGACAACTATAATATAGTAAATCTGTTATTTATTATTGTTTAGTAAATGGTCTAAGTAAAGCTCTGTTTAATTTTGATTGATAAATCCTTTTTTTGTTTTTTTTTTGTGTAGCTAGGTAAGCTAATTTGTTTTATTTTTTTTCTTAACTCCTCTGTGTCGCTTTGTTGTCTCATGTTATAACTTTAATCTGTAAGTATGTATGTATTTTGTGCTGTGTGCAGCATTTATTTGGTATGTATGTATATTTCTAATATAGTTTCAACTAATATCAGTATCCATAATGATTACATTCCGTAAAGTTCGCATTATGTAAACAAATACATAACATTATTAACTCATAAACATTATTCTCATAATTATAATTTCCATGTTCATAATATTTTGTTGGCGGCCACTACAGCTGCAGTTTTTACTAGCCTTTTATTCCCCCACCTACTTTATATAGCCAGCAACGCCGTGTTGCCTTTTAGAAATTGGACACTGGCAAAAAAATCTAAAAAATAATAACTTAATTACATGGTCTGTTCTTCTTGGTTCTGTTAAAGGCAGAGTTTTTGGTTGGTTATAAAATAAACCCAATAACCTACTGTCTCTCCATCGCGGTTCTGTCACAGGCAGTGTTTTCGGATGGTTATAAAAGAACTTCTTGTACGCCTATATACGTCGTCTCGTCAAGCCTTTGAAACTAGATGAACTGAAATAAATTATAATTATCTTCTCTTAAAAAATCTATGTGGTCCTATTAGTCGAGACATGGATAAAACCTGAAGAGGAAGCCCAAAGAATAAAACTACAGTACTACATCCACTATTATAATTTCAGAACTCACTCAAGATGCGGTGGAGTTTCCATTTTCGTTCACAATGACTTGAAACACCTCTTTAAAGACGGAAAATGTGAAGAAGACAACCATTTCCTATGGGTACATCTTGAAAGGTTCTCCCTAGACATTGAAGCTATTTACAAGCCAGAAAGGAAAAATCAAAATAACTTTGCAAGACTTTTTCTGAGTCTCTCCTGAATCATAAACGTGCAATTGTCTTTGGTGATCTAAATTTTTATTTACTTAAGAAGATAGGCCTGTGAAAGAGTAAAAATAACAATAACCGAAAGCGGATATACAATTTTGAATAAACTGAATGCTAAATTTTGCACACGAGAGACCTCAAGCTCAAAAACGATCAATAGACCACATATGTACCAATATCAAGGAACAAAATTTTTACTTTGCAGTAAAGTTATAGAATCAGCCTTATTAGATCATAAACAGATATATTTTGAAACAAAACAATACAGATCAAAACCAACAGAGAGAAGACAATACGAGGCAATTCACTACCAAAATCTATACAATATGATGGAAACTAAAGACAACACAAAAAGTGACTACCTACAATTGGAAGAGACATTGAAAACAGCTAATAGACAAACCAAAATTATGATCATCAAATAATGATCCCCTTAAAAAGAGGCGTAATACACGGAGACGTAATCTCTCTGAAACTGTTTACGACCGCTTTGGAAGATGCCTTCAAGCTCTTGGAATGAAAAGGGCTGGGCATCAATATTAACGGCAAATACATAACTCACTTTCGGTTTGCCGACGACATCGTGGTCATGGCAAAGTCGCCATTATCTTCAACTCAGCCGAAGGACGTCCACTGCTGTAGAAAGGCCTCCGTCCAGAATCAAGTATCTAATCATGAGAGGTTGCCATACTCGCCACGTTTGCGAGTAGGCGAGCACAGTGCGGAATGTTGATACAGTGAACGACGCTGCTGCACATATCCAGGATCCCACATCTCCCCTAGCAGATTCTCACTGCATCCACGTGCAAGAGAGGAGACTAATTAATGGAGCCATGCAACTAAATTCAAGTTAATTAAAGCAACGCAACATTTAGGTATTCAGGTTTCAAAATACATAGAACTTCAGGATTCTACGGAAAAGATCCCATCGAAATAACTGTTTAATTTACACAGGAAATGTTTATTATCTTTAGGGAAATTTAACAGAATCGTGACTGGAATGGCGAACGGTCCATCATTCCCCGTCTGCTCGCCCTAAAACACATTGTTAGATGCGAAATTCAATGGTAATTTAATTTTCGAAGTTATTTTACTAAGACATTAGTTTATTTGCTACAGATCACACAAACAACATTATAAAATGCAAACAATCTTTTATAAATTAGGTTATAAAAGACAATCATCATTATCATCATTTCATCCATAAAACGTTCACTAGTGAAGAATGGCCTCCCTTATAGAACTCCATGAGGGGTAGTTGCCATATTTACTACGCTTGGCAGGTGGGTTGGCGAGCGCAGTACGGGATGTTGATACACAGAGAGACACTGCTGCCAATCTTCCGGAGGTATTCCTTAGCAGGTTCTTACTGCACCTACGGGCATGAAAGGAGGAGCAACATTGTACTACCGGCACCTCACGGCGATAAAAAACAATACACGAAATGAAATTTCGTGTAATTTTTAAACAAATACGAAAATATTTTTTTTGACAAAAACTCAATCCGTTTTTACAAACAAACTTTCGGCTGTATAATATTGGCAGATTAGTGAAATGTAGAATTATGTGTCCCGACCTGTGGTCCCGACATAGCATTGTGTTCACTGTGTTAACAGTAAACGCTATTATTCTGCCGTATTAATCGGTAGAACAACGCCAACGAGCCTACGTTGACGAAATTTTAATTTTTAGGGTTCCGTACCCAAAGTGTAAAAAAGGGACCCTATTACAAAGACTCCCATGTCTGTCTGTCTGTCTGTCTCATGAACCGTGATAGCTAGATAGTTAAAAATTTTACAAGGGATATATTTTTGTTGCCGCTATAGCAACAAATTCTAAAAACAGAATAAAATAAATATTTAAGGGCCCATACAATCCCATACAACAAATTTCATTTTTTGCCGTTTATTGATCAATATTAATTACGGCAACAGGTAGACGCTTGAAATATTTACAAAATATTTACTTGTATATTTACATTAAAAACAAATATATCTATTCATCTATCTAATCAGCCGGTAACACCCATTGCTGAGTAAAGGACTCTTCTCTTATACGCCACTCCTGGCGGTCTTGTGCCAGCCGGATCCACTGTTCCCCCACTGCCTTAACAATATCATCCGACCAGCGAGCAGGTGGTCTGCCCGCTCTTATACGCCACTCCTGGCGGTCTTGTGCCAGCCGCATCCACTGTTCCCCCACTGCCTTAACAATATCATCCGACCAGCGAGCAGGTGGTCTGCCCCGCTCTTATACGCCACTCCTGGCGGTCTTGTGCCAGCCACATCCACTGTTCACCCACTGCCTTAACAATATTATCCGACCAGCGAGCAGGTGGTCTGCCCCGCTCTTATACGCCACTCCTGGCGGTCTTGTGCCAGCCGCATCCACTGTTCCCCCACTGCCTTAACAATATCATCCGACCAGCGAGCAGGTGGTCTGCCCCGCTCTTATACGCCACTCCTGGCGGTCTTGTGCCAGCCGCATCCACTGTTCCCCCACTGCCTTAACAATATTATCCGACCAGCGAGCAGGTGGTCTGCCGCGAGGCCGCCGCATTGCTCTTGACCTACACTCGGTGGCTGCTTTGGTCCATCTTTGATTTTCCCGCCGCGCCAAGTGTCCCACCCAATTTCCACTTAAGCCTAGAAATCCGAAACATCTTCGACCTTCGTGCGGAAAATAAAATAAGTATTTGATGGGGGCTCCCATATAATTTTTTTTTGTTGATTTTGCTCGATATTAATAATGGCAACAGACGCTTGAAATATTCACAGAATAATTATATTTCACTTGTTTTGCCATATTATGGTACGAAAGCCTACGTGCGCGAGTCCGACATGCACTTGGCCGATTTTTAGACCATCATGTACATTAACAGCCATGAGTGCCGGCACCTCACGGCTCATAGGTTGGGTATCTTCTAGTGCTATATCTATATTAGTAGGAATAATAAATAACTATCTTTAGGAAAAAAAAAAGAGCTCTTACCGTTGTAAGCGACTGGGTTTTCTTTCATAGATATTTTTTTTGCTGTGGTAGTAGAATGTTGCCCCTCCTATGATTATATTAATTGGATATGCCCAAAAATAATATGTTTTTAATAATCGTATTCGTTTTATTCTTTTTGTATTGAAATTTGGTTTCACCTCGGTCGCCCACATAAAACGGAGAGACATTACCGGTTTTTTATTGTAATCGCTCAATAAAACTGCAGTTTAAATAAACTGCCCGCAAAATTAGGCTTTGTTTCGGTTAACGTGTACAGATGAAGTATCTTTATTTGTATTTTTATGGTTATGGCACTTTTTCCTCAGAGTTCGTGAAAGGGAAAATCTCAGATGAACAGAATGCGCAAAGCCCTTAAATTTTACAAGCTTTATTATTTTGCTTTATCATTATTACAAATTTCTTAGCACTTTAATGGTTTTCAAAAGTTTAAAGAAAAAAGTTTTTTTTTATTATTATATTCGATTAAAAATACAAGACAAGCTGAAGCCACACTTGATGTTAAGCTATAACAATAATAACAACAAACGTGGTGATCATGTTCACTTAGCACGTGACCAACGCTGCTTTGCGCAGCGCGCTTCACCCTGAGACATAAAGGAGTAAGCCCTCTTATTTAATACATACATACATATAATCACGCCTCTTTCTCTTAAGGGGAGGCAGAGACCACTTGTTTCCACTTGCTACGATCCTTACATACTTGTTTCGCTTCGTCCACTTTTATTTTTCCCTCCATACATGCTCTTCGGATTAGGGTACTCTTAACCTGGCCTTTTTTCAAGACGTCCCTGATTTGGTCTCGAAACGTCCGCCTAGATCTACCCCTTCCAACACTTTCATTCACACTCGCCTTAAACACTTTTTTCGTCAATCGTTCTTCATTCATTCTCTCGACATGGCCAAACCATCTCAGCATACCTTTCTCAATTTTTGTCACTACATCTTCTTTCAGACCACGACGTTTCCTTATCTTACTACTTATCCTGTCACTCAGTTTAACTCCTAGTTCATAGTTCATAGTTCTTTATTAATAACTTATACACGTTACAGGTCACTTAATCATAAATATGTTAACAAAATATTAATAATTATTACATTCAAATTAAACAAAAAAAAACATAAATTATTAAATTAAAATTAATCACTTTATAATTAAACATCATCATAATCAAATCACACATTTTAAATTCATAAACTCATTAACATTATAAATAGATCGCGTAATCAGCGTAATCTCCTATCATACTTTTTAACGCTCTCATCTCAACTGCATTTAATTAATGGAATCAGGCGTTACTTTGCGGAAATCCATGACAATAAAATGCAATAAAAATATTGAGTTTTAATTCCGCTTATGCTGAGATGCAGGAGCACCGCCCTCCCGCCCGCTAATTATGCGCATGCAGGGAGAACTAGCTTGTCAGTGCAGCATGCATACCCAAACCTATACGACGACACGTGTTTCGCTTCTCCGCGAGGCATCATCAGGTGCTGTAGGTGTTGACTGGTCGGCCGCCGGAACGAAAGTGAAGGAAAAGTCACTTTCGTTCCGGCGGCCGACCAGTCAACACCTACAGCGTTCACCTTGCTTCTCTTGTTTCTTCTGCCATGGCCAACTTTCACTTCCGTACATGAGTGTCGGAACCAACACACCCTCATGCACAGCCAAACGAGCTTTGTTAGACACCTTCCGACTGTTCATAAAGGAGTGCAAAGCTCCATTCGCCATGTTTCCTGCATTCACTCTTCTTTTAATATCACTCTCACACTTTTCATCTCTTGTAAACTTTGACCCCAGATACACAAAGTCATTCACGCTTCTTCTTCTTCTTTTTCTTCTTCTCCTTATCCTCCTTCTCCTTCTCCTCCTTCTTCTTCTTCTTCCTCTTCTTCTTCTTCTTCTTCCTCCTCTTCTTCTTCCTCCTCCTCTTCTTCTTCTTCTTTTTCTTCTGCTTCTTCTTATTCTTCTTCTTCTTCCTCCTCTTCTTCTTCCTCTTATTCTTTTTCTTCTTCCTATTCTTCTTCTTCCTCTTCTTCTTCTACCTCTTCTTCTTCTTCCTCTTCCTCTTCTTTCTCGTCTTCCTCTTCCTCTTCATCATCTTCTTCTTCCTCTTCCTCTTCTTCCTCCTCTTCTTCTTCTTCTTCCTCTTCTTCTTCTTCCTCTTCTTCCTCTTCCTCTTCTTCCTATTCCTCTTCTTCCTATTCCTCTTCTTCCTATTCCTCTTCTTCCTATTCCTCTTCTTCCTATTCCTCTTCTTCCTATTCCTCTTCTTCCTCTTCATCTTCCTCTTCCTCTTCCTCCTCTTCTTCTTTTTCTTCGTCCTCCTCTTCTTCTTTTTCTTCTTTTTCTTCTTCTTCTTCTTCTTTTTCTTCTTCGTCTTCTTCTTCTTCTTCTTCCTCCTCTTCCTCCTCTTCTTCTTCCTCTTATTCTTTTCCCTCTTCCTCTTCTTCCTCTTCTTCTCTTCTTCTGCTTCTTCTTCTTCTGCTTCTTCTTCCTCTTCCTCTTCTTCTTCTTCCTCATCTTCCTCTTCTTCTTCTTCTTCCTCTTCTTCTTCTTCCTCTCATTCTTTTTCTTCTTCCTCTTCTTCTTCTTCTTCCTCTTCTTCTTCTTCTTCCTCTTCTTCTTCTTCCTCCTCTTCTTCTTCTTTTTCTTCTGCTTCTTCTTATTCTGCTTCTTCTTCTTATGCTGCTGCTTCTTCTTCTTCTTCTTCTTCTTCTTGTGCGTGGAAAGGCGGAATCTGGCCCTCAGGATCGGGCAGGATCTCTCTCTGCCCAGCATAGTTGCGACTATGCTGGCAGATGAGACGGCGTGGAAGGCGGTGGCCTCTTTCTGTGAGACCGTACACTGAAAAAAAAACTTGATAACATTGATAAAAAAAATGTTTGCAGCTATCAAGGAACTTGTTTATATACGAGCACATAAAGTAATACGATTATGGCAATAAAGTTATGTTGAATAAGCAACAGACAAGTTGTCTTGATGATATCAAACAAAGTAATTGTCAATACAATAAATTTTGGTTAATATTCCAATGATGTATGTTGATTGAATTTACAACGAACGTGGTAATGGTTATCAAGTATTTTAGTAGTTTTAGTAATGTGTATGCTTAATTTTATAAAGTAAAGTTATATATAATATAGCGGGTGTGAGCGGGATTTCGTCAAACGAGAGGGCATGAAGATGGAATAAAGAACATAATAATCAAATAAACCAAATTTAACTACAGAGGGTGTCTCAACTTTCAATACGCTGCTAGTCCAAACAAGGGTGAAGCTAGGTACGCGCCGCTCTTAGGAGTGGTAGTTGTTTATGGTCAAATCACAAAAAGTTAGACCCGAGACCTAAGTAAATGGGTGAAACACTTCGATAGCGCGTTCTAATTTTTCTAGTTGCGACATCTAGTTCTGTTAAATGTAAACACTGAGAGGTAGGGATCTCTACAATCAATGGACCTGATTACTGTGTATTGGTAACTTGATTAATTTGATTCTGTTCGATACTCGAATCAAATATTTGTATGTTTACATTTACAATAAAACCATGTTTACAATAACATAATCATGATATCTTAATTCCTTTTATGAAGTGAATGTTATAGAAAAGTTGATCATTTCACCTTTATTGTGACAATAAATAGTGATTAATCTAGTTTTATAAGTTTTTGATTGTTTCATTCATTTTTTTTCTATTAAGTAAAATGTCATGCTTGATTGGCTGGATTTTTTTCAGTGTAATGGTTCGGAAAGAGGCCGCGGAGCGGGATCGCGAGAGGGCTGATCCCGCTCGTAGAAGGCGGCGGCGGGGTGCAGGCAACGGCCGCCCCGCACCGCCTGCCCCGTGAGGCTACGGCGTCATGGGGCTGCGGCATCTGGGTCCGTAGGGTAGTCAGAGTGAGGGCTTTGGACTATCCCAGTCGGACCCAGGGATGGTGCATGATATGGCTATGCACCATCGTAAGTTCCGCGAGACGTAAGGGGCGTTAGTTGTGGACGCCCCCGGGACGTGCTCAGGCAAGGTGCTATAGGGGCTCCGGAGTGTTCTTTATGAGAAACCGGAGCCCCTATTGCACCGAGGCCGGCCATCGGGGTGGTCTTAGTGAGCCATCAGGAGACAACCTCACATAACCATGCTGTGCCCTTTACGCAGCATGGTAGTGATTTGAAGGGTTATTCATCACCACAAAAGTGCTTTAATGGTAACCTCAGTAAGTACTTCGCAAGATCTATATCTTCTTGCAATTACATACTCACAAGCAAATTATACGTAAAACTTTTGCGGGAGGTGCTACAATGTGTCTCAAGTTGGTTCCGTCGATTTATGGCCACAGATATGCGGTACAAAGTTTCGCGCAAATTTCCGGCAATGCTATTCTTTATTTGGACTGGAAATAAATAAAATAGAATATTTATTTTTTATTCATTTTTATTTCAACAACAGCAGATAGATGGATTGTGTTAGCGTTGTGAAACAAATTAAAGAAAACCTGTAACAATATAGGATTTCCCTACGTGTTTGGTCCTGCGTGTTCCCATTCGAAGCATGGTTTGGTTATAACGTGAAAAAAGTGTTAGAAAATTATGACTATTCTATTGACAGTTCATGTAATTTTTTTATAAACATTGTGGTAACGTTATTAAAGTTAACTGTTTATAATACAATCAACCTTTAATGATAGTGCTATTAGATCAGAAGTGACAACAGAACCTTATAATGAACATGAATTATCATTCATACAGAATCATTATAATGAACGTTACCAAGCGGCGTCGTTGACGCCGTTTGGTAATGTTCAGCATACAGTACAACAGTACATATACATTGTGCAGTATACGAGGCGATTACTCTGTACAGTGTTTTAATAAAAACACATACTATTGATCCTGTGATGGGTTTATAGAGACACCGAATTCAGGTCAGTAGTTAATTATGTACGCAATTATAATTAAGAGTATATAAATGAGTCAAGATTGCTTTTTGCTTTGCTTTCTTGTATTTACTTATTGTATATAACCTTATTCAAAGAAAATCAGTACACTATGAGATAATGTTCTGATGACCATCTCAAATAACCTGACAGAACTTTTTATCTATCAACATTTGAACAGAGATATTGACATTGTTCCTTCGACGAGGAGAGGAAAGAACAGGTCAATACGTCTGAAGCTAACTAAGCCGCGGGTTTCCTCACGATGTTTCCTTCACCGTTAAGCACGTGTTAAATGTGAACTTACACTTTTCAAGAAAGAAAAATTCATTGGTTCACGGCCGGTATCGAACCCACGACCTTCGATCAAAAGTCGGCGGTACGTACCATTCGGCCAACACGGCTATACTAATGTATAACATATTCCTGTAAGAGCCTTAAATTTTATAATTTCCTGCATTATCTTTAATAATGCAGATTCATAAATGCTTACTTCAAACAATAATATAATAACTTTGCAACAAAAATATAATAATCAGATTTATGTAGGTATTTTTTTATTTATTTATTTATTTATAAATTCTTTATTGCACAAAATTTTAACAAAGATGCACAACATAATGCCGTAAGCATTTTCTTCCTGTCAAGCAAATATTGTAGGAATATCAACTTGGCGTGCATAAAGAAACAGATAACAACTTAACTTATTGCCATTTAACCTAAATTTAGCATCTACAAGTCTTATGTATCTGCTCTGTATGTAATTTATTATTTGTGTATATATATTTAAGTAGGTATTTTCTGTTGTTTGGTCTTGTTTAAGTTATTTTACTATATTATATATATTTTTTAATTATCTTTTAACTTATGTGTGTACACACTATTCATAGCATTTTAATATCTTCTCTCTGTATCCAAAGGTTTGCTGTAAGAAAACTCTTTCAGGGTTAAGCTCGCTTTTGTACATCACCATTATGTATCCTTTTTTTTGTTTGGATGTTTTGCTTTTGTGTACAATAAAGAATTCAAGACTTTAAGACCTTCTACTTTGTCTATATGTAAGAGTTAAGGCCAATGTTTGAGTGAAATAAATAAGTCCCCTGTGTCTACTATGAAAGCAATATGTAAATAGAATGCTAAAATAATAATAAAATATTGGAATTGATTATAAATCTACCAAATGGAGTGAACTACAAATAATTTTCTAAGCACTGCCTGGTGGAATAATTCTTAAAAAATGTATTCTTCCCTGCGGGTGGTGCTGGCTTGATAGTTTTTCAATATTTCACGTAAATACGCAAATGGTAGTTTTCAGAGTCGGAGGCCAAGGGGATAACTAGGGTTAGCAGGCAGAATTTTTGTAGGTCTGACTTCATCTGAAAACTAACGTGGAAGAAATAACTACATAAAATTTAGAGAGTTCTTCTGTTGAAAACAATAAACGCGGATCGTAAAAGAAGCTCGACTGTTAGAACACGCAGGTATAACATCATTGTTCCACAAATAAAGACTTACTGTAAAGTCAAACATCTTCTTAAGAACGCCAGAAACATTAACTTGCAAGAGTGAAATACATGGTATAATATCAATTACAGGAATACATAATATTTAATTACCTGACGACGCACTAGATTCATAAAACTCAACACGTCAACACCCTATTAAGATATTGAAGATCTGATAAAAAATTTAAAACGCGAGCAAGTCCAATAAAGTTTGTTAAGATAAAAGTTTAGCAAAATTTTCGAGCAACGTTGCGTGTTATGCTTTATTTGGACTGGAAATAAATAAAATAAGGAAAATAGAAACAAAGGGTAGGAATCCCAGTTAAGAATTTCTAATAAATAGATGCGAAAGAATGAGCGAAACAAAGGGTAAAGGATAACGCTGAATTTCCCTAATAAAATTAACTCTTTGGACGTGACAAAATAACGATGATCACACTGATACAACGTTCTTATATATTCTAAGAGCTATAAATAGGTTTATAAAAATAGTTATAGTTCAATTCAGAAAAAACCTAGCTGTTCCCTGTGGCTTCGCCTGTGAGGACTACAGAATTAGGCTCCGAGAAACCGTGAAACCAAACCATTAAATAGTAATACGTGGTCGTGAAAGTCGTATTATATTTATTAAATGATGTCAAGCCACGATAATTTCAATTCAGAGAGTGTCATTTCCAAAATAACTATCGAAGTGCTCATCTCACTAATATTATAAACTGATAGTTTTTTTGTATAAATTTATGTTTATACCCTCTTCACGCAAAAACTACGGTACCGAGTTTTTGCTTTTTAGCTAAAACTTTGGACAGGTATAGACGTAAGTAAAGACATATTAACACATAGGCTACTTTTATCCCAAAAATTATTTCACTTATAGGTACATAAGATTTAATCAGGTTTTTTTGTCAGATAATATGTAATTTGGCACATGTACAGATGTTGAACAAAATTGCGACATAGGGCAATTTTTGTCCAAAAAAATTATTTTCATTATAACTTTATCAAATATCGTAAATTATAGTATTCATATTAAATATCGGGAATGTCCACGTACTTGTTAAATTCAATGATAGCGACCCATCGGGATCTCCCGGTATTTATGTGATGCCCTGCGATTGTGGCAAATGTTATGTTGAATTTCCTTTTTATATACATTTTTTATTTTTTCATATTGCAGATATAGGTACCTTTGTTTGACCACAGCCTCACCTGATGGTAAGCGACAATGTGACCGACGATGGATCTTAGAACTCTAGGAGTCTCCTAGACCATCAAAGGTATATCTTCAATATAAAACAATAAAAAATAAGTATGTCGTGATCCATGTCGATGGCTTTGTCCAGCAGTGGACGTTCTACGGCTGAGATGATGATGATGATGATGAAACTTTCAAATTCAAGTCACTAAAGTGAAGCAGCGGGCAGTAGCTAGACATCAACTAGGAGTACCTCCATCAAACATCTTATTAAATTTTCGGTTCATAGCGGGTTCATCGCGGGTATTCTAGGAGCGAACTACTAATTAATTTAGTCAGCGTTTGTGAACTACACATTGCAGAATAGAGGTTCCCACCTCTAGGTACTTTTGTTAATAAATTACTAAATTGAACCTGAGCTTCTAACAAAGGATAATATGAGAAGTCCTACTTTTGTTAAATCTAAGAGCTTTGTAAAAAAACATAGAAATAACTGCCTCCTTCCTCTCCTACCCGTAGATATAGGAAGAAATGGTAGCAGCGTTATTCCGTGTATCAACGTTCCATACTGCGCTTGCCAACCCTCCTGCCAAGCGTGGCGAGTATGGCAACAATCCCCTCATGATCTTGGCGATGTATGAGGGAGGCCTATGTCCAGCAGTGGACGTGGACGGCAGTCCTACGGCTGTAATGAACCCTTTAATGATCACTCGAATGTGGCAAAATAGGTGCTATCTCAGCTTAATGCTGCTTCTTTGGAAGCAGTGCTGGTTTACTGATAATGATAGTCGTAATCATATTTGATTCAAAATATTTCCAGTTCCATCTAGTTATTTTTGACGTAAACGGTTTGGTACGCTTTTTCTAACAAACTACCATCCCCTAGTTAAGGGGTTATGTATTAAGGTAAAAGTCTTTAGTTTTAGAATTTTTCTGTTGTTTGTATACTAATACTAGCTTAATTTTTTTAAAGGTTCAGTGTTCATGTTCAGCGATTAATTAATAATGTAGTAGTAGTAACTTACCAACTACTACACTTTATAATTATGTGAAATCATATTAGATAATTCCGTGGGGTGCTGGCAGAAGAATGTTGCCTCTCCTCTCTTGTCCATGCACGCAGTAAGAATCTGCCAAGGGATACCTCCGGAAGATGGCAGCGTCTTTTCGTGTAACAACATAAAGCACTGCGGTCGCCAAACCGCCTGCCAAGCGTGGTGAGTTTGGCAACAACCCCTCATGATCAGTACTTCCCGATCAATGAGGGCCTTCGCGCAGCAGTGGACGTCTTACGGCTGAGATGGTGATGATGATATTAGATAAAGTTAAACCGATAGTAAATTAACGTGTGTGTCAATAATTTACAAAATAACAGCACAATTCAATTGAATAAAACGTCTTATTTGAATTTTGTTTTGTAAATTGGCGCTTCTATAATTCTTCTAGCGAACATATTGTTTCCTGCCTAAAATTATAAAGCAAAATATCCTTTTACCCAGGATAGCTCGTTTCGAATCCCGTATATCTAAGCAGCAATGAATTTTGTATACTGCACACGTAGCTGCACCAACGGCGTCTGAAAGCAAATAAATTCCACGATTTGTGGTTGGAAGGCTTCCAGGGCTGTGTTGTGTTCTACTCCGAATGTTAGTCAAACAGGGGTGCTGATAGACGTTACGCTGATCACTTTGGTGCCAGACGTTTAGTAAGAGACGGTGTCTGAATAACTCATCATCATCATCATCTCAGCGGTAGTACATCCACCGCCGGACAATGTTTATTAATTACACGAAATTATTATTACACGAAAATCATAACAACCTCTCTAATTGGCGTAGTTTTTTTAGAAATCATCAAAAGTGTACAAAATTTACATAAATTCCTCTAAAAGACGCGAGATGGCGCTGTCAAGGTTCTCCAACAAATATAAACCGCCTTTATCTTATATTATATTGTAGGATGAGATAGAACCCTTGCTGCGCAAGTCCGACTCGCTCTTGCCCGGATTTATTTAAATGTTGTAACCGTCATTACAATTTTAATTGATTATAAGATAGTTATAAAATTCAAGGATGTTACGCAAAATTAAATTCAGCTTCAAATTCCATCGTATAGTTTAGCTTTATCTAATGTTTTCACAATTGTTTTGATAAATTTCTCATTTCCCGCAAATAGATAATTAATTAAAAAACGCAATAAGGGCCTCTGGAAAAATCCATTGAAATTATGGATAGAAAATTATTACGGAAATCGTTTGTATCAAACCCTTGGGCATAATGAACGTTCCTTTATTAAATGGTGAAACAGATTAGCATAGACAATACAATTCAATTTCAAGTAATCAGAAACCCAACACAACTAAAAAACCAGCAACCTAGCTTTGCAATTTTATTTATTTTAACATATTCTCATATTATTGTTTTATAATTATATTTATTAAGAAAAGAAAGTCGTGTTAGTTTTATATTTATAACTCAAGAACCTATTTGGCTGAAAATTGGGGTGGTAGCCTAAAACCAGGTGTCGGACATAGTCTACTTCGTTGCGTAAATTAAATAAGAAAGGGTTAAAATATGGGATGAAATTTCGTTGAAATCGTTACTTTTCACTAGAGAAACTTAAAATTTTGCACATACATAATTGGAAATAAAAAAATAATGAATCTGTGTATCAGAATTTCTCATAAATCATCCCCTAAGATATAGAGGATGAAAATTTGGTGGGGAATATTTTTTTTTCACTTCCTTTAGGTACGTAAAATTTCACATTTATGTGCAAGATATTTACCAAATTTATTGAACACATGTTTTAGCGATAGTTGAAGCGTAGTTGTAGGGTAGTTGTAGGGTGGTTGTAGGGTAAGTTGTAGGAATGTTGTAAGTAGTGGTTGTAGTAGGTGCGAAACCACAGTGATACGAAGTTCGCCGAGAGAGCTTGTTTATATTTTATAAGGAAATAATATATATATTATTTCCTTGACATGTATGTAAACTTTTACATGACATTTTTTATTTCAGATTATTTTTGTTGAAGTTTGGCGTATATCCCTATAATAAAATTTGCACTTAACTTTTGTCAGCGTTATAAATTTTTTGATGCTAATGGTGTTAGCTTTGTTGGTGTAAATTTTCAATAAATAAATAAATAGATATCTCTACTACCATTTAAATGACGTCAATCACACCCTGCGGAAGCCAATACAAAAGTAGAAAAGCAGACCATATTGATGAAAAAAATCAAAAAAGGAATACGGAGCACTCACATGTTTGTCTTCATAAATCGATGATGTTGCAGCACAAGACAACTGTGTCTGTGTCAAAGGGTGGGCCTACATCTGTGTTATCCTTGCAAGTTTGCAATCGGGGCTTAGACTTGTAGTTGGAGACGGAAGACCGAGTTTATACAGTACAGAGTACCGCCAGTACAAAACGATGATAGAAAATGCTCGCTGAATTAATATTTAGGATTAAATACCTATTAACGATTTGTGTAAAACAAATTATATAATACAACAATTAACTTTCTATTAAGCTAGATATTATATACTATTGAATCATACAAAAAAAAGTTACGACACCTTTTTTAAATAATACTGGAGTCAGGACACATTTCTTATGTTTGCGATTTTATTTAGCACACCTTTTAGTAAGCTACAAAAATAAGTATATTTAAGTGTCCGAGGTAGCTCACAGTACAAAATATCACAAAGAAATAAGTCTGACTAAAATTTTTACTTGTCTCTAGCCGGACGAAGATTTTTTTTCTTTTGGACTTCATCGAAAGAAGTTGATCGCTCGTTCTAAGTTCGTGGCGAACAACTAGTCTATAAGAAAGAAAGAAAGAAAGAAAGAAAAAACATTTATTTCTGACACAATCACAATATACACAAATAAACAATCTAAAACATTTATATTGTGCCACAAATAGGCGCCCAACTCAGCATTTGTTTATAATGAGTGTGAATGAGAATCTGACGAGTGATGGGGTGGAATGGAAGAAAAACATATATTGTGCCAACCCCACCTAGGTGGGATAAAGGCAGGAAAGAGCTAGAATAGATGAGAAAGGCCTTAATTTTGTTGACTGTGGGTAATGGCACGAACACCTAAGAGACGTTTTTCCCAGCTGTGGGAGAAGTTAGGCTGCGGGTGATAATGAGTTGTAGGCGAGCGGAGAACAAACGATGTACTGCAATTATAAAGACCTTTCCTCTTGTACTAGATAAAAACAGTGTTACAGCAAGGTCTGTCAAACCATGTGCTCAAATAAAAACTCAAACTCAACACAGAGGTCGTACAGACATTAAACATAAATATAGCGCTGTGATGCGTGTTAAAAAATTGCGGTAACTAAATAAATTGCGGTGAACTAAAAGTGTTTCTTAATCGAGAAAATTAAGCTTTTGCTGATACTTTCAGCGATTAAACAATGTATTTTGTGAAGTTTAAACAATAGGTTTCAATATAAAACAACTTTGAACAACCAAATAACGATCTGTGGGCTTTTAATGTTGAAGGTAGCTGTCGATATTATATAACAGAGGCTTATTCACTTCCAAGGTCAACGCTCTTTAAATGTGAGATTTAATTTTGTGGGTAAAAGCATTTTTTTTCAGGTAATGCAGTCGTAAAAAGTCCGTGTTGGAAGGTCCTGAACTCTAATGTTTTTATTCTTGGTAATTATATCTATGTGTACATTTAAGAGATGATTATAGGTGAAGGAAAAAAATATGGAGAAACCCGCTAATAATTAAGACGTATTGATATGATATAGGAAAAGATAAGATAAGAAAAGATAAGATAAGAAACCGTTTATTTGCACTAAAGTCATAAAAACGATATTTCTTCACATTAAATTATTATTACCTTAAGTTTACATTGGCACTTATTCTTTATAATTATATTTTTACTGTACTTTAATGTGAAGCTGATCCTGAGAGTTTGAAAAATGAAACATTGACCTTTGGAATGACGTACCAGCGTGATTTTGCTGTGCAGTTGCAATGAAATGCGGCTTCATGGCAAAATGTCGCGCTGCGTGGTAAGTCTTTTCGGAACCATCATCGAGTTAAGACCTGGTTATACATTTAAATTGAAACGCTGTAACTAAGGACTTGTAGTGTAAATAGGTATTTGATATTTTCTTGTCTATTAATAATTCTTTATATATAAGTGCACTCTAACAATATAGACAGATTTTATTGCTGCACGCATGTCTAGGATATTATTTGATGGACCTTCACTATACACCTGGCTTTTATTCTAATATTAGTCAGTAAAAGAACAGAAACATTACATTTGTATTAATTATGATGATGACGAGTTCTTACGTTTATACTATTGCTTTGACACTCCAGGTTGCCAAGGGCGTTAACACGCACGCTCAAGCGGAATCGTGCGGTGAAATTGCCCTGAGATAGGTTAAGTGATCCATGCGCATCATCCATTCGAGTACATACCTACATATACCAAACGTTTGTACAACTACTGTTCATCATCTTCATTTTAGCCGTAAAACGTCCACTACTGAACTAAGGCCTCCCTCATGGATCTCCATGAGGGGTAGTTGTCACCACGCTTGGCAGGCGGGTTGGTGAGCGCAGTATGGGATGTTGATATACGGAAAGACGCTGCTGCCCATCTTCCGGAGGTGTCCCTTAGCAGGTTCTTACTGCATCCACGGGTAGGAGAGGAGGTGTACCATTCTACTGCCGGCACCCCACAGCTTCTAACTACTGTTGTTAGATTTAAAATAAGCAATGATTATAGAGTTTTGTTAAGTTCAAGAAGCGGTAAGCAAAAGATGACATGAGTCATTAGAGTTGATAAAGGTGACAGGTGATAGAGGGCAATTGAAGAAGGAAACACATTTTTCGGCTTTTGCTGTCTACGTCCACTGCTGGACAAAGGCCTCCCTCATGGATCTCCAAGATGATAAGGTTGCCATACTCACCACTCTTGGCAGTCAAGAGTAGTTATAGAGTCGAAGTTGATAAATATGACAGGACTATCCGTTCTCGAATCCAACTTAAATCCCCGATGACTCTTAACCACTCTAATCAATATCAATATCGAGTTAATTTCCATTTAATTGAACTTTACTCCGAACCGTCTCGAAGGCATATCTGCAATGCTGTTAATCATCCAATCGTACCCTAGAGGCAAGTTATTACTATCAAGGTAGCAAAACCCCTTTTAATAAATTACGCACCAGTCTCGAACGATACCCTTTTCTTCCAATAAATTGTCTGTTGTAGACAAGAAAACTGTGGAGTCTTCTGTTAATTGCCATAAATTAGTGTTGCGTTATGCTCAGCGAATGGTATTTAATGTTCAAGCCATTGGTATGTATTTTAGGCCCCGGCAGAACTGTTGAAGTTAAACACAAATAATTAAACAGAAAAATTTCATAACTTTGTTTAATTTATTTCGTTTTGTGCGAATTTGTGATTAAAGTATCGTTAAGAAAGATTTAGAAAAGCCCTAAATAGTAATTTTAAATAAAACAGACGGACAGACGGATAGACGGACAGGCGGACAGACGGACAGACGGAGAGTCGGACAAACGGACAACAAAGTGATCCTAAAAGGGCTTAGTTTTTTTTCCTTTTGAGGTACGGAACCCTAAAATTCATAATACTACTGACGACGTAAGTCGCTTGAAACAAATTAAGTTAATTGCGTTCCAAATACATTCAATTCTATAGTTAAGATTACACCAGTTCAAGTCACGGTTAGTTGACGCATAGTTGTGTTTTTACCTGGCCAGTGCGTGACAAATTCAATTTAAATTCCATATATTATGCCAGTAATAAAATAAAATTTAATAGCTCTACCAGCTTGTTGTTTGTGGCAGCTGGACAGCTGGTTAATAGTATTATGCACTGCTTACTGTTTATTTAACCGGAAATTTGCTCTTTTGGTCGACCCAGTGGGACTAAAAGCAAGAGAACCCATTTTGTAAACTCATATCGGTGAAAACCTTTTATAAATATAATACGGCTTTCACCACGCACCTAACTTATTATAATCTAGCTGACGTTTCGTAGACCATTTAGAGGACCTTATTCATGAGCACCGTTCTTGGCCACCTCCGAGAGCTGCGAGACGAGAACTGCTAGTTTGATAAGTAAGATACGTGAGAAAGCCGTATTAGAATTATTCAATGATAATTTCAATATCTAATAAGCTTCATAGTATGTATTTCATAGATATAAGTTATAATCTGGACAGGAATCGATGCAGGGAAGAAATCTGCTTGCTGTCGGCGGGCGCGTGGACTGCCGGTTGCCTGTCATCGGTGGGCGCGCGGACTGCTGGTTGCCTGTTGTCGGTGAGTACGTGGACATCTGGTTGCCTGTTGTCGGTGGGTATGTGGTAATCTGGTTGCCTGTTGTCGGTGAATGCGTGGACAGCTGGTTCCCTGCTGGCATCTGGCGCGACCTGTGACAAATATCAGTATAAAGCATACCTGACGTGATTCGACCTTCGACCTAATTGCGTATCTACAAACGTTATTATACTAATGCAAAGGTCTTTAATAAAAATGACTTCAGCACGTCTTATACTGTGCCTCATTTAGATATCCTCCGAACTATAACAGGCAGGAACAGAATTAGATTAGGTGGGTATAAACGAAGGTAGTTTGGGCGGTAGTTTGAAACTTCATAATTCAATTTTCATGAATAATTGTACAGCTATTATTAAAGTGAGATCTATTATAATGGCCGCCAATATAGAATCATAAATTATGACACAGTTTACCGACAAAGCCGGTAACTTGCACATTATACAGGATGTATTATGGACGGATTATGTGTACAAACTCAATGCCGTGGGGTGCCGGCAGTAGAATGTTCTCATGTCCGTGGATGCCAAGGGAAACCTTCGGAAGATGGGCATCAGCGTCTGGAGAGACGCTGTAAGCAGTACCAGATGTGGATATACGGAGGTATAGTTTAGACTTTCCAGGATTCGGTGATTTTCATTCAAAATAGACCATGGAAGCCAGTTGATTCTTAACAGGGTCATTGGCTTTCGTGATGAATTAGCGTTAAGATATAGTCGCGATCCCAGAAGGACAGCCCACACCTCATCAACCGAGTGTGCCTGGTTTCAATCTCACAAGAGCTATTTTAGGTTTTTATTTTTAACATATTAATACATATTTGAATAACTCTTAGTTTTAGGATAACTTTAGTAAATATTAAAGTTTATATGAGGTATGTAAAGACACACAAATACGCAAACATAGCGGTCAAACCAATAACACTTTTTTTTCAGGGGTTTAAAATAGATGGTCGCGTAAACGATATTAATTCATTTATTAACTGAACGAAATTTACAAGTTTATAAAATACTAGCTGACCCGGTGCCCACTTCGTTGGGCGGTAATTTATAAGCCTCTGACATTCACAAATACTGTGGCTTTCTATTAGTAAAATAATTTTGAAAATCGGTTCAGTAGATCCAGAGTTTACCCCCTATATCCTCACAAACTCACAAACTTTACCTCTTTATAATATTAGTATAGAAAAAAAAAATAGTAACCCCGACACTATACCTAGTCTCTGAGGTTACCCCATTTTTTGTCATGTTTTCAGTTTTGCAATCTCCACATCATGCCCTTTTAAGTAACTTAATAAATCGATCAGCACTTAGCGTAAAGATTTGTAATGTAATAAAATTATACCTTCACTGACCAAATCTAAATGAAGTATTACAATCCAAGTAAGTAATTCTGAAGTTAAACTTACGGTGTGCAGTATTCTACTAGAAAGATATTGTTCCAATTTTTCAAGTGTCAATAGCTAAATAACATAATCTTAATTTCGGCAACTGCCGTAACTCCTCGGTGGTCGAGCATTAAACTGGGCGACTTTCTATAAATGGCCCGCGGGGTACGTGGTTCAAACCACGAAATATACAACGTGTTACCAGTCTACTATCATACTGCAGGGTTGCAATCAGACCTGAACTGACCTGAATACTGAAAATATTTAGCGAAAAAACCGCGAAAAATATGTCAACATATCTACATCCTTTTTTTTTTTCTTGTAACAAACTTATACTACAACATTAAAAGAACAATCCTATCTAATTAGCTCATTTCAAAAAGCCAGGAAAAAAATTAAATAAAAAATACAGCAATGTATTGCACGTACATTCTGCATAATACACTACGGACAGCTGATCCCGCCGCGCGCTTGAACGCGGTCTTAGATTGGGGAGAAGCTAATCGAGTTAATTTCAATGCCTCTTAAATACAAGCCTGTCTTTTCTCTACCAAAAAGAGTCCTTTGCTCCAGGTTCCTGAGTTCCAAGATGTACCGGTACCTGTAAAAGATCAGCTGGAGCTCCTTGGTGCCACTTTAACACCGACACTCAACTTTGGCGCCTTCATCGAGTCAAAGCTAAAGCTGCGGCCATGAAGCTAGGGATCCTGAACAAGGTTTTCCTGGACAGCTTCTATCCCTTTACCAAGCCCAAGTCCGGTCTGGTATGGAGTATTACTGCCATGTTTGGGATGGCTCAGCCAAGTATCAGCTGGCTGCCCTAGACTCGATTGAACGCAGTGTTACCGGAGTTATCGGTGAGCAGTATCTTGCGGATACTAAGATCCAAAGTCTCGACCACCGCCGCAAGGTTGCTTGCCTCTCGATCTTTTACAGGATACATTTTGGAGAGTGCTCTCAGGAACTCCACGACCTGATACCACCATCTCCATTCCACTCCAGGACAAGCAGACGAACAGCGCAGTACCATCCTTATCTAGTGGACATTCCACCCACTCGTACTAAGCGGTTCTCCTCCACCTTCATCATCCGCACCGCTAAGGTCTGGAACTCGCTGCCGGCTTCTGATATTGGCTATACATTTATTTTTCAAAAAACAAAACCTTTTCATTTCACAAAAGGTTCATCTCGAAATACAGATTTCTAAGAATTATTTTAGCAAAGTCGAAGTTGCTTCCAATTTGTTAAAACTTTTGATGAATAACAAAACAAATAACAAAGTTTGTTTGTTTGAAGGCGTTTGATAGGCTGTTTTGATTAATTTGAATTGAGTGGGAATTTCTTGATTTGTCATTTAACCGTTAAGGTTCAATTAAACGAGATTGCGTAGGTAAATGGTAAATGTTTTTGACTGTAGTTGACTTCAGAATGAATAAAAATGTATAAGTTATACAGGGTTATCGGTAATTCGATACATTCCATATTGAGGGTTAAGGTTAGAAGAGCTCATTTCCGATCGATTTTGTTTTGTAATAGTGTATCGAAAATTATTATTTTTTTATTCATTATTTTGTTTTATTATGAAAATCCTCAGATTTTGAGCCTAAAATTAGGATATTTTTTTTACTCCAAACATAATTATTTCATTCGTAAAAGTGAACACAGGCCTTCCGCATATTCATGGAGATCCCTCCATGAGGGGTAGTTGCCATACTCACCACGCTTGGCAGGCGGGTTGGCGAGCGCAGTACGGGATGTTCATACACGGAAAGTCGCTGCTGCCCATCTTCCGGAGGTATCCCTTAGCAGACTCTTAATACATCCACGGGCATGAAAGGAGGGATAGCATTCTACTGCCGGCACCCCCAAGACACATAAATATTAATAAATAAGGAATTAATTTAAGATACACAGAACATAGTTAGGATTGCCAGAACAAAAATATGACACGGTGCAAAATCTACGATAGTTATTCACGGAAAATTGTTAACATTACTTCCTTATTTCATTAGCTAACCAAGAAGGTACAAAGGTTAATGATTATATAACTGTAAGTGGGCGAAGCGGCGGGTAAAAGCTAGGATTGCATATAATGTTCACAGCCATGACAGTTCAAAAGTTATAATACCACTCGGTCAACACGGCTATTGGCAATTTTCATACTACGAACATTCATGTTACAGCGCAAAATAACGCATGGACGCATCATCACTACATAGTATAAAACAAAGACGCTTCCCGCTGTCTGTATGTCCCTATATTTTCTTAAATCTTTAAAACTAGACAACGGGTTTTAATGCGGTTTTTTTTATAGGTAGAGTAATTTAAGAGGAAGGTTTTTATGTATAATATTGTATAAATACACTGATAATAAGAGTTACGGACCAAAATGGTAAAAAGGAACCCTTATAGAATCACTTTAACTGTATGTCTGTCACAAGTGGATATCTTGAGAACTACTGATGCTAACGACTTGAAAGGAGATGTTTCAAAATGGGCTAGGTCTATGTACCCAGACTGAAAAATTGCGCAAAAATCGGTGATTTCGGAAAAAATACTCTTTATTTAATTTAAACTAAAATGATTGTTTTATTAATGTTTTAAATACGAGGCATATTATCACTGGTAAAATTTTTACTAGGCAGCCAAGACAGTTTCTAATAAATTCTTGTAACTGTCACTGCCTTATGATTTTAACAGATGGTTTTACGTGTTTGAGTTGAAGATTTTGAAGTTTTTTAACAGTAGCTAGGCTCTTAATGTAGTTTACGTATGTAGCCTGAGGTACTTAGGTACTCGAAAATTGAAATACCTCATGTTGACTTGATTTAGCTTCTATCATAAATCATTCATTTCACTATTATGTCAATAGCTGTCAAAATGACGTCACCAACTGTATTGGTCCGCCATATTGTTCTACAGTTTTGTGTTGCTCGACTTAGGCTAGTTATTTTTAGGAAAATGCATCAAACGAAGCAACATATTAAAAAACTGATAGTGGGAAAATGTTTGATAAATATTTAGCCATGTTTGTGCACGTGTACACCTAGTTAGCCTGGATTCCATACATTCGTGAAACATCTCCTTTGAAATAGTTAGAGATAAAACTTTTTCACTAATATATCATATAAGAAAATGCTTATAAATATTCTTATTATGATTGCAGGGGGGCGGATAGGGGATCTAATTTTTTTTAAGTTAAGTAAATAGGCCGTTGCCGTGGGGTGCCGGCAGTAGAATGTAACCCCTCCTCTCATGCCCGTGGATGCAGTAAGAGCCTGCTAAGGGATACCTCCGAAAGATGGGCAGCAACGTCTTCCTATATATCAACATCCAGAACTGCGCTCGCCAACCCGCCTGCCAAGCGTGGTGAGTATGGCAACTACCCTTCATGAAGATCCATGAGGAAGGCCTGTGTTCAGTAGTGGACGTTTAACGGCTGAAATGATGAAATAGGTCGTGTGGTATCATATGAAAGGTACTTATTTGCACATTAATAAACAGTTTTTAGTTTTCCTTTAAGCTGTATCGTTTTTGAGTTATTAACAAAAATGTTTAAAAACCGACCGTTCCCCCCCTTTATCTCTAAAGTTTGCAGAGATAAACCGGTGAAACTTTTACAGCCTATATAAGTGTATGTAAACTTTATAGGAAAATTATAGCAAACTCTCTACTTTTCATAGTTTTTTTAGACGGGGGGTTGGAAGGGGGGTTTTCAATTATTTTGTGGATCTACTAGTTCGTGTGGAATATCATATGAAAGGTATTTTTAAGCACATTATAAACAGTTTTTATTTTTTCTGTAAGCCGTATAGTTTTTGAGTTACTTCTAAAAATTTAAAAAAACGACCGTTCTCCTCCCCCCCTCATCTCTGAATTTTGCAGAGATAAACCCGTGAAACTTTAATAGCTAATAGAAATGTATGTAAAGTTTATAGGAAAGTTATAGCGAACTCTCTAATTTGCATAGTTTTTTAGTGGAGGGGGTTTTTAAAAAAAATAGTGGAGTAACTAGGTCATGATGTGTGGTATTATATGAAAGGTATTCATTTGCAAATCAATAAACAGTTTTTTGTTTTGCTTTAAGCTGTATAGTTTTCGACTTATTCACAAAAACGTATAAAATAAATAATAAATAAATAAATAATGCTGGACAAATCACACAGCATCATCTAGCCCCAAGCTAAGCAGAGCTTGTGTTATGGGTACTAGATGACTGATATACTTAATACATTATACTACATAGATAGATATTTTTATTATATATAGAAAAACACCCAGAACATCCTGAACAAATAACTGCAGATCGTACAGACATTTGTCCCGAGGCGGGAATCGAACCCGCAACCCCTTGCGTCGCAGGCGGACATTCGCCCGCTGCGCCACAGAGCTCGTCAAAAATAGCGTTCCCCCGTTATCTCCGAAGTTTGCGTATATAAACCTCTAAAACTTTTATTTCTATTAGAAGTGTGTGTAGAGATTACGGAAAAATTATAACAAACTCTCTAATTAGCATACTTTTTTAAAAATCATCGAATGTGTAAAATATCTACATAAGTTCCGCTATCTGACAAGAGATAGCGCTGGCAAGGTTGTTCAACAAATATAAACCGCCTTTATCATATATTATATTATTATAATGGCACGGAACCCTCGGTGCGCGATTCCGACTCGCTCTTGCTCGGTTTTTTTATAGGTTTCTATTGTAATGTCGTAAATAAACACATTTTTTTGCGCTTACATTGCAAACGCTGGCTGATCCCTACGAGATAGATCAAAACAATGTACAACACAGTATATTGTACACCTTAAAAAGGTGTACAAAAAAGTTTGTATTCGTATACAGGGTGTTAGTGTGAACACACTTATCACTTAAACCACAAATGTATAACCCTAAAATGAATTGATACAAGTAATAATTAAAAATAATAGTCAATTCGTTTCGCTACATTTTGATAATTCATTTCTCATCTAAGGAACGTGATTTTTTGGACACCCTAATTACCTACTGTCGTACGTCGCCCGCAAATGTCGCTGCGCTCGGGCTGATGTACGTATCAAAACGAATGGATGCTTGCATAGAACTTTCCCTTCATACTTTTCCTGGCTTAGGACAGGCAAAAATAACTACTCTAGCACATTATTAAGTTATTTCCAGTCATGTAAAATAATTAAATTGAATCAAAAAAGCTTTATGGCTAAAGTAGTTATTTTAGGCGTATTTAAAAAGTTCATTAACAAACAAGTCTTATTTACAAATTAATTACAGTTTAAATTTACAGTTTTATGTACACACACCTACATCACACGTAACAAGTTTTCAAAATGGGCTCCATTTACAGCCACACACACACACGCCTCCGCACGTCTTCTTAGGTTATCTATCACGCACTCGGGAAAGCACAAATGGGTTATTTTTCACCTCCCTAAACGCCTTACGAATACGTCTTTTTAATTGTCTTGTATTGTAAAAACGAGTGGCGTAAACCCTGCGCTTAATGTCTCCCCACAAATAAAAATCCAAAGGCGTGAGGTCAGGTGAACGCGCTGGCCACGCGACTGGCCCTCCGCGACCAATCCATCGCCCAGGTAACTCCGCATCAAGCATAGCCCGAACCTGCAACTGGAAATGTGCAGGAGCCCCGTCATGCTGGTACCACAAGTTCCTTAATGAACGGAGAGGCACATTCTCCAACATATGATGCAAAACTCGACGAAGAATGTTCATGTAGGTATCTCCGTTCAAATTTCCATCTATTAAATGTGGACCGAGGAGAATACCGTCCACGATTCCCGCCCACACGTTCACCGAAAACCTACGCTGGAAATGGTCTTCCCGCACTCTGTGTTCATTGTGCCTATTCCAGTAATGTTCATTATGAACATTGTAAAAGCCCGACCTGGTGAACGTAGCTTCATCCGTGAAGAGAATGGAAGCGTTGTCCAGGTTATCTAAGAGCCATTGAGAGAAAACCACCCGCGGTAGGTAGTCGCGGTCTTCCAGTTCTTGAACCGGCTGGAAATGATAGGGGTGTTGGCCATCGATGTGAAGGATTTTCCAAACCGTCCAGTGCGAAACATGGAAGAGACGAGCTGCCCTTCTGGTACTCTCCTCTGGATTTTCCGCGAAAAAATTCAAGATTTGCTCTTGAAGGTTGACCGCCAACTGTTGGTTGCCACGACCTTGTGCATGACTAGGCACGATGAACTGGCCATAGTCACGTAGCCTTTGTGTAGCAGCTAGGGTAGTTTCCCGGCTTGGCACACGATGTCCTGGAAACCGCTCTGCGTACAACCTACGTGCCAAGGTTAAGTTGTCACCAGCTATGGCATAAAGCCGTACCATTTCAGTCCACTGTTCGCTTGTGTACGACATTGTCACAGCACAGATAAGTTACACAGTTTACATTTTACCGCGGATCGGCACACATATGGATCGCGACGCGATCCGTCGAACTCACGAGATTGTACGAGACTGGCGAGTGAGCAGCGACGCGGGCGCGCGTGCGGGGCTTTTAGGTATTTTCGCGAGGGCAGGTGTTTGTCGGCGCATCAAAGAAACGGCGAGTTGCCGAAAGGCGGCGGGCGGCGCGTTTGACACACAGAGAAGCCGCATTGCACCTACTCTCGTGTATTGTAGCGTGTGTAGGGTGAAACGCATTTATGATCTATGAGGATTTTCTTTGCAGAAATTATGTAAAAATAAATATATTTTTTTTCATCGATTTTGGGCTCTGTTCCTGATACCTAGCCTGTGGTTTCAAGGATAAGACTGTTTACACTAACACCCGGTATGTATGTCGATCACTTAGGGATAACCACAATAACCATTTTATATCCTTTACTTTTTACGAGAAATAATGGCTTATTTACGAAGCGATTTTAAGCAATACAGCATTAATCCTTATCCAATTAAGTACATTTAATACATTGTGCATTTAATTGATCAATATGGCCCTTTACAGCATGTAATTTATTACAATATTTTTGAAGATATTACAGATTTAAAATGCAGGGACATAGCGATTGCGACGGTACCGGCCGGGGGGCCGGTCAAAACTCGGTCGATACTGTTCTCGACATGGAAGAAGCTGTTGATTTTACTATAGAATTTCTTAGTTCTTTGAACCCGTCTAGACTCCCTTCTTATAAAATGGTGTTGAAAGTAGGTTGTCCTGTTGTTTTATTAAGGAACCTGAATCCACCTAAACTTTGCTATTGCTGCGTTTGCTGGTAAAATCGCTAAAAACTTTCATAACAGAGTGCACAATACTCACCGGATGTGGTACCGGAGAAGATGTAGGTATTGGTTCGCCGAATTCCTCTGATACTGCCGGATATACCGTTCGAATTTAAACGCCTACAATTTCCGGTATAGATATCTTTTGCAATGACCATTTATAAATCGCAGGGTCAAACTTTCAACCTTGCAAGCTTAGATTTGAGCGTTGAGTGTTTTTCACTTGGCCAATAATATGTTGCTCTTATAAGAGTTACCTCTAAAGAAAACATGTTTGTAATTGTCTAATAACAAAAAAACTTTGAACGTTGTATATAAAGACATTATCTTTCATCTATTTTTACAGGTTTAACCTATATAATTCTGTAGTATATTTTAGCATAGCATTGCACCCGTACGAAGCCTGGGCGGGTCACTAGTGAGAATATAGGCAAAACTTAACTGGAAGCCTGAATTATTAATAAAATTGGATCGGCTCAACAATCCCCGGAAAATGGAAACGCTAATGTAACAAAATGACTGTATAGTCCGGGAGCCGTTGGTTCTAAATAGAGAGAGTAAAACTTTATAAATTAATAATGCTATACTACTTACTACACACTACTCCATCTAGTCCTAAACTAAGGCTACGTAGTAAAAAATGGTACGGATTGATAGAATACGTTAATACATTTTTTTTGTAAAAGTATACTTACATAATAAAAACATTTTTTTTTATTGCATAATATAATGGGGATTACAAGTGTAAGTGTTGAACTGTTTCCTGTGTTAGTTTTCACTGTGTTACAGGATAACAGTTCTCTCTTCCCTATAAAGATCCATTGCAAATTTTCCTGGACTAGTTGACTTATTATAACTACTGCATAACTTATACTAATAAATGAAAAATAAAAAATAAAACTAAAGAAGAAACGAATAAAAATTGCAACAGTTGTGTGTGGATGTGTGTGCGAATTGTATAATCACTACATAATATTATAAAACAAAGTTACTTCCCGCTGTCTGTCTGTCCCTATATTTGCTTAGATCTTTAAAACTACACGCAACGGATTTTGATGCGGTTTTTTTTGTAGATATAATTATTCAAGAGGAAGATTTTTATGTATTATTTTATAGGTTTCTAATGTGATGTAGTAAAAAAACCCATATTTTACCCTCACATTGCAAACGCTGGCCGACCCTACGGGATAGATCAAAATAATATACTACAGTATTGTACACCTTAAAAAAAGTCCCAAATAGTGTCTATCTCTTAGGTATAATCCACAATAATATTTTTTTATCCTTTACTTTTTACGAGAAATAATGGCTTATTTACAAAGCGATTTTAAGCAATACAGCATTAATCTTTATACAATTAAGTACCTTAAAAACATTGAAAATTTAATATAGATCAATATGGGCCTATACAGCATGCAATTTAAACTAATATTTTTGTAGATATTACAGATTTAAAATGCAGGGACATAGCGATTGCGACGGTACCAGCCGAGGGGCCGGTCAAAACTCGGTCGATAAAGATTTGGAAGAAGCTGTTCATTTTCCTACATAATTCTTTCCTACATCTCTTTCAAGAGTAACCTCTAAAGAAAACATGTTTGTATTGTTTATTGACAAAAAAGTTGTGAACGTTGTATACAGACTGTATCATAATATCTGTACTATCCGAAAAGGGAGGGATTTAGACCCCCCCGAGGAACAACGTTTGTTCAACGACTTTTCGAATTTCGATTGGTATCTCTGAAAAAACTCTGAAGAAACTTTCAACTTGAACAGCTGATTTTTTACGCAATAACAACCCTAATTTTAGCTGTCGGGACGATGACCTCAGTATCGTCACAGATGATGTGACAGACAGTGACAGATTCATAATTCTTAAAACGCCTACAGCATCATAGAGGCAAGTTTTCGTAAATTATGTGAATGAACCATGCCGTGGGGTGCCAGCAGTAGAATTATACCCCTCCTCTCATGCCCATGGATGCAGTAAGAGCCTGCTAAGGGATACCTCCGGAAGATGGGCAGCAGCGTCTATCCGTGTATCAACATCCCATACTGCGCTCACCAACCCGCCTGCCAAGTGTGGTGAGTATGGCAACTACCCCTCATGGAGATCCATGAGGGAGGCCTGTGTTCATCAGTGGACATTTTATGGCTGAAATGATGATGTGAATAATAAATTATCGCACACATTTCAATTTGAAGGTTGTAGTTACGTGAAGTTAAACATGCGAAATAAACTTTAGGCTGTTTCTTTGATACCGCAGTCATGCCTCTTTCCAACTGTTTGTTATTTCTTGTGTGTTGATTTATTAACCTACTGACTGACTACAAAGCCCCTGATGTCCACTTCTAGACAGCGCTGCGACCACTACAGCAAACTTATCTAAAAACTTTACCAGTCTTTCCGTTATTCAATGTTGTTAATCTGTCCGGTCTGTCCAGAAATCTTAATTCTTTGTCTCAAACATGCCGCCGGCGCCACCTTTCGGCAAGGCGCCTCGCTTTGAAAAGCACTGACAAACGATATGCCGCGCTGCCATTCGTCGCGCAGCAAGCGTCGCGCGCGCACGTGCCGTCCATCGCCAGTCCCGTGCAATCTCGTGATTATGTGTACCTTGTGTAAATGTACCTACCTAGTGCTAGAAGTGAGTGAATTACTTGTCTGTGATTGTGTACCTTCTAAGAATGACCTACGAAATCGAAATAAGAAGCCGTCTAGACATCTGACAAGCGAGAAAATATGAGGTACTTAAAACTTTCCTAATTAAAAACCTAGGTTGAGGTACACACATCTTATTATTACTTACGCATTGACTAAATAAATCTTCGAGTAATCTCCCGCTAGGTCATACATAGATTGCCCGGACAGGGCTGTCACGTTTTTTAGGCAGTAGGAAATTTAAACTTTTTGTATGGGAAACTGAAAATAGGATTTTTAAATTATCTCCCCCCCCAAAACTAATCACCAATGGGGTCTGACCGCCCTCGCCTCCGGCGTAGTACAGATATTATGATATACCTTGTATAAAGACATTCTGTACTATATTTAGTATCAGCACAGCGCACGTGCGAAGCCAGGGCGGGTTGCTAGTATAATAAATAAATCATACATAGAAAAATACCCAGACACGGGATAGGAATCTGCAAAACAATTACAATCATTTATCCCGTGGCGGGAATCGAACCAGCTTCCTCCTGCGTATCAGTCGGCTATTACTACGACTGAGCCACGGAGGCCGTCGATAATACGAGCTACTTTTATACATTACTAGCTGAATGCTAATGCTTTTTTAAATTTCTTTTTTTAAATTCAATTTGTTTCAATTAATCTATCAAATTATTTGAATATAATGTTTAATATAATAATAATAATAATGTAAACTAGCTAGACAATTGAGATAAATTAAGGTTACCTGGTAATTCTCTTGTGAGTGAATTTTATTATTTTAGAGAACTAAATGTCTTAAACCATAAACCATTTCTCAAGTACCCACCAGAGATAATTTTTGATCCTGGGACTTATTAATGGTGAGGGCAAAATACATCTTGACAGGATACTGTAGCCTTAAATAAAAGACTGACGTGTTGTTTAAGAAATAAAACCGGGCAAGAGCAAGTCAGGCTCGCGCACCGAGGGTTCCGTGCCATCATACATTTTTATATAATGATAAAGGCGGTTTATATTTGTTAGAGAAACTTGACAGCGCCATCTCTTGTCTGATAGCGAAACTTATGTAGATTTTTTACACTTTATACCATTATAAAAAACTGTGCAGATAAGAGAGTTCGTTATAATTTTCCTGTAATCTTTACATACATATTAGCAAAAAAAGTTTCAGGGGTTAATCAGGTGAGACGCCGAGGTGTTTACTGGTCGGCGGCTGGAACGAAACTTTTCGTGTAGAAAATGCCTCGCGGAGAGGCAAAACACGTGTCGTCGTGTGGGTTTGGGTATGCATCTTGCACTAACAACCTAGTTCTCGCTGCATGTGCATAAATAGCGGGCGGGAGGGTGGTGCATATGCATCTCAGTATAAGCGGAATTAAAACTAGATATTTTCATTGCATTTTATTTAATTTTATAGTTTTACACATTATATATCCATTTATACATAAGTGACCCTTTACGGTATTAAACAGATTAACTAGGGTTAGATCGGTTTATCGGTTCAGTAGAATATGGATGTGCCATAATGGATGTGCTATAATGGATGTCCATAATGGATGTGTGCATGGATATTTCGTGGGGTGCCGGCAGTAGAATGGTGCCTCTCCTCTCTTGCCCGTGAATGCAGTAAAAATCTGCCAAGGGTTACCTTCGGAAGATTGGCAGCAGCGTCTTTCCGCCTCTTGAACAACCTATAATGCGCTCACCAACCCGCCTGCCAAGCGTGGTGAGTATGGCAAAAACCCCTCATGATCTTTGAGATCCATGAGAGAGGCCTGTCCTGCAGTGGACGTGGATAGTAGTCCTACGGCTAACATGAGAGAATACGGATTAGTAAATGAACAAATGAAATGATAGTCAACTGGTATCGTTTATAGTCAGCCTTTTCTGTCAGTTTACGTCTCGTTATATGAGTAGGTAACTTGTATTTTGTTTACAGCAGTACCTAAAATATTTTTACGTTTCTACTATCACAGTGGCTGATTTGGCCTAATTGCTAGCTGAGACGCAGGTTATTGTTGGTTCCTTCTGCGCCGCGCTCAATTTTATGCGTAGTAAACGTATTAACAAAAAAATACCGGCCAAATTCGAGTCGGACTCGCGCACCGAGGGTTCTATACGAACCTGTAGGTATATAAGACCTGTGTATTTGATATGAATTTCGATTTAATACCTCAACGCGTTCATGAGGAAAGGGGTAGTAAGTTTAAGATTATCAAAAATATTTTTATTATCATCATGTTACTAAAAATTTACGGTTTTCGCAATTTTTCCTTTATCTGTGCTATATGACGTTGCTTCGTACTAAATTTCAAGATTCTGAGTTCACGGGAAGTACCCTGTAGATTTTGATTCCCTTGCGAGTGTCGAAAATTTGCGGCATAAACGGCTGTATCTTTTGATTGCGTTATCTTAGAAGTTTGATTTTTTTACAGCTCCAAGGGAGAGTAGACTTGAGTGTTTGATATAAATTCCAACTTGATACCTCCACGAGTTCCTGAGAAAAAGGGTCTTGAAGACAGATGGACAAACAACAAAGTAATCCTTTAAGGGTTACGTTTTTTCTTAGTTATTTTAGTATCTGGCTCCAAGCATGTGACTATGTTATTTGCATTGCATTGCGCCCTGCGACAGAGTTGTAAGGTCTCATGTGCCCGTTATTTCACGTAGACAGAGTGGAGTAATAATTCAATTGGTTTGTAAGTGTAAGTAGGTAACCTGTTAATCGTAGGAGAAGGAGAGATATAGGCGGGAGACGGATAAAGAGGTATATCAGGCTCTTCCGAAGCGCTCCAAATGGCCATTGTTGACGCAGTCTCGGTATTAGAGCGAACTCCTGGAGGGACTAATAGGTGGAAACTCTGGACCCAATATTGTTGGAGAAGGCTACACGACTTGTCTATTACCACATCCCCCCAAGTCGTATAAAAAAAAATATACTAATCTTAGTAAAATATCATCTTAATGACCTAATAGAAATTCCAAGTAGCTATATATATTTGTATACGGCTATCATCGTAGCGATAAACATTATACTAATATTATTTAAATAAGCCGGTCAGCTTTCAGTCTACCTGGCAGCCGGATTTTTTAATATCTACCTCCAATCTTCGGAGCGATTATCTGCCAATGGAATTATTCTTTCTACGATAAAAAAGTGACTTCATTTCCATGGAAAGCGATCCTTGGCCCGATCGTTTATTGAATTTAAATCACGTCGACGAGGACAAAGAACTTTGCAACACAGGATGACTTCCGGTTTAGTTCGTTACCCGTACCACGGATAAACTGGGACAGGCATTTCCGTTCAGCGACACATAAAAATCGACGAATAAAAATCTCTTATTTTTCCTGTAGGTATATGCTTCTTTCAAGGTTAAATATAAATTTTACTGCAGTACTCATTGCAGTTTATACCTGCCCTTCAGCCAAACTCGAAGTGTACAAATCGTAATCAAATTATTTGATTAAAATTTGGTAGCTTAATTAGCATTAATTTTTTGATATTTTTTCAATTTACGTTGAAAGAAGTGTTCCACAATTTACAATTAATAAAAATCAAATTAAAGTGAATCGCCGAAATGTATGTACACAATCTATAACAAAAATATTATGAAAATTGGCCTATTCAAGTTCATAGTTCACTGTTATTAGCCTAATTAGTAAGCTAATTACCAACTTTTAGTGTTTTAGGTTCTGACGCTCTGGTTTATGAAGTATTTTCATTAATTAAGTTCTAAATATGTCCTTCGTCGACCTTCTGTTACGTGCCAAACTATGCGGGCCCTACAAGCCTCATAATAGTAACTCAGAACTTATCTGTGGCTTTACTATCAAGATTAAAGCAAGGGAAGGGTCAGCCTTTTAATTAAGCAACCTTGAATCTGTCCGTACCCTGCACAAGATTTATCCTGTCCTATCGAAACGCCGCTAAAATTTAAATGAGGATGTTTTCAACAAATTTACAACAGCACTTACCGCATGAGCAACATCTGAGCTACGAGCCAAACTCGTTTTGAGAATGTGTTGGAAATAAATAAACCTGCAACACATGTTAAACAGGGTAGTGGGGCTTAACCTCCTAAGGCCCAAGCAAAATTTACCTAGGTTCAGATTATCACTAACTGTTCTTCTACAAGAACATAATGTGCCAATGTGGTTACCGCCCAGACCATAACACAGAAATAAAACGGTGTCAGAGTGTTTTTTTGGATGAAACCTTTTTTCGTACCTTTAATGATATGACAAAGAATAGATTGAGACTGTCTAACATTAAAAAATATTTGTTCATGTGTGAGAACATTGGGCTGTTATGCCATAACTATGTCCAATTATTATGTTCTCAGAGGCTGACATTGGGTTATAAGCAATAAAAAAAAGATTTAAGAGTATTAAGAGTTTTTATTAGAAAAATGTAATTAGGAACAATTTGGCAAATAAAATCACTGCGTTTGACTTCAGATTAACCCTACCGCGATCTTTCAGTAATCTATCATCTACAACTTCGGGCCTCGCTACTGCAGGTATCCTATTTTTCATAATCGTTCCTGAGCAGCCTATTCCTTTGTCCATTAGTTCATCAAGCAGTTTTTCACTAGTGAAGTATCTGTCAAAGTATAGTACATGACCAGGCACAAGAGATTCAGCCAAGGTCAAAACTGCCTTTTCTCCAAGTCCAAACCGGGATTCTTCATAATCAGGGTAGGCAGTGCTGCCTTCGTAAACATGAAAATCGCAAACCAGCCCGTCTGGATTTGCTAAGACGAAACTTTTAAGCCCTTCAGGATTCACCTTGCCGGGACAATATGCCGCATGAGCCTGAAAACGGTACTATCATTTCGTCGATACACAGCTTGTCCTGTTTTCTTGAGCCATGCAACCCTGTTGTATTCGTTTGATAAGTGGTCGCACCTTCCAAAGCTTATCCTTATTGCGAGTCTCCTGTTTGACATCATCGTCAAATACTAGTTTGATTGATTAGTTTTCTTAGCTGTGTAAATTTATTGCGAGACATATTAGATGCAATGATCGCCACTGGTTTTCCCAGTACATCCACAAGTTTGGAAAATTTATACTTGCCATGACCATTGTAATTCCAAGGTATACATAGCATTCATTTAAATCCAAATAAGGACTACGACCGTGTAGCTTAACCGCAGTCTGGTTAGTCTTTTCGACAATCAACTTCATCAAGTCGTCATCAATATACCTACTGACGAAAGTAGTCTATTTGCTCAAAGTCATCTGTATTCAATATCAAATACGAAGGCTCTGCCCGTATAAGCTCCTTTGGAGTAAAACTGCTGCTAGTCCAACCGTTTGTTGATGGGCCATCTGGTAGACTTTCAGTACCACCCTCTTGTGAAATCCGGCCACGTACACTTGCGTTTCTAAAACCACGTGCTCTTCCTCTACTACGACCACAGCTACCTAGTCTTCCACGGTCGGCTGATATTAAGCTGATTTGGACATCATTATCTGTATCCGTTTCGCTGGAGCTTGAAGATCTATATTCTGGCCTGATGACGAACGGTGGGTCGCCAGTGTCTTCATCGGAAGGTGAGAAATCTTCCAAATCAGAGTTATTCAGCAAGTTTTCAATGTCTCCTCCCCGCAATCCTGAGAGAGTTAAGTATAGTTATTAACGCTAACTGTTCTTCCATGAGAACAAATAATAACAGACAAATAATGGAACATCGGCAGTATGTTCTCTCTCAAGAACATAATCAAATGACTGAGAGAAAAATAAATACCAGAAAGGTATTTACATTAATAATAGAACACAACTACTCTTTGGTGTTTTATCTTTAACATGTACTAATGTTTTAGCCAAGAAATTACGTGATTACATAGATAATTAGCAATTTGACTTACCTCTATTGCGCGTGTGCACCCTGTTTGACATTTCGGCAACAAAATGACAGATTGTCTCTGATTGGGTGCTCTCAATCAAGCTAAAAATACGTCACTTCTATATCGACGAATTAGGTAACACTAAAAGAATGGCGGTTTGGCGCGAACTTTTGAAATATCTTAGCAAAATATGTTATGTCCTCCTACAAGAACATTGTGCCATCAGGACTTCATTATTCTGATTAAGCCTGGGCAGATACCGGTTCGCATTAAAGTCTTTGTATGAGAACATTGAAGAAACACTGAAAATACAAAATTTCAATCCAAAGGTCGTGGATTTGATACCGGCTGTACACCAATGGTTTCATCAATCTTGAAATGACGTGCTTTTAGGATGAACACAAACATAGTGAAGAAAGTTGTAGCTTAGTCAGATTTAGACTTGTTCCATCTTCTGACTAATGTGCGCCACTTCCGCGTGGTCATATCATTTTCTCAAATCAATATGACCACCCGGACAAATGGTGGTCATATTGTAATAGACGTTAGCTTTTTCCTTCCAATGTAAGGTGCTGGGCGAGCCTAATCTACCAGAAGAATAACACAGGCACTGAAATGTCCAGCATAAATACCAGTTGATAATATTAAAATCATCTTACGTCATCATCATCATCATCATCATATCAGCCGTAGGACGTCCACTGCTGGACAAAGGCCTCCCTCATTGATCTCCAGGAACAGCGGTTGGATGCAGCCTGCATCCAACGCCGACCTGCGGTTCATACCAAGTCGTCTGCCCATCTTGTAGGTGGACGTCCTACGCTGCGCTTGCCGGTCCGTGGCCTCCATTCGAGAACTTTACGGCCCCATCAGCCATCTGTTCTACGCGATATATGGCCTGCCCATTGCCACTTTAACGTGCTAATCCGTCCGGCTTTGTCGGTGACCCGAGTTCTCTTACATATTTCCTCATTTCTGATTCGATCCCGTAGAGAAACCCCGAGCATAGCCCTCTCCATAGCTCGTTGAGCGACTCTAAGCTCATTCATAAGGCCAATAGTGAAGGACCACGTCTCGGTTCCATGTGTCATCACTGGTAACACACACTGATTGAAGACTTTCGTCTTCAGGCACTGAGGTATGTTGGACTAAAAGACGTTGCGAAGTTTCGCAAACGCTGCCCATCCGAGTTGGATTCGACGATTGACCTCTTACTCGAAGTTGGACCTATCTAATTAGACTGTTTGTCCTAGGTATACGTACGCGTCGACAAGTTCAAGAGCCGAGTTCTCAACCATAACTGGGGCAGGCATGACATGGACATTCGACTTCTAACGTAAAGTAACGTAAAGTAATAAATGTAAAAGTCTTACTTATCTCGTTGTGTATTTATGTCATATTAACTGAAACAAACATATTTTATATTGTACCTACTCGTAATCCTGTATTTACACACTTGATTATCACATTTTCAGACATACAATCTCAGAATTGTACCTATTTTCAAACTTCCAGAAAATATATTGCGACAGACGAAACTCGTATTCAGTAACTATTGGAAACTTAACTTGAAGAAATTATTAATTTTTTAATTCAAAACATATCAAAAAGTATCCATTCAATTCAAGTTGCAATCTCAGCAGTATTCAGGAATCCAACAAAGCTAAGCTAAGCCAAAGAAGTACAAAAGTGAGCCAAGTCATCTCTTTACAAACTTATATTTTAACTTCAGTAGTTTGTTAAAGTAAGATTTCAGTCTTGGCAGCTGAATCGAAAGTAGTTATTGACCTACGAAGTTGGAAAATCAAATACCTAATTGTTTAATTATCTCTAGCTCGAGTATAGCTGCTGACAATCTGTTGCACAGTTTGGCAGATAATATTTTTAAATTAATGTACATTTAAACTAGAAAAAAATCATCATCATCATCACTATCATCATCATCAGCTTTTATCGACCCACTGCTGACATAATAGGTAGGCCTCTTTGACTTTGCCATTCGCCTCTGTCGTAAGCTATTCTTAGTATTATATTATCTGTGGCCAGGTGCAACCCATGGTCTTCCGAACATCGTCAACCCATTGGAGTGGTGGACGAACCCTTTTTCTTTACCCTTCTCTCGGCCTAAATAACTAAATAAAAAAAAGTTGTGAGCTATTTGGATGCTCGAGATTAAAGCCTCCCGCCATTCCGTACTTATATTTCGATTCTCAGCTACTTCTCTCTAGTCAACCATGTACTGATGATTACTGGTTTTACATACTTCGTGGATATGAAGCCACAAATCACTTGGCATGCAGCAGATGTAGCCAGCCCAGTCCCACCCACCTCAGCTTATCGGCTTCCAGGCAAATATTTATATAACATTAATAATACCATCCAAGTTTATCATCCAAGCGGCCTTTCTGCTTAATAGATCTTCATAATATGTACAAATAGAATACAAACTGGGATTTTTAAAATTTTAACACTTCCGACACACGCTAACCTAACCTCGTCTAGAATAAATTGTAAACCACTGAACCGTATTTGACAAACAAGTCAAAGAACCACCGCTTAAAAAACCTGCATTGAAACAAAAACTACATTAAAATCGGTTAAGCAGTTTAAGAGCTACGGCGCCAAAGATAGATAGACACAGACACGTATATAGTAGTTATACATACAACACCCCCCATTTTTCGTCGGGGGATGAAAAAATTATTTAGTATCAATAATATGAATGAAATAGAAACGTCAGTATCACATACAATTTTGACAACCTTAAAGTTAGTAAGAAATTTAAAAAAAAAATATTTTTACACACACAATCATCATTATCATTTCAGGCGTAAAACGTCCACTACTTAACACAGGCCGTCCTCATAGATCTCCATGAGGGGTAGAGTTGCCATACTCACCGTACGGTACCAGTACGGATGTTGATACACGGAAAGACGCTGCTGCCCATCTTCCGAAGGTATCCCTTAGCAGGCTGTTTCTGCATCCACGGGCTTGAGATGAGTGGTAACATTCTACTGCCGGCACCCCACGGCTACACATAACACATGCAAAATAAAAAATAAAGTGCACAGTTTACGAGTAAAAGTTTTTTCATAACAAGGAAGGAACATATCAAACTTAGGTATAACTAAGGACGACACTAGTAAAGTTAGTACCAAATACTGATTACAGCATACGTAAGAAATAAATTTGAAAAGCTTTTATTCATTCAGACCCAAAGGCCACAAAGGAACCGTTAAGTGTCTGCTTAAAGCTGATTCAGAACTATAAATCACTCTGAATCTATATAGGTACCCACGAGATCTTAGATACACTTACTTCTTTGAAAGCTGAGAGTTTATATTCAACATGACCTGATGCACGAACCAGGGGTAGTTACTATTGGCCGTTGGAAGCCTGTGTTCAGCAGTGGACGTTGTACGGCTGAAATAAATAAATAATAAATAAATAAAGCTGGACAATTCACACAGCATCATCTAGCCCCAAGCTAAGCAAAGCTTGTGTTATGGGCTCTAGAAGACTGATATACTTAATACATTATACTACATAGATAGACATTTTTCATTATATATAGTAAAACATCCAGAACACCCTGAACAAATATCTGCAGATCGTACATACATTTGTCCCGAGGTGGGAATCGAGCCCGCAACCCCTTGCGTAGCAGGCGGACCTTCGCCCGCTGCGCCACAGAGCTTGTGAAATGATGACGATGAGGATTCTAAACGTTAAGCTGTTTGGCCGGATAGTATTTCCCCCAAAAATAACGCGCAGAAAAAAAGAAAAACGCGGGCAAAGCAGCAGCCGGTAGTTAGTCTATTTTAAAGATCATTACAGCAAAAGCAACCCGATATTCTTTAAGACGCTTCAGCGCCCGGGACATTGAAAAATGGAGAAGGCTTGCCTAGTACTAATTAACTTAGATTAGCATTAGCAGGCCAAATTCAGAGAAAAGAAAATTTGAGAAAAGTAAATAGGTCTGAAGCCTGCCGTAGGGTATGGGCAATATAATGTTGCCCCTTAATCTCTTGCCTCCGGAAGATGAAGAGCAGCGTCTTTTCGTGTAACATCATCCAGTACCGCGCTCGCTAGCCCGCCTGCCTAGTGTACCAGTGTAGCCAGTATGGCAACAACCCTCTCATTATCAGTAATTGGATATTCATGAGGGAGACCCATTGTTTAGCAGTGGATGTCCTAAGGCTGAGAAGATATTCATCATCATCATCATCATTTCAGCCGTAAAACGTCCACTACTGAACTAAGGCCTCCCTCATGGATCTCCATGAGGGGTTGTTGCCATACTCACCACGCTTGGCAGGCGGGTTGGTTAGCGCAGTATGGGATTTTGATATACGAAAGACGCTGCCGCCCATATTCCGGAGGTGTCCTTTAGTAGGCTCTTACTGTATCCTCGGGTAGGAGAGGAGGATAATTAGCAAAAGATATTGATGAAGGCTAAATCTACCTTCCTGCTTCCTCACGATACTCTGTTTGATAATTCAATCCCTTAAATAAACAATTGCTAAGCTATGTGTAACGACCTACTGGCAGCGCATGTTAAAGTCAGTTTCAGTAAAACAATTAACAAGGGAGTCGGAACAAGTTAGGGCTTTGATTAGGCCGAAACCGCAGGTCGCACCTCGTCAGTAGTTAGTAACGGGTAAGTTAACAGTGAGCCTTATTATTTTTACACTACAACACTATTTATTAGATTTTATACATTTATTCCCACCGTGTTGTACCAGTGCCACGCGTCGGGAAGTAATTTTAAGGGTTTCGTTGTAAAACAAGATATGTAGATACCTTTATAGTTTCGCTTTGTCTGTCTGTCTGTCCGTCTGCCTGTCCGTCCGTCCGTCACCGGCTTTGCGAAATGACTATTTTAGTCCTAGAAAGCTGTAACTTTGCGTAAATATATGCTATAGTTGCTTCAGTAATTTGCGTATAATAAAATTTGAATTTGAAATTGTGGCTGAATACAAGTCAAGTGAATTGCATCTTTTTGACATTGACGTTTGTATGTCACATTTGTATGACCTATGACACTATTATATACTGACACTGACATTTATCTGGATCCGTATCATGATATGAGGCATGCCGGAGGCATGCCTCCGGCCTTAGAAGCTCCAGGTTCCAATGATGAAGTTTATGCGCCTTCTTCATTGAACAAGGCACATATCTTGACAAAGGCTCTCCTGACGATGCCCGATAGCGTCTGAATGTCAGCATCGCGGGAGATGCCATCCTTCCCTGGTACTAGTGCTTTGTAAACTTTCGCGATCTGTAGACATAATTTTAAATTGATTAACAGGACTTTTTCGCGTAATTACCTTATTTTATTATTTCCCGACGTTTCGAGTGCCCTGCTGCCCTCGTGGTCTCGGGTGGACTGATGTACTGGAGCTACCGTCGCAACTTGAGAGTAGAATCCACGACTACACTCAATTCGTCGTCAGAATCAGGAATGGACAGTCGACGACACACTACACTGACAGTATCTTTATGCGGCAATATCGAAATGCCTTGCTTCGCTCTTTTACTAATAACGTGATTCCACGAAGCCTAGTGACGAGAACTATCTTCACGAATAAAATTCCAGTTTTTCTTGATTTTAATAGCCTTCTGGACCATCCGCTTGTAGTAGTGGCGCTCACTGGAGAGCAGTTTATGGTCGTGAAGCTCAATCCAGTGATTCAGTCCTGTAGATGTTCCGCTATAGCCGACTTGTGCACCTGCCGATTTTTTACCGCCGCAATGTGTTCTTTAACTCGTTCAGGTATTGTCCGTTTGGTTTGTCCAATATATGAACGGCCACAGCTGCAGTCAATTTTATAGACACCAGGCATCTGCAACGGTATGACATCTTTTGCACTTTTGTGAGCGGGGTGAAAATTGACTTCATTGAAAATCTCTTAAGAATATTTCCAATCTTATCCGTCACCCCCTTCATATACGGAAAAAAGATGGGCTGTCTACTGGCTTCTGGTGCTTTTCGGCTTTCCGAATAACAGGTTCACGCCTGAAATGGAGCAGAACAGATCCCTAGCCTTTTTAGATGTCCACATAATAGTAAAACCAGACGGTTCTTTGGCGCACTCTGTCTATACACGTTACAAGTAAAATTGCAATAATATAATAGGTATATAAAATTGCAGTAAGCCTGTAAGATATTATTTTAACGAGTATACTCATTAGATCTTTATAACTTCAATTCATTTCAATACTTCGGCATCCAGCCTGTGCTGTGAAAGCAGCTTGAAATGTGTCCAATTGTAAAACAATGAATTGTGCAGGAACTACCAGTGAGTACGTACCTTGCCTCGCTGACTCTTTGATGGAACATTTGCATTGCAAAGCAAATACTGATTGTGGTAGGTATCTCGAACTTTTTAAAACGAAAGTTTGTTGCACATTTTGTAGCCAACTTTAAGTTTTACTCCAGTGCTAGGTAACTTAGTAACTTTTTATTCTTGAGCTTAACCCACATGAACAATCGATAGTAGCTGTTTACACCACCAGCTTGTTTTTTTCATAAAATAATTCAAAAAAAATATTAAATATCCTTTTTTTTAGAAAACGCGTACAAAAATCACAGATTATGAGGAAAAATGTATAATTTCCGTAAAAACACATTAATACGCCACTGGTGACGTATATATATATATGTATGTGAGGACGAGTAGTTCGAAAGAGGTTGCAATCTTTTTTAACAGACGAAAAAACGGAGGTGGTTTCTCAATTCGACCATATATAAATATATATGTACCTGATAGATTTGTGTTGTGATTTCGAGTATCTGTCTCATTACACATAATAATGCAATGGAATAAATAGATAAATAACAATTAGTTATTTTTTCAATTACCAATAGATTAATAATATTAAAATTATAGAATAATCGATCTATGATAGCTTTTTTAGGGTTCCAGATCATAAAAATCATAGATGGTAAAAAGTAACCCTTGTGGTATCACTTTGTCTGTTTGTCACAAATGGATATCTCGAGAATATGCTATCGACTTGAAATTTAAAATTGTCAAAGATAACACTTTTTTACTAATACTATAGCAGGGGGGCGGATAGGGGATCTAAAAATTTTAAGTGAATTTACTAGGTCATGTGGAGTATCATGTGAAAGTTATTGATTTGCACAATAATAAACAGTTTTTATTTTTCCTCGAAGCCTTATCGTTTCCGAGTTGTTAACAAAAATGTTGAAAAAACTACCGTTCCCCCGCCCTCACCTCCAAAATTTACAGAGTGAAACTATTATAGCTAATAGAAAAGTATGTAAAGTTTATAGGAAAATTAAAGCGAATTTTCTAATTTGCATAGTTTTTTAGACAAGGGGGTGGGAGATCGTTTATGGGGTTAAAAGCGTCAAACAACGGCGTTTTTAACATAAAAATACAATTTATTAAATAAGTGCCTAAGTGTGTTTTACTTTTACATTTTGATCTTTTTGATAGTCTAATTAAAGTCATTTATGATTAAATAATGCGGTTTATGATGGAATTAATGCACAATAATGCTATGATAAATTTTGTTTAAACCTCCATAAAATATATTATTTATCAAAGTTATATGGGTTATAGAGTTAATTTTATCCGTTTTAACGTTTTAAACGGTGCCAATACTCTACCTTGTAGACCTCAAAGTGTAAAGAGCAACTTTATAACGCCTTCAAACACTAATACCTTCGAAAGTCCTCTTATAGATTTTCTTGTGCTATGGGAGATGGTTATAACACTGATTTACTACTGGTTCGCGTATAGTATTGCTACAAGACGGCACTGTAGCGCTTTAGCATTATAATTACCATTAAAGAGCTACTATACCACCTTTTTATAGAATAGTGGTATAGTAGCTTTATAATACTCAATAATACTCTACAGCCTAAGGATAAATTTAAAGCCCGTAAACAGCTGATATACCGCCAAATTGCTGTACAAGCTCTGTTTATGCAGCTTGTGTGCTGGGCAGAGATAAACCCTTGAAGCTTTTGTAGCTAACATAAGTGAATGTAAAGTTTATAGGAAACTTATAGCGAACTCTCTAATTTGAATAGTTTTTTGGACAAGGGGGTTTTCAAAATGTTTGTGAAGTTACTAGGTCATGTGTGGTATCATAGAACCGGACAAGTGCAAGCAAGACTCACCCACCGAGGGTTCCGTAGGCATAATTAAGGTTAAAGGTTGATACTTCTTTTTCCTATTAGCCCCAAAACTTTGGTTTACAGCCACATTCAAGAACTAACCCATAGTTTGCCATTTCGTTACAGATTTATGTAAATACAAGACCTTCCTAAAAGAGACCCAGCAAAATGGAGTGTCTATTTAATATTGTTGTGGAACTTTAAATGAAATAAAGCGGCTTGGACAAAAGCTCCTTATTTATAGCAAACATTAATATCTCAGCCGTGAAGACAGGGTAATTATTTTGTGTAAGTATTTTACAGTCTTGAGGTTTGTAAACAGAATTTGTTAGTTTGGACTAAAAAAAAATATCTTACTTATGTAAACATACTGTAAACAGTACAGTATATTCTAGTTAACATACGTAAGATATAAGTAGATATGATAGTATTGTTCGCAGGTTTGGAGTCCTAATTGCGATGTGTATGTTAACACGATTGAATCCATTCAGCGTAGATTCTTAAGATACTTGCAATTCAAATGTTAGTGTTTCGATGACAACAACGTTCATAGATGAAAAAGACAACATTATTGCCATTGCAAGAAAGACGCCAAATTGCAGACATTGTTTTCCTAACAAGATAGCACAGAGCAAAATAGAAGCCCCTAATTTATTAGAAAATATTAAACTAAGATATCCAAGTAGATCATTTAGACATTGAACTCAGTTAGAGGTTCCATTTAGTTCTACCAATTATAGGCAAAATGCATTTTTTAGTCGAGCGGTAATTACATTTAATAACTTAAGTGACATCCGAGAACTAGACCTTTATAACTTTATAACAAAGGCCCCTAAAATTAAAAATATTTTATCCAAACGCTGGTTTTGCGAGACCACTTAGCTGCTTTTTACCTTATTTTGTTTCTTTTGTTTTGTTATTGTTTTCATTTATTTTTTTTTGTCTTTATATTTAACCTGATAATTTTATTACCAAGCAAGCTATATTTCGACTCAATAAGTGGATACACTTTAATGGTAAATAGCTACTTTCATAGATACGTTTTTTAGTTATTAAGTACTGTTTGTCTTCCAACAACATAAAAATAAAAAATAAATAAATAAATATTTTTTTAGTCGATCCCACTGAGAAATATGCACAAAACCCTCCAGATTTGCATTATTATCTAGAACTGCCTTTATGCTTTTATATGCGTCTGCATAACGTTTTAGAATAACTTTCAGGGATCTAGAAGGAGCCCATCAATAGGTATTCTACGTCATTTGACGTGCGATTTCAACCTTGCAGGAAATCGGAGCTTTATCGACAGACCGAAATCTCAATTTCCTGGTTAGCTGCCTCGTGAATGGTTGACATCCAAACAAGAATTTCGCTCAGTTGCTCACAAATGAATGCGTGACCGAATAGCAATCAGCCCGACACTCGCAAAAAGGAGCAAATCGGTTGCCCGCATGCGATACTGTTGAAATATTGATGACGGATCCACCCAAGGGGACGATTATTTGAATCAGATCGTTTCTCGTTGTATCGAGACCCGTTTGCCGACTACGGCACCCGACTGACAATTGCAAGAGCTTTTTTATTGCTGACTGTATCAGAGTACACCGGACCTTTCAAAGTAAAATTTTCACTCAACTGTATAGAACTCAAATTCGTATGGCACAGAACGATAATAATTTGTACGCTAAGCATATCTCACGAGTTTTGGGTTTGTAAACCATACGCTTTTTACGGCCCATGACGGAATGGAATACTTATGAAAAAGCGGAAGCTTATTGTGCTCTTTTAAAATTTTATTATTCAAATTTAAACGAGACTGTTGCTGGTTTAAAATGATCTCTTCCGTTTCATGGATTTAAATAAAAGGGAGATTGCGGAGTTGCTTATGAACAATGTTTTCCCATGGGCCTTCTATCTTCCTCAAACCGGTGACATAATTTGTTAAATCCCACCGTAATCTCCAAACTTAAATTCCTTTTTTTGATTTTTTTCTTTAGGGTCTCCACAGCACTTCATAAAATTGGACACCGGACTAGCAACGGAACACTTCGGTCTAATTGGCAGCGTTCCAGTTTCCTGTGCCCTCTCAAATTATTTATGACGAATTTCTGGCCAGCTCAAAACGTTCACCTTAACTTTGGCAGCTTCAGAATTTTGAGTAGTTCCTACGTTTGCATCCTATTACACTATGAATAATTTAGTGATGGCTAGTTTCGCGTGGGGTCAAACAGAGAAAATAATGACCTGCTAGAGCGAAGCACTGCGGCCTATTACATTCTTTGTTACCTACAATGTATGCAAAAAAATGCAACTAGTACAAAGTACACCAACATACAACAGTGTAAGGGAAACTTTAAGTAAATAATAAAGTGTAAGTGCAGTTTAAATGTACCCGACTGAATTTGTAGACAAAGTGTTAAATTCCAGCTCTAATTGCTACAAATTACAGTGCAGAAATTTAGCATGCCAAAAACGTATGTCGGGTAATGTGGCTTCGACTTTGACTGGCACAAAGAAAGTGTCTGAACCGAAGTCGTGCATGCAACGAGGGAAATGCATCAGACCTCTCGCTTAGAGATGTATTTACCGGCGAATAGGAGTTAGCTCCTTTTACCGACTAAAAGTACTAGTGCGGTGGTAACGTCATACTGAGTTTCGAGCGTTCAAACTTAATGGAAGCAATTTTGTTGAATAGCCTTTCTAGTAAACAGTTTTCACATAAAAATGTACCTTACCAAGCACATGTATCTTGTTAACTACAAATTACTTGTTACGTTTATCTTTAAACTACTATTTTTGTTTGCAGAACTACCGGACAGATCAAAATTTTACTTTGCACATACGTAGACCAGTGTGACCCAGATTTTTATTTGGGTATAACGCGTTCAAAAAAGCTTTAAATTCTGGGCAGACAGTCTTAAATATTTGGCCTACGAAAGCACTTAGACCGCAAAACAAATAATTGTATTAGATTGCACAAAGCAGAGGATTCATTCAGTATTTAACATCTTGATTCTCCTGGCGTCGTTTTTCCAATACTGGAGGTCGACTCACCTCATGGTAAGCATCTTCGCCCAAAAAAATGTGACCAAAAAACTAAAGCATCTTTCGTAGGCATTTAACATAATAACAGCAAAACTACGAAATTGCGATTGAGTTCAGAGCCTAGTACAGTGGGGCAAGAAAGTATCTACCATATTATTTATCGCTTATTATGTTTCACCACCCCGTCCCAAGACACACGCTGGGAGGACCTAGGCGCGCAGTGCACGACGGGTTGCGGAGGTGGAGAGTCACCAACCGTCATCAACGTGAAGAAGGCCCTCGATAAGAGCCAAAATTGTATGTGCCTCCACCTATATAACAAGAACGTGAACATTCTCGATAACTACGAGTAATTATGAATTCGAAAATTCACGATAGTTATTGAAGTTAAAAGTATCTACCAGTTTTTAAAAAAGATCTGTAAGATCGCTAAGGTAAGAGTGTAAGCGATGACCAATAATGACGTTTTGTCTGTTGTTTGAGATAGTTGACAATTGACGTCTTGGGTTAATAATGTTATTTTGACCTTTATTATTAATGCAATAGGCTATTTTTTTGCAATATGGAAAACATTATTTTAATCTTCTATTCATTTGAAATCATTTCGATCTTTTTCAAGAAAAACTTCTGCAAGAGGAAATCGTTCTTGTTTGTTCACGACGCGTGACGTTCAAATAAACCTCAATCAACAATTTTCATTCAAGTTCAATCAAGTTATTTATTTCACGAACGTTCGTGCAACATGATCGCACAATAATGGAAACAATAACAGTTAATTTGGTTCATTGGTAAAACCAGTGTAAGTGCGTCGGCATTATTGTTAGCACACATATTATAAAGACGATGCCACAGATTTTGGTGTCAGGGCATATTATAACGATTTAAATCTTTGACCTCAAACACATTTTTAGCTAACTGTACATTATTCGTGTTTGCATTTAGAAGTAAATCAGCATGAAGAGAGTAAGTTTAGTTTAACTTCTAATTCTGTGCCTCGAGTATGTTCCGAGACTAGTTGGAGTTACTAACTTCGTCTAATCGATAGGTTCACGATGTGATGATGGATGTTTCTGAAAATTAATGGAGCAATGGAGAATCGTTTTTAGTTTTAACACAAGTATTCCTCGAGTAAATGTCGTTCTCTTGTCCGACTTTTTAATATCAGGAAAATAATTACAGCAAAATGTATGAAAATCTGTTCTGATCGCGAATGTTTAAAAAACACTACCTATATTTAAAAGTGTTTTGTGCCCTCCGTCACGATGTATCGTTTGCCAGCAACTTTAACTAAGGAATTTTATTAACTAGTATAATGTAACACTTAAGTTATATTTATTTTTATTAAATACATTGATTTTAAATTACATTAGTTACTTAATAATAAATTAATAAATTTTGTTTTGTAAACTAATTTAGGAATTTGATTATGGTGTTATGCAAATAACTCTATATATGAAAATAATCACCATATAGCTCTGGGATCGTTATAAAAAATGTATACTCCATAAAAAAGGGAATCCAAGCTTGGGTTCCAATGTTTTTCTACAGTTATTAGAACAGTGTTAGGACTAAAAATAATGTTAATGTTTTTTTATTATTTCATGTAAGTTGTTATATTTTTTCATTTCATTTTCAACTCTTTAGGTCGTCTTCCCATCTTTGTGCCGAACGACCAATTTTTCTTTATCCACGTCTCGGCCACCATTCAGTTAACCGTCCATCCGAGTACAATGCGTACAAAGCTAGTGGTTCATTCAGTATTTAACATAGTAACAGCGAAACTACGAAGTGCGATTGAATTCAGAGCGCTTTTACCTACATAGTTCGTGTATGTACCCGTATTTCGAATGAAATCTGCATGTGAGCTTCTAAGTGAGTTTAAAGTTCTGTGCCGCGAGTATGTTACAGGATTCGTTAGTGTAACTTCTTCGTCTAATCGATATATTATGACGATGTGACGTTAGATGTTTCAATGAATACATGGAACAATTGAATCGATGTTAGTTACAAGTATTTCTTGATGAGATTGAGGCTTCAAACATTTTGCCATAGTGACCCGCCGCCATTTTGATTTGTTTTTACAAATTGCGGCGCACAATCAAATCTATTTAATTCGGACATAGGCCACTTATTTGGTATGGAGTGGCAGTATAATGTTACCCCTCCTGTCATGCCCATGAATGCAGTGAGATCCTGCTAAGGGATACCTTCGGAAGATGGGCAGCAGCGTCTTTGGGTGTATCAACAACTTATACTGCGCTCACCAACCCGCCTGCCAAGCGTGGTAAGTATGGCCTCTACCCCTCATGGAGATCCATGAGTTCAGTAGTAAACGTTTTAAGGCTGAAATGAGAAGTCACTTATAGGAAAAAAATGTTTTATGATAATAAAATTACATAAACATGGGAATTTATTGCGTAGTACCTTTGATTATTCCCGACGTTTCGACTGTGTTTCACCAATCATTGACCCGAGTAGACTGGAGATTTCATTGGAGTGTCCATCAAGAAGCGATGGTGGTTTTGCAACTACCCTCACTTTGTCTTCAGAACTCGGTAAGGCTGTTCATCTTCACGGTTGAAGTTTCAACAACAACAGTGAAGATGGACTTAGGCTCCCGATATCTTGGAATCCAGTGATAAGTAGGTGTAGTGGGCGTCGTGATGTAAAATTGCATAGTGAAGATACTGTTACTGTTGTGTGCCGCAATTGAAACGCGGCCTCACCGAGTTCTGAAGACAAAGTGAGGGTAGTTGTAAAACCACCATCGCTTCTTGATGGACACTCCAATGAAATCTCCAGTCAACCCGAGACCACGATTGTTGAAACACAGTCGAAACGTCGGGAATAATCAAAGATATTAAGCGATAAATTCCTGTGTTTATGTTATTTTATTACAAATTAATTGTGATAGCGAAAGTTTATGAAAAACTCCGCTGTATTATCTTTCATGCTAGGCATGATAACACACCATATAATATTGTTATTTAGCACATTTATACTCAAAACTCTTAATTTTGTAAAAAGGATACGACGAACGGAGCGTGAAAAAAAGTGGCAAAGACGGCTAGGGATACCTCATACAAAACCAAATATTGCATATATTTTTTATACTCTAAATAAACGCAATTATTAATAATTATAATATTAATAATTAGCGCGACGTAAACTAGCAGTGAACGGAAAATACTACTTTGTGAACAGTTTGTTTTTTAAATTATACACGAAATAGAATATACGCGCACATTTTTTCATTCATTTCAGCCGTAAAACGTCCACTACTGAACACAGGCCTTCCTCATGGATCTCCATAAGAGGCAGCTGCCATACTCACCACGCTTGGCTGGCGGGTTGGCGAGCGCAGTATGGGATGTTGATACACGGAATGACGCTGCTGCCCATCTTCCGGAGGTAGCTCTTAGCAGGCTCTTACTGCATCCACGGGCAAGAGAGGAGGGGCAACATTCTACTGCCGGCACCCCACGGCAAATATTTATTATACGCACAAAATACTTATTAAAATGTAAATTTTACATAAGCTATCTTATAACTGTGTACGTGAAGGCCCCACAGTCCCCAGGATCGTTTACGAGACCTTACCACGTTATCTTCTAACTTGACTTCGTTCCAACAATTACTCTTCATTACCCACAATACCCGGTGAATCCGCGAAGGTAAGTTATCCTTTTGTCAGGGTCTGTGATAAATACACACGTAAGCCGGCGAGATTAATGCCGGAGCCACGGCATGGACCTACTCTACAGCTTAGTGGGAAGTAAATTATTGTAATCTCCGTCGAGGTATTTTGTCCTCGTTTATCAGTAGGTGATAGAGGCAATCAAGGATTTTATTCTACTACACAGCTCATACGGGTACAGGTATTATGTTCTTGCTTTGAAAACAAACTCTTTAATTTAATACTTTATTTGATATGCGGCATACCGAAGCGTAGATGGCGGGACGAACTCGATCAGTACATCGTTGACTGGGAGAAGCAGCTCAGGATCGAGATATATGGAGGGAATTGGGCGAGGCCTTTGTTTGCGTCTCACTGCTGGGCACAGTGTGTGAAAGTCAAATAATAATTTGAATCATGGTCTTAAGATAAATTTTTTTTACTTTGATTGAGGCTTTAGTGCTAAGTGAAATGGTTAGCCTGATTTGTTCACTTAAAAACTTATGAACTTAGATATGAAAACGTCTAAGTCAAAATCAGAGTGTTGGTTGGGAAATGTCTGCCTCTTCAAGTCCAATTTACCTCCGTTTACCAAATAACACTTACCTAAACTTTCCTCGAATATATCCTCACTCAATCTAGACAGTGACGACTGACATAGGCTACTTGTAACTATAAAGGTTGACTAGTAAAGTAAATTGGCCTCTCACATCCACTCGTATCTCCATTATACAAGGTGTAATTTTGTAACGCCACCTGTGGGGAAAGTACAATGAACCTAGCACACATCATTTTGAGAAACTATTCCTTTTTTAGGGTTCCAGACCAAAATGGTATAAAGGAACCCTTATAGAATCACTCTGTCTGTCTGTCTGTCTGTCTGTCTGTCACTAATGGATATCTCGAGAACTACTGATGCTATCGACTTGAAATTTAAAATGGTAAAAGACAACACTTTTTTACTAATATAGCATATACATATATAAATGTTAAAAAATATTCTTATTTTGATTGCAGGGGGGCGGAAAGGGGATCTCAAAAATTTTAAGTGAAGTTACTAGGCCATGTGGAATATCATATGAAAGGTATTCATTTGCACATTAGTAAACAGTTTTTAGTTTTCCTTTAAACCGTATCGTTTTTGAGTTATTTACAAAAATGATGAAAAAACGACCGTTCCCCCCCCTTATCTCCGAAGTTTGCAGAGATAAACCCGTGATACTTTTATAGCTAATAGAAGTGTACGTAAACTTTATAGTAAAATTATAGCGAACTCTGTAATTTGCATAGTTTTTTAGACAATGGGGGTGGAAGGGGCGTTTTCAAAATTTTTGGAAAGCTAATAGGTGATGTGGGGTATCATATGAAAGGTATTTATTTAAACATTGATAAACAGTTTTTAATTTTTCTTTAAGTCGTATAGTTTTTGAATTATTTACAAAAATGTTGAAAAAAATAGCGTCCCCCCCCTTATCTCCGAAGTTTGCGGAGATAAACCTCTGAAACTTTTATTGCTATTAGAAGTGTATGTAAAGATTAGAGGAAATTTATTACAATCTCTCTACATAGCATACTTTTTTAGAAATCATCGAAAGCGTAAAAAATCTGCATAAGTTCCGCTATCAGACAAGAGATGGCGCTGTCAAGGTTCTCCAACAAATATAAAACCGCCTTTGTCATATATTATATTGTATGATGGCACGGAACTCTCGGTGCGCGAGTCCGACTCGCTCTTGCCCGGTTTTATTTTTTAAAAGAAACATTACTGCATTATAATATTTTGTAAATACGTTTTTCACAATAGTGTAAAGCATATTTATTTCACAGTAACACTTTAAATGACGAGTAGGTTCATTTTCTTAAATTCAAGACGACTTTAGAAGACGAACCGGAAAAAATGGCGAGATAATGAGGAGGCCTATTCCCAACAGTGGGTGAAGATGAGCTGATAGAAAGAAGTTTATTTTCTCTTTAAAAAAGAGTAGGTAGGTACGCTAAAAGTAATAAAACAATTTTCTGGCCATAGCCTTTTTATTTTCAACCAATTTAATTTTTTTATACATTCAGTATTATCCCACATTTATTATGGTCTTGCGCTATAAAATAAAATGTCGAACCATAAATTAGTTAAAATTATCGGTTGTCTGCCACAATGGATAGGTTCTGAACCTGAGCTCTCCGAGTTAAATCCATCAATGCCCCGATTGAATGATTATTCCGGTCACCTGCCAATTAACCAAGCTGCCCTGGACTAAATTTATTGAGGCCTTTGGGCGCATCTATTAAAGCTACCTATTTATTATTATTACTCATTTTTGGGTTAATGAGGTACCTACTTGTATACTCGAGACACAGGATGGAAACTCTGATGAGATTTGTGGTTGAAGTGTTATGCACTTGTTTTAAATCAACGTGTTGACACGTTGGTATATGAAAATATAGGGAATTCGTAAATAAATGTACAAAGATTTTCTATTATGTGTTTGAAACTGTATATCTATAATATAATAATCCATAAAATGGATTTTCTATATCCATAATATAATTATCCATGAAAATTTTAGTTTGCCGAAATAATCTAAATCAGTATTATAAGGATCCAAATATAGTTACCAATAATAATTATCTCTATCCATAATGATAAAATTGCGTCCACAAATGCATCTACTTCTAGACAGTCAAAGTGATTTTGAATCTTCGAGTTGAAAACTCGGATCACTCTCACTAGATCAAGTCAACAGATCCAGCCTGGATCTAGTGAGAGTTTTCATTTTAGAAAACTCTCACTAGATCCAGTATTTAAAGTTTTTCGAATACTGGATCTAGTGAGAGTTTTTTATTTATTTGTACTCTCAGTAGATCCAGTTTCGAAATTCACAAAAAAATTAAGTGTATCTATTTAATGTAAATTATAACTTGAATCTTCAATTTCCATATCGGTTTTTTTGACAGGTGTCAAAATTAACAGAACTTGTCATACATGACAGATTCAAAAGTGACAAAATAAAAAAAATGACAGATGACAGCTGTCAAACTTCAAATGGCCGTAACTCGACAGCTACTCAGCCTAGACATTCCGTTTAGGGCTCAAATGAAAGGCATTGCTGTTACCTACATTTTTGATGACAGCTGTCAAACTTCAAATGGCCATAACTCGACAACTACTCAGCCTAGACATAATTTAATTTTTTGAATATTTTATTTTCTCTGTAAATTTCAACCTGCTACCGGTTACGGCTTACTTTTCTAGCCGGAAGCTGCATGGCAGGTACTTTGGCAGAAGCTGCGGTAGCTGGAAATTTTTATGACTCATCTTGCAAATTTTACCTAATGGGAACTGAAAACGGTGCTTTGGCAGACGCTGCGGTATCTGGAATTTTTTTATGACCCATCTCGCGAACTTTTGTTGATGGAAGCCAAATAGTTGTAGTTGTAGAACTTTTTGTGAAGAGTTCATCCGGGGAAATATTACAATCGTACTTCGTAATTTCTACAACCAAGCAGTAATGTCTGCATTACTTTGTTCCGTTTTAAAGGGTAAGGGGGCCAGTAAAATTACAGGCACATGAGACCTTAGAACTCTATCTCAGGGTGACAGGCGCAATACAATGCAGCATTGGTCACCTAGTCACAAGCTTCGTGACCATGATCACCGCGGTATTGCAGTTGTAATAGAGGTTACCGGTTTAGATAAGATGGGCCATCGGCTTGTCTTGCCGATAAGTCGTATAAAAAGGTACTTTGGCAGAAGCTGCGGTAGCTGGAAATTTTTATGACTCATCTTGCAAATTTTACCTAATGGGAACTGAAAACGGTGCTTTGGCAGACGCTGCGGTAGCTGGAATTTTTTTATGACCCATCTCGCGAACTTTTGTTGATGGAAGCCAAATAGTTGTAGTTGTAGAACTTTTTGTGAAGAGTTCATCCGGGGAAATACTACAATCGTAATTCGTAATTTCTACAACCAAGCAGTAATGTCTGCATTACTTTGTTCCGTTTTAAGGGGTAAGGGGGCCAGTAAAATTACAGGCACATGAGACGTTAGAACTCTATCTCAGGGTGACAGGAGCAATACAATGCAGCATTGGTCACCTAGTCACAGGCTTCGTGACCATGATCACCGCGGTATTGCAGTTGTAATAGAGGTTACCGGTTTAGATAAGATGGGCCATCGGCTTGTCTCGCCGATAAGTCGTATAAAAAGGTACTTTGTCAGAAGCTGCGGTAGCTGGAAATTTTTATGACTCATCTTGCAAATGTTACCAAATGGGAGCTGAATACGGTACTTTGACAGACGCTGCGGTAGCTGTTTTTTTTTATGACGTACATATCTCTCAAACTTTTCTAGATGATTTTTTGAATATTTTATTTTCTCTGTAAATTTCAACCTGCTAGCGGTTACAGTTCAAAAGATGTAGCTCTTTAAAGGTTTTTTTCATAAACAATGGACCCCCTACCCTTTAATTTTGAAAATTAAAAAAAAAACTTAAACACGTCATTGCTTATTTCATTGCAGAAATCTACATACGAATTTTCAAATGTCTATCGTGAACGACCGTTAGAGTAAAATATGACATATCTACGTGACCACGTAGATATGTCATATTTTACTCTGAACTTTGAACCCAATTTTGAACCCCTTGGCGTGCGATTTTTCAAAATTCCTTTCTTAGTGAGCGCCTGCATACCAAGACAAATATACCCTCTAAATTTCAAGTCTGTGCGGTTTAGGCTGTGCGTTGATATATCAGTCAGTCAGTCAGTCAGTCAGGACTTTGAATTTTATATATATAGATGATTTTTTGAATATTTTATTTTCTCTGTAAATTTCAACCTGCTAGCGGTTACAGTTCAAAAGATGTAGCTCTTTAAAGGTTTTTTTCATAAACAATAGACCCCCTACCCCTTAATTTTGAAAATTCAAAAAAAAACTTAAACACGTCATTGCTTATTTCATTGCAGAAATCTACATACGAATTTTCAAATGTCTATCGTGAACGGTCACGTAGATATGTCATATTTTACTCTGAACTTTGAACCCAATTTTGAACCCCTTGGCGTGCGATTTTTCAAAATTCCTTTCTTAGTGAGCGCCTACATACCAAGACAAACATACCCTCCAAATTTCAAGTCTGTGCGATCAGCGGTTTAGGCTGTGCGTTGATATCTCAGTCAGTCAGTCAGTCAGTCAGTCAGGACTTTGAATTTTATATATATAGATGATGAACCAGGTGATAATAACATACAAAATACTGTTCCAGGTAAGTTAATTTAAACAATTGTTTATTATAAACGAAGGCGTATGTTATAATTTTGTCAATAGTAACATAAATTATTTTTTATTTATATATTTTATTGATTATTCATTAAGATGATCGAATTGATGTGGTATGTGCCTTCGTCATCATCATCATTTCATACGTAAAACGTCCAATGCTGAACACAGGCCTCCCTCATGGAACTCCATGAGGGGTAGTTGCCATACTCACCACGCTTGGAAGGCGGGTTGGTGAGGGCAGTATAGGTTGTTGATACACGGAAAGACGCTGCTGCCCATCATCTGGATGTATCCCTTAGCAGGCACTGAAGCCATGGGCATGAGAGGAGGGGTAACATTGTACTGCCGGCACCCCACGGCGGCGGTATGTGCCTTACAAGTATGTTTTGTATATTTATTGTTAGAACCCACTTTCGAGATGTGTTCCTTGTATCCTGTTCCTGGATTAATTATCTTGTAATTTTATTATTACAATAGTTCTATCTCAGGGAAGCATATTCATACAAAATTGTATGTAGCTGTAATCATGATAGTTCTGGAAATACAGCTACGTAAAACTATAATTATTTTTGGTCTAAGACATTTCATTGATTGCTACCTAATAACTAAGTATCAATTATTAATGAAATGACATTTTTTTTAGGTAAAAATGAAAGGTTTGTAGTTGCTTGTGCTGAAGTATCAGGGCACATCGCTGCCCGACTAGTAACTTGGTCATAAAAAACCTATACCTATTCATGCCACTATCTCGCAAACCGCTAGAGTATAGTAGATACCTCTATACGTAGACTAATACAACTACAGGGTTTGCCAGTTCACTTATACTCCAAGGAACCCAAAGCGTCGAGTGTTTACCGGGCGCATCAGTTAGTTCCAACTTTTTCGCAGAGATGTCTCTGTTCTAAATTTCAGCGAAGTTCTTCACACATGTTTGTTTGCTAAGTTAATAATTAAGTTACGTTAAGTACGATAAATTATAAAAATAAATATTCTTAATCATAAGCTGTCTTTGCTTAGTGATTATGTAGCCCCAATTTTCAATTTTAAAGTAATGGGTTCAATACTGAGCAGTTACAAATGGATTTCACTTCTTAAAACTGTTCGTGGTAAAAAAATGAGAAGGTTCTCAAGTCGTCTGTACTTTTCAAGGTACCTCAAAATGAAAAACGGAACCCCTATAGGATCACTATAAAGTTATCCTTGGTTGAGACAATAATGTCTCAATAAGTAAGAAACGCATGTGTTGACATTCCTAAAGGAATTCATAGGTTACTTCCCGTAGACCAAGAACAATTAAATTTGGCAAGGTATGTCGTCTTATGCTGAAGATATAGAGACAACTCCAAAAACTATACATTTGCAATGGAATCATAAAAAAAATCGTCTCTAAAAATGTACGAAATCAATCATCGTAGTTAAGCAACCCTACGCGCGGACATAAATTGGGTGATCGAATCTATTTGTGCATTTTTAAAACTTTTACTGATATTTATTATGTTCCTACATACCTACGAAACCTCGGTGGGCGAGTACAGCTCGCATTTGTCCGGTTTTTTTATTTAATCTTTGTTACCTCAGAACTCCGTCGCTTATGAACAGATTTGGAAAAACCAGGAATCGAGGGAATCCCTCAAATATTGCCGGTAAAGATAATGTATGTGGTGGTGTGGTGAGTAGCGATTTTGGCATATTTAGCTCAAGATCAGGCATTTGCATTCACAAAGTTTATTATTGGTGAAGTGATGAAGAAGACCACAGATGTTTATCAAAACTCTTCATTATTACAAAATTCACAGGTAACGACATTAAGAGATGGCGAAGATAATAATATATCCCTATCCACTAATCATGATGATTTTACTTGACTTACCTACACATCATCAGCATCAAGGTAATTGGAATTAAATAGTGTGTACTAAAGTCCCTCAGGGTATAGTTACAAAAACGCAATTAACACTTTTGCGGTTGTATCTTTGTTTCATTTAATAGTGTTTGCTTGCTCTTCATTCCAGTTCTGATATCAAGGCGAATATTCGAATATAATAAGCATACATAATGGAGGTATTTATTTCAGGTATTTATTTCAATTATTTTCGGGAACATTTCAGATTTTATCATTGTTGTCGGTTTTTATTGTCGAAAAATTTAAGAATTCGACCGATCTCTGTGGCGCTGCAGGCGAAGGTCCGCCTGCCAAGCCAGAAGTTGCGGGTTCGATGTTCGGGTCAAATATTTGTACGATCTGCAGGTATTTGTTCAGGGTGTTTTGGATGTTTGTCTCTCTATCTATTTGGTATAATGTGTAAAGTATATCAGTCGTTTAGTACCCATAAAACAAGCACTGCTCAGCTTGGGGCTGGATGATGCTGTGTGAATTGTCCAGCATCATTTTTTTATTAGCGGGAGAGAAAAAGGGGAGGGAGGCAAAGGCCTCCCTCCCCTTTTTCCGGCCATCAAATCATCCATCATCCGGGCAAAGGCCCTACAGTGTGACAATATGGGCTAAAAATAAAAATAAATAATATTAATGATATGTATAAATTAGCCGTGGGGTGCCGGCAGTAGAATGTTCCTCTCCTACCCATGGATGCAGTAAGAGCCTGCTAAGGGACACCTCCGGAAGATGGGCAGCAGCGTCTTTCCGTATATCAACATCCCGTACTGCGTTTACCAACCCGCCTGCTAAGCGTGGTGAGTATGGCAACTACCCCTCATGGAGATCTATGAGGGAGGCCTCAGTTCAGTAGTGGACGTTTTACGGCTGAAATGATGATGATAATAATATGTGTAAAATATCACAAATTTCTTGCATTTATCCACTGGAGCATCTCCTATTCTTGAGCAGTTACGGAACAAGTTTATAAAATTAAAATTTTTAATTAACCCCCCGACACTTTACCTAATCTCCGAGGTAATCTATTTTTTACCCTCAGTTTTGCAATTCACACATCATGCCCTTTCATTTGATACCACACTTGGTATATTTAAAAAAAAAGAGCTGATGATCTTCTAACGGCTGAACAGATTTTCATGAAACGGGATAAAATTATCTACGACACAAAAAAACTATACGGAAATCAGTTCATCCGTTTGAGAGCTACGATACTACAGACACAGAAAGACACTTTAAACTTATAACACCCCTTTTTTTGCGTCGGGTTTTAAAAAGGGCACTGAAGTCCCCAAAACGCTTTGTTAGTCGTTTGCCATCGATGACGCCATCTGCTGCCAAACTGACGGAGAGGGTGTTTTTCTAAACTTTTCAAAGGATCGCGATTAAAAGTATTGGGACCAGGTGTAACCCTTATTAATTCCGTGTTTAGGCTTCCATAGTACAACAAGGAACTTTTAGAGTTTCGCTTTGTCTGTCTGTCGTTGGCTTAACAAACAGACTATTCGTTCTAGAAAGCTGTAACTTTGGATCTTAAATAATAATCTAGCCGAGATAACGCAAAAAAAATATTAAATAATTAATAATTTAGGTTCCGTTTGCCTAACATTAAAGTTTGAAATTGTTTTTCAGCGCAGCCTGTACCTGTTGAATTGTATTTCATCACTGCTCTACTATGGTGATACATACTCGTAATTGTGATAATTGTCACTATACAAATTGGATCTATCATTCCATCATTCGTAAATAAAAAAAAATATGTTACATACTATCGAATAGCCTTCGTAAACTCCACAAACGTTAAATACGGATTTATGAAATTCTGAATATTTTTCAATAATTTAAATGAGAGTGTGTAAGTGAGCTGACGGATAATACGGCCGGTTGGCTGATATTGGTTGAGCGTGCTAGTAATCATCATCTTCTCAACCGTAGGACGTCCACTGCTGGACAAAAGACCTGCCTCATCATCAAGTACTGGATCATGAGGGGTTGTTATACCATTCATACTCTCAAGCGCAGTACGGGATGTTGATACACGAAAAGACGCTACTGCCGATCTTCCAGAGGTATCATTTGGCAGATTGATAAAGTGAAAAAGTCAATTTATAAAAGATAAACAAAACACATTTAAATTAAATGAAGCACATTATTAAATTTATTCGCATCAGAAAACTTTTTTTACTCCTTTTTATAGACCTTTTGATTCTTTACAAAAAACGTATACAATTTATATAAACTTTATATTAACAACGTGTATACTTGCTAAAATCATATTCATTTAGACATCATTTCTAAACAAAAGCAATTAAAATGGAGCGCCCTTATTACAAACTTGGGACCGATTATGCGAGAAGGCTACCCAATGTTTATTGCTCACAGCAATCATTTAATATATTCCATGAATTTTAATGACCTACGATGACAATTAAAAAAAAAATAACATATCACATTGCACCAACTAGCCCAAAAGTAAGAGCTCGTAATTATGGGTACCAGATGACTGGTAGTTAGATGCGTTAATTATTTGATTTATAGAACAAATATTCATCTGGGATGTTGTATCCCTTACTCCGCTTAGTATTTTGTAATAATAATTTCTGTTTTTTACTTCCTAAGTAATTTAATATTTTTAACATAAACACTGCAACAGCCATAACAAATTTCAGTTTTATATTTTAAGTAGGTACCTATTAAATTAAAGAATAATACTGTTTGTTATTTTTTTGTTAAAAAAATTCAGCTATTGAAATAAATCTTTCATAAAAAAACTCTGGTTATTTTATTTTGTCGCAATAAATAATAATCGATTCCTTAATCTGTGAAACCGAATATCGACCTTTGATTATCGATACTTTCTATCCCTATGACTACTGTCATTTTGAAAAATAATGTTACCAGTATAATTCATTCCCACTTTTTACACGATTTAATTAAGGAAAGTAAATGCTAATTGGTTGCATGATATTATTTATTCTGAACTTTTTAATCCGCAATAATACTTAATAACCTTCAGTTAAAAATGCTTTTTCTTGTTCTTCAAGTCTGAATACTCGATATTATTCAATAATATCGCGTAAATGGATTCATTTTGTAATAAAAATGTATCAATGTCACGACTATTTAAGATTTAAAATTGTTTTACTTTAAACACCAACGTAATAATACAGATTTATTGTTTCTACTTTATGTAATTCCACAAAGAAGCCCAAAGCGATTGAGCAAAATGAAAAAAAATGAGGGTAAATAATGATGACGCTGGTATCACTTTTGAGTTTATTTGCATGTAGTATATTCAGTCATGCATGACTGTGTGCGTAGCGTTGCGTTTTTTTCCCAAATTTTAAACTAGTGTTGAGAATATAATGTCTGTGTGTGTTTATAAAGACACAAACAATTTTTATGTGTGTAGCTATGGTTTCAATGTGTGTGTTTATTGTCCCCCCGCTAAAAATGGCAGATATTTTTGTATTAAGAAATTTGCGCTTGCCTTGTCCTTCTTTATATCGTCTAAGTTATTGACTTTGACTTTGGTGTCTGAGGCATACTTTTTAAATCTTTGCAAGCAGTTTTGTTTATTTACATAAAAAAGGAAGCATTCTTTTAAGTACATTTCTATCTCTTTTGTTTGGAGTTCTTAATGGTATCTTGTTTATTAATAGTATCTTGTTAGTTTGTCACCTTGTAATATTTATGTACTATAAACTTCCAATAAAAGTTATTCATCAATGTTATTATTTTTTTAATAAATTTTTTGCAAATTTAACTTGACACTGGCGAAATTGTGTAAAACCGACAAAAAGCAAAAAAATAAAAAGACAAGACAATGTTATTTTTATAACTTTTTCTCCAGGTGGTATTAAAAAATTACGCAGTGTATAATTACTTCTAAGTCAGTTTTTCAAAAGATTGTACGTTTATCACGGGCCACTGTTTAAGATCCTCGCGACAAACGATAATATATTTTATGGATGAAAAGTGTTCGAGAAAAGTGGTCTAACTCTTAGTAGAGTAGGGATATTAATTGACCACTCACCCCTCCCCCTCTTCCGGCTAGGTGGAGTGAATTACATTATATTTTATACTAGCTGTGCCCGCGACTTCGTCCGCGTGGACTTCGATCTAGTAAGCCAGCTTTGTTTTTTTTTATTTAACCTATGTTGTACCACAGCTGGGCAAAGGTCTCCCCTAAAGTCTTCCAACCATAAACCTGCTTAAGACTTAGTAATAATAACCATAGATTTCAGAAAATCGGACGAATGCGCAAAGTGCGAGTCAAACATAAGCACATTTTCAAAATACTATTCACTTAATTTTCATAGTTTGTAATTACCAAAACATAGACACATCTACTTACGATATTAACAAAAAAAAAATCTTATATGTTAATAGGAAATAGGGCACATGAAACAATCTGTTCGAAAGCTAAACATTATAATATAAGTATACTATTATAGATTACTATACATGTGATAAATAGTATAGATTAGTATACTATATCTGGGTACAAGCTAGTAAAATTTATAAAAGCGTTTCTCTGTTAACTATTATTAAAAGTCGCACATAAATTATTTGAATTACTAATACAGGAAAGGGCCACATACAGCTGACCATGTCAAAAACAACTGACACTTAGATCTATGCCTACAACCGAAAGAGTTTGTCTTTGTGCCTTATAGTCATAACGTGATACCTGATCGCTGCGTGGTGTTAAAATTTCCCTTTCGCATAGCTATGAATAAGGTTGATTTGTTAATGATGTTGGGTCACCATGTCACGTGTAATGAGGTCCTGCAGTGACGAAATAGTGTGACAGAGATTTTCAGGTAAAATAACTTTTTTATTATTATTACTAGCTGCTGCCCGCGGCTTCGCCCGCGTTTTTAAATGATGTAAATCAGCATTTTTTTTGGGACTCATATATATGCAAAGTGGTTAAGGTACTAAGTAGATAAAATCTATAATATGTGTCTGGTCACTATAGAAGAGTCTGTATTAACTTAACATTAGAAGGACAAAACCTACTTACCTACGCTAAGGGTTGCCTCAGCCGCAAAGTCTGAAAGTTTACACAACCGGTACTACCTACTCGGAAATAAGTTACATTATCTACTATATGAAGTCAAAGCGTGTGTGATTTCGCGGCCTTATTTGTGGCCATCAGTGACTAAACTTAGTCTTACAAAAAAACTTGAGAGTCCTACACCTAACCTCCTAACATGAAAGCCTCTGCCCACGGCTTTGCCCGCGTGATGCCACAACCAAAAATAGCTTATATACCTGCTTATATAGCTTTATTTACAATAGCGGCGGCGCTGAAAATTTTACTCTTTTATGTTTAAATTAAAGTTTATGTAGATGTTAGTGCATAAATTACTATAATGGGTATAAGCTCAATCAGTTTAATAATGAATGGTTAGGTAGTGTACCTAAGTATATGTAAAGTTTATATTTTAAACAGAAACAAACACGTTTTTTACTTGTACACTTAACATGTTTAGTACTTGGCCAGTTTTTTATAATTCATGGTTAGTATATCTTTAAAGTACCTAAGTACTATTTTTACACCAAGTTTAAAATAGGAAGGCCTTACCGTTTGTACGACAGAGCTAAAATAACAGTTTATAAAACGCTTCTTGTATAAAGACCCACTTTTGTTTTAATTTTTTGAATATTTTATTTTCTCTGTAAATTTCAACCTGCTACCGGTTACATTTCAAAAGACCCCCTACCTTTTAATTTTAAAAATTAAAAAAAACTTAAACATGCCATTGGTAATTTCATTGCAGAAATCTACATATGAATCTTCAAATGTCTATCGTGTACGGTTACGTAGATATGTCATATTTTACTCTGAACTTTGAACCCATTTTTGAACCCCTTGGCGTGCGAATTTTCAAAATTCCTTTCTTAGTGAGTGTCTACATACCAAGAAAAACATATCCTTTAAATTTCAAGTCTGTGCGATCAGCGGTTTAGGACGTGCGTTGATATCTCAGTCAGTCAGTCAGTCAGTCAGTCAGGACTTTGCATTTTATATGTATAGATTACAAACTTTTCTAGCCGGAAGCTGAATAAGGTACTTTGGCAGAAGCTGCGGTAGCTGGAAATTTTTATGACTCATCTTGCAAATTTTACCTAATGGGAACTGAAAACGGTGCTTTAGCAGACGCTGCGGCAGCTGGATTTTTTTATGACCCATCTCGCGAACTTTTGTTGATGGAAGCCAAATAGTTGTAGAACTTTTTGTGAAGTGTTCATCCGGGGAAATACTACAATCGTACTTCGTAATTTCTACAACCAAGCAGTAATGTCTGCATTACTTTGTTCCGTTTTAAAGGGTAAGGGGGCCAGTAAAATTACAGGCACATGAGACCTACGAACTCTATCTCAGGGTAACAGGCGCAATACAATGCAGCATTGGTCACCTAGTCACAGGCTTCGTGACCATGATCACCGCGGTATTGCAGTTGTAATAGAAGTTACCGCTTAACATAAGATGGGCCAACGGCTTGTCTCGCCGATAAGTCGTATAAAAAGGTACTTTGGCAGAAGCTGCGGTAGCTGGACATTTTTAAGAAGCAGCTTTCAAATTTTACCTAACGGGAGCTGAATACGGTACTTTGACAGACGCTGCGGTAGCTGGTTTTTTTATGACGTATCTCTCAAACTTTTCTAGATGGAAGCTGAATAAGGTTCTTTGGCAAAAGCTGCGGTATCAGGAAATTTGTATGACTCATCTTGCAAAATTAACGTAATGCAAGCTGAAAACGGTGCTTTGGCAGATGCTTCGGTAGCGGTAGGTTTTTTATTACGAATCTCTAAAACTTTAGACGACGGAAGTGGAACAGGGAACATTAGGGGCGATTAGTGACAGACCTTATGTGGGGATAGAAGGTGATACATCTATCTAGGATAACTCCTAGGTAGCGAGCTGACCTTACCCAAGGGATGGGTTGATCGAAGAGGAGGAGAGGCTGGGGCAAGAGGGGACTCCAAGTAAAGTGCACTGCTGCACTTTTCGTCGGGTTCACCTCTATGCGCCACTTTCTGAACCAAGCACCTAGGGTGTCTCGTGCATGAGCGCGCGTGGACTTAGCCGGTTCTATTTATACTCCCGGCTGCCGCGACCGCACCGCGGCGCTGGATATTTTACTTTTTTATGTTTAAATTAAAGTTTATGTAGATGTCAGTGCATAAATTACTATAATAGGTATAAGCTCAATCAGTTTAATAAAGAATGGTTAGGTAGTGTACCTAAGTATATATAAAGTTTATATTTTAAACAGAAACAAACACGTTTTTTACTTGTACACTTAACATGTTTAGTACTTGGCCAGTTTTTATAATTCATGGTTGGTATATCTTTAAAGTAAGTACTATTTTCACACCAAGTTTGAAATAGGAAGGCCTTACCGTTTGTACGACAGAGCTCAAATAACAGTTTATAAAACGCTTCTTGTATAAAGACCCCCCTTTTGTTTTAATTTTTTGAATATTTTATTTTCTCTGTTAATTTCAACCTGCTACCGGTTACGGCTTACTTTTCTTGCCGGAAGCTGAATAAGGTACTTTGGCAGAAGCTGCGGTAGCTGGAAATTTTTATGACTCATCTTGCAAATTTTACCTAATGGAAACTGAAAACGGTGCTTTGGCAGACGCTGCGGTATCTGGAATTTTTTTATGACCCATCTCGCGAACTTTTGTTGATGGAAGCCAAATAGTTGTAGTTGTAGAACTTTTTGTGAAGAGTTCATCCGGGGAAATACTACAATCCTACTTCGTAATTTCTACAACCAAGCAGTAATGTCTGCATTACTTTGTTCCGTTTGAAAGGGTAAGGGGCCTAGTAAAATTACGGGCACATGAGACCTTAGAACTCTATCTCAGGGTGACAGGCGCAATACAATGCAGCATTGGTCACCTAGTCACAGGCTTCGTGACCATGATCACAGCGGTATTGCAGTTGTAATAGAGGTTACCGCGTTAGATAAGATGGGCCATCGGCTTGTCTCGCCGATAAGTCGTATAAAAAGGTACTTTGGCAGAAGCTGCGGTAGCTGGACATTTTTATGACGCAGCTCTCAAATTTTACCTACCGGGAGCTGAATACGGTAATTTGACAGACGCTGCGGTAGCTGGTTTTTTTATGACGTATCTCTCAAACTTTTCTAGATGGAAGTTGAATAAGGTTCTTTGGCAAAATCTGCGGTAGCAGGAAATTTGTATGACTCATCTTGCAAAATTAACGTTATGCGAGCTGAAAACGGTGCTTTGGCAGATGCTGCGGTAGCGGTAGGTTTTTTATTACGAATCTCTAAAACTTTAGATGACGGGAGTGGAACAGGGAACTTTAGGGGCAATTAGTGACAGACCTTATGTGGGGATGGAAGGTGATACATCTTTCTAGGATAACTCCTAGGTTGCGAGCTGACCTAACCCAAGGGATGGGTTGATCGAAGAGGAGGAGAGGCTGGGGCAAGAGGGGACTCCAAGTAAATTGCACTGCTTCACTTTTCGTCGGATTCACCTCTATGCGCCACTTTCTGAACCATGCACCTAGGGTGTCTAGTGCATGAGCGCTCGTGGACTTAGCCGGTTCTATTTATACTCCCGGCTGCCGCGACCGCACCGCGGCGCTGGATATTTTACTTTTTTATGTTTAAATTAAAGTTTATGTAGATGTACATAAGTGCATAAATTACTATAATAGGTATACGCTCAATCAGTTTAATAATGAATGGTTAGGTAGTGTACCTTAGTATATATAAAGTTTATATTTTAAACAGAAACAAACACGTTTTTTACTTGTACACTTAACATGTTTAGTACTTGGCCGGTTTTTATAATTCGTGGTTGGTATATCTTTAAAGTAAGTACTATTTTCACACCAAGTTTGAAATAGGAAGGCCTTACTGTTTGTACGACAGAGCTCAAATAACAGTTTATAAAACGCTTCTTGTATAAAGACCCCCCTTTGTTTTAATTTTTTTAATAATTTTATTTTCTCTGTAAATTTCAACCTGCTACCGGTTACAGTTCAAAAAATGTAGCTCTTTAAAGGTTTTTCCATAAACAATGGACCCCCTACCCTTTAATTTTGAAAATTAAAAAAAAAACTTAAACACGCCATTGCTTATTTCATTGCAGAAATCTACATACGAATTTTCAAATGTCTATCGTGAACGGTCACGTAGATATGTCATATTTTACTCTGAACTTTGAACCCAATTTTGAACCCCTTGGCGTGCGAATTTCCAAAATTCCTTTCCTAGTGAGCGCCTACATACCGAGACAAACATACCCTCCAAATTTCAAGTCTGTGCGGTTTAGGCTGTGCGTTGATATATCAGTCAGTCAGTCAGTCAGGACTTTGAATTTTATATATATAGATGGTTTTTTGAATATTTTATTTTCTCTGTAAATTTCAACCTGCTAGCGGTTACTGTTCAAAAGATGTAGCTCTTTAAAGGTTTTTTTCATAAACAATGGACCCCCAACCCTTTAATTTTGAAAATTCAAAAAAAAACTTAAACACGTCATTGCTTATTTCATTGCAGAAATCTACATACGAATTTTCAAATGTCTATCGTGAACGGTCACGTAGATATGTCATATTTTACTCTGAACTTTGAACCCAATTTTGAACCCCTTGGCGTGCGATTTTTCAAAATTCCTTTCTTAGTGAGCGCCTACATACCAAAACAAACATACCCTCCAAATTTCAAGTCTGTGCGATCAGCGGTTTAGGCTGTGCGTTGATATCTCAGTCAGTCAGTCAGTCAGTCAGTCAGTCAGGACTTTGAATTTTATATATATAGACTAGCTGTTGCCCTTGATTTTGTCGGCGTAGTGTTAAAAATAAATTTATTAGTACTTCATTATAGCTGAGTTCTCAAAAATCTCTTTATAGTTAAGTCATGGTTTGAATTAAAAGAAATTGGAATGTCCTAGAACACGTCTTTGCTTATTTTGAATGAGGAGTCTACATTCCAAATTTTAGGCGCTTACCATGCACAGTTTTGGATGAATTACACGTACATTAGTAAAAACTCTGAACCCCCTTTTGAACCCTTTATAGTTTGAATTTCCAATATCTGCTTCTTAGTAGGCGGTTTTGCACCAACACAAACGTACCCTGAAAATTTCAAGTCTGTAGGAATAGTGGTTTTGGCTGTACGCTGTCTGTCAGTGAATCTGATAAAATTTTATAATTTAATAGTGATGGTGATTATAGAAAAGTAAAAACTTAGTAGTCGTCTGTCGGAGGTAGGCAGGCCTTCTCTATTCTGCGCCATTTTTTTGCCACATTGTGCGTGTGATAACCCAATGAAATTATGTTCACATATTATTGCGGTGGGGTAACGGCAGCAGAATGTTGTCTTTACTCTCTTACTCGTCTGATCTTCCAAGGGACTCCGGAAGATGGGCAGCAGCGTCTTTTCTATCCCCAGCAGGTGAACGTGGACAGCAGTCCTACAGCTGAGACGATAATAAAAAGAACGGAACTCAAAAACGGTTATCGGAGTTAGGAGTTATCCCAAGTTATCAAATCGATTTAATTTTAATTCTATTTTTCAGTGTGGGTATTAAAGCTCTGGAAGCCTCTGAAGGGGACCCTATTTTGAAATCGCACGTATGACATGATCGCACGATCTCTATTTTTCGTTCGACTTTCAAAATCTGACATTTTTAACAGGCTTCAAAAAAAGTTTCGGAATAAAACAAGAAACCCTTATAGTTTCACTTTGTCTGTTTTTCTGTCCATATGTCCGTCCGTCACCGGCTTACTGAAGAGACTGTTAGTTAGTCCTTGAAAGCTGTAATTTTGCATGGATATAAAAAAAAACAACGCCGAATGAACGTTACAAAAAATGCTAAAAGTATAATAATTGTAGTTTGAACTTTCTAAAAAAACTATATTGGTTAAGATAGCTTTTTTAGTTGCGGCGAAATGGGCGCTAATTTAAGTGATGTAGTTTTCCAAACATACCGGAATACTTTAAACCGAAAACTCAACTAATTCCTGTTAATATGTTTTGGTAAACGTTAAAAAACCTACACGTGGCCTAATTTATTTAAAACATTTGTTACCTCAGAGTTCCGTCGTTTTAGAACTGATTTCAAAAAATATACACTCTTTCTATAGATCCATGCTTCTGTAGAATCGAAGGAACTCCTCAAATATTGGTAATATAGCGGCTTTGCATATTTAGCCAAAGGTCAAGAATTTGCATTCAGAGAGTATGATTTGGGAAAGCGGAACTGATGAAGAAAGCCACAGGGTTACACTGCACTATTCATTATTATTATTATTTAATACTTTATTGCACACAATTTACAAAAACAGCATATAAATGGTGGGCATAATGCCGAAGGCATTATCTACCTGCCAACCAGAAAGGTCGAAAAAAGAAAGACAGGCGTGCTAACACAAAGGAAATAGAAGACAAAAAAAAAACTTATTTAGCTAAATCACACTTAAATAACATAATATTTACATTTATATTTATATTTATATATATATATATATATATATATATATATATATATATATATATATATATATATATATATATATGTATATATATATATATATATCATAATAACCTGCACATCACCATCATCAAGGTCATATAAATTAAATAATTGTAGTAGTGTTTGGAGTCCTTCAAGGCATAGTTCAGTTATATGCCCTAAATTATAACTTGGTTTTTCGTTGCACTTAATACGTTTACTTTTATACCCACTTCTGATGATAGGAGTCATGATAAATCGAGGGAAATACTCAAATGTCATCGTCATCATCATATGAGCCGTAAGACAAAGGCCTTTCTCAAATGTATTAAGCATAAATAGTGGTTTGGGTATTTTCAGAAAAAGGTTTTCGGTATATTTTTTTTTATTGTGACTATTCGATATTGTTACAAGCTGGTGGTTCGAGATTAACTAATGTAGTTCAATTAGACCAACATTAACACTTTTCTCACCGATAAGAATCTTACAGCAGATTCACATCAGAACACTACTTCACAAAACACTGATCACCACTATACAATTTGTTTACTATTTACTGAACATCATAGTTCTTATATCCAATATTGTATCAAACAACTTACTAGAGAGCGTACACGTGTAGTCACATAAGCGGGAAAACAATAGGAACCCAAGTCAATTTTATTTTAGTATATTTGAATCCTCTTGCTCGGGCATCACGGCCAGATATTCGTTTTGATTTAACCTGCAGTAGGTCTACAAATTCAATTTATATATAGTTCAGTTTCGTGGTAGAAAACATTTCGACGGAAATAGGTATTTCAGAAAAATAAGTTATTATTCTAAGGTTTCCTACGGTTCAAGGGTTCCGTAAAGGTATTTAGTGGTATAATGAAGGATATGATACTATTTGTCAAAAACAACTTACTTAAAATTCCCAGTCAATACAAAACAGTTGAAATTAGACTACTTATTTGTACCTACAAGCTTTTGCTTAGGTTTCACCTATTAGAAGAAGAAGAAGAAAAACATTTATTTACCACATGCACAATATAATACAACCACAAAGAAAGTAAAAATTGAAATTACAAATAAAAACAAAGAACACAAAAATACTAAAAAAAAATAACAATACGGACATACGGATGTGGCGCGGGTCAATCGGTCTCTAACTCAGTATTGTGTAGCACCTGCTCAGATGCTACGCTGGTTTTCAGTTGAGGTGGGTAATTTTACGACACGGGGAGGAGACAGGAAAGGAATAGAATAAACAGACGGACAACAAAATCACAAAAAAACGTGAAAAAGAATATGGATAACAAATAACAGTATTTTACATTAAAAAAAAAGAACAAAAAGAAATCCGTCACGCTCTAAAAGCTGCAATACAGGCAACACCTTTAGGTACGAGTATGCTAAAGTATTCACATAAGAGTATTAAACTAAAACCTTTTGCAATATCATTTAAACTTTGACTATTTATGCAGGGTGAGTTAAACCAGCGCAAATATCTTGTATTTTTATAATTCCGATCGAATTACAAGTCTTCAATCGATGTGTGTGTTCAATGATGAGATGACTTACGTAACCGATACGAGGTCCTTCACTACTGGCCTATATAGCTAAGAGTCTCTCAACGAGATATATTGTTGGCTATGATGCTCGGGGTATCTCCACGGGATTAAATCAGAAATGAGTCTGGTCATAATATAAAAAATGAAGATATCCCGTAGAAGAATCCGTGTCACGAAAATAGCCAAACGGACGTTGAAGTGGCGATGGGTAGGCCATGTAACTCAATGAACAGTTAAAACCGAAAGGTTCCCATATGGTGGCCATGGACTAGCAAGCGCACATAAGACGTCTACCAACATGATGGGCGGACGACCATAACCATGGTAAGGTCTGTAGGCCGGCGGTGGATACAGGCTGCTTCCAGCCGCAATACTTGGAGGTCTGTGAGGCAGGCCTACGTCCAGCAATGGACGTTCTACGGCTGAAATGATGATGAAAATAATGATTAATAGGGTCGAAGAAAAATATTCTCGTAATAAACATTCCTTATGAAATTTTAGGAAGACCATACTAACAATGCTTGTAAATTGACTCTATAACCCGGCCAAAGGCGAAAGCCGAAATATCATTATCCAACAAGACTGAAATAAATATTAATTGATCATGAACAAACACAATTCATTTTAGGTTCGAAATTGTATTTTAAGCATCGTTGAAATTATATATTTATTTAGTCAAAGTCACTCAGATGTTTGGTCCTCATTCATGTAGTTTATGTATGAGTTATTTTATTTAGCATTTATATGAATAGATAAATATTGAATTAGGCCCCGCTTTTTTTAATCTCAATTCTGATGATGGGATCCATGAGAAAATTTTCTCGTTCTCTCAAATATTGTAGGGAATTATACAACGGGCATATTTAGATAAGGTTCCAGCATTTGCATTCAGAAAGTATGGAACTGACGAAGAAGACCACAGATGGTTATCAAAACTCTTCAATTTTAGATACATAATTAACAGGTGACGACACATCCCTACACACTAATCATCATACTACACATCGTCATCATCAGAATCAGGGTCATTGGAATGAAATCGAATAAAATAATGTAATTGTGTGTACTGGAGTCCGTCAAGGTTAAGTAAATAATCTTTACTTGCTTTTAAACCCAGTCCCGATGAAGGCATCCCTAATCATCATTATCATTTCAGACGCAAAACGTCCACTACTAAACACAGGCCTCCCACATGGATCTCCAAGAGGGGTACTTGCCATACTCACCACGCTTGACAGGCGGGTTGGTGAGCGCAGTATGATAGGATGTTGATACACGGAAAGACGCTGCTGCCCATCTTCCGGAGCGATCACTTAGCAGGCTCTTACTGCATCCACGGACATGAGAGGAGAGGTAACATTCTGCAGCCGGCACCCTACAGCAAATTGAGGGAAACGGCATCCCTGATAAATTAAAGGAAATATTCAAATTTAATACACACATACACATACATACATTATATCGGTGTGGGTATTTTCAGCAAAATTTTAGATTTTCGATTGAAGTCGGTTGTTTTTGTTTACAAATTAAAGAATTATTGTAAAGTCAATAAACGATTCTCTGATACTGAATTCAGATACTGAATCAAAAGTTGTGTAGGAATAATACATCGTGAAATGTACGGTCTACAGCCGACTGGGTTGTTGGTATGGGAATGAACTTTAGTCCATTAGAATTTATGACGCATGTTTGTGGCTGGGCGGTAATTAAAAGACCCCGCGGAGAGATATGACGCTGATATGCCGTATTGAGTTAGAATAGTATACTTGTACTAAAAAGTTTAGTTTTGAAGTTAATTCTAAAGCATTTCAACTCGGCGAAAAACAATAATAAAAATATTTTAACAAGCAACAACTTTTATAAAATAAAACCGGGCAAGAGTGAGTTGGACTCGCGCATAAAGTTTACATACACTACTATTAGCTATTTCTATAACTACTATTAGCTGTAAAAGTTTCATGGGTTTATCTCTGCAAACTTCGGAGATAGAGGGGGGAGGAACGGTCGTTTTTTCAACATTTTTGTAAATAACTCAAAAACGATACGGCTTAAAGGAAAACTAAAAATTGTTTGTTTTACAAATTAATACCTTTCTTATAATACCCCACACGACCTAGTAACTTCATCTAAAAATTTTGAGATCCCCTATCCTATACCTAATCAAAATAAGAATATTTTTTTACATTTTTATATATGCTATACTAAAAGTCCCAGCGAACTTTGTATCGCACCTACCAATGCAACTTTTTACTACAACTACCCTACAACTACCTTTTTTTTGCTGACGGGGTGGAAATCTGCTGGGTCAGATACACATGCTGCGTAAGGGCACAGCATGGTTATGTGAGGTTGTCTCCTGACGACTCACTAAAACCACCCCGATGGCGGGCCTCGGTGCACTAGGGGCTCCGGTTCTCGTAAAGAACACTCCGTAGCCCCTAACCCACCTTGCCTGAGCACGTCCCGTCGGACCCAACAACTACCCTACAACTCCCTCAATTTGACGAGCTCTGTGGCGCAGCGGGCGAAGGTCCGCCTGCGACGCAAGGGGTTGCGGGTTCGATTCCCGCCTCGGGACAAATGTCTGTACGATCTGCAGATATTTGTTCAGGGTGTTCTGGGTGTTTTACTATATATAATAAAAATATCTATTTATGTAGTATAATGTATTAGGTAAATCAGTCATCTAGTACCCATAACACAAGCTCTGCTTTCCTTGGGGCTAGATGATGCTGTGTGATTTGTCTAAAAAAAAAAAAAACTACCCTTTTTTTTTGACGGGGTGGAAATCTGCTAGGTCAGATACACATCATCATTTCAGCCGTTAAACGTCCACTACTGAACACAGGCCTCCCTCATAGATCTCCATGAGGTGTTGTTGCCATACTCACCACGCTTGGCAGGCGGATTGGCGAGCGCAGTACGAGATGTTGATACACAGAAAGACGCTGCTGCCCATCTTCCGGAGGGATCCCTTAGTAGGCTTTTACTGCATCCACAGGCATGAGAGGAGGGGTCACATTCTGCAGCCGGCACCCCACGGCAACAGATACACCATCACACAGATACACATGCTGCGGACAGATATCCTACATCTTGAAAACGTCTTAACAGATATTGATAGAAAAAAAATATTATCCACCGCTAAAAAACTTGCTTTTAAATACAAAAAACTGCATTCAATTGGGTCTACTCGTCTTAGAGCTACGGTGCTACAGACAGACACACACACATAGCGGTCAAACTTAAAACACCCCTCATTTGTGGTCGGGTGTTAAAAGTTATTGGTGGTGATTCTGTTTTTGCTCTAACTAGCTTAAAATAATTAAATAGACGTAAAACTGACTAAAATAACATTTGGTTAATGTCGTCCTAAAATTAAAACTTAACATTTATACCTAATTTTATTATATTGATAGCTATAAACTTTAAAACGTTATATTTATAATTATAAATAGTTTTAGAAATTATAATAAGTTTAATCAGAATCGACACCATTGTTTGAGTAAAGCTCAATTTGCATGGTCAGTGTTGCTTGATTTAGATAGTCCTAGTAGGTCGGTGAAAACTATTAAAATTTTAATAGCTTAGCTAGAAAAGTGTTACATATTATATACAAAAGTAGGTATAATGGTTCGAATGTAACCTCCACTTAACTGGGAAAACATTCATCATGGTTTTAAGTAATCCTCCAATTAATTATAAAAACTGAAACAGTATAAATTACACTCCAATAAATTGGAAAAAAATATGGTTTAAGGAAAGCCTCCATTAAATTGGGAAAAATTACCCTCACAAAATACAAATAATTTTACTAGACCTACACATGAGAACCGCAACTTTAATTACAAATGCAATTATTGAACAAGACAAAGGGTTGTTTACTTACGATTGTCTTGTAAAGGAAACTAGGAACACTAAACATCTAGATGTTTAATTTTCCTAGTTACTATTGAAAACAAGGGTATCGCAACTTACCGTTACCTTATTTAGTAAATACTAGTTTGTACGAGAGCTTTCCTTTACAAGACAATCGTAAGTAAACAACCCTTTGTCTTGTTTAATAATTGCAAGTATTTTTATGATAGCTTTCCTTAACTAGAGCACGAGATTTCCAACAAGGACTACTACTTTCTACAAACGTAGAAACTGGCCACCGCTTTTCCGCTTACCATGTTCTAGTTCAGAAAAGAAGATGCACTTCGCCTTTCTATTGTCAGGCATCCTCACTACTTCAATTGTTTTTGAAGCTCACGGTTTAATTTTGCTCTTTTTTAACAACATATTTAACAAGCTCCAAATATTAAAATAGAAACTTATTAGTTGTGAAAAATAGCCAAATTAAACCGTGAGCTTAAATTATTGATCCTAAGTTATCAGCAATATTTTATTAAATAAGTTTCAGGATTATCTACAGAAAACGGCGTCATTTAGATCTCAACTCTTTTGTGGGGCGAAGTCAATAACCTCAGCATTCTAAATATTGAACTTGGCTCCCATTTTCACATTTACCTCTATGTTTTTGATAGGATATCATTATTTTTTGTTAAGAAGACCAAGCGCTTGCCAAGCGTGGTGAGTATGGCAACAACCCCTCATAATCAGTTTTTAAAGATCCATGAGGGACGCCTAAGTCGAGGCAGTCGACGTGCTACAGCTGAGCTGATGATGATAATGATTTATTCATGACATATCTACTGTATTCTTCAAGTCAAGCCTTTTTATTTTTGATACCCATATTAAGGGTGACACATATAATGACATTCGACATTTTGTCATGGCGGCCATCTTGAATTTGGTTATTCATGGTGGACAGTATTCAACTAGTCAAGCTCTTTCATTTGTTTTTCATATTATTATGGATATTGAAGCAAATATGAAATCCGCCATTTTGTGGTGGCTGCCATCTTGCATTTGTTTTTTTATGATGTACCTACTGTATTTTACTAGTCAAGCCCTTTCATTTGATGCCCATATTGAGAGAGATAAAAAAAAATAATTAGCCATTTTGTAGTGGCGGCCATCTTGGTTTTATAATGATACTAAACAAACATAATTGTTTGGTCATCAGAACTGAAGAACATGTGTACCAAATTCCAGATCAAACGGTCAACAGAAAGGGTGAAAATTGTAATTCCTAAATTTGACCCAATCAGGATTTTGACCGATATTTAAAAAAAAACAAATCTTTAGAATTTACAGTTTTCTGATTTGTTCCTTTGTAAAAACAAAATTCACAAGCTGGATGCCAAATTTGAAAAAATTTAGGTCATGTAGTAATGAGTTAGAATTTTGATCTATATCTAGCTATCTATCTAGAATATTGCCGATTTTTAGATGTTTATATCTTTAAAACTATATGAGCTATATGTTTTAAGTTTGGGCCACTAGTTAGTCTAATGGAGCTTATTTTATTCTGTCTACGCATGTGACGATTACAACCGAACGCGTTGACCGATTTACATGAAACCTTTTCTGTTAGCACAGTCTTAATGAGAGAAGGGTACTGATTGATTTTGAGGGTCAAAGGGACCGGAGCTATTGTGACCTCAAATGGTCACCAACAAAATAATAGTCTTCAAATGGCCGAAAACATCCAAAAACCCAAAAATGCCATTTTTGACCTTTGGTGACCTTTTGAGGCCTTCGCCCCTTTTTGTGGTGCCTCCGTACCAATGCTTGTTTCTTAATAAATAAAGAATAAAATATAATGATGTTGCAAAATAACAATAAAATAAAAACTTTAGAATCTAATTATAACGTTTTGTGTTGTTTCAATAACTCCAGACATGAAGTACAACTATAACGGAAATATTTACTGTGGCGAAAAGAACTTTTCAACATAATCATCTCAGCTTATTACTATACGCGTTAAGTCAGCGAAGTGTGGAAAGAGATAAAAGTGGTATTCGCACAACAGTTAAACATACCTAGAAAATACAGAATATAGAATCAGAGAGATAACACTACGTAAAATCAATCTTGTCACTTATGCATCGAAAAGTTCTTATTGAAGTTTCTTTAAATTTTTACGCGCACTTTCCAAGAACTTTGTAATCTCAGCTGTAGGATGTCCGCTTCTAGTTATAGGCCTCATGGATGATGAATGAGGGGTTGTGTCCATACTTACCACGCTTGGCAGGCAAGTTGGTGAGCTAAGTACGAGATGGAATGACACTGGTGCCCATCTTCCGCAGGTATCCCTAGACAGATCCCACGGGCGAGTAAGAAGGGGGAATATAATACTGCCGGCACCCAGCTCAAAAATATAGGTATTATTGTTAAGTTATGCCTTACAAACGGCATTATTAATAATAAATAATACCGGCGTTATTATAATAAATTATGCCGTTCCGTTTTTGGGAAGAAATAATATATCTGTCCCATCCCGATAACATTCATGCCTCTCAATTTGTCTCGTCACCTGCCCTTTCAATAAAATCTTACGTTCCATTACATGCATTATTGCCATCACACTCCATTACTCATTCGTTATTCAGCATAGACATCATATAATACCCTACTCACATGCTGACACCTAAAGAAGTTATTATGGCAAACTTCCAGAACTAAGAGTGAACAAACTTGAACATACACAACAGTAAGTACATAAATGAAACTGTTTATACTAGCATCCGGCGGCGACGTGTGATAGCCGAGATACACCCGCGTATTGGGTGAGGTCAAAAACAAGCAGCGGTGCAACTCAGATTATACCATTCTAGTTTCAATTGCAGAAGTTTGTTCAATTTGCCAGTTCGCACTATCGCAGTCTGGCCGGTGGGCTCGCGTTAAGGACACAGTATTGTGGCACTGCATCCTTGACTCAAAGTCAAAATCTATATAATCATTCGGACCCACAGTCTATAATGACATCATCATCTCAGCCGTAGGACGTCTACTGCTGGACATATGCTTCCCTCCATGGATCGCCGAGATTGCAGGGATTGTAGGCATTCTCACCAGGTTGAGTGCGGGTTAGCGAGCGCCGTATGGGATATTGATACACGGCAAGACGCTGCTACCTACATTTACTGGAAGTATTCCTTGGCGGATTCTTACTGCATCCAAAAGCAAAAGAGGAGGTGCAACATTCTGCTGCCGGCACTTTACGGCAAATGTCGTATAAAAATGTTAAATTAAATCGTTTCGTTTAACATCTGGATTTACAGCACAAGCTTCGCTTAGTTTAAGACTAGAATGATAGTAATGTGTGTAATATCCAGCATTATTATAAGTTTGGTATTATTATCATTATTTGCCAGAAAAATTATACAGAGTTGTTAGAATAGGTAAGTCAGATTCACGTACTTCACTGATTGATCAGCGTGCAAAATCGTGCGTGTATAGTTAGGTTAGTGTGTACGTATCAATTTACAAAAAATACAAAACACATTTATACTAAAAACATTTTTAGGGTTTCGTAGTATACAAGAAACCCATATAGTTTCACTTTGTCTGTCTGTCCGTCCGTCCTACACCGGCTATGCGAAGAGACTATTATAGTCTTAGAAAGCTTTAATTTTGCATGGATATACTATGTATATAGGATAGAGGAAAAGTTTCGCTCCCCGCGCCCGCATTGCCAGTGCCTGACAACCAGCCCAGTCTGTCGCAAAACAGTACTTTGAAAACGATGTTTGGAATGAACGATGGAACGATGTTAGAAGATGGCTGCTAGCTGTCTGGTCCGCTCTGTCAATGTCAGTTATAGGCCTCTCGCTTCCACAGTATTGTTCACTCCGTCTCTCTATTTTAGCTTTTTGTGAAAACAGAGTTGATTGCTTTCTCCTTAGTTAGATTTTTTTTGTTTTTTATTAACATGCAGTTCATTTGTTCGTTGGAGCTGGCAAGAGAAAGCAAGATCGTGTGTAATCACAATTTCCGTCATGGTCAAATTGTGTTTCCTTTCAGTAAAACAAAACTAACGCTATGTGTAACGTCTGTGTTTCAAGAACCAAGGCCTAATAAGTAAGTAAGGCTAAGGTTTTTAATGTACTTGTAACCTCGTCCTTTTTTTGAGGTCGGGTAAAAATACCGCAATGCGAGTGCAAACGCTACTTCCGGAAAACGCCAGTGCGCAGTATGACAAATTAGTTTATACTTTATGGTTGTCACAAACTTAGTTTACGAATACTGCAATAGGAAACCGATGCATACAAGACGCAAAAAAGAGGTGTTTGTCTCTGTACTTGTATGTGGCAATGTTGTAGCTCCTAAACAAGTGAACTGATTTGAATACGGTTTTAATATGAGGGGTTTTATAAGTATACCGTGGGGTGCCAGCGTTAGAATATTGCTTCTCTTCTCTTGCCCGTGGATGCATTTTTTTACAAGCTTTTATTTAGCTTGCCCTGTATGTATGTATGTAACTATGTTTGTTCGCGGAATATTGCAACTCAATTTTGAAGCAGATATCTTCAACCGATTGAGCTGAAATTTTGTATATTTGTTTACTTTGGATGACAATGCATGGTCAGCTATGTGACGTCACTCTGAATCCAACATGGCGGAACACCCAAGATGGCGCACTACTTATTATTAATGTATCCCTATAATATGGGTATCAAATGAAAGGTCTTGCTGAGAATAACTCAAAAAATGAAATGACGTCACTCTGAATCTAACATGGCGGAACACCCAAGATGGCGGACTACTTACTTTTAATCTACTCCTATAATATGGGTATCAAATATAAGGACTTGTTGAGAATAAATTAAAAAACTAAAATGACGTCATTCTGAATCCAACATAGCGGAACTGACTGGACTGGACTGGACTGTACTGGACTGGACTCGACTCGACTCGACTCGACTCGACTGGACTGGACTGGACTGGACTGGACTGGCCTGGACTAGACTGGACTGGACTGGACTGGACTGGCCTGGACTGGCCTGGACTGCACTGCACTGGACTGGACTGGACTGAACTGGACTACACTGGAGTGAACTAGACTGGACTGTACTGTCGTGTACTATTCTTTACTGTCTTAGCGAACTACTTATTTTTTTAATGTACTCCTATAATATGGGTATCAAATGAAACGACTTGCTGAAAATAATGGAAATAATTATAGATCTAGAATTAGAGAATCTAGATAGCCTGACAGGAGGGCACCGTTTCTATTACATATCGAGAAGCCCACATAGGGCTTTTGCTATTGAAGTCACCAACCAGAATAATTGAGCTTCCAATACTGAGAAAAGATTCAAAGAAAAGAAAGAAGCTTCCTAAGCTTCTTAAAAACGATCTAGAATCTTTAGTACTTTTAGTGCTAAGACAGCAGGATACAATAATAATTGATTGATATTGCAAGTCTGCAGACAGAGACTTCTAAGTCTGTTAAGGGGGGTGTTGGTGGGAATGCAGTGCCGCGAACTCTTGAAATATATGGCAGTACCGCCTTTGGGGGCGTTCGTTCTATCATTTCGTACAGTTTGATAGTTTGCGACCCTAGGATCGCGATTGCACTGTTTCAAGAAAGCCTCTTGCACTAGCAGAATATCTATTTGGTGGTTTACAAGGAATTGCTTCACGAGTTATTTCTGAAGAGAGGCCGTTAGCATTAAAAGATGCTAACGAGAGGCAGTAGGGTTTAAGTCTCTCTATCTGTACAGCCATACCAGAGAGACTGAAAAGTGAGGGCGTCGAGAGAGGCCATGACGTTCTGATGATAAGAGATGATCATCAGGTTTTCGATGGCCGTTTGCACCAGGCTAAGAAAGAAAAGAAGAAAGAAAGAAAATGTATTTATTGATCCACAACAAAAAAATAACACAAAAAAACATAATTAATATAAAAAAAACATTAATAGTAAGAGTTGTGGACCAAAAGGTCCTGCCTCAGCATAATGTTGGTTCATATAATTATAATGGTCCAACGCTGGTATTCTGGCAGGACCTTTGGTGCGTGTCTACACGTTATAATAATCCACACTTATAAAACTAAATACCAAGTTATGCAAGTAAAAAAATGAATAGAATAAATTTACAAACAATAAAAACTCTCACATAAAATACTTAAACTAGCAAAAAATACAATAAAAATATTATTATTATTACTAGCCATTTTCGTCCCACTGCAGGGCAAAGGCCTCCCTATCCCCCTTCCATTTATCCCGATCCTGTGCTATGGAGGACCAACCTTGTAAAAACAAGTCAAGTTCGTCGCGCCATCTCAGTCTGGGTCTGCCGCGTTGCCTCCTTCCAGCGTTGGGGACCCACTCTGTTGTTATGAAAGCCCATAGGTCATTCGGCATACGACAGACGTGGCCAGCCCAGTCCCACTAAAATATAATAAAAATATATTTACCTAAATTATTTTGAACAAGGGATCGGTCAACACTGTTCATGATGAGACCGTTCCGACAAATAAAACCGGACCGGACCGTATTATAGCGAGCGATTTCGCGCCTTCGCATACCTACAAGTTTGACAGATGACAAACAAAAAAATAAAAATTTAAACACTAAGAAAACTGGGAAATAACGCCAACCAAAGAAGAAGAAAAGTTTGAAATTACAATTATTTACAATTACGGTACACATAATTTACCTAATTAAAAATTAGCTCAAAAAACACAAAAACAGTGTGAAAATTAGCAGCAGTGGATGCGTGAAATGGTCGTGAGTTCTCAGAGTACAGCGTGCAACAAATATAGGTAAGTTATACATGTTTTGACCCGACAACATTGAACAGCATGGTTCAACTTTCCTTCTGTAAGGCTAGAAGTTCTTTTTTTACGTGGAATCTGAAAGTACTAACTGCTTTCAGGGCACGAATGGCTTTAAATCCATTATTCCAACACCGTTTCGCAGAAAACCTGAAGGATCTGCGAAACGCCATGGTTCTGTGACTCGGCGTGGCAAACACATACGTACACGCTCTACTCGGGTATCTGGACTGGGCTTGCGCCCAAACAAACTTGTCGTACAAGTAACACGGGGTTTTTTTGTTGAGTACTCCAAAAAGAAGAACAGATAAATGAAGCCTTCTCCGTGCTGCCATCTTAAGCATGTTTGAGGAATTAAAAAATGGTGTTATGTGTGACCGAGGCGGGACACGAAACGTAAGCTGCTGTGCATACAAAGTCCGAGATTCATAGCCTCTGTTACATATTCCACTGATTGACCATAAACAAGTATTTAAAGATTTTTAAAATTTACACTATCTGATATAATTTTTTTGACATTGTTTTTTGAACCTGTTAACATAAATTTAGATTTTTTATTGGGTTGCTTAATAATGAATTGGATT